>OX439458.1:4444700-5079657 GCA_949320045.1 Scotopteryx bipunctaria | reverse complement strand
TCTGAGGCATGTTTTGAGAGCCGTGATCATACAGGAATAAACATTTATGTTATTTATCTCCTGAATGCACGGCTTGACTCATGTCAACCTGCTTTTCGATATATGCCCGTTTCATTATGTTCAACTTACCTACGGATGTTCGTATGTAGATTTTACAGTTCGTAGGTACAAAAATAATGTGATGGAAATAATGATTTTTCTATGATAATAATTTTGTTAAAGTTAAGCAACGTTGTGCGAGATCACAATTGGGATGGGTGACCGCAAGTGGCATTACGAGCTGAACGCTTCCGTGCTTCGGGGGGCAATAATATATATAATAATACAAATAATAAAAAAATACCTAAGTTTACTTCAATAGAACAGCAATTTCAATTTTTTTTTCATTAAGATACTAATTTTAACGGTTTGCGTCATGACCAGAGTGGTCATTCCAGGCAAACAAAACTATACTAGAGTTTTTTATGATTTGGAGGTTGTAACATTGCCCTAGAATTTAAATTTATGAAACATCAACCCACAAAATTACATTATAGCAATCTGTAACTGGTTTTAAACGAGCCAATTTGTATCAAGATATGCTCCAAAGCCATTGGCACTTTGTATAAAATGTTAATTCATTATTAGTGGACCATAATGTTGCCATCAATATATAGCATATTATGATCTATATTTACACTGATGTTGTAGGCAAAGGCATAATATTTGCACATCCTATCCAGGCTAACTCGCATACAAATCAAAACAAGCAGGCTAAATCTATTGTTTTTGCTGTTATGACTTTTCCACTCATTTAATAATTTTTATTTACTTGTCAAATTTTGGAGTATAAGTTTTTTACATAGTTTAATCGTGATATGACGGTATCAGGCTTCGACTGCAACATGGCAAACATCTCAAAATTATTACCTCAATACAAGATATGAATAGTTACGATTTAGCACTGTTACAAACAGTTATAAGCACTCAGTTAAGTCTAGCCCCAGGATATTGGTAGTATACATATAAAAGACTACAATTGTAAATAGAAGCGAAACTAAAAACTCCATCACTTAACGTTACTCGATAAATGCTTTCGGCAGCAACGAGGCCGATGTAGATCCAGTATGTACTACCGCTCGGCAGTATTTGACCAACAGCGAATAGGAGTTTCGCTTCTAAACAATTATTACTATTTATTTGTTTAGTAGCAGTGACAGTAGTGAAATTACTTGTCGTTCTACAATGTTCTTTAGTATCACTTCTATGGGCGATGGGCTGATCACCTGTCACCATGGTTCACCATTATCCATCTTAGGACTTTGAATCAGGAGTGTCTGTAAATTTTCATATGATTACTTGTGGCTCTGCCCACCCCATTAGGGATAACTACAGGCGTGATGATATGTATGTATGTATAAAGCTGTTGTAAATCTTGTACACACAGTTGTATATTTCATAGCTTCTATAATGTACGAGGAATTTTAATTAAGACATGTTTAGTCAGCACTAAGCTTTGCATGGAAATAATAAATTTTCTTCGAATGGAGACTTGTTATGGTGGTCTTTCCATTAAAAGGACCCATAAAACTGGAATGACATAACTCTATAAACACCACAGCTAAGCTTAGAATGGGTTTATTACGATGAACCTATAGCAAAGAGCTGTATGAAAGCCTTTTTATAAATAGATATGTACGTGGGCACCAATCACCAGTTCACTTTATGATGTTTAGACTACGAAACTTGACGAGACTTGACGTTCAGTCCTAGCATGTTAATTTTAATTTTGTTTTTTTTTTTGAGACAGTAAAAGTTGAAATGCAGTTGCAATGACTAGCACTGTGTACTGCCCTCCTAGTGAAGAACGCAGTAACTAGCATTTTTGTCAAAAATTAGTTAGATACATATTTGGAATCGCCTAACAAAATATAACATTCTGTTCTCACTCACGTATCAAAACATGTTTGACATAGTTACTGCGTTCTTCACTAGGAAGGTAGTGTACATGTTTAGACTACTATTATACACGTTCAGGGGCCTTATTCACTATGATCAAACAAAACGTAACGCGGGCAATTGTGGGCACGTTCGTGGAATCACCGTCACTATTTTGTATTGCAAAAACGCGACAAGGCGCGTTACAAACAAGTTACGAGCTATCAAGTTTCGTTGCGTTGTTGAAAAGTTGCAGTATGACACTTATTGTACTGTGACACATTAGGACAAATAGGTCTAGCGCTTAATTGATGAGGCTCCTTAGTAGAGGGGTGCGGGGGGATGTCATGTCATGTGATGTAACAGAACTGTCGCGCTCTGCACGGTGTTGAATGGAAAAAGATATGTCGATAATTTCGAGTAAGTAGGTACCTAAATTAAATAAACTAACCCCAGAATACTCAAACGCATCTTAAAGATGAGCACGTCTCAAATGAGACGAGAGAATGATTTAATTCGACAGATTTTCATCAGAAACTGTCTAAAAACCGCGACTTGCGAAGAGTTGAGACATACTCAACTCTGAGTCGCGTTTGAATATTCGGGGATAATATATTTGCTTATAGGCAAACACAAACAAACAAAACGAGTTAGGTGCTTTTTTTAAGGGTCCAGTATGACGAAGAAGGAACCATTTATCACCTGAAATGCTGTAATTATCACCTGTAATGCTTACTTTGTATGCAACGAACCAACTGTTTCATCTAAGCTGCTACTACCTACTTACCTGCCTTTAAACGGTCCCGTTCAACTTCCAAACTATAAAAGGACATTCTCAACTCACCTCACACTTGACCTTATTTCTAATTCGACACGTATCTTGAATAGACCGTGTAATTTTTGTTTACTTTTGATTTTGAATAGTGATGGTAAACGCCTCTTTTCAGTCTGGTAAAAAAGCCGGACAAAAGCCGACCACTAAAAACGCCTTAAATTAAATAATAATACTTATGCTGAAATATGGATTGAGTCATGCAAGCAAATGTATACATTGTTTTATTACTTTTAATATGAATATTTTGTGCATAGCAAAAAAATTCTAGCAACAAGACAATCTTGTGGGTACAGAAACCTAAAAAATAATTGGAAAATGGCCGAATAATAAATAAACCGGACAAGTCAAAAAACGGGCGTGCCTCAGCGTTTCAAGAAGCCTCTTAAACATTTTCTTTATCCTTTCAACAGGTAGAAAAATATTTATAAGACAAATGTTTCTGTAACGGGTTGAACGTAATTAGTACATTGTACTCATATTTGTAGAATGACAGTGCATTTCATTAGCATATTTTTACTTTACCGTAGTTTTAGTGTTTAAAGCAAATAAAGCTTTCAAAAAGAAGCTGTTTATGAGATTTGAGTATTTGCTGTTGTGGTTTTTGCAAATAGGTTGACAATATTTGTAGCGTTTCTTTGTGTACATACATACATTAGGGACCCACAGGGAAATTCTGTACGACTTACATATATCATACAATGATTATGAGATATATTTACCAATATTTATGTTCAGTGAAATCTATATAGGCACTCGTGGTCTAGTTGGTAGTGACCCCGCCTTCCGATCCTAAGGTCGTGGGTTCAAACCCGGTCGTGTACCAATGGATTGTTCTGTGCGAAAAAATTATGTGCGCTATACCAGAACTATTAAACGGTAAAGGAAAACATCGTGAGGAAACCCGCGGCTTAGTCAGCTCCGCACGTATCGACCATGTCTTTCCTGTGGACAAGGACGACTAAGCTGAGAGAAAGGAATAGGTGCTGGGCAAGCCTACTCGATCATATTTCGTCCCGGGCACTACAGTGTCCCGTTTGTGAAGGTAAAAAGTTGCCTAGTGACGCTTTATAAATCATGTACTATAGATAGTAAAAGGCGTTAGTGGAAATCTATAACAATACAAGCGCGAGTCCTTAATCTAAAGCGCCTGAGGACCCTTAAATTAATACCAATAATAAAAACTTACCATAAAATACTTTTCCATATACATTTCTTCTCCATTTTACCGCTTGGACTTATCTCTCATTTTACTACAGTAAGTTCCTGGTATTTACGGCATATAAAAATACATAATTATGTATCACGTCACTCCCCATCCAAACATTGTGGATCCATGCAGTATGTTGACATCAACTTCCTGAAACAGAAATAAACCTGACTTTGATCTTTGCAATATTTATGTTCTAGTTGGTATTAAGCCGTGGCTTCGCTTGTGTGAAAGTATTTGAACCATCTTTAGATTTATGATTACACTACTAATAACATTTTAATTAGTTTATTGACTTATAATGTAATTATTGTTTTAATGAATCTTGAGTACAAAACTTGACGTTGACTGTTGAAAGAATTAAATTAGTTTGTAGCTTCACTCACGCGGCAGAGCACTGGTGGCCTAGTGGTAGTGACCCTGCCTTTTGATTGTTATGTGCGAAAAATTTACTTGTGCTCTCAATACTCTCAAACGGTGAAGGAAAACGTCGTGAGGAAACCGGCATGTCATAAAATATAAAAGTTCTAAAATCTATGTCATGTGCACGCAAGGAGCCTTTGAGCATAGATTCAAAAGTAGTTAAATTAGTAGAAAAATTGTTAAATTGTCGGTCCCAGCTTTTAAGTCGTTAAACCATGACGGAGGCCTTTTAGGCGGCCTAAAAACTCCGTCACAAGAGTTGGCCACTAGCTCATACGAACTTACTTAGTGAAATATTGTGTACTATTTTTTATGAAGATACAGTATTACCTACAAAATAACCGTAGAACTACTTGAGATACTGTTCTTAGAACAACAAAAAAGCTCGCATAGTAACAATAAATCTGGACAGTATTCTCATAAACCTCACTTCACTAAGCTCGCTCATAAAGTAGAGAATACACTGTGAACTTTCACTATGGCCCTTGCAAATTAATCTTAAACGGACCCATTTCGACATGAGAACGGAAGTCCTAAGATAAGGTGCAAACAATACGCACATGCGTGTGTACTTACAATAAGGTAGTCGGGAAAAGTCGGACCGATAAAAAGCCGGACGAGATATTTGTTTAGGTAAATCTTTTTCCAATGTTTTAAGATTTTAATCCTGCTAAATATACATGCGAAATTTAGTGACAATATGAGGATATTAAGATAACTGACGTAACGCTATAACGGCTAAACGAATTAGAATGAAACTTAAAATATAAACTGAAGAAAATTAAAACAGTAGAGCAGTAATGGAAATGCTTTGTCTACTGAACTGATGGACTTTACACATACATACATTCTTCACTATCACGCCCATATCCCTAATGGGGTGGGCAGAGCTACAAGTAAACATAAGAAAACTTGCAGCCACTTCTGATTACAGTCCTAAGATGCATAATGATATCACCATCACCATGAGGTGAACTATGGTGACAGGTGATCAGCCTATCGCCCATAAAAGTGGTCCATTATTTTGGAGAGGATACCTTTCTATACCTTAGTCGACGGAGAGAAGCAGCTGGACGCATTCTATGCTTTTTCTTTACTGATGGACTTTAATAGACTGACAATGATACAATGAAGTGAGTTGTCAAAAGTTTCCCTAAACTTTTGTTGCGCATTTTTAACAATTATAATTTGCATACTATAGATAAGTTCAACAGTTAAAAAGCCGGACAGAAAACTGAAAAGACGGAAGTACAACTCTAAGTTGTGAAACGTGACTCATAGGAATCTGGATCACTCTAATGCTATGAAACGCTAATTAATGATTTTATGGACATGCTAAGCTTTGTTCATTTCACATCGCTATTGTTTACACATTCTGAAAGTCTAGAAGTTTGTGATGAACCTCAAGAAGAGCTTTTCAAATCTTAACGTAGATATATCCTACTTCGATAGGATAAAGTTCTGGGCCTAAACTCCAGATCTGTATGGCTTAAATGGAGCCATATCCAGCAGTGGATAGGTACAGGCTGAGAGATAATGATGATGATATCCTACTAAGTTAAAGAGAGTACAAAAAAAAACATTCGCTTAAAACTTCCTTTCAAACAATATTTCTATCTGGTCGAATCACTTAGTTCTTTCGGACAAATGTGGTAAGAGGATTTAATGCAATTAAATAAATGTGGTGCAATGAAAATAAATACATAAATCAATAGTTTTAAAAATTCAACTCAAAATAAGTCAAAATAATAATCAATATCCAAATGGAACATATTCCAAAAAATAACGAAGTATGGTTCCTTACCTGTATGTTCCACGCTTGGTCACGTTAATGAAGCGTAGATTTAAGACGTGTTCAAGTGATCCCCGTGATTCTATGGAATAAAAAAAATTGACTTTGACATTAACACCTACATTTTATATTATGTATTTAGTATGTAGTATATATTTACAAAAAAAAGTACAAAAGTATAAGCCATAATGGTTCTCATAGCTTTGCTTAGTTTGGGGCTAGATGGCGCTGTATGAAATATCCACAAATATTTAAATATTTATTTTATTAACATTCACTGGCCTTAATTACTTATTAAAAAGTGCTTTTTCGATCTATTTGGTTTCAAACAAAAAATGCAAATACTTGTGTAAGACTTATACGCACGTTCAATATCTTTAGAGCAGAGTAAATAAAAAGGTAAATATTATCTGTATACCTACAAGTATTACAAAACTATTACGAAACTCCACGCGGTAGTGTGTCACTCTGGCCTATTATCAGTGCAAACAAACGTACCTGCATACCTACCTATATTATATATAGCTGTGAACACTGCACTGCCGCAGATATTTATTGCCAAAAACAAAACACAAGAATACGATATAGACGAGAGGACTGGTGGTCTAGTTCTTTCGAACCAGTGTGGTGAAAGGATTAAAAATGCGCCTGAAAACTGCGCTTTCGTGCACTTGACACATGTTTTCGAACTTTATATGTTTCTACGACATGCCGGTATCTTCACGATGTTTTCTTTCACCATTTGAGAGTATTGATATACATACAGCACATAATTTTTTCGAACAAAAAAACCATTGGTGCACGACTGGATTTGAACTCATGACATTAGGATCAGAAGGCGGGGCCGCTACCACTAGACCACCAGTGCTCTCAGTAGAATATGATAATTATTTACTGAAATAATTACCATGAAATATGATAATTATCCATGTAAAAATCTATAATTGCATAACACAGAACTTTAAAAAGACAACTTCAGAAGCGCGTTGAAGTCTTTCGTAGAAAAAAAAATTGTAGCGATAAATTGATATGAAAAATAAAACAATACATTTTCACGTAATCTCTGATTCAAAATAAGTAGGTACCTACTTACCTAACCTATCTACTTACTTATTAACTTTTGGTGATCTTCCTTTTAGGGTTCCGTACCCGAAGGGTGCCGACGAGACCCTACTACTAAGCCTCCGCTGTCCGTCTGTCCCTATTCGTCCAAGGTCTGTCCGTCCGTCTGTCAGCGGGCTGTATATCATAAGAAAAAAGATGAATTTTCACAAAGTGTGTATTTCTATTGCCACTATAACAACAAAAAATAGAATAGGGGGGCCCCATACACGAAACATTATTTTTAATGTTCGTAATCGATCATCGAAACTACCTTTTTAAAATGTACATAGTCATATTAAAAAGTACATGTACGATGGTACGGAACCCTACATGTGCTAATTCGACTCGCACTTGACCGGTTTTTTATATTGCTTCAAAAAATACTAAATGTCTAGTACATATTGAAGTTTTAATATTAAGCAAATATATGTATATAAATATACTTCCGTATGTGGGTAGGTATTACTGTAAGATATCTTACCAAGTTTAATTTCAAACTATGTTTTTCAAGAAAAGAGCCTTCGATCACTTTTTTCCGCCACTTCCACCGTTTCATCCACAGAGTTCTAAACTTGAAACAAAAAGTTTTTATTTCGTTCCTAATCCACAGAGTTCTGAACTTCAAACAAAAAGTTTTTATTCAAATTTCAAATTCCCTAGCTCAAAGGGCGGGACGCATGCGTGGTCCGATGTACGACCGACCGTGTTGCTTTCAGCGTACTGGACACTGGCCGCCTTGACTACCAAAGTGGAGTGGAAAGTACTTTATCACGAGGAAATTCCAGGCAAGGGTCTTGGCAGCCCATCAACAAAAAAATAAATTATTACGAAATGTCATATTTTGATGGGACGCAAACAGTCTTCGCAAACGTCACAAACGTCAAAGGGTTGTTGACCTTTTAAAAATAAACTAGTTTGGGTAAATGATATACCTACATACTTAGCAGGACAATGTAGGTATCTATTATTCTAGGCAATTTGAAGAGCAATAAAGATCGATATCGCGAATCGATGTTTCGATTATAACAGTCGTTTGTCATTCAATTGTGCGAAACATTAATGTCACAATCGATCAACTTTCGTTAGTATGTTTGACGCGACACATGTTTGTGGTCACTAACATTTTGTAATACTCATTGGTATTTATTATTCTATAGTATTTATTTTCTAAATAATGGTAATCATAGAGATAAACTAATTTTCACGCTTATCGTGCATCTTTACAATTTGAATGACAAAGTTGACAGTTTGATCCAAAGTTTGATCTGGTATTATGCCCATTTGAGGAGCGCTAGGCGAATAATTTAATTTTAATTAAAATGATTTAAGTTAATGAAAATCCTACGGGTCAGTTAAAAAAAATAGAAAATTTTGTTACAATTTCAAATTAATTTTAAAAAAGTTGTGTTTCGAGAAAAGGCAAAGTATGGCCTGCTCAATTGAAAATAATGACTAAGTTACCTATTATAAAAGAAGCCCAAAAATTGCGTTAGTATTTTTAGGGAATATGTATGTGATTCAAATGAGGGTCAAATATTTTTTTAATAAACTATATTACATAAGAGTTATACCTCTATCAATATTTTTAATTTAATTTATTTTTTAGCAAGATATAAATTTTTTTAGAGTGCAAAAAACCTGTGCAAAATTCAAATATTTGAAACGCGACGCCATTGGTCATAGCATATAAGCAGGCTATTACGTCAGTATAAATAAATAGTCTATGACAGCAAAATTGTTAATGCAACCAAGTATGTTAGTTGTCGAATGTTTGGCGTTTTAGGTGTATTTATTTGTATTTTTTGTTCTGAGGTGTTTTGCCTGTGAGTGACAGACCATGACGTCACACCACGCGCGCCAAAATGGCAGACGTTTAAAAGTATCGGTTGGTAAGTAGGTAAGTAAAAGCACGTATCGGTTGGCTATTTTTAACTTGTTTTTTAAATACCTTAAATTACTTTTTTGCGTTGAATATTTAATATAATACATGCATATTCTCTTTTGCATCCGTCATTTGATAACTACTGGCTTCTCAAAAAACGACACATCATCAACTTGCCTATTCTTATTTTCTTTTCGATTTCCAAGGGCATTCAATGGAAGATTATTTTGTTTTACGATATAATACAGACTTTCTATAGTATTTACTGTGAAACTGGACTATTTTAATTAATTTACAAGGTAGAGACCTCCTACGTTCAAAACTAGTTACTTCTTATTTATTACTGCATTAAGATGCAATTACTTTTAATGAAAATCGAAAACAGGTGAATACTATTCTCGCAAATGAATTTTCAAACCAGACAACTACCTACCTAACAGAAGTTCTATTATATGTAGCTCTGCCCACCCCATTATGGATACTGGCATGATATTATGTATGTATGTGTATTATAATATTTACAATTTAAAATGTATTTTGTGTTTATTTTGTTGTGTTAATTATTTTATGTTACTCTGAGGTATTAGTTAGTATTAAAACTGTTCTAATAAATGAGATAAATAAAAAAAGGTGAAGCTGGGTATGGATAAGGTTCGCCCTTCTCCGCCAAATGCCACCTGTATTTATAAACAGCGCCAAAAAATTGTATCAGGTTGTTCAGATAGTTTTGGGTATTTTTTGAGGGTTCCATAAATTACATAAAAATGTTTATGGGTAGCAAGTGTCGCAGTATTCGATAATGAAGTGCTTAGGTAGTCCGTATCGTCAAAATAAGCATTAATCGAGATTTTATTGCTCGAATTAAACCACTCTTAGCGGATTCCATTAATACCTCGTGAGAGGTGCTCAAAACGCCATAAAATTCCTAAAATGTACCGCAACCCATTGATACACTTAGGGTAGTTTCCGAGAAGCTATGGCTGTAATAAGATGTCCGTAATCTAGCAAAAAGCATGTTTGTATGTTTGTTTCTCAATTACGACGTAACGGCTGAACGAGTTTGACTGAAACTTGGAATAAACATAGACCTCACATAATATTTAGGCTACATTTGTACTGACCGTCAAAGAAAGTAGGTATTTTACCACTTAATATTCATTAATTTATATAAATAGAACAGACTTACAAACTGTCTGCTATTCAATCCACTAATTTTAAAATTAGATGGGTAATATATCGCTTAAAATGCATAGTTTCAATAAAATAGTCCAGTTAAACCATCGTCTATAAAATATCTATAATATAGATCATAAAATAGGTATAGGAATATACCTATAGGTACTTCAGCTCAACTGGAGATACAGTTTTTGTAAATGGTATATAAGCCCTGTCTATGGTACCGTTCCTAAGCACCAACCGCCACAGATTAAATAAATAAGTCTACATTCTCGCTAGGTGGTCCATTGACACCCATACATTTCATTACAGAGTTGCCTAACACTTCGTTGATAACTCTCGATGGACTTTATTGTCCTTTTTCACTTCAAACCTATCTTCTTACCTTTGTTCTATCTAATTGTGAACAAAATATGGGCAATTCTACTTAGTTTAATGCGTATTGTTATAGTTTTTTTAAGATTTGTTTTCTCAGGACGAAGATACGGTTTTATGAAAAACAAATAGATTTCATGTTTTATTTGGTTACTTATTTATTACTTCTAGGGTACTATATTTTCTTTTTAACCTGACCTCTTTATTATAAAAAAATTATTCGTTTTTCTATTGAGGAGTAAGTTTCAAGGAGACTTTTCACATAGGTACTTCTTTAGAGCTTACGTCCATCTTTTAAGTATTTCCACGTCATTACAATATTCATTTTTAATCGTACATAGAAAGTCTCTAGCAAAATAAAAGACGCACAGGGACTGAGGAGGCTGACAAAATCGAAAGGAACGAGGCTGAACTGATGATGATTTGTACATAAAAAGCAAATAGAGATCCCTGTAGGAAACAGACGTAGTAAATACCTATATGTTTCCATGTATAGAAAGTTCCTTGAATCTCTTTCATAGTTATTTTTAGTTGTTATAATTAAATCAGAAGGAGGCACTTGCCATCAATATTGACAGTTGAAAGTTCTGTGGCACTTGACTTTTTAATTCAGTTCTAATTCGAGACGTGATAGTGAAAGTGGAGTGGCTGGCCTGTTAGTTCATGGCCTATTTACAATACAGTGTCACTCATTATTGTGCTAGTAAAACGAATGCTGGGATCAAAACTTTATATGTTCCCGGTCATTTCAGCCAGTGAAAAGGCGCTCGTCCATTTAACCATCCATACTGCGACCATTAGTATTGTTGAAAATCTTGCCATGTCTTTTTATCAAATAGTGACAAACAGTGAGCTAATTTTGAATTAGCTAGAGGAAAGCCGAAAAAAACAAACAAATGTTTAACATAAGAGAAAGAACTAACAAAATACAAATAATATATCAAAATGCGAAACTTTTCTGTCGTTGTCTGAAAGAAAGAAACATATCCAATAGCGATGTATAAATAATATTGACTATATCAATTTATCCATCATGCAAGTCTCGGCGACATCCAATAAAGGTCTGTAACTGTTTACGTAGGACCGAATTAGTACTGCGAGTGGGGCAAGTTAGGGCTCACTTAGCACCCGTTAACGAGACCCCACTGGTGCTTAGAAGGGCTATTCAAAAGCGCAGCGATAAGCGGAGCGATATCTGTATTTCTGGGTTGACTCAATAGGTATGTACCGTAGTAATTTTATAATACAAAATAATAGTAGACATTATGTTTCAATGACAAGAGTGATAACAGCAAACACCTCAGTAAAGGCTTCTTTGAAAGCAAATCTTAAGTGATGCCGCGAAAGAGTTAATGTGAACGCTATACGTATTTGAAACATCATTTGTCGTATATTATCATCGTCAGCTGTCATGATCGCCAGCTTCATTGACACTATCAGTGACACTGCACTTGCGTTCCATACATTTTCGTGGTAGCTCAGTCACGACGCTTACTTGTAAAATCTACCTAAGGCTTATACTCAGTTAACTTCTAAGCACAATTTAACCTCTGACCCCATATTATAAGGACTAACCCATACTCATTACCGGGCATTCACTCTCTGCAGTCGGGTAAGAAAGTCTAAGAACGTTTAAAATCTAAGATAAATAAATGCAAATATTATTATGATATAGCATTAATTTTCCCTGAGAGCTTTTATTACAATCGACGGTAACTTAATATGAACCAGTGTATTAACTCATGTTAAACGTAACTAACGTAAAGTCGATGGCATTGAACAGATCGCCGGAAAAACCGCTGAACCTAGCCTGAATCAAGGACAAAATCGAAATGATGCCTATACCAAGCAGAAAGCATGAAAAATTATGATGATGTAACTACCCTAAAAATATTGTAAGCCTATATAAATCTCCAGCCCTAAAATAACGCATCAGCCATCTTTATGCAAAAATATAATGACGATCCCGCTGCTCCATTATTGCATATAAGCGGGATAAACAAACGAACCAACAAATGTAACAACAAACTTTCGCATTCATGCAAACAAATATAAGAACCAGGGACACGAGCAGTAGCAAGCAGACGTAGGCCCAAAAAAAGATAATAAGGTGGATGATGAACTGCTGTATTGACAGTTGACGGCCTTGGCAATAAGTATAAATACTGAACAATCACAATACTGTGTCAGGTCTAGTTAGGTAGCAAACCGCACATCGGAGGCAAGTGGGTAAAGATGCTGACATACGCTTGCTTTTCATCGGGAAAGCTAACCGCAAATATGTCGTGAACTCATAGCTCCCTGTAGCAGCTAAGCATAAACAGAAAGGTATGGTTTTAGATTGGAAATACTTACCTAATTAGGTACACAATAATGTACCTACCTTTTTCGCACGTAAATGTCATTGTATTGTTTTTTGTGAATAAATGATTCCTAAATAAGAATTGTATTATGTTTTTTTAAGATACTTCATTAATATTAGAACTTTTTTTTTATATCACCTAATGTTTTGGCTTAAGCTATAGAACAAATTCTAACTGAAGAAATTAATTGATTTTTATGCTATTTTAGAAAAAATATGTTCCAAGCTAAACTTTTACCATTACTTATCATTTTGCCTATAGCTTGTCTAGATAAAAACTAAAATCGTTCCGGTCCTTTTTCCTCTTATTATTTTCAGATATTTCAACGCCCAATGCCAGTTTAAACTCGTCTCTACCGCGAACTGCACAAAAACCGTCGGCGGCAGTCCAATCTATTGCCATTAATCTGGAATGCTCCCTAGAGCTCTGTTTGCTACTTACACCGTGCAGATCCCGACTTTAGTTGTGACACATCTAAACAAGCATATCGTAGAACCTAGAAAAATAAAAAACAAATGCATGAAACGCAACTTTGACCTTTTTGACATGAAAACCTTTTTGACTCACTTTATTTACTTTACGACTCTGGTTTGAAAGGACTAATATCTAAAACAACACAGTAATTTTTATGTACGTCAATTTCTTAATGCGCTTAATAATGGTTGTTCAGCTTGTTCAAGAAGGCGAAATATTTAAATATTATTTTAACCAGTTAATCTTTTTCACTTGAATTTCGGCTATGTAAACGCGCGATCAATGTTTATGCGACGAAAACACATTTTATAGAGAAATACTTTTTGAATACGGTGTGCCACGGCACCACCCGAGAACTGTACTATAGGTAAATACTTTCCATTCACTGTCTCTAGCGCTCTATCTAAAAAGCTTACAGGCATTATGGTAATAGGAAACATGTAAAATATTTTGTAGTTTTGTTATCTGACTGGCTCAGAGGATTGTACTGATTGACGATTACCTATCTAATATACCTACTCTACCATTTTGCTTAGCAAAAATCCAAATTTTTTATCCTTTCACCACACTGGTTCGAAAGAACCGGCGACACGACTAGTAATAGTCATGTTTAACAGGGGAATGTAGGTACCTAATGTGATATCGTCGAGAAGGTTTGAAAATATATTTTCGCATCTATGACCGCAGAACAATGCTATGTTGATTATATTGATTCCGCCTTGTTTTTACAGTATCAAAACTAATTCAAAGGAATTCATTGATGATGATGAAAATCCATAAAATCTGTCACAGCCCATCAACAGCTTGACGTCAATCAATAGGAATGATGACAATAAACATATCAAACGCATAATTTTTACTATACACGCCAAGGATACCAATGTTACGCTCGCCACAGACTATAAAATCTGCGCAAATATTATTATGGTAGGCATATCATCACTTATAACCGAGTTACGGTTTATGAAACTTTATTCTCATAAAGAATTTACATTCACTTACATATTATGAAAAAACTTAAAAACACTAGATTTGTAATTAGGTATTAATATCTTGTGAGCGTACAGCTATTAACCGTTTGATTCACAATCTGGATCTCCAAACACACTTTCACACACACAGATTATAAGAGCACCCATCGTGTTAGCCATGAGACTCGTTTCTAGATTCTGTAGTAACTTGTCAATTTTTCTTTTAACTTGTTCATACAACAAGATCCACAAGTAATCATAACAAAACTTGCAGCCACTCAAAGTTTCAAGATGGATATAATGAACAATGATGACAAATGATCAGCCCATCGCCCATATAGATGGTCCATAATGTTGGAAAAGATAGCCCTTAGTTGACTTTTATGACACGCACTAGGAAAGAAGTAGCTGGACGCATTCTATGTTTTTCTTTTACTCCCAGTCTGGCAGAGAAGTAGAACACACAATCTAAATTGTACTACAACCTCGTGTGAAACCATCTTAACAAACCAGCAAATGCTAATAATTGAAGTGGCTGATAAACGGAGGAATAGGCTAGTTGCGGTGAGGGGTCAACAGGGGGCTCGAGTTAGTTACGATGTATGACAACTGAACAGTGGACACCCGTGATTTCGGGTCAATGACACGTCTCGATTGTTCCTGGTTTGCTTGCTTGTCGTAGTTTTGTCACTTGAGCGACCTAAATATAGAATGTCTGAATCTCGAAATAGTGCGAAAGTTCTTGAGGGTTTTTGATTTCTTTTCTGCAGTTTGTAGTAGCAGTTGTCGCACCTTCTGATCCTAAGGTCGTGGGTTTGAATTCAGTCATGCAAAGAATTCGAAATATGCAGTGTTTTTAAAAACTGTAATATCTATAGATTCAGCATTTTAACAGATCGAAGAAGCGCTAGTGGCGTAGCTTGCTTAGACGTTCTTGATTGATCGTTGAAGTTGAACAACGTTGTGCGCGGTCACAATTTGGATGAGTGACCGCAAGCGGCATTACGAGCTGAAGAAGCCACGTTAAATTGTCGGTCTCGGCTTTTAAATCGTTAAGCCATGACGGAGGCCTCTAGGCACCCTAAAACTTCGTCACAAGAGTTAGCCCCTAGCTCATACCAACTTACTTTTACAGATGAACCGTTTTTGTTTTATGTAACTTTGAAATAGACAGCTTCGAGAGCTACAGTTGGTCTGGCAAATAGGCTATCAAATCGTTTATCTCGCCAGTGAAACCATAGGCAGAAGCAAGTTTTTATATCAATATTATTTCCTATTGGGATCGGTCTGCTTCGTGACGAATAACAATGTTGCATTACGTTAACAAAACATCCATTTATTATGGAAATTGATTGCAGCCACAGCTCAGGCAAGCAGCTACATCACTTCGTAGTCACTACTTAGGTTCTACTCGTGCCACTAATTCTTTCAAACCAGTGTGGTCAAAAGATCTATAGTGCTCTTTTCGTGCACTTGACACAATATGTTTTCAATCTGTTTAGGTTCTGCGACATGCCGGTCTCCTCCACCAATATTTTGAGAGTACTGATATACTCTATAATAGAAAAACCCATTGGTTCACCACCGGGTTTGATTTGAACCCACGAACTTACAAAAAAAACATGTTTGACGAACCCACATAGCAGGCTAAGGCCAAGAGGACCAAAATAGATACAGTAGGTATATGTTCAAAAAAAAGTCCAATACTTCGGATGGCCTTAAAGCGAACATAGAGGCTTTATTTTTCTTCGTCTAGGCACCACATCCCCAAGGAGGGTTGACTTCAGGCAAGCGGCTGGTCTCAAAACTCAAAACATAACTAGCCAAATCAATTTACAACATGGGTTACGACGAAAATTACGAAAAGGGCAGGGAAATGATGTATGATGATTGAACCAGCTATCGTTAATTTCACCGTGACGCAGTGAAAAAATGCATTCACATTACGCAAATTACTTCAATGTAAATTACTATTAAAGTTTTGGGTTTGTAATGGGATAAGGGCCATTGGGCAACCCAATCACTTCATAAAGTGACATTTGTTTCGTAAATTGATGCAATTTCCTGCACTAAAATACTAAGTAATAGGAAATGAATGAAAAAGGAAACACTGTTGACGACCTCGGTGGCGTGGCGTGTGAGTGCTCGGCTGAAATGCAAGAGGTGCGGGTTCGATTTCCGCTACGGGAGAAATGTTTGTATATTCTGCAAATGTTTCTTTCAGGTCTGGGTGTTATACTCGTAGTATTATAATAATGTATTCATAAAAAATAAAAGTATACCTATAGGTATTCTATCAGCCATCTGGTGCCCATAGTACAAGATTTGCTTAGTTTGGGGCTAGATGGCGCTGTGTCAAATGTAAAAAAGGACTGTTCATGCGATCAGTTCATAATTGACAAATTTAATTTAAATAATCTGTTATAATTTATAATTGTCATACAAATTGTGTGTTATGCTCTCAAATGCTGCAGGAAAATATCGTGAGGAAGCCCGCGGCTTAGTCAGCTCCATACGTATTGACCATGAGCCGACTAAGCTAGTAGATATTCCTCCATCTACCATCATGGCCAAGCCTATTTCCGGGTACTACAGCATTACTCGTAGTTAAAGCCAAAATTGTTCCTGATAAAATAATCAAGTATAAAATTGTAGCTTTATAGTTATATGCAATACTAGTGAGTTTTATAAACCCGTACACACGATGTTACTAATGTTTTTGCTGTACCTAATCTTTTCCCTACAAAGATATTTCAGTGCGTATCAAAAAGTTTCTAAAATACGTTGGCCTATTTTCACTTTCCGTATCAACGTGAACAAGTAAGCCTTGTAGATGCCCGTATCTTGAATTATGATGATCTTAGATAAGCCATATCACCAACAAAGATGTTCTATATCTTATTTTTAAGTCAGGCCACTCCGGAGTAGAGAGTTAATTTGTATTTAAATTCACACGTGGACTAGAAGTAAAAAAAAACACAAAACGCGTTCAGCTGCTCAAAAGTGGACTAAGGGATGGACTGATCACTTGTCACCATGGTTCACCATATCCATCTCGGGACTTTGAATCAAAAGTTGATGCAGGTTTTCCTATGATTACTTGTGTCTCTGCCAACCCCATTAGGGATACAGGCGTGATAATATGTAGGTATGTAAACTCATACGTTGACAAATACTACCGTTAGACGAAGTTATCAAAAAATATTACAGGGAGTGTCGTAAAAAAGCTTTGATATATTTTCAATCGCTCGTTATTCTACCGTTTATATTATAATCAGAGTATAATAGATTACAAAGCAAAGTTAGATTGTCTTGTTTGTGCCAGGGGAATATTTATGACTGTCTCAGTTAATATTGTTACCCCAGGCAGACTAATCCAATTTACTACAACTTGCTCCAAATTACTTCAAAGATGTTTACGTAGAAATCAGATACCCGCGTGTACCTACTTAAAATTATCCCACAAACCTCAACGTCTAGTGCCGGGTTCCAATATAATACTAACAGACGACGGATCGCTCATTACTATAGCAACGTTGAGCACTGGTGTGACCCCGTCTTCCGATCTTAAGGTCGTAGTAACTTGTGTGTGTGAGCATGTCGTAAAAGTCGACTTATGGATAATATCCTCTCCAAAATGATGTACCACCTATATAGGCAATGGGCTGATCACCTGTCACCATGGTTCACCATATCCATCTAAGGAATTTAAATCAGGAGTGGCTGCAACTTTTCTTATGATTACTTGTGGCTCTGCCCACCCCATTAGGGACACGGGCGTGATAATATGTATGTAACTAAAGTCGTTAGCGCCGGTAACCTGCTTACTGAGCAATTGTGGTTTTACTTCAAAGATCTTGCTCTTGAACTTTCCAAAGATATATTTTAATAGTTTCTAATATTAAACATCCATCATCGCTAACGATGCGCGTTTCGTCAATGTTTACAAGAAAATTTATGTTTTTATAAAATATCGTGGTTAATGCGTAGGAGGTGGCAGAATTATTGATCTGTTCATAATAAATGTGGATTTCATTTAATTACCTGAAGAACTAGTTTGAAGGTTGCAAAAATTCCATAGTTTTTTTTTTACTTTACTTTAATCCTTTACCACATGAGTCAATACCTCAGTAGCAGTAACACAAGATGTCAACAATTTCATGATTAGTAACAAAAAAACACGAATACTGCATTATTTCTAATCGCAGAAGCTTAATAAAAGTCTAGACAAGTGTATATCGAAAGCTCATTTTCCCCGAGCGGTGCGGTCAGGAAGGGAATCCGACACCGCTCTTAATGGCCACTCGTGACGTGCTCACGTGTCGGGTGTCACGCGCACTTCGCACTTACATTATTGGAATTTTCTGCCAGAGACATTTACAAAATGTATTTATTAAATGCTTTCGTGTATTCCGCACTCCCTAATAGTAGGATTAGTATTACAAACATTTAAAAACTAAAAAAAAGTATGCTTTGGTTGGCTTCCAGTGATACCTTTATTATCCACAAAAATCCATCAATATTTTTATCCAACACTTGTATCTGCCCACGCCTACGCTCATGTGGTACCTACCCAGATAAAAATGTCACTATGCGTCCAAGTCACAAACTATGTTCCATGTTTTAGCCAGATCAGTTTAGCCGTTAAGTCTTGATGAAGGCACATTCAAACATCCTCCCATCACCACAACGTCACATCACAAACTTACGGATTTATAATACTAGTAGGATATTACTAGCGAGCAGAGCGAGTCATGATTATCCTGATTTAATAGGGTAACAAAAATGTTTAACTAAAACATATTGCAACTATTACTATTGTCATATTACGCCCAAAGTTTTTTTTAACATCATAGCTTCAAAGTAAGTAACTGATAAGCGAGCGTGTAGTCTTGTACTTAACCTGATAACTTAACGGTTAGATGTACTTAACATTAATATTAATATGCTAATAACATCGTAAAAGATGGTACCAATACCTGAGTAATACGTGTCATTATATACGTAAATTAATTAAGCTAAATTAATTGGACGTATTCAGGTTATTCAAAAGGGCCAGTTTAGAAAAACAATATATGAGAAGACTATAGAATCCGGCCGGTTCCGCTCGCTTAGACAAACAGAAGCTTTATGACTCCCAGCACCTATGTGGTATTTGGAAAAACCCGTGAGACGTCTCTGAGGAAGCAATAAATAAACAATAAATATACCCAACATCTCATACAAAGTTTGATCCTACTCTAGGATTCCGTGTTGTGTCAGAAACTACACGTTCTATAACCACAACACTCAATCCTGAACAATGCAAATGCAGCGGGAATGGAACTCGCACCTCTTGCCCGCCACGCCACCGAGGTCGCCATATGAGTGTTCCTCATATGACGACCTCGGACCTAAAGGGTTATTTTGTTTCTGAATTGTTTAACGCTCTTGTTTGTCCTTTGACCGCTTGTCTCCACTCCTTTTTTTATGTTTAACGACGACCTCGATGGCGTGGCGGGCAAGTGCTCGGCAGAGACGCAAGAGGCGCGGGTTCGATTCCCGCTGCGGAAGAAATGTTTGCATGATCTGTAAATATTTCTTCCGGGTCTGGGCGTTGCGGTACCATGGTACTCGTAGTTTCTGATACCCACGACACAGGGAATCCTAGTGTGGGGTCAGGACTATGTATGTGACTGTTGGGTGTTATTTATTTATTTATTAATTTATCCTTTGCCCCCTTGCCCAATCCTGAGTCCAGCTCGGTTCGGGAACACAAACCGGGAGAGGCGGGATGTCGTATTGCCGTGTAAGCCGGACGGCCGCCGTATTAATGGTCTAATAATAGTTCGCAGTAAAATTATCATGTCTCCTTCATAGTTGTAGGTATTTACAATAATACTAATATTATAAATGCGAAAGATTGTGAGGATGTAAGGATGTGACGATGTTTGTGCCTCAATTACGCCTAAACGGCTGAACAGATTTGAATGAAACTTGAAACATACATATTATGTGTGCTGAAATTACATATAGACTACTTTTTATCCGGGTACTAGAAAATACTCTTCGGTACGGGAAGCTAGTAATTATAATAAAGGTCAATGTCCATTGCTTGAGAAACTTTGAGAAATAAATAAATTAAGCAAAGCTATCTTGTCTGTAACTCGGCAGATTAGCACAAGTGTGATCTTAAGATGCCACGTGCATGATAACAGGTTGTCCTGTACTACTGCAACACAGTGACCGCTCAACTCTGGTTTAAAAAATGTTAAGTTCTGATTTTCAATACCACTATACATTGATTAGTACAACAAAAACAAAATGTGAAATTGTTACATTTATGATATTTTATAACCTGGCAAGTTTTAGCGGTACCTACCTACTTAATGATTATTAAAATAGTCGTCTAAATGCAACAGTTTCCAAAACATTCAAGTAGCATGTAAGGCTATTTTAACTAGCAATTTGCGGACATTTTATGCAATTAATTTTGTCAAAGCAGACCGACTTGGCAATTTAGTAATTTTCCCTCTTTGGTACAAACTAAACTGACGGTTTATTTGAACTTATAGGTCAATCTTATGCAGTGGTTTGGTTCGTACGCAATTAACTAGGTACGCAGAGAGATGCAAAAAATGATTATACCAGTAGGTTATTTTAACGACCAATCCTGGATGTTTCCTGATGTTCCTAAACTGTACCTGGGTACCTGAGTGTCAAGCTAAATAATTATTAATGTCGAAACCTATGTGCTATTATGCACGAATGAACGAGAGGTTAAAAGGCTGGACTGCGGCTTTCCACCTTATCTATGCCAATAAGTTCACGGTTATTTTACGACGTAATAACGACAAACTGTCAGACATTGTATAACAAGTTTTTCTATGAAATTATTAACTCTACTACGTTTCTCACTAGCTTCCGCCCGTGACTTCACTCACGTTGTACCCAGATAAAAAGTGTTATTCCAGATCACAAACGAAAGAAATTCCAAGATTCAATAAAATCCGTTCAATCGTTAGACAGTGATTGAAGCACAAACGTCCACGCCTAAGAATTTATAATAATAGCAGAATTAAAAACACTTACCTTATTTTCCAAACACAAAACAAAAAAGTTTACAGAGCAAACGAAAACCAGAGAAAGTCGAGTTTCCACGAAAGTAGAATTTCCCTAATGAGCATCACAGACGCACGCGCACAGTCCCTGCCGAGTACCGACTGTCGGGAAAAGGGCTGTAGGAAAGTAAAAATGTGAGTAAAAGTTCTCTGATTACGAACTGCTCTAAAGGCTTTGGTGTTAAGACGCGGTGACAGCTTATTTTTCCATGACTGATGTTGTTGACGCGGCTATTTGTTAAATGTCATAGGGTGACATTAGATGAACGAGTATATTGTTAAGGTCTAAAATTAGGGTACACCAATGGCAAGGATATCTTACATACATAGTATACACTACACAGATGTGTCCTTCCAAGTGTTAACAATCAGGTAATCTTTTTAGCATTAGTTATACTAAATTAAATTTATTATAGTAGTAGGTAAGTATACTTCAGCAATTTTCGTCTAGCTTCAGAAATAAAAACTAACGCTACGATGATTATGTAATATAGAGATGTTACAATAATTATGTTATTATATAACTTACTTATTTAAAAGGATTGGTTCAGTTATTATTAGTTGCATATTCGGACAAATACGGTTTCCATAAAAAGCACGAAGTTTGCCTAGGCGCATAATATTTGTGGTACTACTGTACAATAGTACCTAGTTGGTTTCATCGATGCTTGCAGTCCATATATTAAGAGTCAAATTATAGTTTAGTCTTAGTCAAGAGTTTATGATCAACACACATACAGGTCTTCTAGCCAGAAACATTGTTATAAAACCGTAGTGGATAACATTTTATATTATTCCTTTTTCAAAACAAAACTTTCAATAACATTATAACAAATCAGTGCGATTTCCTCCAGGCAATCTAAGATGATTTCTCATAGGCAATCTGAAAAGGATTTTCTTATCATAAGTACAGATAGTAAAAAAATATGCTACCTAGAAGGGGAACTGCAGTACCTACCAGAGTTCTGATTGGACCGCCCGGTATGATTGAGACTTGGCTTTTCAAAGATCTTTGTCAGAACTTGACAATTTTCATTTCCTCACTATGTTTTCCTTCTCCGTTTGAGAGTAGATACTAGTATTATTATAGTAGGTACACCATATATTTTTGGAACAGAAGAATCTATTGTTGCATGACCGGATTTGAACCTATGACCAAAGTTTGTGTGTAAGTTGTAAGTAAGTGTGGGATTTGACTGCAACATAAAATCTGTATATTCATGCTTGGTGGCGTGGTGAGTGGAGTGCTCGCCTCAGAGGCAAGAAGCACGGATTCGATTCCCGCTGCGGAAGAAATTATTGCACGTTCTGTGAATATTTCTTCCGGGTCTGGGTGTTGTAGTATAATGTAAGTCTTACTATAAGAAGTATATCAGCCATCTGGTTCTCATAGACAAGCTTCGCTTAGTTTACGGCTAGATGGCGCTGTGTGAAATGTCCACAAATTTTTATTTGTAAAATTTTTAATCCGGTAAAGTACCACACTAGCGGAGTCGATGGCAGTTTCTAGTAAAATAGTTGTTAAATTACGCCGCATAACACGAAAATTCTTGTCAACAGATGCCTAGGAAATTGCATTGTAAGTAATAAAAGAGTTCCGCATCTCTATGTTATTATTTTCTGTTATAAGGTGACGTTGATTGTTACTCATTCGTCATGGGACATCTAGTGAGCAGTCATCAACGGGGTTGATGTTCTAGGACAATCAGGAAGTGCCTAGGCCATAATAACCCATTTTATTCACATTTGTCATGTAAAACTAAAACGTTGTTTTGAAGAGCAAACTGACATAAGAAATTAGGTTTAGCATAATTTAGTTTAGAAAAACTTTTTTCGACACATTTTTAACTTTTTGTTTCGAAATAACCGACAGCCGAAGAACCTATCATCATGCATTCATTCAGTACCTAATCATTGATTTTTTCTTTTACCATCCCCTAGAAATAGTTATGAAAAAAGTTATGAAAATTTATGTTTGTTTAATTATATTACTTTATTAACAGAAATAAACTTACAACTAATACAAAAGAAACAGTCGGGCTATATAAAGACCGTTGATCGTATGAATTCGATCCTTTCACCACACTGGTTCGAAAGAACTAGTGACATGACTAGATAGGTATTCATAGACAGATAGTGTAGACTTATCCAATAACCGTAATGATTGGAGTGAATACTAAGATTAAAAACGCCTTCATTTTTATCTTGTCTATAAATTTTATGAATGTCTAAGAATGATTATGCGTTCGTCTATGGGCATCCTTTTTACATTTCGGGATCGTTTTACAAGATAAAAAGTAGGCTATGTCCTTCCCCGGGATGGAATCTGTCTCCTTGTCAAATTTTATCAAAATTTGTTCAGCAGTTTTGGCGTTAAAAGGTAACAGACAGACGGACAGAGTTACTTTCGCATTTATAATATTAGTATTGATAAAGGCTAGTTAGACAGCCTACAAATAATGCTCACGCTGTTAGTTAATGTGGATTTAAGTACATAAGTAAATCTTTATTCTAAACTAAATTAGAACATGTCAGCTTGTTGCAAAACTAGTCCCCGAGCAAAATAGCACCAACAGGCGATCCTCGTATTTATCGACATCCAGCGTCCTGACAGGACCACACGTACTCGCAGATTACATAATAGTTACAAAGGCAGCTATTATCCTGAACCTAGGAATTTGAAATGACGCGATCAATGGATGAGGTAAAAAATAGTAGTACGCGTAGCACGGTTATGCGCAGTTACGCAGAGTGCTACGCAGCGCATCATACTCTTAGTTTACCAAAACGCTTATTATTATTATGGTACAGTATGGTCACCAACAAATTTAGTAACTTATTCAAAGTTTTAAAATAAATCATTGCAATCCTGAATGCAATATTAATTTAAAATAAGTGTTACAGTTTTTCTTAAAAACAAAATATACCTAACTGGTTACTTTTCGATCGCAAAATAGTTTTTGAACATTATTAAATATTATACGTTTGACGATTTCTGTACTAGAATGATAATAATATAACTAAAAAACCTATATTTAAAAAAAATAACTAAAACATGGTATCTTTCACACTCAGCTGTATGAAAACGACTACGGAAATTGTCAAGGAAATATTCAGATCATCAGACCCACAACCTTACCAACCTACTTTTTAATACTATTTGGTTTGGTTTCACATACTATTTGTTGAGAACTGTAGCTAAAAGTGATTGAAAAGGCGCATCCACTTGTCTCCTTTCACGACTCTATGTCAGGCCCACCCAGTACTGTAATCTCTATTGGTTTCTTATTAAGATATTAACTACTGGTCGCAAACGCTATATTAATAGCCAATTCAAACTTGATGTATGATTGTGGATTGTCTTCCACGGGGATACGATTTGTTTTCTTTTGAGGGAACCTGGCTACAGCTTGGAAGCTAATAACTTGAACTACGAAATCAACTCATGCTAGATTATAATGTCTAAACTATTAAGTTACTTGGTTGTCGTTATTGTTGGACTGGGAGTAAAAAAAACATAGAATGCGTCCAGCTGCTTTTCTACCCGAGCATGTCGTAAAAGTCGGCTAAGGAATAGTATCCTCCCCAACATGATGTACCATCTATATGGGCGATGGGTAGATCACCTATCATCATGGTTCACACTATCCATCTCGGGACTTTGAATCAGGAATGGCTGCAAGTTTTCAATAACAATAACTTTGAAATTCCCTTTACGATTGATTTGAATTTGAATCCGTTATCTACTTAGAAAAAAGGAAAGGTTTGATTTCCCTTACACAATGAGCTTTATAGTATTGTTCTTTCCTTGGACCATGGAACTTCCATTTAGTAGGGATGAGGTTCTCCAAACTAAAATGCATTACTTACATCTAATATAGAATTTGAGTCGAGCTTTTGCGCTGTTACGTTAGATAGGTACCTACACATGTTACGTTTCTGTATAATTATACAGAAACATACACTCAAAACAGTTATTTTATGGTAAAAGGGAGGCATAGACAACAACCTCGGTTTTAGACACACGCGCGCCCGACGCCAGCTCAGTGACTCCAGGTCAAATCCTACATTGCCCAAACCACTGGAGTGGCACAAAAAAAATTATTTGTTTTTTATTTTATTATTACAAAATAACTATGCTAACCATAGTAAAATTATTGTTAAGGATCTATGCGCTGGTTTGTCTACTTGACAGATCAGGCATTAGTTTGTTATAAGTAGCTTCTTTTTCTAAAGAGTTTTAGAGCAATTTTTATACTCCGCCACGCAATTTATTCTATGTTCCGGGCGTCTGAGTGGATAATGAAGTATCGAAGATCGCGAACTTATGATCGAGTGATCGAGTAGAACTCGAACTCGGACTTTCCTAAGTAAACCTAGCGCCACGGTCATTACCCACATCAACAGGTCCACTTCCAGGATAATCGATTGTCGGCACGATGTATCGATTACAAGCGATTATTGATTCTGATTTATTGATCGCTCGACACGATCTCTGGATTGAGGATACGGTGCATCATGTGATTAATAACCTAGGTTTCCTTTATATCATCATCATTTCCTTGTTTTGGAGCAGTTTCCTCTTGATCATCTTGTGTTAATGAACTTTAGTTCGTTGTATCGCACTCCAACATTCGAATTGATTGTTATAATCGGTATCTTTAAAGCGGCGCTATGCTGTAATTATTTGACTTTGAACAAAGTAGGTAGTAATCGATACCTTCATGCTAAATAATAAGGATAGAACTTTACTTAGGTACGTACAGATAAATTCATTTTAATCCTGTAAGTGTCACAATACATCTGCTGAAAGCTAAATACGCTCGAAATGATTTTTAAGTAACTCCTGCCGAAATGACATGCCACGAAAAAAACATTGCGAGCGTATTTAGTGAACTTTTGGCGTCATACAATTAGTAGGTCGATGTGTCGCTACACTAAACTGGACTACACAGTACCTACCTATAAGGTGTTTTGAATGTTCGTATGACTAACCTTGTGACACCTAAAGACTGCCTACCAAGCTTTTTACTTTTCTGTAGATTTTATACATAGTATTCAATTGCCCTGAGTGACTCTCAATGGAACCTAAGTGGCTTGATTAGGGAATTTCGTAACTCGGATTTATGCGTTAGTGCGCTACAACAAACTGTCATATTTACCGTTCCACGTCGCTTTATCAGTACTAAAGAGCTAAATATTTCCGAGGTAAATCACCGGATCGTACGCCCGTCATTCCCATGGTTGTTAATTATTATAAATCGATGTAGTTTGAAGCCAGGGAGGTGTCTAAGTAGCCCCAGGGTCACGTGCCCCCGGCCTCGTCCTATTTCGGCCGTTTTCTCGTGGTCCTACTATTTTGTCCTACTAGTAGGACCACGAGGGAGACCAGTTTCTGTTCGTCCTACTATGACATATTACAGCTTTAATTCAACGTGCCGCGTTACGCTAAAATATGGAAACATGGATAGTAAAAATTATTTCCAGTGTTTCATACATAATAAGTGCCTGGGCACATACATATTTTCACGCCTTTATCCCTAATGGGGTGGGCAGAGCCACAAGTAAACATAAGAAAACTTGCGGCCACTTCTGATTCAGTCCTAAGTTGGATATGGTGAACCATGGTGACAGGTGATCTGCCCATCGCCCATATTATAGGTGGTCATTACATAGTTATAATAATACCTATGTATGTTTTTAATACAGGCACGGCTGCAAGCCAAGAGCAAGCCAGCCAACGGCCCAGGGCGGACAAGTTATGGAGGATGGGAAAAGTAGGTATCGATTGCAGGTACAGTTAAGAGCACAAGCGTGACACTTTGAATCTCCAGGGGCAGCTGCCCCTCCCTGCCCCCTTGACGAAGCCCTTGAAACATGCAATCCTTATTACAATCCTGTGCGCGGCTGTCGAATGGATTCGATTATAGAGATTTATAGTCGGACGGTGGCCGGCGCGGGCAGCCGTCTTACAACTATCCTCTATTCTACTTGTGACCTTCCGCCATTTCTATGCTTATTTACAAAAGTATGAGATGTTTTTGATTGTGGATGGATTTCAGAAGCTTTTACTAAATACCTATCTATTCGTGTCACTAGTTCTTTCGAACCAGTGTGGTGAAAGAAATGCTTCTCGAAGGCTCTTTTCATGCACTTTACAATAATGTTTTCAAACTTAAGTTCGTTCTATTAATAGGTACTGCGATTGAGAGTAGGTACTAGTAGCTATTAAAAATACGGGAACTGGTCAGGTTTTAAATCATGCAAGTAGAGTGGCCAAAAATCAATAAAATCGGAGCATAATGAAAGCTCTAGGCATTCATTCATCATCTTATATTATAAGAATCTTTGTCCTGACTGACTGACTGACTGACTGACTGACTGACTGACTGACTGACTGACTGACTGACTGACTGACAGACAACGCACAGCCTAAACCGCTGGACGTAGAGACTTGAAATTTTCAGCGTAGGTAAACCTTGGTACGTAGGGGTGTACTAAGAAGGGATTTTTCAAAATTCAACCTCTAAAGGGGTGAAAAGGGATGAAAACCTGGAATCAATTTTTGGTCTAAAACTGCACATAACCTATATCAAATTAAAGAGCCGATTTTTCTCATTTAGTTGATGTCATAATTACCTGCAAATTCTTTATTTTTGGCACGTTTTTTATGAAAAATAGAATACTTTTATTTTGACATATGACAGCGATGATACCACAGATTAGTAATAGATGATACAAAATATATGGAAAAGGAACTGTCAATGTCAAATTACACTACATTCATTAGCGTCTAAATTAATAATACTTTGGACTAATAATATTTTGGACTGTTAACACTGCAGTTGGGTTACTATGTGGTCTTAGAGCAGGGCAGTAGTTGAACTGCTCGACTTTTTTGTGCTTATTTGTTCTGCATAAGGTTCAAAATGGCACAAAAAAGTCGGGCAGTTCAAATACTGCTCTACTAGGTACCTTACCTACGTGTGCTGGAATGGGACATAGGGTTCTTTTTATCTGGGTACCGCGTGAGCGAAGCCGCGGGCGGCTGCTAGTTTACTATAAAGCGTCAGCTGATCTTTTTGCATTATTTTATTATGGGGATCAACGTTCAAGACCTTTCATTAATCTACAGACAACAGCTACTGGTCATCAAGATCATCATTATTCTACATATTATTATATACTTGATTACTATGTACCTACTAATTAGTGAGAAAAATCTGCCAAATAGCTTCACAACAAGGTGACGAAACGATAAAGATCATGATCAAAGTCCTATCATGACATTGACATAATGTAATAGACTAGACTACAGAGATAGTAGATACCTAGTATAGATTTACGTGCCTTAGGATAACGGGTGTACCTCACCGTATCAAATAAAAATGCTGCTTGTAAATCACTCGTATTGTAATTGTAAAAATACCCTGTGTAAAGACACAGAGTACATTTTTAAAGAGATCAAAGGATCTCTTTAAAAAACTTGTACCTACTCGTACAACATGACTTAGTAAATAAAATTAAAGTTTTCAGACAAAAAAGTTATGGGTAGAAATTCGATTTTCAAAAAATTCTAACGTACAAACAACATAATGGGTTGTGTAGACAGTTTTATAAAGCTGGTACTAGCTGATTGGACTAAAAGGTTTCCAATCACTAATAGGTAACATCGTGACCAATAAAGATAGCTCACGGCTTTTTAGAACGAAGGTTTATAAGTCAGGTTTTCATTCAGATGCCAGGGAACAGCTATTTTATGTCAGTTCTGTTTCAAAACGTGGTGTTGAGTTTTCTCAGGACTTTGAAGTCACTGCAAATTGGTATCAGACGCCTCACTAGCGAATGTAGCATGAAACTGTCTGTTTAATCGAGTATACCTATACCAAAATTGGAATGTAGGTACGTATGTACCTACCTAGTAGCAGGTATTTAGAGTTACCCCATAATAATGTGTTAGTAGCGATGCCTGAGTCTAAGTAATACTTTTGAAGTCGTTTAACGTCGGTTTGGACGTAGGTACATATGCTATTTTTTTCATATCGAAAGTACAGTCTTTCAGTAAAAAAAAAGTATTTTATTAAATATTCTGTTTTGCTAACAACATTAGAGTTTTAAGGATAAAGTGGCGGCTAAAGGGGCGTCGATGACTCTACCAACAATAAATCTCATTTAAACCCGATTTGAATCTGAACACCGTTGGAAATTGTTCCTTTTTCAACAAATTAATAGCCGAAGACGCCTTATTATCAAACGTAGGATTTGGATTTATCTAACCGCTCTTTGTCTTCGAGGCTTCGTTATCGGTGTTATATTGACAAATGGGTTACGCCTCGAAGTGCCTTGCCACAGAAAAGCAGACAGATAGTAGGTACATACCTCAGAACAGCAAATCATCTGTAACCTACAACTAAGTAATGGTTTAACTGCAGTCATATCATTCTATCCCATATAAATAGAGTGAAGTAGCAGTTCTTTATGTACTATGACTCAGACCTAGGAATTCATTAACACTATAAATTGGAGGGCGGTCGCAAGCCCCTCCCGCATTTTAGTAATGGTGAACCTATTTAGGTATGGGGTGTATTTTAAAAAACTCTGCAATACGTGTCCATTAATTCCTAACTAAGTTTTGAGCCAATCGCACCACCCGTTAACAGGTTTCCATACAAACTTTGGGGTGTCCCATTTTGCCCCTTATTGAGGATTAGGTATTTTGAAAAAACCTGAAACATGTGTCCAATTATTTTTTACTTTAAACTAGACTAATTTTCAAATCAATCACACCGCCCTGTTAAAAGTTTCCATACTTTAGAACTGCCTTGCACCAAGTTGCACCCCTGCGGCAAATTATAAAAAATAAAAATACTTTATAATTGTACATAACATTGTAGATACATGTTTTCTAATAAAACAATGTATGTATCTACAATGTGCAATGTAAAATACAAATTCCTGAACTTTAAATAAATAATAAACATTTAATAATAAAACTTTGATAATTCAATGTTTATTAAAATAATAAAGTTCAGGCTTTGTATTTTTTCCCCTAGATAATTTACCGATCTGTTTAACCCCCGGGTTGATTTTCGAAAATGAAATTAGCCTCTGTGTTATTCCAGAACCTAAACTATTTTCATTCTAAATTTCATCAAAATCGATTTAGTAGTTGCGGACTATACGTGGTAACAAACATTCACACGCACAAACTTTCGCACTTATAATATTATTACGATTCCAAAAAGGTTTGTAAACAAAGAAAATGTCGCATTTTCCCCGCGTGCGTAAAGAGGGACGGAAATCCTGTTCCATTCTCTTTAAATTACTTTGAATTTATCTGGTTGGGTAGCGCCATCTATACAACTTCAGATAAACAATTGTCTTACTGACATCTAGCTATGAGTAGCGGTATCAATTTACTTAGAAAAAACGTACGAGGATAATTAGTTTTATTGGGTGTTACTAGAGGGCAGCGTATTTTTGTTTGTAAATAAGCTTGTGTTATCTTTTATTTTTGATGCCATTTGTAGCATTCAATAAGGTAATCCAACCAAACCATCGCCTCTCACTATAAACACTCTCCGCTCCGGGTTGTCGTCGTCTTGGCGATTCTTAATTTTTATAAAATAGTTTCAACAAAATAGAGTAATATTGGGTAATTTTATAAAAGTAGGTACCTAGGTAGTAGGTACATAAGTATACTTGGGTATTACGTTGTAATTACGGTACGCTAGCACTTACTATTATATAATCTGTAATTACGGTACCTATTCTACTCCTTTGAGCATAGTGACAAATTAGGATATAGATGTTTATTAAAGTTTCTATTGTATTTTTTAAGTTTCAACAGTGCCGTAACAGTATTTTTACCTATTTTTTTTAAACTTTTTTTTGTAAATAATAGGAATAACGAATTGGAATGTATCTGTTATGTTATTTCTAAGTGCAATAAAGAATTTGAATTTGAATTAGTGACCGTTGCTTTATAAGATTTGAATTATTTGAATTTTGGCTTCGATCTGCAGCAGTTATTCTCAAGTACAGTCGATGAAAAAATTGTTAGCGTGGTCAGGCAGTCAGGGTGAAATCAACCGAAATGAGATGTAGAGGTAGGTTCCCTCCGAGTTCCGTTTTACTTAGAGACTGTAAAACGGAGCTCTCTCAAAAAAAAACATTAATTCGGTAATTAGGTCACGCTCGCTTACATGGCGACATGCGAGAGAGTTTCGAACCAAAAAAATTGCAACATTATGAAACCAAAGAATGCGATAAAACTAATCTTCTACATTATCGGTGGAGGTATCATCTCACTACGCGATTATCGAAAGCAACGTTTCGCAAGATACCTACCTAATCTTAAACTGTCAATGATAGCCGATAGACTTCTCTCATGATATTATCTGTTACCTCAGAAGTAGGAATGTAGTATTTAGTACCAAATTTGGGCTCTACCGGGACTGTCCAAGACCGATCACGGTTCGCGGGATCTATTCAGTGGCGAAGAAAGCAAAGATGGATAGGCCTAGCACAAGTCAACAGTCTGTCGAGAAAGTAGAAATGTTTGAAGTAAGGGAACATGTCCCCTACCAAGCGGAGGTCACAAGAGCCCCAACGGCATACGATGAAGAAAGTCAAACTTTACATACATCTTCATGGGAGTCTGCTTGGCTGGCCATCTGCCAGCTGTTCAACCTTATCCATCACATGATAATTGCAATAGTAGTGTTCTGTTTGTGGCACTTCGCATTGACGTCAGCACCAAATGGCTCTATCAGTAACTTGGAATTGCACATCATCATTGCGGGCACTGGCGTATGTATTTGAGGGTTTTAAATGGTGGTCTATCGGGTTTCTTTCAAAGTTACAACAGATATGTCGTTATCGATGGCTAATAGGTCTACACCTATTAGCCATCACATCCATCTAAATGGTAATCTTTAGACCAGAGATAAGTTTGAAAATAATTTACTTTTATAATAGTTACCTACCTAGTTAATACAAGGTTTAGGTATGTGCTAGATTCATATTCCCTTAAAGTAGGTCCTACCTATGGTTGTAGTAATTGCTGTGGTTTAAAACTTACAATAAAAAATATTTCAGTATCAGCTCTTCTTGGTAGAAGCAGTCCTTACGCTCCACCGTCACAACTCCTGGTCCTCGCAGCTGTCTAAGGACGGCAAACGAATCGTCCATGGCTGCCTTCAGGTCGTTGGATCTATTCTGGTTATGACCGGCAGTTTCCTCGCATTGAGTAAGACGGAAATGGTCGTTGCTACTGCACATGGGATTTGCGGTAAGCTTGTTACACACTATAACACCTTTGTAGGCTTACTTGCTGAGAATAGGGGATAACATCATGCGTTTAAAGTGGAAACAACAAAAATGTAACTACAAAATGGTACCGATTTGAATAAAGCTATTATAGGTAGGTAGGTACCTATCTAAAAAGTCTCTGAGGATACTTACCTGTAGATAGGTAGAGTTAGGTCTTCAAGTTAAGGTAAGTTGAAACTTACATACCGTGATACTTTTAATCATACATATCATAATCACGACCATATCCCTAACGGGGTGGGCAGAGCCACAAGTACCTATTCATAAACTTGTAGCCACCTCTAGGTAATCCAAGAAGCTACAAATACTTTTAATCTTTTGATATTATTAAGTAACTTGTTTTATCAGTAAGAAATATTGGCACAAATTTCACTCAAGTGATCTATAGATAAAAACTGTCAGTGACAGGTATCGCTTTCGCAATACATGATAATATGATGGACATATAATAAGTATAGGTACACGTATCAGACGTGTTTTTCACTTACAGTACGTTCAACGTAACTTGACATTCGTGAAGTTTGCCGTTTCGATGCGCAGTAGACAATTTAGTATGAAAAAGATACACTGCGCATGTCCAACAGCTAACTTCACGCATGCCAAGTTGCGTTGAACGTACTGTAGTTTTCTTACTAGCAAATGCTCTTAGCTATAGATAGAATCATATTAAATTAAACAATTGATTCGTTATAATTTATGAATATCCTTTATTGTTTCAGGTGTCATAGCCTTGGCGTTTACCATGCTCAGCTTCATCACCGGTCTCGTTGCTCTATTTTCTTCTAAAGTACGCCTAATGATCAAGAGCGGACCAGTCAAGATCCTACATTTATCTGTTGGCCTGTTCGCTATTACAATGGGCCTTATAACCATGACATTAGGATTTAATATGGATTATTTCTCAGCAAATCCAGTGGGAGGCTCATCCCTCAGCACAGCCTTGATGGTCTTTGTCGTGATGATACTGGTGTATGTTATAATACAGCCAATCGTGAACTTAGTCTCAACGACAAGGAACTCATTGTGACTAATTGATATTGAAGGTTCAAAGAGTGGGGATAGTATAGCATAATTTATTACCTATTTAGTTTTATAAGGGTCCGGATAGTATTCGTGCACTTAAGTACCTCCCTACCGGAAATGTTTTCAAAAATATCCAATTACAATACTTGCAATTGGCCAATCGACACTTAGGTACCTAATGTACTTGATAAAGATGTATGTATGTTTTATTATGAGATTTTAAATAAGCGAATGATTTTATGCGTAATTCACATTACGTTCTATAAAAATCTTATAGGTTGTAAGTAATTCATTCACAAAACAAAGTAGTACCTATACCTTGATAATCAATCATCGTCAATTTTCATACTCTATTATGTAGGTAGGTACACTTAGATTTAAGAGTTACCTTCCTACGCTACCTATATAATGTATCCAAGTAGGATGTTAGGTAGGTGATCATATTTTAATTAAAAAGATAGATTATTAGTTTTATAGGTCATTGAAGAGTTCACTTATACTATTCCAGTGACCTAATTTTATACAGAGTGTCGCGAAAAATACTGTCAAGCGAAAGTTCAGAGATTGTCCATCTCTTGGCATACCTACCCTAATGTATTTTATGTTTTGTAGTTATGATTTTCTTTCTCATGTATTTGGTTTGTTATCATAACCACATGATAATATGAGGAATGATAGATCATACCTTGATGAAATCCATGAGATTAAATAGCAAACATTAAAATGATTTCATTTTCAAGTTGCCGTTGAAATGTTGGTTCTGTTTGGGTATTTTTTTGCCAAACTTTGGTTTAAAATAGGTACCCATTTCCAAATTAGGTGCAAAGTAGGTATGCCTTGCAGCACAAAACCGAATTGAGGGTTTAATAAAATCTAAAGACATAATAATATTTTTTTGTTTGTGTATCCCAAGAAATGCTCTATCTCTGGACTTCCACTTGTCACAATTTTTTGGAATGCCCTGTATTTTATACTACCTTAAAAAGTATTTTTTTTTACAATACCTATGTAAATTGCTACTTGTATTGTTATTTATGATAATAATAATAAGTGGAATTAATTATGAGATACATGAATGTGTGTTATGTATGAGAGTTCTTAAATTTAATAATATTGGAAATACCGACCTAGGTAGATAAGATAAATACCTACGTAGATACCTATCGGCCGACCTATTTATAGATAAGTATCTCTTAAATAGTATAATTGTATTAAATTGAGAAATAAAAATAAGACTTGCACATTTAAGTTTCGATTTCAAAACCAAAAAAGCACCTTTATAGTAGGCAAACCACCAATTTGTAGGACCTGCAAGAAAGTTAGATTTTATAGTGGTTATTATGATAAGATGATAGGCAGTTTGATATGAAGAGTTTGATTTTCAGGGTTCCGTACCTACGTACACGAAGGGTGCCAACGGGACTCCTACTATTTATGATTTTGTAAATGAAAGAAAGAAAGAACTACTTTATGCCATAAAACGTGTTTCCAAAATTGTAACCGTAGGTACTCGTCAAATTGTGTAGGTAGGTACCTATTTAGTCATAAACATTCGTCCCTCAGATGAATGCAACTCTGTAACCGCTCAAAGATACGGCATTGCGAGTAAATTGCACTCGTGATACTAAATTGGTAGTATTATGACTTATGAAGGTAGGTACCTACCTACTTACCTACTTGAGAGGTCAGCTTTCTATGTTTTCCACTCTAAAATTAGAATATTTTTTACGTTTCGCTCGATCTGTGAGACAAATGTTTATATTAATAAATAAGGATAAGGATGAGATCTACGCTGCCCTCCTATATCTAAAACATCGCTAAGCCACAAAACCAAGTTTTGAGATATGAGCGAAAAACGCTGCAGTTTTTTTAAAGTGATGCCATTTAACTGTTATTAGTCGTATCAAAATCTTTGAATTATCAATAGATAGCTCTTTTAATTTACTGTAGAATAGCAAATATGTCGATTTTAATTAATTAGTTTTAAAAGGAGAAAAATGTGTTTAGGAGTTTTAGCTATGGAATGTACAGTTATTTTGCTTTTAAATACTTTACAAGAATATCGCTAAGTACACCCTAGCGATATTTTAGCGTAGGATTTATACTTAAATTGTGACCCGTTTTTTTATGTAATAAAATTATGTGCTTTTTCCTACACTAAAAAGTCGCTAAGCGCATTTAACGTTATTATTGTTCAGTATTAATTTGAGTTTTTGCCATCTTTCCTAAGCTATAATGACGCTATAGTTGTTTAATGTTATTATAGACTAGCTTTATACATATAGCGTTGTATTGTTGGTTTTCAACAGCGTTTTGTCCAAAAAATACTCTACTAAAAGGACGCTAAGCTTAAAACCTTTAACGATAACGCTGTTTTAGTTAAGTATTTTGGGGTTGACTAATTCAAGAGAGGTACGAAAAATAATACGTTATCAACAAAACAAAAGAAACGACATAAAATTACAAATCTTTTATTAGAGGAATCACAGGCACATAAAGGTACGAGTTGGCAGCGGACGACACAAGGCAGCAGCGGACGACGGTCGTGTCGCAGCGACACTACTAGTTTCTATGTATTTCTATGAAACGCGTCGCTAGCTTCGTGTCGCTAACTACGGAGGGAATTTCATAGAAATACATAGAAACCAGTAGTCTCGCTGCGACACATCGTCTGCTGTTGCCTCATGTCTTCCGCTGCCAACTCGCACCTTAATTCTTAAATTACAATTTAAAAAAATCACTTGGTGAGTATTAAAATTACAAAATATATTTTCTTTGAATGCTAGTAAAGGTTAACCTTGCAGATTTAGTAGGTAACTGGTAATTTGTAATTAATAACAGAGTTTCACATTAAAAAGCTATTATTTATAGCAATAATTCTTTATAAATCTATACCTATAAAAGAGCTTAACCTGACTGACTGACTGATTCATCATCACCGAGCCGAAACTGCATAAGTTAAAAAGCTGAAACTTGGAAGGTAGCTTCCTTTTATAGCAGAAGCACCATCAGAAGCACCCACTAAAGCGGGATTTTTCGAAATTTAACCCCCAAAGGAGTAAAAAAGTTTGAATGGAACTTTTTAGAGCGTGGTGCGATTTTATTGAAACTTGGTTCGGATATTGTAAATGCAAAATAAATGGACACGTATTTCAGGATTTTTCAAAATAACCTTTAAAAAGGGGTGTTATGGGGGTCAAAATTAGTATTGGAACTTTTAACGGGCGATGCGGTTGGTTTCAAACTCGGTTTGGTTACTATTAATGCAAAATAAATGGACAGATGTTTCAGGATTTTTCAAAACAACCCTTAATAAGGGCTAAAATGGGGGTCAAAGTTTGTATGGAAACTTTTTAACAAGCGATGCGAATGACTTCAAACTCGATTTGAAATCTAACGCGTACGAAGTCGCGGGCAACAGCTAGTCTTACCATAAAACATCAAAATATAAAATGACAGTTGAATCAGTCTTTTAAGTAGGTAAACCTCCTTGTAATATTCTTATATTTATAGAATTATAATGTGTGTAATGGCTATCTTGTATTTCACAATTCCAACTTTGCAGCGAAATCAGTCTTTAGGTAAACATACCTAAAAGACTAAAATTAAATTAAAATGTACTGACACTTTCCCATGATTAATTGAGGAGACGGCGTCTTTAAAGTCAGTGAAATCGTAGATTTTGCCAATTTTCAACCTCACAGTTGCTAGCAGTCTGCATGTAGATGCTATCAGCATCTACATGCAGATTCTAATACTGCTAGAATACTGCTAGCTGATATGGTAGCATAGCGAGTATCGCTTTCACTCGTTTCGATTTCATTAAAATTTCTGTAAAAAAAGCAAATATTTAAAAATAGCTATTAAGCTATTAAAAAACATAAAAAAATAAGCAAAGAAAGATAGCATTTGTATTAAACCCAAATTCCATCCAAAACCATTCAACGTTAAAGCGTAGCAAACCTCCACACATTAAAATTATTATAATTATTATTAGTCTATTATTATCTATTACTTCATCCTCACATACTTTCCTTGTTATAATATTATTAGTATGAATGAAAGACGAATGAATAAAAACCCATAAATGCATATAAACACATGAAATACCTACTTACATCAATATTTTAAGAAAAAAAAAGCTATGATTAAATCTTGGCTTGGCTTAAAAGAACACAAAATCTTTACTCGGTATAAAATAACATTGCAAAATAAAAATCAGTAACTTACCGACAGCAATTCCCTTGGTCGTAAGTATGCGTTCGTATGCTTAAGCATGCGTTTGTACTGGACGTCGGCCTGGCCTGGGTAACACTGGTACACGGGCGGTGCGGGGTGAAACGTGAGCGCAGGTAGCGATGTTTTAGCTAAGTTTTGTGGCTTAGCGTTCTTGTAGCGTATGATTCGCATAAAGTTTATTAATCATTCAAAGTCCTTAAAGGCGGATAGAGTTTTTGAGAAAAGTAAACTGTTTATTGAAATGCCCGCAATCCTACGCTATAAAAACACTAAGAAAGTTTAACGTGTTTATAGTGTAGTATTGTTGTATAACGTTTTTTTAGCTTAGATCAATGACGTTTAATAGCTAGCTGAACCATGACTTAAAAATCGCAAAAGTCTCATAACGACTATCTAGTCTTGTAAAATGGAATAACGTTTTTTTAGCCAAGCAATGAACATAATATTTTGTATATGCCGACAACGTTAATGGCTGCAAGTGACTATTTAGCTAAGTATTGATGGTTAATGTAGTTTTAGTGGTGTAAAATATATATTTTATCGTAGTTAACGCTGTTTTTGCTAGAGCTATTTCCTAAACTAAAAACGCTACAGGAATGATTCTAAAACAGATCGATAGAGAATTTTTTTCTAAGTAGAATGGCATCAAAAACTCAAAATCGACCCCCTGTGGCTTAGCGATGTTTTAGACATAGGAGGGCAGTACGATGGAGCGAGCTTTCCCAGTAACTTTTTTCTGTTAATCACTTTTGTTACTGATTGTACGTGCGAGAACGAGTAACCAAGAACATTCAAATGAACTTAATACCTATTATAGAAGCTTTCTTATGTTAATTATAATAGGTCCGTATTTCTGTTTTATTTAGGTACTAGGTATGCTGCACAAATGCTGCACATAATGTTATGTGCAGCACTTGTGTAGCATCTACAGCATCCCCGTGGGATATTTCTTGTACTTCCCTCTGACTTATCGAGGTTAGCTCGTTCAAAAATAAAACTGAAACAAACTCTGAAACAAAAGCAAGCCTTGCCTTAGCAAGCTGTCAAATAGCTCTCAAGTGTCAAAATCAAAAAAAATGTCGATCATGAAAGAGCCGAACGTCAAACAAAACAAAATGTCATCTCGATTTTGAGAATCATCCGGCGAAACTTTAGCTTTGTAAAATTGTTACAAATAAAAACTACTATAACCTTAGGTATTTGTGTTAAATAAACCAAGCACAATCTAACAATGGTGAGTACTTCTAAATCTCATACAGATTCGCTTCAATTTGTGTTACTTATAGGTTAGCATAGTTTGCTTGGTCATCCCTCGGAGTTCACAATAACAATATTTCATCCACAGGCTCGGCGTTATGATACCCGTACTACTATTTTCTCGCCTGAAGGTACGATTCTCTATTATCCTATTACTGCACAGGTTTCACCAATGAGGTTGCAATATTATTTTAAACTTTTCTTTTTTAGGGCGTTTGTACCAAGTAGAATATGCTATGGAAGCTATCAGCCATGCCGGCACATCGCTAGGAATCCTTGCCACTGACGGCATTCTCCTGGCCGCTGAGCGACGAAACACAAATAAGCTGCTTGATGAAGTGTTTTTTTCTGAGAAAATCTACAAACTGAATGATGACATGGTCTGTTCTGTTGCTGGTATTACTTCGGACGCGAATGTGCTGACAAATGAACTGAGGCTCATTGCACAGCGGTATCTCTTGAATTACGGAGAATCAATTCCTTGTGAACAACTGGTGTCATGGCTGTGTGATGTGAAGCAAGCATACACTCAATATGGAGGTGAGCAATTGTTTTGCTACTCACTGGCAGTACTCAGTAAATGTTGACTGGCTGTGTTAAGCCGAGGATAAGGCACAATGGTGCTCATTAGGGGAGGTCTATGTCCAACGGTATACTGCTATAAGCTGATGATGATGTACTCAGTACTATTCTTTGTTCTAACTCAAGATGGGCAATGTACCAGCAATGCCTGATGTAAATATCCTTGTGCATAAATATGCAAATTTGTATCTTGCATTATTTTTGCATAAAATCTGTCAATCCAAAGTGAAACTTTGTAGAATCCAAATAATGTAACCATGGCCCTCTATGTCCCACTACTAGGCAAAAGCCTCCCCCCCCATTCCCTCCTTAATCAAACAATATGGTTACTTATAATTCTTACAGTTACTCTGGTTCATTACAAAATTGATCATTTTATATTTAGGCAAGCGTCCATTTGGTGTGTCAATCCTGTACATGGGCTGGGATAAACACTATGGCTATCAGCTATATCAGTCCGACCCCAGTGGTAACTATGGAGGTTGGAAAGCTACCTGTATTGGGAACAACAGTGCTGTAAGTATTTATAACCTGGAATATTTCATGTTAGCATGAGCAACATTATGTGCTTTGCAGAGAACATAATCATAGTCAAATTGTGCAGACCAAACAGTTTTGCATAAAGGTGAATATGAGGAAATATACTGAGAGAAAGAGGCTTATTTTGTTCCTCATGGAACCAGTGGCGGGTACAGAAAAAACTCAAGGGGCGCTAAAGATATCTAGAACTACCTTTACTTTTATCGTAAAAAAAAATCAAGTCACATGCAAAGTTTAAGAAAGTTTTATTTTAACTGATTTATAATAATATACAAGACAATGCCATCTTATGATACAAAAAAGTTATAACTGTGGTTCTCTTCCTGAAATGATAAATTCTCGCTGATTCTTCCTGGCAAATTGGTTAATTACATCTTCAATAGGACAATGTCAGGGTGAGTGTTCAACAGAGTATCTGCCACTGCATGGAACTACTCAGATATCCTACTGAAGATAGTCAGATATTATGTCAAAGCAGTATCTTTGTGTAACTTTATTTTTATTACAGGCTGCAGTCTCAAGTCTGAAACAAGAATACAAGGAGAATGAGACCACCCTGGCTGAGGCACAAGCCTTGGCCATCAAAGTGCTTAGCAAAACCTTGGACATGACTAAACTCACTCCTGAAAAAGGTAAGTTCTGTTTGATACAGAAGTGTAGTAGATTAAAATGTATATCATCATCATCATCATCTTCCTGCCCTCATCCCACTCTATGTGGGGTCGGCTCTATGTAAGGGTTTTGGCTAAGGTGTTTTACGACGGGCCGCCTGCCTGATGTCAACCCTCCTTCGGAATACTTGCTTTTTGTATCTCATCATGTTGGAGGATACTATCCTTTAGTCGACTTTTACGACATGCTCAGGGAGAGAAGCAGCTGGATGCATTCTTTGTTTTTTCTTTACTCCCAGTCCAGCAGGGAAGTTAAGTTAGATTAAAATGTTTATATGCCCAATTTTTATGGGCGATGGGCTGATTATCTGTCACCATGGTTCACAATGATCCATCTTGGGACTTTGAATCAGGAGTGGCTGCAAGTATTCTTATGATTACTCGTGGCTCTGCCCATTATTAGGGATATGGGTGTGAGAATATGTATGTTATGTAGTCTTATCAAAGTAAGTAGTAGCCTAAAAAGGATCTACACAAATCTTTCCTCTTTTTTTTCAGTTGAAATGGCGACTCTCACACGTAAAGACAACAAAACCATCATCCGTGTGCTGACCAGTACTGAGGTCGAGAAACTCATTACAGTCTTCGAGAAGAGCGAGGCAGAGGCCGAAGCTGCTAAGAAGGCCGCGCCTAGAACATAATCATTTTGGTTTTTAAGTATTCTGCTCTATTTGTGTAATAAAATATTCACTTTCTATGTAATTTTTTTATCATCATAGGTCTTTTCATCATTGCAGATGATTTAGGTAATTAGGAGGCATCCTACTATATTATAAATGTGAAAGTTTGTGAGGGTGTCTGTATGTTTGTGCCTCAATCACACGTAAACGGGTTTGAATGAAACTTGAATATGCATAGTACCTCTAGGTGCTGGATTGACATAATAGGCTATTTTTATATCCGGGTACCACGCGAGCGAAGCCGTGGGCAGCAGTTAGTCACTATATTTTATCGACGGGAATAGAAACCCTGGTGCAGGTGTTCCAAACTTCCATAGCGTAGAACTCAGGTTGGTCCTAGTAAAACCTACATTTTTTGCACGGAATTTGTGGTTTGTCTATGGCAAAGTCATTATTGTCTATGATGGTAATAGTGTTCTACGAGTGTTCTACTCTCGGAGCTCGGAACAATAAATGATGCTAAATGATGGATGACTTGACTTGACAATGACATAAAAATTATGACGTGGGAACAAAAAGTACAAACGAAACAGCTGCGGCTGGTGAATGAAACGGGAAGAAAACAAACAAAATAATATTACAAGCAATTAAATTGTTGTGCAAAAACACTACATACTGATTGATAAAAGGTTGATGAATTAATTTTAAGTGAATATTATATCATTATGCCAGCTATTATAAACCCAAAATTTGAGAGGTCGACGGTGTTTGCCAAGCAAACACTACCAAGAAAATTTAGAGAAGAAATGGATGTCCGGCTCCTCCTCAATAAATGCGAAACTATTGCTAAAGAAGAGCCCCTTGAAGGAAACTGGCGGCTCAAGCAATACGTGAACAGCCTCAGCGACATGATAACGGATATTAAAAAGAATCCACAGTGAGTAAGAGCATTCAGCTCAGCTGGTCTGCTCTGCTGGTATAAATTATTATGTTTGTGTCGGCAGCACAGCATTCTTCAATATCACTTTGTTCCGTAAATAACACTAAACTAAACCTATTAGATATAGTTATTCCATCGTTTACATGAGTTTCTTCATAAAAATTTTGTCAGCAATGTAGTCTTGCTGTTCCTAGTAATTTTATAAAATAAAGGACTAACTATTTTATTTTTGTACTTCATGAACATTAATGTTAGACTTTTTGTTACATAGTATCGATGTACCAAAGGATACCATGGCTGAATACATAAAAAGAACTGTATTTCTGAAAGGCATTATTCAAACTGCCTCACTGAACTCACCAGTCGAGAAAGTAAGTTGTATCAATTCCCTTTTCTATAAGTAATTAATTATTTTTAATGTTTTGAATAGGTACATTCATGAGTTTAGTTTGCACTATATAAGTTTAACTAGTGCAGTGGGGAGAAGTTTGAATCTGATAATTTCTAATGGTTCTCCTTTGTTCACATAGCAACAGTACTTATCAATTTTTTTCTGCAGTGTTCAGCTTTATAGTTATTATAGCTTAATATTCATTCAAAGGTAAAAAAGTGTGTCAAAAAAAACTCCTTTTCTGTTATAGGTTTATTTGATTTTAGTTTATAAATACAATACTATATTTTAGTTAGAAGCAGTCCAGCTATTGTCACATGGTGCTGCAACCATGTCAGCTGATGCAGCAGCACAGGAGATCCATCAGAAAACAGTTGTAAAGTACAATGCTGATCTGCGATCAGAGCTATTTGGTTTGGGTAAGCTTATTTTGAGAGTATTACTAAGAGAGTATTATTAAAATTGCATAAAGGTATTAAGTTTGTGGATAGTTAATTGTAGAATTGATAAAAACTATGCTCATAGAATATAACACCTAAATAATTTTATTTTTATGTCATCTGTATTTTATGATTAAATAACAGATGCTTACCACTAATGACGCTTAATACAATCTTATAGTAACTTCAACTAAGCACAAACTTCTCTGCATTTCTAGAGGACAATGATGATTCACTTCGCAAACGAAACATAATAAAAGCTCCTAACTTCATAAGCGATAGAAAAGACCAGGAATCCATTGACTCCCTGCTGAAAATCCATCAGAATATGCAGGAGAAGGTGGCCGAGAATATGGTGATGCTTACCAAGAGCTTGAAGGAACAATCACAGATAGCCAGCACTATTATCAAAAGGGACACTGAGGTTTGTATTGTATATTAAAAATTAAAAACAAGAGCACTGGTGGTCTAGTTGGTAGTGACCCCGCCTTCCGATCCTAAGGTCGTGAGTTCAAATTCGGTTGTGTACCAATGGATTTTTCAGTGTGAAAATTTTATGTGTGCTATACCAGTACTCTCAAACGGTGAAGGAAAACATCGTGAGGAAACCCGCGGCTTAGTTGGCTCCGCACATATTGACCATGTCTTTCCTGTAGACAAGGAGAGGATGGAATAGGTGCCAGGCAAGACTACTCTATCTTAATTAGTCCCGGGCACTACAGCGTCCCGTTTGTGAAGGTAAAAGTTGCCTCCTCTGACGCTGTATAAATCATCTCCTATAGATGGTAAAAGGCCTTTGTTTATTTCCTAAAATGTAAATGTTCCTTCCAGGCTTTGCAGAAATCATCAGAGCTAACCGATCGTAACGTGATGTCACTAAAGGCTGAGTCGGACCGACTGCAGGTTCATAGTCGCAGCGCGTGGAAATGTTGGCTGTGGATCATGCTGGCAGTTGTCATGGTCATATTTATCAGTAAGTTCTGGGTGTTTCCAAAATGTTTGCGATTTGTTAACATTATTCCACGAGTATCGCATACCTACCGTTTTTTTTTCGACTATTCGAACGCATTGGTCCTTACAAATTTTGTAATTGTGGTCTTATCTAGAAGTACAAGTAGAAGTGCCTTGCAAGGCATGGCACTTCTAAACTAAACCAAGTTATACGAATAATTTTAAAGGATTTCTTTTTAAGATTTCTAGTGTCACTATCACTAGTTTCTTCGAACCTGGTAAAAATTTTAAAGTGCGCATCAAAGAGGCTCTTGTGCGTTTTACTAAGCCTTTAGTTTTTACGACAAGTCAAGTTTTGAAATACTTAATTCTTATTTTATTTTCCAGATATGGTGATGTTTATGAAAGTTATGAAGAAAAGAAAATATGACCTATAATATCGTTGGTAAGTAAGTATTGATTAGAATTATTTATTTTAATGCATATTCCAAAAGCCTTCATTATTCGTTTTGTTAAAATAGTGGACAGTTTTATTAATAGTATTAAAAAAAAGTGTTTTAGTACAATATTGGTGGCGCAATTTGAATTTTATACTAAAACCAACAAATGATATTGTTAATATATATTATTTGTACTTTGTTTTTAACTCCTCTGCTGGACTAGGAGTAAAGAAAAAAACATAGAATGCGTCCAGTCGCTTTTCTCTCTGAGCATGTCGTAAAAGTATACTAAGGGATAGCATCCTCCAATATGGACTACCTATATGGGCGATGGGGTGATCACCTGTCACCATGGTTCACCATATTCATCTTAGGACTAAATCAGAAGTGCCTGCAAGTTTTCTTATGTTTACTTGTGGCTTTGCCCACCCCATTAAGCGTGATAATATATATAAGTTGTTCTTTGTTAAGATTATGTTTTTACGTTATCAATTTATGATTTAGATTAGTTAGGTACCCATGTACGATTTCATCATCATTATGTGAAAGTATGACAAGTATAATGTGGAAATATGACCTATTATTACCTATGGTTGACTTATGTACCTAAGAATCGATGTATATTATGTAATTTTTGTATTTTGTAATCTTAATTATGTACTGACTAAATTATCGAAAAATATTATCTGAGTATCATTGTTAAATAAAACAATTATATATTTATTTTATTTGCTAATAAAGTATATATTATAATCCCACAGACATCAAATTCTACAATGGAAAAATATAGTGCAATGATTTTTTATTATAAACGATGGGTAGTTAATTGAAAAGACGGTTTGGTCCGTATTTTGAATACTACGAGTTCCAATGAGCATAATTTTTTTTTTATAAATATCATTATCATATCGTTTTATAGATGTATAAAACCAAAATATTTTTGTTAACACTCAATTTGAAAGGACAATGCGAATTTATTTAATTCTGTGCGTGATTTACACTTATGGACTTTTCAATTCCGTGTCTATATAATTTATAATAGTTTATACAAATATAATTCAAATAAAGTTTCATACAATACAATGTTTATTCTATTTTACTGTTGTTATTGGTGATCGATTACATAATTGTTTTTAATATTATTCTTGACAAATGTATTTGTATAGCGTGGGACTCACTAGTGAGTCACTATGTACTCAACAAAAGGACAATACAAAGTAGTGGAAACCTTCAAAGCTTATTATATTTCGCTGTTACTTATATTTTTCTACCCCAGAAAACTCAAACGCATCTCAAAGTTGAGCACGTCTCAAATGACGTTTTTTTTTGTCAGTTTTTCATCAGAAACTCAAAAAACCGTGAGTTGAGACGTGCTCAACTCTGATTTGCGTTTGAGTATTCGGGGGTTAGTCTGCCCACTTCGCGCGAATTTTATTCGCCTATAGTGGTAAAGCAATTTACTAAGTGGTTATACAAGGCTATATTTACCTAGATAGGCATATTAGGCTATTTCACCGAACCGGAAGTCAATAGGACAGTCCTCCATACTTGCCGTATGTCTGGTTTTTCGACACTTAAGTTCAATGACCAAGGCCTTGGAAAGGATTTGTGACTGTTATAAACCAGTGTTGTGAAAGAATTAGGCTTCAATAGACCGATTACACAGGAAGTTAGATAGCACAAGATCTTTCGTCATGGAATTTGAACTCGTTCCAATGTCTTCCGGTTAAGAGAATTCTATTATTTTTTATCGTATACGTCGGTGAGCTCAAACTTCCAGATCTTGTTGGGGCCTATCTCAGTGACGTAGAGATGGGAGCCGTTTCTTGTTACGGCCAGCGAGTGTGGGTTGGTGAATCCCTGTAAACATTCAAAAGTTGTAAAATAAATTTAGAATGCGTAGTCATTATAGTGAACGCAAATTTCACTAAAATATCATCTGGCTTTTGATATCAGCTAGTTATCAATGGCCAAATGATGGCTTTACTATCAGAGCGGTTTCACTCCGTAGGAATAAATCAAAACCTGTGGCCTTCTGTCATTGTATAAAAAACCATAGGTAATCGGTTCAGCAGTATCTGAGGTATCCTCTTATTAAAGAAACCTACAAATTTTCAAAATTTATCTGTCTAGGCTGATGATGACTTCTTTATAATAATAGTGTATACTCACAGTGCTCGGCTCCCAAGTGTCCAAAATATTCCCAGTAACAGCGTTCACGGTAAACCCTCTCACTGCGATATTCTGAGATGTAGGCCCGTTGACGGCGTAAATAGTATCTCCGTGAGACGCTACAGCAAACACCCTTCCCAAAGTCGGGTCTTCAATCACTGTAGCTGGATCTAGAATGTCCACGTAGCTCTTCAATCCTGCTTTAGGGCAGACGATCCTCATATTTTCCCTGTCAGCAACGCAGACCATGTCCAGGTGCTCTAGCAGAGTGATGCTGTGAGGAACGTTGAGGGTTAAAGTGTCGGAATGGGCGGGTATGGCCATGAGAAGGGTACCGGCTGCGTTGAATTTCAGTATCTGGTTGTTGCAGTAACCGTCTGCTACGAATATTTCGCCTAGAACAAATCAAAATAAGTATAAATTGCAAGTGTCTACATAGAAGTAAAATAACATCTACACGGATAATGTAATATTAAGCTGGTACAAAAAGTTTAGTAAAAAAAAAACTAAATTTGACTTGTCCAAGAAAATATACCATAACAAGAAAGAAAACAGTATAACTACAATTAATCTAACCGAAAGCATTAAATATATAAAGAAAACAGTCATCAAAATAATTCAATACCTAACATTAACGGGTGATTTTTTTACCGAAATAGGTTTGCGTTTGACCACACTACCTGATGTTAAGTAACAGTGTGGTCTAAGTTGAAGCACGCTTACTTAGAAGAAACCTATTGATTTTCGATTTAAAGACACCCAGATTATTCTCTTCAGGAAATACAGAATGGACAAGTGAGATGAGAGTTACCTGTTGTAGCGACTGCCACGGAAGTAGGCATGCATAGTAATACTCGTCGACGGTATGGATACCCGGCTGTGAACGCTTCCCCAATAGTCAGTGTTGGGTACTTGTGGTTGCTTGGTATATACTGGAAGTAAAATAAATGCATGAGATTTGTAATCCTAGAACAGAATTATCTAGCACGAAACAATTATAGATGACTAGCTGCCGCCCGCGGCTTCGCTCGGGTGGTACCCGGATAAAAAATAGCCTATATGTTAATCCAGCACATGTGCCATGTATATTTCAAGTTTCATTCAGATCCGTTCAGCCGTTCAGGCGTGAAAGAGTAACAAACATGAATACCTACATACATACATCTATACTTACAAACTTTCGCGTTTATAATGTTAGTAGGATAACAACAGAGGCCTTTACTCATCAGTAGGTAAAATCTGGCTGTGGATGATGAAGATGAAGCCACTGTTTTTAGCTCTGAACTAATTTGCTCTTGAACTAAACTGGTACCTAAATCATTTAAGTGGGATGTGGCTGATAAAGGCAGAGGTTGCCTGAAGACCTTAGTCAAGCGGGAATACATAAGTAGGGTTAGAAGTAGCTACTAGTTTTAAAAGAGAACATGAATTTCGGAATAAGAATCGTTTTCATTGCTCTTATCATAATTTCATTTGTGGACATATCTCTATAAGTCTGATTGAAAAAGTAGTATTGAAGAAGTGATAACATTTCGTGTTATAAGAATGTAATACATAATAATGTGATGAGAGTGAAGGAAGCAAAAGAAGTATGTCAGGATCGTAGCAAATGGCGATCCGTGATCTCTGCCTACCCCTATGGGAAACAGGCGTGATTTTATGTATGTATGTACATAATAATATTCCCAAAATTAATCAACATCCCCACAACTTGTCTGAATTTAGGATATTTTTTTGATTGGTTGGGATGATGGATCGGCATTACCCTCGGGAAAGCATGGCTACGAATTTCCCCTCGGTAGAAACATCGTAATAGGATATTCCATTTTTGCTCCATCGTATCGAATAAGAAGCCCTAATAAGACATACGATGCTGTGTGATGAATTGCTTTTATTAAATGTGAAATTCTTGTAAAAAAGTATACGGTACACCAACTAAGTAAATCGATAGGAATAATATTCGTCCTTGGTAAACTAAGCTTTTTATTGTTTCTATTTATCGTTGTTAAGCGCGCCCAAAAAAATCTAATATGTTTGATACTAACTTTTTAAAGTTAGTAGATCTAGATACCTACCTACCTAGGTACTTCGAATAACATTTGGCTGATAAATAAACAGTACACAATATATCCATACCTATTCTTTCCATCTCCTTATTCATAAAGCTTGGATTTTCCGTCGCAAAATACTAGCCTACTGAACTACTAAGTGGCACTTAAACTGAAACCATTCTCAAGGCCGACATCAAGGTCACGATTACGCAAACTCACCTTGAAAACTTGGTGCTTAGCCACGTCCGTGACCCAAACGTTGTCGTGGTGGTCCACGGTCAGGCCATGAGGCATGTAGAAGGAGTATGACCCCCAGCTATGAAGTACGGAACCTGTATGTGGATCTAGAACCAGGATCGTGTCTTCATTGATTGGCCCTTTGTCTAAGTTCTGGTAGGCATTGGACTCGTTGAATGTGCTAAAAAAGGACCATCGTAGTGTGAAAATAGTGCGGAAGATAAGGAATGAAACATCAGACATAATTTCGATAACTCTGTGAGTTTGAGTTGAAGTTATGATGACCAAATAAGCAAAAGCACAGGAAGCAGCGTACAGAAAAACATTATCCTCCTTCTTCCCAGTTGGGTAAAAATGCAAATTTTCAATGCTATTTTCTTATCATATTCGTATGGAAAAAAGCAGTAGGTAATAAAAAATACAGAAGTAGAACATGACATACGTTACTGCTTGCTTGCTTTATTTGAATAAATAATAAGGGAATAGGTAATTATATTTAGGTAATGCATGAGAGTGACAGGATAGTAGGTATTGATCCCAGGGGCCGATGGGATTATTTGTGTGGCAAAAAATACCTTTCGTCCCAGACTCGTTCAGCCCGATGAAAGATGACAGGCTGCCCCAAAGAGTTGAGCGAAACTGCGGTGATCTGCCCAACGTTCAAAGATTGTTGAGGCCAGTCCTTAACTTCTTGGGGTCTCAGCACCACTTCGTCCTTTGGCTGTGAAAAATCTTAGCAGATGAAAACTTTTCTTTGTGTAACAATGGTAAAAAACTAAATTTTTATTTACCAAATGTAGATCCAGATTCTTCAACACGTCTTCATTGGCACCGTAGTTAAAGTAATCGAAATTATCACGAACAGTTTCTGGCTCACAATTTATGGCACCGAGCACGAAAATTAGCAGCAGAAACTCCAGCATTTTGATATTTGTTGTGATCCGTCTATTGTTGAAACACGATTGCTGTGTTCTAAAGGCGTATTGATTATATCTTCAAAGTCCTGGTCCACTACGCATGCGTGTCTGAATATCAAGGTCGAAAAATGGGGAGTTGGGAGCTTGGGAGTCAAATGAAAATCCATATTGTAAACGAAAACACACATTTATTCACACATAACCCGAATAGTATACATTGTCGAGCGACTCACATTTTTGTTAGAAATTGATTGAAGGTACAATGTGATACCAAAATATTAGACGAAATTTAATTTCTTTATCAGTCTCGAAATGCATCGTTGTATGAATTTGGCACAATATCGTTCTCACATGCTTATCTACAACAATCATAAGCGAGAGTTTTCTGATCCCCATGCTTACGTTCGGTATACATTTACTGTCCACTCTTGAACTCTGAGTTGGGCTGGTCCCAGATGTATCCAGTTTCTGTCATAGAGCAGATGGCGTTGTAATATCTGCCGGGGCTTCTGCAGTAGGACCACGAGGGGCATTTACATCGGAATAGTGTTTGGAACTCCTCCTTACAAATTTCGTTCCACCAGCATGTTCTCTGCAAATAAGCACCTTATTTTCATTAGACATTATTTGAAGAACCTAGGCTTTACTTTGATATATAATATAACCCAGCCCTAACCTGTTCTAAATAGTAAAACATTTTTGATGGGTAATAATTCAATCTTACTAAACTTATCATTGTTTATTTTTTATCTTGTGTATGTTGTGATAAAAATATTACAATCAGACCATCTGTCCTACTTTCAAAACATCGCTTGATTGTCAATATTTTTAAAAGGTACGTAGTATAAACTGGTTCATGATTAGGATCTTTCAGCCCTCAGAGTCTAATTACCTCGGTAACATATCCTCTGACACTTTGATCTGAATAGCTTCGTTTAGTTCTTCCTAGTTCCGGCATCGTGCTCAAAAGAATTAGGAACGAAAACATCACATATTGCACCTGAAATGTTATAGTCTTTACACAAACTCACTAATAAATATTATACATTTGGGAAATTTTACGAATTCACTTTACAAACTGAAGCTTACCTTATTCATAGCAAAGATTTGGTCTGAATTTAGTAAATATTGTTGCCAACTGGTGTAAAATTTTGCAGCGGGTCGCAGCGTAAATTCGCTACTTCTGGATAGGTATCTAGATAAAAGTATCTTATGTTATTCCAGCACTTGTATTACTATATATAATTCAAATCGGTCCACGGACGGTGTGATTGAAGCACAAACATACAAACATCCGCACAATCTTTTTGATTTATTATATTACTGTTTCTTCAATTACAGATTCATTTTATCTGTGTTAAAATGTATTTTCGTAATAGATCCCTTAAAAAATGAAATGTCTTGAAAATCTTAAAATGTTCTTGGGAATGATCAGAAGTAGCCAAACAATTCTAAGTTGGCAATACTGCCTCACCCCTCTTAAGTTTTAGAGTTTCCGTCGGGTAGTGTTGGGGTGTCAATGTTCCCATTTTCAACTTTCGACATTTCTGCAAATAGCCGATTGGATATAAAATTGGGTTGAACTATCCCTACTTAGCTATGTCGTTGAGTGCAATGTTTTCAATTGAGTCCGAGAGCGCGCATATAAAAATATAAAAGGCTTTGTAGTATTTAATGGATTTGTAGATAAAATATGCAAATAGTTCTATAACGTTAGTTTATTACTTAATTACATAAATAAATACTTACTTAATTATTTTAAAAAATCACTAGCTAAGGAGACTTTCACAAATTACAATAAAATGCAGTCGCTATTAAAAAAAATGCATAAAAAAGTATACAGAATAAAAGCTTAAAAATAAAAGCTTAAAGTATAAAATAAAATAGAAATCATAAAAGTTATAAAATGGCACTTAGATATAATAATAAATAAGGTTCAAAAAGCTAATTTACAATGAACTTTGGTCGGAAACTACCACTACATTTGGGACGAATTTATTTATCTCAGCTGCGTACTCGTTACCAAGAGAGCACGCGGACCACATACTAAAACCAAGTGAAATCAATCTCAGTGTAGGTATTTTTTTCTGTGGTGCTCATGCTTTCTTCATGGTAGTTACTTCTCAGCTTTAAGAGATGTTTTGGCAATAGAACTTGTTCAATAATGATTACGTTTCGTTTGATATTTATGCCTGCAGTTTTTTTTTTCATTTAACGTTTTATCATATCAAGCAAGTTCTATCGTAATTATCTACATTGCAATTTCGTTCTCATCGAGGTTATTTTGATCGTGTTCTTGCCGTCTGTGTAGATCTTCTGCGTCTTTTCTGAAATAGAATATCGATACATTTTTAGCAAAGTCACAGTCATCCACATCACTATATAATTAACTTTATATTATGTCATTGGTCAACTACGAGTATGTCCTGTGTAGTTATTATATTACTTTAGTTTTTGATATCATTTTCGTTAATAATATTATGATTTATACGGATATCAAAAGCTTATATAGGACTTACTAAAGGTTCTTATTGTGTGCGTATCAGAACCTACTCTTACCATATCTGCTTGAACTCGGTCTAAATATCTTAAAATCATACAAAAAAGCTCCCAAAGCGGATATCGAGCCCCGTTTTTCTTATCTCATTCTGCTCTACAGTGTTTTTCTGATCGCTTCTAAAATAAACATGCAAAGTCAACTTACGAATATTTGTTGACTGGCTCAAACAAACTCTTGGGACATAGCCGGTAGTACGGCCAGCATTCACCACCCGCCTCCCCCGCCTTCTGGGCCTCCACATACTCTTGTAACAGCTCTGCGTAAGGGGACTTACTCGGCCTGAAATAACCAGAAAACAATGTAGAATAACTGCTACATTGCTGTTTATTCAAAACAGATATATGAGGAGAGATCGTGACCGAAAATTATATGAATTTAACTTTAATGTACACTCTAAATATACAAGTTTTTTTATTTAAAAGAACAAATAACCCGACTGCGTAGAATTTAGATAGCAGGTACATAATTTGTCATGTTAGATTTTTTGACGTATGATGATGAAAATGAAAAATGTTTATTACTGTAACTGTTTACAATTTTGTATAACTAGGTTGGGACCTTCTTTTAAGTAAAGTACAAGTGTACTTTTGAATCATAGTAGCACGTTCTAATCTATCAGTTTCGCCATCTAATAGAACTGTAATACGTCCACGACGCGGCGACGGCCAGATACTGCATCTGGCAATCTTTTTATCATCAAATCGTCAACGGAGAATATTACAAGTGAGTGGCAAGACCAACAAATGCGTGTTAGAATGTATAAATCCATGATAACAATATAGGACTTTATAAGAACGTATTAAATAACGGTTACACCAATTACTCTGCTCACATGCCTCCCGCACAATAAGTTAATGATATAATCATCGTCATTAATTAAAACTGATGATAAGCTGATGCTTGCATTTATCACAAACTTGATAACTTGAAAAATAAACTTGATAAGCTGAGACTAGCCTGCACATGATGACGATGTTAGTAATAGGTACCTTTTAGATTATATAATCGAACCAAGTGGTAAGTGGACGTCTATAGACTGATGATAACGATGATTCCAGTAGGGTCTATGCAGTATCAAATTGAACATACGATGGCAGAGCAAAGGTGGTTTTGTGTCAGTTCTTTATTTATGTGCTTACTTACGTGAAAAATAGTTTCATGATCTCGCCGAGAAATCCAAAGTTTTGCATTGGGTGCGCTTGAACCTCGCATATTGTTCTTAACAGGCACTCCTTGCCGGATACTCCAAAAGTCGTCATAAGGTCCTCAGCTATTCCGTACATCAAAGCTCTGAAATGGCAATATTTATATTGTGCGTGATAAAAAAAATAAACTAACAACTAATACAAATAGTATATTTTACAAAATACAAAAGAAACAGTCAGCTATCTAAAGGCGTTGCAAACGGTCTATAGATAGCTTACCTGATCCAGCTCATCAGTCCTATTGTGATTGATTTCCACTTGAAAAATATCTAATTTAAAATAAAAAAAAGATTTTATTGAAATAAAAACCTAACAGTATCGCTTAGTTCTGGTTTCTCAATAAGATTATCTATGTCATCTGTGTTGCCCCAAATTCCCATACCACTAAATAGCATTATTGAGAAATATTAGCAGCTCCAAATATTGCATGCAAGCTTTTGTCTGAACCTCTTACGTATCTCCTGACATCTCTACAGACAGGCTAGGTTAGTAGTAATAATTAAACAGTTTTATTGTCATGTTAGTCAAGGCCTCTACATTATGCAATGGGCGTCGGGTTTCGAATCGCACGTAGAATTTAAAACAAACCACACTTCCTACAGACATTGCCAATATTCGTGAACGGAATCCATGATAATTGCAGGTGAAAGTAATGGTATTGTCGCCACGTGGGTATTGATATAATGTTGTGCGTATTTGTATCAAGGTTGCTGCGTGTGGTCGTTGAAGTTTTCTTACTTTAGGGTCTAATATCGGTATAGTCCGATTTGTGACCATAATTTATGTACTTACGTACTATACGTACTTTCTTTTAAGGCTTACTGTAATTAAGTCTTCTGCGTGTTTGGGGTCTGTCTATAATGGTTTTAGATAGGACTGCTCTTAGTAACAAGAAACCCAGAATCAGTTTAGTTTGAGCCTCTTCTTTTTCTGATATTGAAATAAAACTTTACCTTTCTCCCCCGTGCAATTTATTTAGCACAGTGTTTTCCACTTCAGGGGCGATGGCCACCTCTCGCTTCCCCCGTCTCTTGTCCATGTACTGTCCTATGTAGTCAGCCATCAGAGACACGGCTGCTCTGCCCATAGACCGCCCTAGGAACGGCGGTAGATCACCGTACGGATTCTCATTGTCGCTCAGACCGAGCTTGTCGAACTCAACTGAAAAGTAAATAATTTTACATTTTATTGAACGCTTTTAAGATTTAGAACACTTGGCACACTTATTTTTATCTTAACTTCATTAGCATAATAAATCTAACTTGATGGAGACATTTTGCGACTTGCAAATATTAATCACCTTGATGACAACTTGTAAATAACATTGTGCTAGTTTTGTGCAATAAATTAAACTAACTAAATACACTTAAGTTATGTAGATACTGTAAAATCTACTTCTATATTTTTATAAAAAGCTTGGATTATAGGTACTCGTAATGTAAAGGAAGCATAATAATCATACTAATATTATAGAGGTTTTTTTTTGTTTGTTTGCAACGAATAGGATCCGAAACTACTGGACCGATTTCAAACATTCTTTCACCAATAGAAAGCTACATTATTAGGGACCAGTATAGGCTATAATATATTTTCAAAAAAATTAGGGATCCGTAAGAAAATTGCAATATTGTAATCGAAGGTAGAAAACCCAATATAGTTTTTGGCGTGCGCTGCGAAAACTATTGAATATAGAACAAAATAATGTACCTACTACACGCGTACGAAGTCGCGGGCAACAGCTAGTTGACGAATGAAAATCATTAATTAGTCACTCGTAGCTCAACTTACAATTTAAAATGTTTGTTTGAAATTACACTTACTTGTAAAAGGGAAGGTGACCGTAAAGTTAGACAAGAACCCTTTCGGCGGATGCCTGACGAGAGGCATCGCCAGTGATGGGGCGATAGTCAACGACGTGCCAGGCGGCAGTGCTAGCCTGCCGTCGTTGGTAATCCATAGTATCCTTTTTTGGCGAGAATGGGGTATATTCTCTTTGGCCAGGCCATCGTGATCAGTTGTTGCCATGGGTAGCAATGCCGCTAACGCTATGCTTAGTAATACTCGGGGTAATGCTGTGTCCATTGCCAACCTGTGGTTAGAAACTTTTAAGTAAATACTATTTGGAACTATGGCTTATTTTTACAATGTAAAGGTAATCTATAAGGAGGTAAGGCAAAGACAAAGTAACCTATTTTGTGCGATTGCCGTTATAGTCTTTGGAAAAGTTTGAAGTTATACTCATAAAAAGGAAAAAATCACGTTAATTGTCAAGTATTGTTTGTAAATATTTACGTACTGCAATCTTTTCACAAGTTTTATTGAATTTACATTTAATACATGGAATTCCATCATGAAAATAGCACAGTGCAGCCATTTTCGCATTAGAGATAACAATGAATACGGTCTGAATGTAGAACAATTTATAAAGTCCGTGGAAAAACAATATAAGGTAAACTTCCAAAGTTTTCCACAATGGAAAGAACTAATAAAACTATTACACGCTGCGACAACTGAGTGCAAGAAGAAATTACAAGCATCTAAGGAAAGGAAATTCTGTATAATCGAAAAGATTAATACAGAAAGAAACAGATCAACTCCATTTGAGTTGTCTGAACAACTAGCTCGCACTGCAGAAAAATGGAAATCATTAGAAGCTAGGAATAGAAAACAAAAAATCTGTATAAATGAAGCTCCGGAAGACATAGGATCCGGGGCAGCTGAGTATGATGAAATATCGGGAGAGCTCAGCGAAACGAAATTCACTGCACATCCGAATACAGAAATAGTACCTTCAGAAGAACTTATTGATGCACAACTAAAATCTGACATAGAAGCTGACGTCAATGTTGTTGAAACCTCACATTTACCGACCAATATCTGCATCAACCAACATAAGCTCATATCACCTTTGAGATCAAACGACAGTTATTTGAGCTATCGATCCATAGTTGAAGAAATAGGAATATCACCCTTACTAAGTGAAATCAAGGAATGGATATACCTAGAACCAACGACAGTCATAAAATGTATTTCGAAAGAAATCGTTGTAACGAATCTAACGCTGAACGAACAATGCATCAAATTTTCTGTAGTAAATTGCACAACAGAGTACATGCATATAAGATTTAAATGCGTCACCGAAAAAGCTCCATTTAAAAGACTTAAGATACTGCCTAATACTCCCTTAAAGCTGTACCCAGGAATATCAGCCACGTTTAAAATGATTTTTAAGCTTATAAAAACTGAAGAGTTCCCACCATCAAGTCTTTATTTTAGAACTGGGCGCAATGTCCTATTCCAAGGACCCACTGAAGCTCTTTTGATTCCAATTGTGAGTAAATTAAAATCTTGTAAAGTATCCATTCCAAACAAAATATTAATTGCTCCTGCCTACTCCTGGCATATCAATGAGAAAATTGGATTTCCTACAGAATGGGTGAAAATATCTAACGATGATCATTGCAGCTATCATGTACATGTAATCAAAAGATTATACGATTTTGCTAAAGAAACAATCGATAGTCTTGCGTCTGTAGACGTTGTTAGTCCAAATACAGAAAGTTTATTACAAAGAGTCGAAGATAATGAAGTTGAAGCTCAAAGCAAAATGTTCTCTCCTTCTAAAGGCGATGATACACCAATTGTAACCGAAGTAGAGTCACTCAAGACAATAGACGTTATTGCTTTAGTGGTTGACGAAATTGTGGATCTTGCCCTCGAAGCTTTTGTTTTCGAACAAACATATCTAGACTTACATCCGCTTACAAAGCGCTATGTACCTGTTTATTTCACTAAAGCTGAGCATACTGGCTTTCATCAATGCTACTATGATTTTGAGTTCTGTGACCCGGAAACGGAGGAAATTATATTGACAAAAACTACCCAAATATACGCAGAAGTGTTGCCGCACCCAGTTCAGGTAAATCCTGACATTTTGGACATGTCCAAATCTACCATCACTCACGGTTTTTGTGAGGATAACTTCATCGTTACCAATACTCATAAAATGTACCCCGTTACTGTCAGAGTTAAATTAACCACAAAGATGAAGAAGTTGTTTCATGTTTCACCGATTGAAGTAAGTATTCCTGCAAAATCAAAGGTGACTTTCACAGTCAGATTTTGCTCTAGGAGTTTCGCATCAAAGATTAAAATAGATGACTTCGCACATTTCACTTTTAAGATTATTTTTAGTGGTAATGAAACTATCTACAAAAACGTACCCCCTTTCTTCTATGAAATAATAGCTCCGTGTGCTTTGGAATTCAAAAAGATTTATAACGAAAAATTTTATTCTGAAGTGCCGGAAAGAAGTCAGCAAGAATTTTCTCGTAGCAAGCTTATGGTTAGAACAACTTTGTAACCTTTTCTAAACGCATAATAAATCTTCCTACGTGCTTACCTAAGTTTATCTTTCTTTATAGCTATTAATAAATTAGCAAAGTGCAAATGAAGTTTTCCAAGGAATGTAGTTCGGAGGATCAGACCTGTTGTGTCGGCCCACTTGTATGTGTTACGGGTCATGCAGGTCCGTACCCAGGACTTGAATTCGAATGGGGCTTACAATGTTTGAAAAATATCGAGGCTTTTATCGAGGATTTTACTCTAAAAGTTTTCTTATTTTTATTGCTTAAACTATTTATATTGTACGTGGATTATGGAAAAAAGGGACGAAATCTTGAGTTTGTGGATCTATCCTGTTGTAAAAATATAAAGGGTTCATCATTACAAGGGCTCAGCCTTAGGATTTGTTTTAACCCGTATTTTAAGTTAAGTGTATTCTCATCTAATATCTCAGAGCAGATGTACAGGTCTCATCAATCTGTTGCTACAATCGTGAATAAATCATGCTATAAAGTCAGATGGAATCGATAAATGAGCTATATCAGCAAGTTCAACAACCTTGCCTTGCACTCAATGTATCTGTAGGCTGTTGGAAATGTTCATGTCAATTATACAGGTAGCTTTGAAATAAGTGCCATTTTCTGGAACGCGAAAAAAGCTGTTCCTACCGGTTTGGCAAATTGCTTTTGCTCTCAGCATTTTGATACTTGAATAATAAGTAAAAGTCCTGGCTATCTCTTGATCTGGTGATTTCCATGAATAAAAATGTCTTGTTTTAAAACGTTAACTTTTTTGCTTGACGATATTGCGGGAGATTTTACCTACTTTATAATTGTGGTAATGTTTTAGTGTGTTGCTATTAACATAATATACGAATACGAAAACTATCTGTTCCTCAAAAGTTCCTGCAACAGATATCTAATACTCTAATCTTCTCATTTTCTTATCAGCATAAAACGCACCCAATCCCCTACTTTATAGAAATGTACGCAGTAAGTACTAAAATTCAATTAGGCATAACTATCGACTTCCGTATTCGTTAAATCGTAAACCTCTTTATCATTCAAGTGTGTGCACTCGCTACGTAGGTATAGTCACATGAGAATCGATTGATTTCAAATGATTTCGTATCGATTTGTCGATACAAATCAGTATTCGATACATTAAGTATGCTACCTACTTTCTGTGAAACTCTCACTTTGCAAAATGCATTGTTTTGAAAATTTGTGCATGGAAGGCTCAAAACAATAAATACAGGTCATGCAGTTCTGGCACAGTCAATTATGATTTGTTTAAATACGTGGAGTTTCTAATCTAGTGATCTATCGTAATAGCACTTAGATTTGGATGGTTCTGGTTCTAATTCTAATTTAGTTCTAGTGGCGTTCGAAGGGAGTTTTTTTCTAAAAACAATAGAAGTAGAATATAAAATGCATTCTAAAAAGCTGTTTATTTACTTACCAAACTTTTAGTTAGTTGACTAAAAGCTTGTTTAGAAGTTTAGTCTGTTCGCTAGTAGAAACTTTTAGTTGGTTAACTAAATGTTTGTTGAAATTGGGCCAGTAAGCATTGGGTTAGGCACTAGGATTGCATGAATAAATCAATGACATCTCATCTATCAAGCTGTACACAGTTCGTTACTAAGTGGCAGTGAACTCTCGAGACCGCTATTGAAATTACATTACCTCTTATGTAATGACTTTGATGAACTCCTGTTATTATGTTGTTGGATAATATCTGCGCTATGTGGTAGCTAGATATAAATTACTTGTGAAAAATCCTGGTTTGTATTTAAATATCAAAGTTACCTATTTATGGACGAGACTATCTTGTACACGCACTAAGATTTGGATATGACTGTCATAAAAATGTTTTCATTTAACGATTTCTAATGCCTGGGTGCTTAGGTACAAAGGGTCATAAAAATAGAAGAAAGCTTATTTTGTTATTTTAATAAGGATGTACCTACCTACCTATAAAACTTGACGAGATTTTGCGAAATTCGCAAGTAGTAGCAATTACTGTTTGCATATAAACGACTATTTTAACTGAAACCTTGAGGTTAGGTCAAAACTATTTGTGATTTTACATGATAGTCAGTACGTGTACGAGTAGATATAAAAATAAGATATGGGCATTACATACAAAGAGCTTCATTACAAGAGGGCCTAATAAATGCATTACTACTAGCGACATCACTGTCGCTAGTAGAAACAATCAAAATGTATAGGATTGACACTGACATTGTCATCGAAGTATCATGTGACAGCAACCGAACCGCTAAACTTCTCTAAAACACCTTGTAAAACACGAAGGTTCCTAATAAAGATCATTTTGTAACGTCTTACGTCTACTACGTGATGTTGTTATGCATTTGTATTTTTTTTATATCTCTCCTAACCAATGTCTACCAGCAGACTGGTGTAGGTCTCCTTCAAATTCCTCCATTGCTTCAAAACAGGCTAGAGCTTCCGGTTTTGGGCAGTTGGTTGCTGCCCGCTGTATTCTCGATGTCATCTTTCCACGTCATTTGTGGCTACTGGTCTTTTTCTGGCCTCCGTTTCAAGACTCTTCTGCTTTACCATTTGTATTTTTATAGATGGTAAATTTGACCCTATGGCCCATTGATCTGAAAACTTTTAGTCTTATCTCAGTTCACGGGACATTTCCGCATTGAATCAGAAACGTATGTGGCACATGCTTGTATGATAGTCGGCTGTAACCATAGCACATTATAGCTCGACGAAATATATGTATTAGTTTCTGATACCCACGACACAGGGTTCACTCACACACACAACCCAAGACCCAGAGCTATGTTTCTGTCTGTGGGGGTGTTATTTTTTTCTTAGTAGTACTTACTGACACTGATTTTGTGACATGTGTGCCACAGTAATACCGAAACTGTACGATTGTTGCTTCCAAACCACAGCGGTCCTAAATAAGGTTAGCAATAAACGTACATGCCCCGTTTTGTGGGGCACGAGTTGAAACAATAACACATTTCGGGTGAGATGGGGCGTCGCGATTGCCGGCTGTCTACGGTTGCGGTTTGCATTTTGCGAACAGATTATTAAAGAAGCTTTAGCCTCAACGCTTAAGGCACTACATACACAAGCATGAATGACATGAAGCTCAAGCATAAAGCTGTCAATTTTAAAGCAAATCTTGGTTAATGTATATACCTGCTTAATAATTCCCGCTTGATTGTGTTCTTTAATACGGACCGTAGTGTTACGGACGCAGAAACTCATTTTTACCCGTCCGCAAAAAAGGAGGATATTGTTCTTGGAGTGTAGTATGTATGTATGTGTTTGTGCGTTCATAATAAATACTTGTTATTAACATCAAAAACTGTATCATAAGGTTTTTCTCCTAAAGCATAGTATCAGACACTAACATAATAATACTAACTTATTTTTTATTAAATATAAATGCAACAGATAAAGTGGGAGCTTCATAGTCTAGTCTAGATTTTTTATTAGATACATTTGTTTTTATCGAGGTCATTAGTTACACCTAGTAGGTGAGATGACAATGAATCAGTGAAATGAACAGCAGTGGATATTTTACGAGATTGTCAATACAAAAGACATCAACGCGCGGGACGACAGGAATTTTATCTACGAATGTTTCGGAGCTTACGAATAGCGAAGTTACTCGAGGGTATTTTTTGTGTATTTTTATCGCGCGTATCTTTGTATGTTTTTGTTTGGAAAACCTTTTAGGTTATGTCCATTATTTTTAATGACACTGGGAATAAAGAGAAAATAATTTTAAAAGGAATTTTGCATTAATTAAATATACAAATTATCATCACTTCGCTTTAAGCATAATATTTATGATGAGTATCAACACTAATATTTTGTTTTTCGAAAGTATAAGAATCACGACATGATTTTTTATAATAATGTGTGATTATATCCCGGGGGCTGGTCGGTGACACCGTTTAATCCGGTTTGCCGGTCATTCAATTCAAACAGCATTAAATAAAGTCGCAAACCAAGCCAAGGAACGAATTTACCTTTATTTCAAAACTGATAGCAGACTGATTATAACGTCTTTTAAATTATGCAAAACCGCTTTATACAAGTGGGCGACAAATCTGACAGGAATCGAGGTTGCATAGACTCTAGACTAATACCTGTGCTTATACAGCCAATTATAAAACATGACTCACCTAGATTATCACAAGTTTTAGGAATATCTTCAATCACCACACTAAGAAACGTCCTTGCATCTGGCACTATCAGTCACAAAGTAGTCCTTGACGCTCAAACATCGCAAGATGTATCATGAGATTGCAATTGCAGGGTCCTCGCCAAAATTTCGCAAACTTTCGGCAACTCTCGCGCATAACAAACACTTATAATCCTTGCGGAAGAAATATGTCGTCCGCGCTGTCACGTCGTCCTTCGACTAATTTGTTCCACCGGTGGCGTGTCGTCGAGGACTTGGCATTCACGCGCAGCCGAATCTCTCTCGCGATTGTGATGCGCAACGCGTACGTCGCTTTCCGCATTGTAAAACGGCACCCGGGGGTGATAGGGTATAGCTCATCGTTTATGGAGCCATGCAAGTACGAGCTACAATGTACACAGTGTAATGAGTGGCTGGGTGCGTTCGCTGGCGCGGCGATACCGGTACGGAATGGAGCCTGGGTCGCTGTAATCGTTCGACGTCAACTCGCCAGTTGGCCACTGGGTTAGCGGCGTTCCTTTTCCTGCTATGCTTCTTTCTTTAATAGGTAACACACATTAAGTGAATCTGCTCGTTGGAACCTGTTATTAAAAACTTACTTGACAAACTGTTGGACTTTTGAACTTTGCCTTTGCAGATTTATGTGTAAGGTTGATTTTTGTAATATTTGTAGTTTTGGTGGTTTAATGCTTTCATTATCAAATTATTTTACTAACAAACGCTTATCGTAAAATCATTTTAAACATAAAGCTAAACTTGTTGTTTTACAAAAATATACGAACTGTAGTTCAAGTAAAAATAAATCGCATCTTCAAAACTCCAAAAGATGATAAAATCGATATAACTCCAATAAAAAAAACTGAGAGTGATTTGAATTACTCAAAGATTTATGTAATGTTCGTAACGAAAGCGAATGTTCGAATCATCAAATTTTGACAGTGCTTGATGTGCATGATTTTTATGAAACCAACATGAAACGGTTACCTACACACTACCGAATAGTTTAAACTACTGCGACCAATTTTTGGCCAGAACTAATAACTTTTTGAGCACATCAAGATGAGCAGAGCGTCTAAAGAAGTATTTGATTTATAAGCTAATCAAGCACCTAAATTACCTTTTTTTCAATACTGAAGTACACAATTATATTATTTACATTCTTAACAAGCCGAAAACGGACCACATTCCAAACTGTTGACAACGTAACTTGTGGTTTCCTATCAGATCATGGCACATACCAGAATTAGGCTGGAACAGTCGTGACTCCTCAAGTCAGCGTTACGTATTGTTTCGTAAACTAGGACTACACAATAATACACATGCTTAAAGCAATTACAGTTTAATAACGTTCCCTCAGCCGCAAAGATGATGTTACGATTATTAATGGTACTGCCTTATAATAACACTTGGTTACACCTACTGCTTCACTCAGGATCAATCTCAATCATCATCATCTTCCTGCCCTTATCCCACTATGTGGGGTAAGAGTTTTGGCTAAGGTGTTTTATGACCGGCCGCCTGCCTGACGTCAACCCTCCTTGGGAATACTTGCTTATTGTATCTCATCGTGTTTGGAGATGATACTATCCCTTAGTCGACTTTTACGACATGCTCGGGGAGAGAAGCAGCAGGATCAATCTCAATATCAACATCAAGTACCTACTGATAATAACAGGTCTAAGTGCATTGGTATAATAGCACTGATGGTCAAGTGGTAGCGGCCCCGCCTTCCGATCCTAAGGTCGTGGGTTCAAATCCGGTTGTGTACCAATGTATTTTCCTGTTAGAAAAAAATATGTGCGCTATAACAGTACTCTCAAACACGCGCAGGATAATATTGTGAGGAAACCGGCATGTCGTAAAACCTAAAAAGTTAGAAAACATGTGTCAAATGTATGAAGAGAGCCTATGAGGCGCACTTATATCTTTTCACCACACTGGTTCGAAAGAACGACTCTAGTAGTAGTACCTATAGTAAGGTCAGAACTATCAATATTCTACGTTCCATCCAAATCCGATTAATCCTATAGGCGTGATTTAAACACGAACTAACAAACATCCAAAAAACCGGTCAAGTGCGAGTTGAATTCGCACACGAAGGGTTTCGTACATGTACATAAATGTTTCTTGTGAGGGGACCCCTTTTTTATTCGTTGTTATAGCGTCAATATAATACACTGAAAATTTCAACATTATTACGGTTCATGAGATAGGTACCTACAGATGGACGGACGGACGGACAGCGGAGGCTTAGTAGTAAGATCCCGTCGGCACCCATCGGGTATGAAACCTAGTTTCAGTTTGAAAATGGTGTATGTCTAACTGTAGTATTAGTGTTTAGATTATAATGACTGTTTGTTTTCTTAAGAAATAAAAGAAGCCTAGATAAATATTTGAGGACAAATCACACAGCACCATCTAGCCCCAAACTAAGCAAAACTTGTACTATGGGAACCAGATGGCTCATGATAAAATATTAATATACTTTTGTATTTAATATACTTATAATATAATACATAATATTACAACGCCGACCCGGAAGACATATTTGCAGAGCATGTGAATATTTCTACCGCAGAGGGAATCGAACCCGCGCCTCTTGCGTCGTGCGTTGAGCTATTTTTATTGGCAACTAGCTGACCCGACAGACTTCGTCCTGTCAAAAAGATTTGTAATCATTTGTATGGGAAAAAGAAAAGGGCTATTTTTAGGGTTTTTCCAGCAATAATTCTAATTTTTCTCGCCATAAAAACCATCCTTGAACTTCAACGAACATTTTAAAAAAAGATTTGGCCAAATTGGTCCAGGCGTTGTTGAGTTATGCGCTTACCAACACATTTTGCGATTCATTTTTATATTATAGATAGATAGAAGATGAAATGTTACCCATATGTTGACAATCAGCTGACCTCTAGTTGGTCTAAGATTAGCATAAGCGCAGTTAATGTACACAAATAAGTAGAAACCTGGCACCCTCATATATAAATAATACATTTTACTGACCATTGTTATGGTAATTAATTTGGCACACATTTGCACCTTACACAGAATAAATAAGAGTTCCGGGGTGAAATTTCACTTGGCTTCAGAGTTCAGTACTTCAGTACTGGCGTGTAGATGCAAAACTCCCAACGCACACCTATAGTGTCCGTAAACTTTGCAAGTACTTTTACTTGCGAAATGTACGGACGCTTACTTATCTTACTTATATTATAAAATTGAAAAGTCTCAGTTTGCTTGAAATTACTGGCGTAAAGCTCAAAACGCAACGATAGCGCGTACTAATTAGTACGAAAGTTTGTGACGATGTTTGGATGTTTGTGCCTCAATCACGCCTAAACAGCTGAACGGATTTAAACGAAACTTGGAATATACATAGTACATGTACTGTATTAACATATAGGCTATTTTTTATCCGGGTACCACGCGAGCGAAGCCGCGGGCGGCAGCTAGTTTGACAATAAATGGAAGGAGCTTACTTGTGCGTGTTAGGTTTAGTGAGACTGATGACTAAATGTTGTAGTATTGTAATTATTGTAATGTATAATTTTATTTTTGTTTATTTTTTATCATTTTATTTACATTCTTAAATTTCAATTTTTATTATTATTTTTTGTTTTGTATTCGTTTTTTTATGTTTTTATTATGTGACTTTTAAATTAATTAGTGTAAGTGGTTGTTACCGTTCCAATTAAATAAATAAATTGAAAATTGAATTGAATTAGGATCGGAAAGGATCTTCCACTCGACCACCAGTGCTCTCTAAACTAAATCATTTTAAGTTAGAGTTACACTTCTACTATAGTAGGTACCTACTGTTTGCGGCCATGTTCAGTTTTGTATGCGTGACCAAGACGACATAGATTCTCCAGGAAACCATCTTTCATGAGTTATGAGTACTTTAATAATAGAAACACGTTGAAATAGCACCGAGACTCATTGTTTATTGTTACTTCAAATAACCTAACATGAAAATATTTCTCATCTGTAGATAAATACGTATTGGAAAGTCTGCCCATGATTAAATATCTAGTAAGTAGGTGAAGCGCCTGAAATTGTAAAATTAAACCGAAGCTGTAAAAAAAACAAATTTAATTAACTATTTATGCTTATTTCATTGTTTTCAATATTCTGTAAAAGTTATTTTCTACTTGCAGAGTCGCTCTTCTTAAGTATCTATAGATACTTATACTGTTGTGTTCATATGCATATACTAGTAGCCGCCCGCGGCTTCGCTCACGCGGTACCCAGATAAAAAGTACCCTATGTCCCATTCCAGCACACGTAGGTACGTACTATCCAAAAAAGTCGAGCAGTTCAACTACTGCCCTGCTCTAAGACCACATAGTAACCCATAGTAACCTGCAGCGTTAACAGTCGAAAATATTATCGCAACAATTTTTTTTTGACGCTAATCTAATGAATGTAGTGTAATTTGAGTTTGACAGTTCCTTTTCCATATGTTTTGTATCATCTATTACTAATCTGTGGTATCATCGCTGTCATATGTCAAAATATAAGTATTTTATTTTTCATGAAAAACATGCCAAAAATAAAGAATTTACAGGTAATTATGACATCAACTAAATGAGAAAAATCGGCTCTTTAATTTGATATAGGTTATGTGCAGTTTTAGACCAAAAATTGATTCCAGGTTTTCATCCCTTTTCACCCCTTTAGAGGTTGAATTTTGAAAAATGCCTTCTTAGTACACCCCTACGTACCAAGGTTTACCTACACTGAAAATTTCAAGTCTCTACGTCCAGCGGTTTAGGCTGTGCGTTGTCTGTCAGTCAGTCAGTCAGTCAGTCAGTCAGTCAGGACAAAGATTCTTATAATATAAGATTTACATGATAAAAATAATGACATGTTTTGTCAGGCATTATACATAAGACAACAATATTTTCTGAGAGCTTACAATAAATGTACGTTCATACGACATGAAAATAAGGCCTTGAGAAGTTTTCATGCTTTTTTCTGATACCTAATATTGTTTTCATATCAACAACAGATACAGATCGTAAGCATTAATCCAAATCTTATCACGTTGTTGATGTACAGCTGGAGAAAACTTTTGAGCTGGATAATTGTCAACTAAAAATAATTACACACAGCCACTCCCGCTTCAAAGTCCCAGGATGCATATGAACCATGATGACAGGTGATCAGCCCATCGCCCATATACATCATGTTGGAGAGGATACTATCTCTTAGTCCACTTTTACGACATGCTTGGGGATAGAAGCAGCTGGACGCGTTATGTTTTTGGAGTGGAATGGAGTCGGAGTCAACCAACGATAGGTTCCAATACGTCTCTGCTGTTAATTTAATTGGATATGAAGCAAAGATTCGCTCCATTTTCATATTCGTACCATTGAGTATCAGAGTTTTGTATGTCTTTCCCAGCTATTGTCACTGTCAACTAGAGATACGCGTTAAAGGTAGAGAGAGATGTGTGTTTTTATCGTTAAAATCCGTCTGTCGCTACTATGTACATAAATTTTCTTCTCTATCAGTGTGCTTATAGATATTCTGGATTTTGTTTTTGCTTATAGACGAATGTTGAAGATCTGAGAACTGTGTTAGCTTTCTATGAGGAAGTCTAAAGGGTAGACTCGGAAAATGTCGTAAATGGTGCTAGCTATTAACTGTAGGATAATTAAGACTGATCGCCAGAAGCATAGACCGGTTCTAATGAGATGTCATCTGTACCAATAAAATAGTTCATTAGTACTTACCTAGTAACCTAGATTTAAAAAATATATTTTGACAGGAACCTACAATAAAATTTAATTTCACCATAAAAATGTATTCAAGAGAAAAAAATTAAAAGAGATTTCTCTTTTAAGTTTGCATTTGTCTGTGCGTTTGAGTGTGATTCAAGAATTTTAAACCACAAACAGTTATTTGTAAAAGATAAAATAGAGCTGGAAAATAAATTAGCCAATGCCTAACCAGAGTCATAATGAGTTATGATTTTGTTTAATATTTTTTAAACGTAAGATAAGTTTATATGATTTAAAAACTGCAGCGTAAATGCAAACAACCTCTGTGTGAATGAAACCACGGGCTCACCTAGTCTATAGATAAGATCGTCCGAAAGTCGTAAAAATAGACAAAGACCAAAGATAAAAATGAACAAGTTGACCGAATTCGTCCAAGGAGAGTCAAAAACGAGAGTTTAGGTAGGTACAACATCTCTCGTCTTTACCGTTGGATCGGCCTCCCCTAAAATATGAGCAACCTCGAATCCTACATTACTGAATTCACTGATAACTTTCTCACAACAGGTATTATTTTTAAGAAGAGTAACCAATTTATTAGTATTAAAGTGTTCTGATATTTTTACGACCATTTGGGTTCCTTTCCTTATTTGGATGTTCGTATGCGTTGGAATGACATGACTGGTTTAAAAAGCAGTTTTTGTTCCTGACTCCTAAAACTAGCTATCCTTCTATTCTATATCTACTACTATGGAGAAGGGCTTACCCATCTATTTATTGTATTTTACACAACCTTATCAAATCTTATCGCATAGATTGATTTAACACTGTAATCGTCAATTAGGTGGGAATGTAGATAAAATACTTAGGTACCATAGAACCAATATCGTGATTCAGTTATAGTCAACAATCGTCCAAATGGCGGACAAGACGAAAAAGAAGCCGTCCTTCTTTAGTTTGAGAAGAGGGAGTCAAAATGTGAAGAACGAAGATGGGTCAACCATGACCCCTCCAGGGACTCCTAGAGTGGAAGTTCCGATTTACTTCAAGTCGTCTCGCCCAGCCAGTTACACAGAAGCAAAGCCTAGAAAGTAAGTACCCACTTGTACTATTAATTTTATAGATCGTTTACGATTACGAGGTACCGCAATTTACTTACCTCGGCCTTCATTGCATAGTTAAGTATTGGTCGTCTACGTAGTGGTAGTGACCTCATGGGTTCAAATTCAGTCGTACTCCTTTCTTGTTCATATTTTTTCTGTACAAAGAATTATGTGCGCAAAATAGGTATAAAGTTTCAGAGACCAAAATCACTGTGAAAATTACTTAGCGGTTTACCTATACTATCTTCCACACTTGGTCGTATAAGAACTGAACAAGCGTAAATTTAAGACTTTTAAAATGATCCTTGTGATTTCATTAAATAAAAATAATTGTAATTGAACTTATGATCATTGCGTGCACATGCACGTAAAAGTCTATGCATGTTCATTTGATTGACGTAGGAAAGAAATATATAGATAAAATGCTGCTATAATTCACCTACTGCAAGACAAGCTGATTTGATTAGCTATCATAATTTGCACATTAATCTGATTACAACTGACTTGAAACTTTTTAAATGTGACTTTTGTAAATTTGTTTACATTAATAAATACAATTACCCTAAAATGTAGATATGTCATGAATACATTAATAAATTAGGATATTTCAGGTCAATTTTTAACACCTCGGGTTACATTATTGGAGTTTTAATTTCGAGACATGCTCGGGGAGTGAAGCAGCTGGACGCTTCTATGGTTTTTCTTTACTCCCAGTCCAGCAGAGAAGTATAAAAAATGTATATGATAAAAAATGTTAATAATATTTTTTTCTCAAACAGGATGTCGGCCGGTGGTATAAAAGAGTTGGTACAATGCACGCTGTGTCTTGAAGTTCTACACAATCCGAAGATGCTTCCGTGCCAGCACACATTCTGCTTGGCTTGCCTAAGCGTTTATGCATTCGGTTAGTATTAATTTATTTATTCATCCACAGCCCATAATATTTCACTGCTGGATGTACGCCTCCATTTGTGTCTATCGTCAATTTATTAAATTTATTTATTTGTCATAACAATACAAGACACAAGGATCCATAGAATATAAGTCAGCGGCTGCGTTAATGAAGTTGATCAATATGAGAATGATTTTAATGAGTAGGTAGGTACATCATTTGGATCTGAGCATCTTTCGAGAAGTTTATGGTAGTAACAATCGATAAAAAAAAATATGTTACAAAATAGGTAAGCTAAAGATTAGCACAAGTTTTTATTCGATATCGTATTTAGTAATTTTAAAAAATCATTCCAGAATTCTGAAAGTCCTTAGCTTTTATTGTTGGCTGTACCACATACGAAGATTACACATAGTATCCTCTCCAACATGATGAGATACAATAAGCAAGTATTCCCAAGGAGGGTTGACGTCAGGCAGGCGGCCGGTCATAAAACACTTTAGCCAAAACTCTTACAGCATGATTCTCGGATCATGCTGTGCCGACCCCACATAAAGTGGGATAAGGGCAGGAAGATGATGATGTACCACATACGAAGATTCCACGGTGTTAGGTCATTTTCAGCGTATATCAGTGTTTTTGTATTCGGTCTGTACTTTCTTACCATTTTTACTAGCTTTTAACATGACTTTGGAGCTCAACTTCTCGCACTAAACTTAATGGGCTAATCCTCTCGACCCGAATCTCTTACATTTACGGTCCGTTTCAGATGCATAATGTCACTAAGCATGACTTTTAAAATTGTGTTTCATTGAGGTAGATAGTACCAGTTCCAATATTACGGACGACGGATCGTATTTGTCGAAAAGCGCCATACATTTTTCGACTAGATACAATGTTGCTATGGTAATAAACATTACGTCGTCCGTTAGTATTGTATTTAAATCACATTAATCTCATAAAGAATTATCGCCTATTAAGCTGACAGTTAGCGATATAGTTGATAAAAGATTTTGAGTTTGAATCACTAGGACCTTACCATAGATTAAATAATGTTACTTACCACACTTTAATCTGGTTACCAGCAACTAACTTTAAGTCACTATCTACTACTAGTCGTGTCACTAGTTCTTTTGAACCAGTGTGGTGAAAGTATTTCAAATGAGCACTTGACACAAGTTTTCGAACTGTTCAGGTTCTACGACATGATGGATTCCTCCACCGTTTGAAGGACTGAAAAAAACCTTCTTTTCTCTAGAGTTTTTCTAGAGAAAAGAAGATTAAAACCCGGTCTTACTTTCCAGATGCTCCTGTCTTCAAATGCCCAATTTGCCGCACCAGTATCCAAGTTCACGGACCGAATTTCCTCCAGGATCTACCTTCGAACCTGTACATAGATTCTATCCTCCGGCTAGTGGGCATGAAGCCGGATAAAAGTGGGACCCCACCCCCATCGCCGGCTCCGGGCATGCATAGTGTGGAGCTGTACGCCGCGGGTATACGATGCTCGAATTGCAAAACTGTGTGTGATAGTGGAGATGTAACGTTATGTCAGCATTGTAAACTGGTAAGTACCTACCTAGTTATAATTATACACACATATATTATCACGCCCGTATCCCAAATGGGGTGGGCAGAGCCGTAAGTAATCATAAAAAAAACTTGCAGCCACTCTTGATTCAAAGTCCTAAAATGGATATGGTGAACCACGGTGACATCAGCCCATCGCCCCTAAAGATGTTCATCATGTTGGAGAGGATACTGTCCCTTAGTCGACTTTTACGACATGCTCGGGGAGAGAAACAGCTAGACGCATTCTATGTATATTTAGATCAATGCGAAAGTAACTGTGTAGGCTACCTTTTCACGCCTAAACTACTGAACAGATTTAGATATTTGGCAAGGAGATAGATTGCATCCTTGGGGAAGTACATAGACAACATTTTGTCTCAAAAAAATAATGCGGACGTAGTAGCGGGCACATTTGCTTTATGAAAATCAGACCTGGCTCTTAAAATTGTTTTCTGTTAGGTAACTATAAAATTTTAGCTGCACTTTATAGGTAGAGTTTTTGGGAGCAATTTAAAATTACTGAAACAAATTTTGCATTAGGTTTTTGTCTTCCAAGCATTAAACGACCTATGTCATCAACCATGCTCACGGCTTCACACATCCTTTGTATTCCACAACCATCGTCAATTTAAGAACATTTGTCCAACAGCTATTTATTTTGCAGAAATTCTGCATTGTATGCTGGTCCCAGCACTTGGACGATATGAGAATACAAATAGAGTCTATTCTCAAGCAATTGGAGAGCGCGGCGAGTAGACTCGAACATAAAATAGATCACTATAAGGTAAATTGACCTTTTATTGTCTTTAAAACACTTTCCTTAACGATATAACACATTCCTTGTTGCCTATAGTTGAGGAAAGTGGTAAATAAGCAGTCATTATCATATATAGCCTTTAGAAGTCCACTGCTGGAGACCTATGCTCCTTAGTTTAAAGGACAAATAATTTCGTGCTCCATCTTTAATTTACCCTCAACCTTTACAATGTCCTCGGTCCATCAGGTATGTGGCCGCCCTATCTAGCGAGCATTTTTTCTCGTTTTTTAGCATTGATATGTTCAGAAATTCAGATCTGTGGTTCGGAAACTTTACCTTTCCTGCATTTCGCAGGATCGTTGCGAACGCATATCCGAACAGATTAACATAGCAGCGGAAGATAAAATCAACGCTATCATACAAGCCAAGGAGGCTTTGTTGGAGGAAGCGGCAAGGTTTCAGAAAACTGGGGACATGTCCGCTCTGGCGCTGAAGACTTCGCTGGAAGAGGCCCGGGCTGTGGCCGCTAAAGCCATGAACGCCACTGAAGATGCCAAGGATGCTGAACAGGTATTCTACATTCTGTATGTATCGTTTAGTGAGCTTCTTTCAGTTTATTTGGCCACTGTAGAGCCGGTGTCGCTTTAGTGTGCCAATTTCCTTGTATTAGTACCAAGGAAGCTGTGTTGGAAGAAGCGGTAGTACCAAGGAAGCTGTGTTGGAAGAAGCGGCAAGGCTTCAGAAAACAATTGGGAAAACAAAAGGGACATGTCCGCTCTAACGCATTTGCTAGAAGTGGCTGCTAAATCTATAAACGCCACTGAAGGTGCTAAGGATGCTGAACAGGTAGTTTATATGGTATTGTTTGAGCCACTGTCGGTTTAGTATGCCAGTATCCTGATGTTTTAGTGAGCCGGTGTCGCTAAAGTGTGGCAGTATTACTACGGAACGCCCCGCGACTTTGTCCGTTGAATTTTTGTTATATGTATTTTTGTTTGTTTTTCATACAAACTTTATCTTTCCGTCTCTAGGGGTGATTTTTTTTTCTTAATTCTAAGAGAAATGTACTGTCCAATTTTCATGCTTCTAGGACTTATTTATGGTTTAGGCAGTGCGTTGATTGTCGTTGCCATACCACCAAAGTCATCGACATAGCTCAGAGAATTAGCAAACTGAAGTGGCAGTGGGCTGGTCATATTTGCCGAAGAACCGACTACCGCTGGGGTAAACGAGTTCTGGAGTGAAGACGCGACTCGGCAAACTTAATGTAGGACGCCCTCCGGCTAGGTGGAGTGACGATCTGCGAAAGGCTGCTGGCAGAGACTGGATGCGTCAAGCCGAAGGTAGGGCGTGATGGCGCTCAGAGGAGGCCTGTGGACTGCTATAGGCTGATGATGATGATGATGTTGATTGTCAGCCAGTTAGTCAGTAACGTAAGAGTTTTATATATTTGGATAAGTACATACATACATAATATCACGCCTGTTTCCTATAGGGATAGGCAGAGATCACGGATTTCCATTTGCTACGATCCTGTCATACTTCGCTTCATTCACTTTCATAACACCCTTCATACATGCTCGTCGGTTTAGGGTACTCTTGACCCGGCCCTTTTTCAAAACGTCGCCAATTTGGTCCAGATACGTACGCCTAGGTCTTCCCTTTGCAACGGTACCATTCACACTATGGATAAGTAGCCTTTATTTTATCTAGATAGGTATCAAGTGATAAGAAGCATGCTACCTTGTAAAAAAAATGTTTTATCATACCTATCTTATCAGCAAAATCTAAACCCCAGTTGTTGATTAAGAAAAATTAAGCGTAGTTGTTAATTAGTTGCATGGGTTGATTTTGTTTCCGATAAGATAAAATACTTGTTACTGAGGTTAGGTTTATGTAATCCTTTGTGCTTCTGAAATATTAGTTTGAAAGTAGCGCCTGTGACGGATAAGTTGAAGAGTAATAGATTAGCATGGTATCAAGAACCTCAGCGAATGAACCAATATTGAAATTCGCTTAGTACCCATTACACACGTCATCAGCGATCGCTCTGTTGAATAGTTGGGGAAAAAGTACCTAGTGAACATGAACTAGTAATATAAGAGCGAAAAGGAACCCTCAATAGTGCCATCAATGAAACTGGCCAATGGTACTACTGAGAATGAACCGTTTTTGTGCGTGCAAGAAAGGAACCTTTGAGGAGCACTTTACATCCTTTCACACTGGTTCGAAATAATCGTGAGGCCTTTATCCGGCAGTGGATCATTATGATGATTCGATTAATCGATCGAACAATTTCTACGATTTTTTTACGACATACCAAATATCCGACCTCAGTGGCGCGGCGGGCGAGTGCTCGGCTAAGACAGACGCAAGAGGCGCTGTTTCGATTCCCGCTGTGAGAAACGTTTGCATGTACTGCAAATATTTCTTCAGGATCTGAGCGTTGTGGTGCCATGTCATTCGTAGTTTCTGATACCCACGCCCACAGGGAACTCTAGTGTGGGGTCAGAACTATGTATGTAACTGTCGTTGTTATTATTATTATTTCAATTTTACCTGATTCTCTTCCAGGTGAACACCTTTGTAAACCTACACCACAACGCGATTCAAATTCTCTCCGACGTATCGAAATGGGATACAGAAAAGTTTGTGTTCGACAAGGAGTCGTTCCGGATCGAAGTGGATTCGGCTGTACCGGTCGACGCCGAATCCGACGACCCGGTGCCTGAAGGAGCCAAGCATAACAATCCTTTGGAGAATGAAGACAACCTTGTCTTACACTACAGGTGGGTTTCAAATCCAAATCAAAATAAATAAATATTTGTAGACATTTTACACAGCGCCATCTAACCCCAAACTAAGCAAAGCTTGTATGCTATAGGAACTTGAAGCGCTCGTGGCGTAGCTTGCTTAGGCGTTCTTGATTGATCGTTAAAGTTAAGCAACGATATGCGCGGTCACAAATCGGGATTGGTGACCGCAAGTGGCATTACGAGCTGAGCGCTTCCGTGCTTCGGAGGGCACGTTAAACAGTCGGTCCCGGCTTTTAAGTCGTCAAGCCATGACGGAGGCCTTTAGGCGGCCTAAAAACTCCGTCACTAGAGTTGGCCACTAGCTCATACGAACATACATATTATGGGAACCAGATGGCTTATATACTTTTTCTAAATACTTTTATTAAAACACCAAAACCCGGAAGAAAATTCTGCAGAACATGCAAACATTTCTCCCGCAGCGGGAATCGAACTTTCGTCTCAGCTGAGCACTCGCCCTCCACGCCACCGAGGTCGTCAAAATCAATCAATTCGAAATATGTAATTGAATTAGTAGCGATTACAAGAAGCCAACACTGGCCGCAGTGATATTAGGCCGATATAAATCAAATAATAATATGTTGAGCAAGTATTTTAGCGTCAACGTATGACTGATTACCTGAGAGTTGAGAGTACAGTCAGATTTTATTTCTGAGTATAAAAATAAAAGTAAGGTTCTCAAACTCATTCCATAATTTATTGAACCTTCACAGTTCCGACACAAAAAATATTCCTTGATTTTTGCAAAGTTGTTTGTAATTTTTTGTGCAGACTTCTCGTTTAATTTGAATTCTTTTTAGTTTAAGTGAGGTGTACGATAAAGTGTTTTCTATTCTATTTTATATTTTGAGCTGATTGGCCAAAATGCTACCCAAATATCTGATCTCACACCGAGCAACCTAAAGTTGCTTGAAATAAAGTGATTTTATTTTATTTTTTTATTTTAACAAGATTGGTATCTAGAAATCAGTAATTTGATCGGAGCCAGGAACCCGCTACATTATTCAAGTATTTCCATGTAAATTCTAAATGGATAGGTATTCTACTACTGATACGCTATTAGGTATTCCCTGTAGGTCTGAGTAAGGCAGTTGTCCCACCGCCGACGATGAATGAGAAATGAGTAGGTAGAACTTAAAACTGTAAACGAGTTGGCGAGCAGCGAGAAGCGAGTAGTTCCGCTAGGAGTAATAGTGTTCTGTGGTGTAGTTCCGATAGATTGGTCGCTGGGCTATTGTATGTATGTTCGTATGAGCTAGTGGCCAACTTTAGCGACGGAGTTTTTAGGCCGCCTAAAGGCCTCCGTCATGGCTTAACGACTTAAAAGCCGGGACCGACTGTTTAACGTGCCCTCCGAAGCACGGAAGCGCTCAGCTCGTAATGCCACTTGCACCCATCACCCATCCCAATTTGTGACCGCGCATATCGTTGCTTAACTCTAACGATCAATCAAGAACGCCTAAGCAAGCTACGCCACGAGCGCTGGGCTTAAAGCGAGTGCGACGGGCGGTTACTAGCGCTACTTGCAGAAATGAATGCTACTTAGGTCGAGTATTTGGCGAGTTCTGACCGCCAAAGCTAGCATCGCTGAGCGAGTATTATCTTTGATAGCTCTTGTCGCCCAGCGACAAACTAGTGGAGAGAGTCCTCGTCGGCAGTGTAAACAGTCAGCGATATAACTAACTATTAATATACCTACTCGTATGCATCTCTTTTGTTTATACGGAATGTATTTATTTATTAGGCAACGCGAACAGAACACTTAGTAGGTACACTGTCAAGGATGTTTCATAAAAAAATAGTAGGTACTATAGAATGTGCACCAATTATAGGCATGCACGGCATTTGCAACAAATTAAATATTCGTACATATATTTTATGTAAGTATACATTTTGTATGTTTCTTAAGCGAGAAAATAGCCGATAGTAGTCGTTTCCTCGCCGGCGGTGGGACAACTGCCTAAAACTAAAGGATCTTATGCAGGAAGTGAGTGTTCAATATTCGAGTGAGGCCTCAATGTAAAAGGGCTTTAATTAAAATTCATTAGGTCCATGAACGTGTGGTCGTTCATATTCACGACCTAAGTTTAATTATGAGCTATTTGTCGATCAAAATTTTCTATGGAAATCACTGATTTCTAGTAGATCTAGAAATCTTACCAAATACATAGTTTTTTTAATGGTTAACCTTATTTTATCCTTACTAATCAATACATCCATAATGAATTTGTGGTTTAGTTTATTTTCTGTAAGTGTTCTAATCTATTAAAATCAGTTACCTTAACTACATCAATATTTTCTAATCTAACCCTAATTTTAGTAAATTGTTTCTTCTCTATTTTGTGTCAAAACATTTATTTCGAGCAAAACTCATTAAGTACCTACCTACACAAAATACTTAAAAACTAATTTAATTGCTGGTAAACGTTCACAGCAGACGGTGCCTAATAAAAGTTCAGTTCACGCTGTCAGTTATCATAGCGCGGACGGTGTAGGAGCCAATTATTGATCGTCGGTATTTTAAAAAAAAGAATTCATTATTATCATACCTTTTCCAGGTCCCGCAACTTCATCCCCCATTACGTATGGCGCAAAACTTCCCGCCCTTGTGGTATCGGCCTAAGTCCATGGGATAATCATCTCTACATCTGCGGCATGGACAGCCACAGTGTCCTAGTGGTGGAAAGAACCCAGGCAAAGATCATTACCAGGCTGTCCTGTGAGGAGATGCTGTGTCCCGCCCACATCGCCTTTATGAAGAACTTGGGAGAGATCTACGTCACAGGTAACACTATGTTTCAAGATACACTAAAATGGACTAAAATTAACCAGACTCACTAAATGGGAGCTTAAAAAACTTAACCGAGCAAATATTTACGAACTATGGCATACAAAATCAGACTCAGTAAACTGACAGAGGCAAAGACAGATCTCACTAATATTATAAATGTAAAAGTTTATGTGTGTGTGTGTGTGTGTGTTTGTGGTGTGTGTGTGTGTATGTGTATGTGTGTATGTGTGTGTGTATATGTTGGTTATCTATCACTCATATCCGTAACGGCTGAACGGATTTGACACAAACTTGGTATAAACATAAGTAGTTCTATAGAACAAATGGGCTAATTTTCGTTTCAATAGTGCTACCATTGAACTACAGAGATAAAAAAGTTTTAACAGTTCTATGACGTAACAGTCCTATAGAACAAATAGGCATTTTACTTCTTAGGCAACTTAAAAATTAGACTTTCTGATCAGGAAGCTTTTGTCCAGGTACTACGTACCCTTCTGTTTTTGTTCCATCCAATCCATCCTAGGTTGCCTGGCAGAGATCGCTTTTAGCGATAAGGCCGCCTTTTGTTTTTACCATAATTTTTGTCTATTTTGTAAGTTTAATATTTCGTGGTAAACAATAAAGTGTTATATATCTATATACGCGGTCGAAGCCACGGGCTAGAGACATACATAGTAAATCTTGTGCTAGATGGCGCTACCAGACGTTTTGTATAAAAATCATTTCGTTCCAGATAAATGGAAGCACTGCGTGCACGTGTTCTCCAAAGATGGAGAGTACGTGAGATCGTTTGGTCAGAAAGGCAGCAGGAACGGCATGTTCCGATCGCCAGAAGGCATCGCTACGGACAACACGACTCAACACATCTATGTCGTTGATACTGGAAACGATAGAGTGCAGGTATTAACATCACTATTAAATTTGTTTTAAAGGCGAGGTTTGGTGATGATGGGCCATCTATATGGGCGATGGGTTGAACACCTGTCATCATGGTTCACCATATCCATCTTGGGACTTTAAATCAGAAGTGGCTGCAAGTTTTCTTATGTTTACTTGTTGCTCTGCCCATTAGGGATACGGGCGTGATAATATGTATGCATGTATGTATTTAAAACCATGAATTTGACCATTAGCTGCCTACTGACTGCCAAAAAACAGGGCGGCTCGGTTAGGTTAATGGCCAAAAGAACACTGTAGTTTAGTGGTTAAAATTAGGAGTTCATATCCGGTCGTGCAACAATAAAAAAATGGTGAAGTAAGCCATCGTGACGTGATGAAACTGACATGTCGTAGAACTTAAAGTCAGATGTCAAGTTCACAAAAAGCACATGAATGATGCGCACTGGTTCCTAAAAACTGTCACAAATAGTTGAATTACCAAGATGAGGTATGATGTCTTTAGATAAATTAGTGTGGTAAAAGGCTTTTCGTTGACTTGTTTTTTTACTTGTAAGTTCATCATAACACATCATAAAAGCGCCATTGATACATATGACATGACTTTGTATTTTCTAGATACTCCAACCCGACGGAAAGTTCATCGACCACATCGGAGTAGTAACAAAAGCCCAGCCTACCCCCAATACCTCCTCGGTCTGGGAGACCGCCGGGGTCACATGCACCGAACTCAATGCACCAACAAGCGTTGCCATCACAACAGACCGAGTCGTTGTCCTGGACAGCGGAAACCGTCGAGTCAAAATATACAATAAACAAGACAGAGGAAAGATTATAGAGTTCGGATCATTCGGCCAAAGAAAAGGCCAATTCAGACAGCCCGAAGTCTTAGCAGTAGACCCCATGGGGTACGTTTTAGTTGGGGATTCGGGTAACAGCAGGATCCAAGTCTTCAAACCTAACGGTCAGTTGGTGAGAGTGTTCGGAGGGCTGGGCAATGAGCCGGGCAAGTTTGGCTGGATATCCGGCATCCATGTGACGAGGCAATTGGATATTATTGTTAGTGATACGAAAAATCATAGCGTCAATTTCTTCTGAGTTCACAGGGAGAAGCTAGATGGCGCTACTTGAAGTTTGTGCATTTTATGGTGTTAATTATTTGACTAGCTATGCGGTTTTACTCGTGTAGAAATAAAATATAAGCCTATAGCGCTCAGGGATAGCATAGCTTGCTCTCGTTGAAATTATTTTCAAAATCAGTTCAATAGTTTCTGTGATTACCTCTTACAAACAAAGGTTGGTTCCTCTTTGTAATATAGTGTAGATTATGATGAATGAAACATTTTTTCAATGTATAACAATATATTTATTTGAGTGTGGAATCATTTCCAATAATTATTATACTTAAAATTAAAATTACAGATATAGCACTGGTGTAAATTATGTAAGTAATTATAAAAATAAATGGAAATCAGTAGAAATACCTTGTTTTCTTTTTAAAATAATTTGAAATACATTAAAGTAAAATTAAAATAGTATTGCATATCACAATAGAATGAAAAGATCATTTACAATTTTTGTTCTGATGAAGAAACAACTTGGTTTAAGTAAGATCAATGACTCTAAATAATAATAATAGTTAAGTATGTAGATAATTACAAACGTAACGAGATTGCAGTATTATAGAATCTATACAAGTGGTTTGCTAATAAAAAACTTATTTTTTTTATTACCTCAGTACAATAAGTCAAATCAGGTCAGATCTCATAGATACATAATATTTCACCATAATCCATTTTGGGACTCCTGGATCAGGAGTGGCTGCAAGTTTTATGATTAATTTGTGGCTCTGCCCACCCCGTTAGGGATACGGGCGCGATAGTACGTATGTATGGTATGAACCTTAATTTTTATATTAGTTACCCCAGAATACTCAAACGCATCTCAGAGTTGAGCACGTCTCAAGTGATGAGTTTTTGACAGATTTTCATCAAAAACTGTCAAAAAACCGTGACATGAGACGTGCTCAATTCTGAGTCGCGTTTGAGTATTCGGTAGTTAGATTCAAAGTGCCGAGTCTACGGTGTATAGAGCGAGCAACGTAAGTTGAAGCCGCGGAACAAAGATTGAATGTGGATACTGTTACGTTGTTTTATTCAGGTGTTATGTTTAATTTACGAAAAAGTATAAATAAATACCTAAAACGAGGTATATGAGGCGAGTGTAAATGGTATCGTTGGAAGGGGAAGACTTCGCGCACGTACTTGGACCAAATCGGCGATGTTTTGGAAAAGGGTCAGGTCAAGATTACCCTAAACCGACGAGCATGCATGAAGAATGTAATGAGAGTGAAAAAAGCGAAAGAATTATGTCAGGATCGTAGCAAATGGAGATCTGTGATCACTGCCTACCCCTAAGGGAAATAGGCGTTATTTTATGTATGTAAATACCTAAAACTATAGGCAAACACGTGCACCAAAATGACTTGAACAAACTTATTCCCGCAAATTCATCTAACGTGGAGAGAGTTTTAAGTGGTACCTAACCTACCTAAAAAAATTGCTATTGATTTAGAAGTTTTCGTCTATAAGAGATAACTTTTACTAGATAGGTACTAATTTTGATATTCCTAATTTTACTGGACGCCAAATCTACAGTTCTAATGAGTGAATTATTTTAATTATAATTGTATGTCCACTATTATAAACTATGCACATTATAACACGTTTAATTAATATTATTACAGTAACTATAGTATTATTATTAAGGTATCTCCGTAATAAAGTGTCAAAATACAAAAACACAGATTATTTTAAGATTGCGTTCTGAACATCGATTTTGCTTTTTTATGTACAGTTAGTATCACAAAATATTGTGCGCCTCGGAAATTTTTGTCTAGCTTCTGAAATATGAACTAACGCGATGATAATAATATGTAATATAGAGATGTTAAAATAATTATGTAGATGCTTATTTTTTTAAAAAGGTTGGTTCAGTTATAATTAGTTGACTATTAGTTGCATATTCGGACATATTCGATTTTCATACAAAGCACGAAGTTTGCCGAGGCGCTCAATATTTTTGTGCTGTAAGTCTAATGGTCCTACGAGTATTGTTTCATGTTTAACAACCGCCTCAACGACACCATCGAGGATACTGGAACACTGCTGCCAACATCCCAAAATCCTTCTCCGGTACTTCAAGGAGTTGGGCTGGCTGGGGGAGGGTTAGCAGGGGGATAATGCACAATACACCCCACCGCGGGACGTCAGTGCAGATCTTTGTTCCCCTAACATCAATTAGAATTTGAATTAGAATTTTGTCATGTTTGTAATCAGTTTACAGTAAATAAACTAAAAACAAAGCTTTCTTCGCTGACCATCTAAAAATCTAAATAATGATCCTCAGTGTATTTATAGCTACCGCCCCAGGCTTTAGGTAGCGAGGTAAAAAGGTCGAAAATCAAATTGTCCACGAAAAAATCCTTTGCTGCGTAAGCCGTTAGTGCCCAAGTAGAAATTATACATTTTCCAAGTATCACAGAAAATCTTTCAGGCTTTACAAATTTATATGGTACGATTCTTAGAATTGGTGTTTTCTGAAATTCGTATTGACAGCTATTATGTAAATAATAAGTAAAGTAAATAATCTCAAATGTCAATTTGTAAAGTGTTCAATGCTATTTTATGGCTCAAATCAGTCTCGACTATTAGTAGGTGGTCACATGATAAGTTAAAGCTAAAAATATTAAAAAGAAACATGCAGTATAATATATCAAGTTAAACCTTTATAATACGTACTATAACAATAAGTCGGATTGTGTACGAGCCTTTGTGTACCCTTTGTTTACACTTTTGTTTGCTTGGTGCTTACCCAGCTTGAGGCAAAAAATGTTTGTAGAAAAGTTACCTTAAGCTACTGAGCGCCGCGCTAGTGTCGCCGCGAAAGAGCGACTAACCCCCGAATACTCATACGCATCTCAGAGTTGAGCACGTCTCAAGCGACGAGTTTTTGACAGATTTTCATCAAAAACTGTCAAAAAACCGTGACTTGAGACGTGCTCAACTCTGAATCGCGTTTGAGTATTCGGGGGTAAGTAAATGTACAGCGGCGGAATGAAAAGGTTCGTCAGTTTTTAAATTGATTCGTTTGACGTGTCACGAGACATGTTACCTTCTGAATCTAAGGCACAGAACAAACTGTTGCATAGAAAATTATGTTTAACTGCTCGACAACAAAGTTCAAATTGACGCGCATCAAAGTTGTTAGACAATTTATCGTGTCCTACAAGATAGTATGTTTTACTGAATTATAAAACCATACATAATCGATTCTTACACTAGTGCAAGCGAAAACAGACCTCAAGGTGACAAACCTTTTCATTCCGTGACTGTACTAACGCACTGACGCGGCGTCACTGTAGCTTACTTCGCCTTATATCTTTCTATTATTATATTATTTATATTATACAAAATAAGGTGTTGCATTGTCAAAAGGTCCATTTCTTGTATATTACAATACAGATTAAAGCTTACGACTAATAATTACAGACAAATTGAGTTTCGATTTGATATTTGTCTTAAATTAAAATTACAATTTAATATGAGGTTCTATATTATCATAAGAAATCTAAGGCCTTCTGTTTTTTTTGTTAAAACATAAATTAGATAGCATTATAGACAATATAGGTAAGTCAAGACATTATAATCTACTTAAATCCATTATTTAACAAGAACAAAACACACTATTCAATAATTTCTCTATCAACTGGTTTACGACTGTAGAGTAGACAGAGACAAGTCCAATCATTAGCGGATTCAGGGCAGGGGCTGTGGCTAAAACCCCCAAAAAGCTACTGCTACTGTTAACCTTGACTGAACCTACCCACAGCGGGGTCAAGCCCCTCAAACCAAAATCCTGGATCCTATTTTGAATATATTAGGTGTTTTTTTTGTGATTTTGAAGTGCACTCAAAATGACAGGTTGTATGACAAAGTAATTGTACAGTGGACCAGTGAATCAATACACTCATTCAAAATGCATTTAAAGATACTCAACATCACACATTGGCCATGTCTATAAGACTGAAGGCACAATTTGTTGAAGAAAACAAACGCACCTTAATTGTGACGCGAACAGCACCTTAAGACGACTCTGATTAACTAACATCAGATATTATTATAACAGTGTTTTTTTTTAAATAACGATAACTACCTAGGTACTTAAATTAGAATTGATTCTTTTTAGAAGATTCAAAAAATAAAATTTCTTACGAATTGGAAAAAACCGGTCAAGGGAGAGTCAAATTCGCACAGGAAGGGTTCCGTACCATCGTACATTAAATAAATGTATCTTGTATCGGGCCCGCTTTTATTTTATTTTTATAGCGGCAATAGAGATCACTCTGTGAAAATTTTAACTCTGAAACACTGAATTAATTTCTATTACGGTTCATGAGATACAGCACGCTGACAGACGGACGCGGACGGGACGGACAACGGAGGCTCAGTACTAGGGTCCCGTTGGCACCCTTCGGATGTTCGAGTACGGAACTTCAAAAACCGACTTACGAATACATTGTTTCCTATTTTTTTTTTCCAAAACATCTCGGCCTATATTAATTCACATAAAAGAGATTCAGTAGTCAGACATTAAAACAACTTTGGTTATTGTCAGTATAACGATTCTTATAAGAGGCGATGAAACAATAAACATCGCTCACTATAATGTATACGGCATCGCTTCAGTACCAGCTAATTGCTTATCAATAAAAAGTGGCTGACAGACCACCTTGCCCGGCAGATTTTAACATTAAAATAACACAAAACAGCTAATGTTTAGTGTATCTAGCAGAGCTATTATTACACTGCATAGGTATGACAAGAATCCCTAAAAGTATACGTCAATATATTCAATGGTGCTACAATATTATCTCAAACTGTACGGCAATATCTCATGAGGTAGGTACAGCATACTTCACAAAAAGTACGACATACCTTCTAAAGTACGGTAATACTTCATAAAAAGTACGACATACTTCAAAAAGTACGGCAATCCTTCATAAAAATATGACACCTTCCAAAGTACGGCAATACCGTATAAAAGTACGACGTACCTTTGAATGTACGGCAATCATCTGTCAAAATGAACTAGGCACATTACGATGAACGGCAAGGCTGACACCTACCGATGGCATGGCTTTCTCCTAGGACGACCGCGTCTGAGTCTGCTGGGGGGCCTTCGCTACTGTCATGCTGCCTCTGAAAAAAGTAATAAACATACATACATAATTATCATCACACTCGTGATAATAATAATAATAAATTCGTGACCCCACATAGAGTGGGATAAGGGCAGGAAGATGATGATGACACTCGTATCCCTAACTGGGTTGGCAGAGCCACAAGTACACCTAATGCAAAGTCCCAAGATGGATCTGAACCATAGTGACAGATGATCAGCCCATTGCCCATTACTTACTTTACTGTCGTGATTAGTTATGCAATATCTATTTTAATTTTTCTGTTGCGTTATTTATTATTTACAAGCTTTTGCCCGCGGCTTCGCATGATATCTGGACAAAAAGTAGCCTATATGTTATTCCAGCACATACACTATGTATATTCCAAGTTTCATTCGAATCCGTTCAGTCGTTACGGCGTGATTGAGGCACAAACATACATCGTCACATCCTCACAAACTTTTGCATTTATAATATTAGTAGGATGTGACCATATTCATAAAATCGACATTTACTTTTGCTAGAAATAAAAAACAACTACTGTCAAAGAGCCACTGAAAATTCCGCTAAGCAAACATGCAATGTAGACGTGTTTACACCTACTAATCACGATAAACAGTTTGCATGTATTGTATGATATGAACATTCTATCGTCTACGTGGAACAGAAGGTAATTAGCTGGGTAAATTCATGTTCTAGGCATACTTGATGTAGGTAAATGTAAAATCAATAGAACAAAGGTAGGTATACCTCTATAAATTAAGTACCAATCTTAGTAAGTACCTAGGTAATTACTTAAATCGATGATGGTTTATATTCAAGAACAATGCTGAAGCGTAAAACGCAAAGGTTTTTTTTTTAATTTTAAGAGACTGAATCAGTGCTCATTCTAGAGCTTATTCTTGAATAACGAGCCTAATGTAAAACCGTGTAATAAAGAATAAAATCGTTCAAGTGCGAGTCGAATTCGCACACAAAGGGTTCCGTACATTTCTGACCTCTACCTATTAAGGTTCATGAGATACTGCCCTCTGAAAGATGGACGGACGGACGGACGGAGGGACAGTAGAGGCTTAGTAATAGGGTCCCGTTGGGACCCTTCGGATAGGTACAGATCCCTAAAATTATGGAAATCTTATTTTCGACTTATTGCCGTCCTAAAAATGCATGCGTTGTTAAGATAGTGCATCCCGATTTCCACACAGCTACGTTTTTATCGCATGCGTCATTTAGGTATAGCTATCTGTGCCAACATCTGATTAACATCTGCTTATAGGATTGACCTTGCATTACTTCCCCTAAGACAAAACAAGTTTCACAAAAAATATATCAAAGCTTCATCTACTTCTTAATTAATAACACCAAACAATCCCACACACATAGCTCTGGTCCTCACACTAGGATTCCTTGTCTGTATCAGAAACTATGAGTACCATGGTACCACAACACCCAAATTCGGAAGAAATATTGGCAGAGCAAACAAAAAATTTTCCCGCAGCGGGAATTGAGCGCCTATTGCTTCTCAGCTGAGCACTCGCTCACAACACGACAGAGGCCGACATAAAAAAGTTTGTCTAACCTTTAACTCCGTAGCTAAACTGCGGAAGGTGTCCTCAACATTTGTGTTGTCCTTGGCCGAAGTCTCCATCACAAACATGATCTCTGGTACATAGCGACAGAAGGACTGTGGTTCATCCGACTCTACTTCTCTCTGGTCCGTGAGGTCACATTTGTTACCAATTAGGGACACTATGACATTCGATGATGTATACCTTCTCACTTCTTCTATCCATTTTTGTAGTGACAAGAATGTAGATCGTTTTGTTATGTCGTACACTGAAAATAACATAAAATTACTGTTACTGCTAATTCTAATTAATGTTAGGGGAACAAAGATCTGTACTGATGTCCCACGATGGGATATTGCATGGATATTGTGCATCCCCCTGCTAACCCTCCCCTAGTCAGCCCAACTCCTTGAAGTCCTGAAGGACTTTGGGATGTTGGCAGCAGTATCCTCAATGGTACCAAACTGGACATGGCTCTGATGTGCACATTATGTCTCCATCAATATATTTTCTAGTTTATTTATACTTCAAAAGTCGGAGAAATATTATTTTTTTGTGATAGATACATGAATAGAGTCGAAACCATACACTTTCACTATCTTATATTTCAAATCAATTGTAAATACTGTTCTATGATAAACATACAATGCTTTGTTTTATTGAGCAGGTTTCTGTTTGCAATAAACAAGCGGTATTGTTATGCATTGTTAGATCAATATTTTGATAAGTAGACTGAGGCATATACATAGATGACTGCTCATAGTAGGGAATGGAAAAAAAACTTGGTGTGCCGACTCCAGATAGTGGGTTAGAAAGATGTTGAATATAGATTAAGCCATATAAGAATTGTAGGTACCTATATGTATTATGGGTCATTCAATTTGTGATCAGTTACAGCCGTGGATGTTACGGACTGTGGACTGTGGATCTAAATACTATTACTTTTTAAAGATATATAAAAAAGATAATTTATTAATCAATAACATTTGCGCAAAACTATTGTTATAACATATACTTTATTAAAAAAAACTCATCCCATCGCAGTGCAATGGCCTGCCTTCCCTTTATCCACTGTTCATTGTCATCAACATCCACATCCCGTTTCATTTGCCCACTGCCAGGCATAGGCATCCCTTAGCTTGTGCCATCCTACATGACCCTGTGCTAGCCTCATTCAACTAACTCTGTTCATAACTATAGGTATGTAGGCACTCTATTTAGGCATAATAAAGTACATTGAACATCAATGTTACTTTCTAGTCATGTCAAGTAACCCTTAACAACACAAATATAAGTTTAATCATAGACTTAACCTTCTACTTGTTGGAATAGCTTCGTACCAGAATAGAATATTGATTATAGACAAACTTCATGCTTCTTACTAAAAGAACTAAGTTTCAAGGCTAGTTCACTTAGGTAGGTACTTAGTACCTAGTACTTAGTTAGGTACTTAGTACCTAGTACCTACCTTAGTAAATGTTTATTTTAAATTTTTAGGGAGATTATGTTGATTGACAACAAGAACTGTTTCATTGTATTTTTTCTACGAGCAAGGTAGATGATTCAGACTTTTTATTACTCATCCGATAGACCAACCTTTAACCATAAGACTTTAAGCTAAATATTCACAAGATTGGGAGATCTTACCAATGATTACTCCGTTAGCTGAACGGTAGTAGCTTTGAGTTATAGTTCTAAACCTTTCCTGGCCTGCAGTGTCCCATATCTGAAGCTGAAAATAGATAATTTAAAATGTGTTGAGTTTTAAATAATACAATTGAAGAAATCCAATAATACGGGCTGCAGCCAGACTCACCTTGACTTTCTTTCCATCCACTATAAGCGTTTTCATTGAAAAGTCTACGCCTATAGTATTTCCGTGTCTCTCTATGAAGTTCCCGGATTTTAAACGTTGCACAATGCATGTTTTTCCAGTGCCGCAATCGCCGATAAGTACGATTTTGAACAGGTAGTCGAATTGCTCGTCCGGGACGCTCATCAGCGTGTTGGGGTTGCGGCTACTCATGGTAAATTAAATTAATATTACGGAGCTATTCGAGTACACCATACACCTACTGTTTACGTTTTCGTTTGACATTTGAATTTTTCTTTTCAGGGTTCCGTACCCGACGGGTGCCAATAAGACCCTATTTAATAAGCTCCGTGTCTGTCAGAGGGCTGTCTATTTATTTATCATGAATCGTACATAATAGTTGGAGAGTTGAAACAGTGTATATTTATACAGCCGCTTTTTGACAACAAATAATAAAAATAAAATAACGAAATAAATAGGGGCCCCATACAAGAAACATTTATGTACATGCACAATGGTACGGAACACTTCATGGGTGAATTCGACTCGCACTTGACTGTTTTTTTTTATATATGACAAAGTATATACACGAGTCAAGTAGGTAACAATGACTAGATACGCTCGTGTAAAGGAGATGAGTCTATAGACTACTAGATGTTGTCACATTCAAAGTGGACATTACTGTCATTGTCAATGTCAAACAAGATAAAAACAGAATGGACTGTATTGTGGATCTGTATCTGTATGGATGGATCATAATTTTGACGGAGATTATTTTCGTTCTTTTTCCAAGATAAACAAGAAGATATTGTTATTGTTATTGAATATACCAACTATTACAGAAGATGATGAAGTCATCAGGCTGGCTGTTCTGTATTGTGGTCGTATTCATCATCGGCTTTTTCTCTGCCTCCGGCGTTCAGGTAAACATAACAGAGTAAGCTTGCGCAAACCATTTTCTATCAGGCGCTGACTTAAAATCTTTATTTCAGATACCGGAGTCGTTTCAGAAGTCCAACCACTCCAACAACTGGGCGGTTTTGGTTGATACATCGCGGTTTTGGTTCAACTATCGACATGTAGCGAATGTGTTGTCTATTTACCGTAGTGTGAAGAGACTGGGCATTCCCGACAGTCAGATTATTCTGATGATATCTGACGATATGGCGTGTAACCCGAGGAACCCGAGGCCGGCGACGATATTCAACAACGCGCATGAACAGATCAATGTTTATGGTGACGATGTTGAAGTGGATTATCGAGGTTATGAGGTAAATATTTAATTCTCATTGTTTACAATCATTCTCAAAAGTATATAAATCTGTAGGTTTGTGCCTCAATCATACCTCATAAACTGTAGATGTTACCTATAATAAAATAGAAGAGTATGATTTAAATACAAACTTTTCTCTAGGATATTACAATAAGAATTGTTGAATTGTTGTCAAGAGAAAAATAAACTTAATAAAATTTATCAAAATTTTATAAATTCCAGGTATCAGTTGAAAACTTTGTCCGACTCCTAACAGGCAGAGTGCCGCCTGACACTCCTCGCTCCAAGAGGCTGCTGACTGATGAAGGCAGTAACATCCTGATCTACTTGACCGGCCATGGTGGAGATGGCTTCCTAAAGTTTCAGGACTCTGAAGAAGTCACCAGTCAGGAACTGGCTGATGCATTGGAACAGATGTGGCAAAAGAAAAGGTAGTATAGTAATAATAATTATGTATTCATTCATGCAATAGTCAAATACAGTCTTGACCTCACACTTCAATTTTACCTGTGTTGTGGCATGGAAGTCAGTGACTGTGACTGTGAGTGTCGTGGTACCACAACATGGTATAGATGACTAGTGAAAAGCCAGTGGTTTTACTTGGGTAGAGTACATTATCTAGTTCTTCGGTGCATCTCGTGCTTGAACAGCCTTGACACCCCGTTGTACTTAGGTAAACCTCTACATCATTTTGTATTGAAAGAATCCAAATCAAGCTAATCAGACCAGACCAAACCAGACCAGACCAGACAGACCAGACAGACCAGACAGACCAGACAGACCAGACAGACCAGACAGACAGATAGACCACAGACAGACAGACAGACCACAGACAGACAGACAGACCACAGACAGACAGACAGACCACAGACAGACAGACAGACCACAGACAGACAGACAGACCACAGACAGACAGACCACAGACAGACAGACAGACAGATCACAGACAGACAGACAGACCACAGACAGACAGACAGACCACAGACAGACAGACAGACCACAGACAGACAGACAGACCACAGACAGACAGACAGACCACAGACAGACAGACAGACAGACAGACCACAGACAGACAGACAGACAGACCACAGACAGACAGACAGACAGACCACAGACAGACAGACAGGCCACAGACAGACAGACAGACCACAGACAGACAGACAGACCACAGACAGACAGACAGACCACAGACAGACAGACAGACAGACCACAGACAGACAGACAGACCACAGACAGACAGACAGACCACAGACAGACAGACAGACAGACCACAGACAGACAGACAGACCACAGACAGACAGACCACAGACAGACAGACAGACCACAGACAGACAGACCACAGACAGACAGACAGACCACAGACAGACAGACAGACAGACCACAGACAGACAGACAGACCACAGACAGACAGACCACAGACAGACAGACAGACCACAGACAGACAGACAGACCACAGACAGACAGACAGACCACAGACAGATAGACAGACCACAGACAGACAGACAGACCACAGACAGACAGACAGACCACAGACAGACAGACAGACCACAGACAGACAGACAGACCACAGACAGACAGACAGACCACAGAAAGACAGACAGACCACAGACAGACAGACCACAGACAGACAGACCACAGACAGACAGACAGACCACAGACAGACAGACAGACCACAGACAGACAGACAGACCACAGACAGACAGACAGACCACAGACAGACAGACAGACCACAGACAGACAGACAGACCACAGACAGACAGACAGACCACAGACAGACAGACAGACCACAGACAGACAGACAGACCACAGACAGACAGACAGACAGACCACAGACAGACAGACAGACAGACAGACCACAGACAGACAGACAGACCACAGACAGACAGACAGACCACAGACAGACAGACAGACCACAGACAGACAGACAGACAGACCACAGACAGACAGACAGACCGACCACAGACAGACAGACAGACCACAGACAGACAGACAGACCACAGACAGAGACCACAGACAGACAGACAGACCACAGACAGACAGACCACAGACAGACAGACAGACCACAGACAGACAGACAGACCACAGACAGACAGACAGACAGACAGACAGACCACAGACAGACAGACAGACCACAGACAGACAGACAGACCACAGACAGACAGACAGACCACAGACAGACAGACAGACAGACAGACCACAGACAGACAGACAGACAGACAGACAGACAGACAGACCACAGACAGACAGACAGACCTCAGACAGACAGACAGACCACAGACAGACAGACAGACCACAGACAGACAGACCACAGACAGACAGACCACAGACAGACAGACAGACCACAGACAGACAGACAGACCACAGACAGACAGACAGACCACAGAAAGACAGACAGACCACAGACAGACAGACAGACCAATGACAGACAGACAGACCACAGACAGACAGACAGACAGACCACAGACAGACAGACAGACCACAGACAGACAGACAGACCAATGACAGACAGACAGACCACAGACAGACAGACAGACCACAGACAGACAGACAGACCACAGACAGACAGACAGACCACAGACAGACAGACAGACCACAGACAGACAGACAGACCACAGACAGACAGACAGACCACAGACAGACAGACAGACCACAGACAGACAGACAGACCACAGACAGACAGACAGACCACAGACAGACAGACAGACCACAGACAGACAGACAGACCACAGACAGACAGACAGACAGACAGACAGACAGACCACAGACAGACAGACAGACAGACAGACCACAGACAGACAGACAGACCACAGACAGACCAGACAGACCAGACAGACCACAGACAGACAGACAGACAGACAGACCACAGACAGACAGACAGACCACAGACAGACAGACAGACAGACCACAGACAGATAGACAGACCACAGACAGACAGACAGACCACAGACAGACAGACAGACAGACCACAGACAGACAGACCACAGACAGACAGACAGACCACAGACAGACAGACAGACCACAGACAGACAGACAGACCACAGACAGACAGACAGACCACAGACAGACAGACAGACCACAGACAGACAGACCACAGACAGACAGACAGACCACAGACAAACAGACAGACCACAGACAGACAGACAGACAGACAGACCACAGACAGACAGACAGACCACAGACAGACAGACAGACCACAGACAGACAGACAGACAGACCACAGACAGACAGACAGACCACAGACAGACAGACAGACCACAGACAGACCACAGACAGACAGACAGACAGACCACAGACAGACAGACAGACCACAGACAGACAGACAGACAGACAGACCACAGACAGACAGACAGACCACAGACAGACAGACAGACAGACCACAGACAGACAGACAGACCACAGACAGACAGACAGACAGACAGACAGACCACAGACAGACAGACAGACCACAGACAGACAGACAGACCACAGACAGATAGACAGACCACAGACAGACAGACAGACCACAGACAGACAGACAGACCACAGACAGACAGACCACAGACAGACAGACAGACCACAGACAGACAGACAGACAGACCACAGACAGACAGACAGACCACAGAAAGACAGACAGACCACAGACAGACAGACAGACCAATGACAGACAGACAGACAGACCACAGACAGACAGACAGACCACAGACAGACAGACAGACCACAGACAGACCACAGACAGATAGACAGACCACAGACAGACAGACAGACCACAGACAGACAGACAGACAGACTACAGACAGACAGACAGACCACAGACAGACAGACAGACAGACCACAGACAGACAGACAGACCACAGACAGACAGACAGACCACAGACAGACAGACAGACCACAGACAGACAGACAGACCACAGACAGACAGACAGACCACAGACAGACAGACAGACCACAGACAGACAGACAGACCACAGACAGACAGACAGACCAAAGACAGACAGACAGACCACAGACAGACAGACAGACCACAGACAGACAGACAGACCACAGACAGACAGACCACAGACAGACAGACAGACAGACCACAGACAGACAGACAGACAGACCACAGACAGACAGACAGACAGACAGACCACAGACAGACAGACAGACCACAGACAGACAGACAGACAGACAGACAGACAGACCACAGACAGACAGACAGACCACAGACAGACAGACAGACCACAGACAGACAGACAGACCACAGACAGACAGACAGACCACAGACAGACAGACAGACCACAGACAGACAGACAGACCACAGACAGACAGACAGACCACAGAAAGACAGACAGACCACAGACAGACAGACAGACCACAGACAGACAGACAGACAGACAGACCACAGACAGACAGACAGACCACAGACAGACAGACAGACAGACCACAGACAGACAGACAGACCACAGACAGACAGACAGACCACAGACAGACAGACAGACCACAGACAGACAGACAGACCACAGACAGACAGACAGACCACAGACAGACCACAGACAGACCACAGACAGACAGACAGACAGACCACAGACAGACAGACAGACAGACCACAGACAGACAGACCACAGACAGACAGACCACAGACAGACAGACCACAGACAGACAGACCACAGACAGACAGACAGACCACAGACAGACAGACCACAGACAGACAGACAGACCACAGACAGATAGACAGACCACAGACAGACAGACAGACCACAGACAGACAGACAGACCACAGACAGACAGACAGACCACAGACAGACAGACAGACCACAGACAGACAGACAGACCACAGACAGACAGACAGACCACAGACAGACAGACAGACCACAGACAGACAGACAGACCACAGACAGACAGACAGACCACAGACAGACAGACAGACCACAGACAGACAGACAGACCACAGACAGACAGACAGACCACAGACAGACAGACAGACCACAGACAGACAGACAGACCACAGACAGACAGACAGACAGACCACAGACAGACAGACAGACAGACCACAGACGGACAGACCACAGACAGACAGACAGACCACAGATAGACAGACAGACCACAGACAGACAGACAGACCACAGACAGACAGACAGACCACAGACAGACAGACAGACCACAGACAGAGAGACAGACAGACCACAGAAAGACAGACAGACCACAGACAGACAGACAGACCACAGACAGACAGACAGACAGACCACAGACAGACAGACAGACAGACCACAGACAGACCACAGACAGACAGACAGACCACAGACAGACAGACAGACAGACCACAGACAGACAGACAGACCACAGACAGACAGACAGACCACAGACAGACAGACAGACCACAGACAGACAGACAGACCACAGACAGACAGACCACAGACAGACAGACCACAGACAGACAGACAGACCACAGACAGACAGACAGACCACAGACAGACAGACAGACCACAGACAGATAGACAGACCACAGACAGACAGACAGACCACAGACAGACAGACAGACCACAGACAGACAGACAGACCACAGACAGACAGACAGACCACAGACAGACAGACAGACCACAGACAGACAGACAGACCACAGACAGACAGACAGACCACAGACAGACAGACAGACCACAGACAGACAGACAGACCACAGACAGACAGACAGACCACAGACAGACAGACAGACCACAGATAGACAGACAGACCACAGACAGACAGACAGACCACAGACAGACAGACAGACAGACCACAGACAGACAGACAGACAGACCACAGACAGACAGACAGACCACAGACAGACAGACAGACCACAGACAGACAGACAGACAGACAGACCACAGACAGACAGACAGACCACAGACAGACAGACAGACCACAGACAGACAGACAGACCACAGACAGATAGACAGACCACAGACAGACAGACAGACCACAGACAGACAGACAGACCACAGACAGACAGACAGACCACAGACAGACAGACAGACCACAGACAGACAGACAGACCACAGAAAGACAGACAGACCACAGACAGACAGACAGACCAATGACAGACAGACAGACCACAGACAGACAGACAGACCACAGACAGACAGACAGACCACAGACAGACAGACAGACAGACCACAGACAGACAGACAGACCACAGACAGACAGACAGACCACAGACAGACAGACAGACAGACAGACCACAGACAGACAGACAGACCACAGACAGACAGACCACAGACAGACAGACAGACCACAGACAGACAGACAGACCACAGACAGACAGACAGACCACAGACAGATAGACAGACCACAGACAGACAGACAGACCACAGACAGACAGACAGACCACAGACAGACAGACAGACCACAGACAGACAGACAGACCACAGACAGACAGACAGACCACAGACAGACAGACAGACCACAGACAGACAGACAGACCACAGACAGACAGACAGACCAAAGTCTTTAAGTGATTTTTGCACTAAGGGGATATTGTTGTGTGCGGTACAATATTTAGGTAATTAACTGATATTATTATGTTAAATGAATTCTTTATTTCCAGATACAATGAAATATTTTTCATAATAGACACTTGCCAAGCCTCCTCTATGTATGAGAAGTTTTACTCTCCTAATATCTTGGCCACAGCCAGCAGTTTGGTTGGAGAAGATTCACTTTCTGTAAGTTGAATTAATTGCTGCTTTCTCCCTGAGCATGTCGTAAAAGTTGACTAAACAATAGTTATCCTCTCCAACATGATGAACCATCTATATGGGCGATAAGCTGATCATCTGTCACCATGGTTCACTTTACCCATATTGGGACTTTGAATCAGGAGTGGCTGCAAGTTTTGTTATGATTACTTGTGACTCTGCCCACCCTATTAGGGATACGGGCGTGATAATATTTATGTATGTATGTACATTTAGGATAGGTTTTGCTTGCTTGGTCATCATCATCATCATCTTCCTGCCCTTATCCCACTCTATGTGGGGTCGGCACAGCATGATGCTTGGATTATGCTGTAAGAGTTTTGGCTAAGGTGTTTTATGACCGGCCGCCTGCCTGACGTCAACCCTCCTTGGGAATACTTGCTGATTGTATCTCTTGCTTGCTTGGTGTCTGCACAAAAGTAGCATAATTCCTATGCTATTCCAGTTCAAAATCTGTATCTATTCTGTTTCATTCAAATTGGCTTAACTGTTACAGACATATCTATTGAACACTAACTCAAACATACATACAAAAATCCTTTCAAATATTAGTTTTTTTTTATTTTAAAACATAAATCTAGGTCTAGTAATGAAAAGATATAAATAAAATTTGATATACCTATTATTTGTTTCAGCATCATGTAGATTCAGCTATTGGAGTGTACATCATAGATAGATATACATACTATGTGCTGGAGTTCTTAGAGAATGTTCATCCTACAAGCAAGAGGACTATGTCAGAATTTGTAAGTAATCCTAAATTCATTGTGACAGAACTTAATTACCTTGCCAGGTCATCAAGAGATCGGAGATACCAAATAAATGCGTCATTTCTATAACCATTCATTCATACTATTTGCATACTCCAGATAGTCTAAAAGACCTCGGTGGCGTGGCGGGCGAGTGCTCGGCTGAGACTCAAGAGGCGCAGGTTCGATTCCTGCTACGGGAGAAATGTTTGTATCTTCTGCAAATATTTCTTCCGGGTCTGAGTGTATTATCACGCCTGATTCCTATAGGGTTAGGCAAAGACCATGGATCTCCATTTGCTGTGTTCCTGACATAATTTCTTCTGGTTTTTGCTTTATAATAAACCAGGAATCTGAATAAAGACTATCACATTATTTATCTTATTTTTTTCAGCTTGCAGTATGCCCCAAAAGCGCTTGTCTGTCCACAGTAGGCGTGAGGAAAGACCTATTTAAGCGGGACCCAGCTAAGGTGCCAATCACAGACTTTTTCGGGTCAGTCCGACCCGTTATAATCACCACTGATCCTATAAACATACTGGATGTGCCAAAGAGGAAGAAAAAGGCTGAGTAAGTACCTCATCTATATCCTCATTTTTAGTAGATATGATTTAAAGTAATTATTAGTCTAAAAACGTGAAAAAAGTCATGACATTTCGAAAAATCAAAAGGGAAAGCTCTTGTGTCTGAATAGTTTTAAATTATGTGATCAAGAGCAAATATTTTAGACAAAATTAAATATTTTGGATATATTTTAATATTGTTGACATTTTATATTTGTTTGTTTTACAGGAACATAACCAAAGTCCCAGAGAAGAGGGTGTACCTGGCTCAATTCCCCATGCACCTTGTGTCAAACACATGAACAAAATAAACTAAGTCAGTATTATTTATTAAGAGGTATGTACCTATTATGTAGTAAATCCAATACAGTTGTGTTACTTTGTTGTTTCAATTGTAACGATTCTGTTTCCCATTTTCCTATAAATTTTCCGTTTTTTTCGTACCTATATCTAGTAGGTTGATGATATAGGACTGTTTTAACTTCAAAATTCTCAAATTAAGTTTCATTTTGCACAATAAACATAAATTCGATACATATAGATACCAATCTTAAATAAATGTAGGTTCCTACCTATTTGACAGATGAAATATATCAGAGAAATGTTTGTATGTTCTGCAAATATTTCTTTCGGGTCTGGGTATTGTATTATGTATTATAAGTATGTATTTACAAAAAAGTATTCTATCGGCATCTGGTGCCCATAGTACAAGCTTTGCTTAGTTTGGGGATAGATGGCGCTGTGTAAAATGTCCACAAATATTATAAAATAAATATTCTACGGAAAAAGGGAGGAGCCTATAATTCTACAATGAAACCAACATCAATAATATTAAACGTTTATTCTTCTATAAGTACTAATAATTTCAACACAACCGACTTTCATCGATAGCTAAATCCTTTCTCACGCTGAGCAACCAATACCAAACTGATTTCCAACTGTGACTTTTTTCGAAACGCTAATTGTCCTGCACAAAATTCAAAACAATATCTTAAAATTGGATACTATATTATACATCCTCGTTTCATCTTAATTGCCAAAACTGATTTTACGTTAGTTAGTTGGACTTGCCAACAGTTCTTATACATTATAGTTACTGAGTTATAGTATTGCGTCGAAGTAATTAAATATTTTTTTTATTATTTGCGTCGGATTTACCAAAAGGTAGTCAGTAATGTCTTAGTCACATAGTTTTACTTTTAATTTCGAATCAGTTGAAGGGTCCACTGCAGTAATGATGAATGTCCTTTGTCTTTTGTTTTAAGATAATTGAGTTTTAAATTTATAAACGGTGAAAAAAAACTAGACCTAAAGATAATAAAATGTACTAACAATAATCAGTTTTTTATGCGTTTATAAATTTAAAACTCAATTACCTATCTTAAAACAAAAGACAAAGGACATTCATCATGTATGTATGTATTTTCGTATGAGCTAGTGGCCAACTCAGTGACGGAGTTTTTAGGACGCCTAAAGGCCTCCGTCATGGCTTAACGACTTAAAAGCCGGCACCGACTGTTTAACGCGCCCTCCGAAGCACAGAAGCGTTCAGCTCGTAATGCCACTTGCGGTCCCATCCCAATTTGTGACCGCGCATATCGTTGCTTAACTTTAACGATCAATCAAGAACGCCTAAGCGAGCTACGCCACGAGCTATTGCAGTAGACCCTTCAATTATGAACCAGCTTCGTTCCAGTTGCTCCATGTGAGAAAGAGATAGCAATACTTATAACACGTGCCGTCTCACATACTGATATGAGATCAATATCTAGGATTATTAGCACCATTACATTTACGTTCATAGGCCTTTATACTTTTTGGTCTAAGTTTTATGGTTGCACCCGCGCCATGGATTAACAGAGTTATTATGATGGTCATAGAATGCCTATCTGCCTAGACAATTTAAACATACTCGTACATAATTCAATTCGAAATGAATTCCAGATTGTAAATTTCGTAGACATTAATGATGTTGGTCGTTCTAAACTGGTAATTCTGTTTGTTTACAAATCAAATACATAGGTAAATTTAATGTCAATATTTAACTACACATTAAATGGTAACAGTTGGTAAATCATTACTAAAATATCTAAAAAATAAAATTAAGTCGAGGACATGATAGATAACATCCAGATGTTTTTGAGTTGGCTGTAAGCAAGTAAGTATTTTAAGGTCTGATAAACAATATGTTTTGTGTACACAACTGCTATACAAGTATTTATTTAACAAAATAAAAACCCGACTGCAAGAATTGCAAAAGTTCATCCACTCCAGAATTTCGGAACTGTTTTTTAGTAGTTGCGAAGAAACTCAAAGACAAATATACATACATACAGGTCAAACATGTTACTTCTTGGCTGGACTGGGAGTAAAGCAAAAACATAGAATGCGTCCAGCTGCTTCTATCCCCGAGCATGTCGTAAACGTCGACTAAAGTATAGTATCCTCTCCAACATTATGAGATACAATAAGCAAGTATTCCCAAGGAGGGTTGACGTCAGGCTGGCGGCCGGTCATAAAACACTTTAGCCAAAACTCTTAAAGCATGATCCAATAATCATGCTGTGCCGAGCCCACATAGTGGGATAAGGGCAGGAAGATGATGATGATGACAGGTCAAACATGTAACCTTCCCTTTTTTGCTTGGCCGCAGTCGGGTTTAATAAATCAATTTATGTATAGTCTCCATTATTTGACGCAGGTGCTTTCTTACTAACATCCCATTTTCTTCTAGACGTAAACTACGAATTTGTACAATTATTTTCCAGTAAACCTCTGCAGAACTATCGCGACCTAATAGAATCCGTCTATTATAACCATAGCCAAACAAATATATGAATGTGGATGGATATACTGCTAGAGGAAGGCCAAGGAAAAGATGGATGGATTGTGTGAAAGAGGATATGCGTGTGAAAGGAGTGAGAGCTGAGATGACGAGTGATAGGAGGAAATGGAGGGCAACATGGTGTGCCGATCCCACCTAGTGGGATTAGGGCAGGAAAATGATGATGATAACCATAGCCAAAGAACATATCAAGCAAATTGTATAGAGCTCTTTCATTCATATTTTTTAGCTATGATAACGAGATTAATTGTACTTTATACGAGATTATTTAAATAATGAATGTAACTGCACATGCACCAAGTTATTAAGCTTACAGATTTTAGTTAAAATTATCTGTTGCCTGTGATTTCGCCCGCATTGAATATTTTGAGACAAAATCCTTCCCCAAAATGCTGCGTCCTCGCCAAATTTTATCAAAATCTGTTCAGCAGTTTAGACGTGAAAAGGACAAAGACAGATAGAGTTACTTTCGCGTTTATAATATTAGTATGGATTAAAAAGTTTTGCTGAAATAACTCCTTCAAGCCTTATTTGAATTTGTATCACTGAATAACGTTTTATGAATTGTCACAATATCGTTTACTAAATGGCATTTACAGTGCAATAGCGTTCAATTCTTTGCATGCCATGTTTGCGTGCAAGTCGTTGAAAGAAGTTAAGTGAGGAAGAGTTCAACTGAATGGTTATTACAGCCAGGATTCCTTTACTAAATTATTTATATTTGCATAATTTATCATAAAAGATTTACGTAGGATCTCTCATTACCAACAATTTAACATTTATTAATCTCATTCGTTTTATTTTGTGCTCTTGTTTGGAATTTAACATAGAATAACAATTATTATAACTTTTAATCAATTTGTACACTACATAACTATGAAATTAACTATATCAAAAGCCATTTAAATGCAAAACATTAACTAAGCTCAAATTGATTTATCTAGGACTAGTTTAAAGAATGTTAATAAGAAGATGCCAATTACATTAACTTTTTTTTTATTTTATCAAATGTAAGTATTACCACTAATTTAGTAGAAAAAACCCTAAAAAACGAAATACTTAATATTATTATTTCCACAGATCGATCTATAAAAAAATGGTAACTACACCTACAATAATGCAACTGTAAATAAGTATATTTGAACTATTCTTATAACAACAATAATTTGTTTCATTAATACAACAACGAAATAACAACGAACAAAATTTAACAGATAAATCTTATTTTAACAATCTTATTTTTATTGGTGCATTTTTTGCAGTCAAAAGGCCATAATTTTAAGATTTATTTTTTATAAAGTATCTTTTGTTGGAATGCAATGTTTTTTGACTCCACGTAACGAGATCAGAAAATAATGATCTTATCTTATTCATTTTATCATTACATTATACAGAGCTGAAATTTTTATTTTAAAAAGAGATTGTAAAGCACAGCCTACCTAAGTTTACGAATATCTCAAGTACTACTAGCATAAAATAAGGACAGATCACAAGGTCAAAATTATAAACATTATTTGAATATTATAAGAGTTGGTTAAAAAACTTCTATTGTTTTTGAAAGCATTGCACAGCAATTTTAATATTCATTTTCAAGTCATGTAAGTAACTGTTAAAAACGTACTTACTATTATTTTCTGTAACAGCCTTAAATCGCTTCTATTTTGCGTAACTAAATACTTAAATTTTAAAAAGGATCTTATTTAATTTAATATAAACGCTCTTATAAGAAACCTAATTAGTATCTATTAGAAAAACTTAGTTTATAGTAATAGCTGAGTAACTAAGTTGATAGTTATAATTTTAGAAAAACTAAATCGATAGACTTTAATCTAAGAAGTCAGTGAATATTAACTAATTTTGAAACAGCCACCAAATCTAAATTGACTTAAAACGCTCAGAGGAAAAATATACTACAGAGCTAAAATATGCACCTCAGTTAGTCCTCAGTAGGTAAAGCAAAATGTAGGATCTCATAGGTACTAGCAATACGAGTATACCTGCCAAAAGCAAGACAGCTGTAGTCCTGCAGAATATTTTCCTCTGAGAAAACCTTCAATGGATTTTTTCTTTTACAAGTCGTATGAACTCCGTTTTTTCAACCTTTGGCTGACATGATAATGATGAAGCGTCTCAATGCCAGGAGTGTTCATCCGTGGTTATCGGGCTGAACTATCTCGTAGTAGCTATCTATGGTGTAGTTGAAGAGTCGGAAGTCGTTTCTGAAACAAAAAATAGAAAATATTATGGATTTTTATTAATCTTCTACTTCTACTTCTCTGCTGGATTGGAAGTAAAGAAAAAGCATAGAATGCGTAATTTAGTGTATAGAACATGTTTCCGAGGTGTGCACATATGAATTTAATTCCTGAAGGTCTGGTTTTAACATCTTGAAATTACGACTCCACACAGTCACATTCTTAACTTCTTTGCTGGGCTAGGAGTAAAGAAAAAACAATAGAATTCGTCCAGCTGCTTCTCTCCCCGAGCATGTCGTAAAAGTCGATTATGGGATAGTATCCTCCAACATGATGAGATTACAATAAGCAAGTATTCCCAAGGAGGGTTGACGTCAGGCAGGCGGCCGGTCATAAAACACCTTAGCCAGAACGCCGACTGTACAGTGTCATTCAGAGTTATCAATATGACATGACTTTGTAAATGCGTAGAACGCCAACTAGGTAGAATTCTAGCTGGGTACCGATCGGGATCGTCGACCCGCATTTGCCCTTGTGATGGTAAGCCTGCAACTATTATTGGAAAAATAGTACGTAAGTACTTAGACCTCAGACCAAATAAAAAGAAAAGACGGCGCGCCGCGAACAACAAAAGTGAAGCCACCTTGAAGGTTTTGAGGTTTTGTGTTCCAAGTAACCTAAAATTCATAGTTTAATAATTAAAAAACGATGTTATTTGAAGTACTTACAAGTGAAAAGTGATTCCGTGAGACTTTATATGTGATTTGCTGCTGTTTTTACAAGTTTTCACTACACAGGAAGGCATACGTGACGTAGGTACTAGTACTTCACGAGTCTTAAGAGCGATGAGATAAATAAATAAATTTGTACCTATAAAGTTTGTACAGGCCATCCAACTGTGATTTCTTCAGTCTCGAGTAGAGATGGTTGATGTTTTGTCGAGTGTTGGTTCCTTTACCACTGTTTCGCCATTCCGGCTTCACAACGTCGTGGAGACGGGCTAGCTGGATGAGATACTTTTGATCCTCCTAGAAAAATAACAAGACAGGAACTGATTATTGTATAGATATAACTTAATTAGTTACAAAGTTGCTGATAATCTGTGACAGACAGAGGTTTCCTTTCACCATTCTGGTTCGGAACCATAAACAAAGTTTTTAGTCTAATTTCTAATTTTTAAATGAAGCCCAAAAACTTAATTCACTGTGTTTTAATAAACCCGACGCAACACCATAAAGTTTTAACAATCCTGACTTAAAAGCTATGTCTGTACCTACTTATGTGTTAATGGATCAGTAAAATCAATTGCCCTATTTACCCGAATATCGTTTCGAAATTAGCCAATCCCATCCTAAAGTGTATGTACCTAAGTAGCCGTCTGTATAAATAAGGTTATTTCACAACAGCAAGTCCTATCACCATGGCCCAGTGGGCTATAATGATCAAATATCAATTTGCGCCTAACTAGCAGCTGATACGGGTCGAATATCACATTACTTTGTACTTGGTCAGTAATAAGGGTGCGACCTAACTTCTTGACCATCATCGTTTGAAACGTCGACCGGCCCAAAAAGGTTTGCTCCACAGACCATTGGTCTCTGGTTTGTAGTTGCTCACATCAATTTTAAATGACAATATTGTTTTCGATAAGTAATTATGCAGATACCGCCTACACTGAGTTATTTTAAAAAGCGTGGTTAGATGTAATGTAGGTGTAATTTTCGGGCATAGCTAGTTACCTACCAACATGAACCATAGGATTTACGAACAAGCCAATTCATTCATTATTCGAACTCGATATCCAATGATCCAGATAATTTCCATTAATGTTTTAATCTGTGATCCGCTGTGAGTGGGTAGCTACAATAACTACGAATATCTGCCTACCTGCCAATGTAGATATCATTTATTTCCCACCACGTGTGATTTCAATTGTTTATCTACCTACCTTCTAGCTTATTTCCAAGAAAAGTTCGTTAGATTTTTGACCCTAAAAAATGTTAGCCTGCCGAGCCAAAAGACCCTAATTTAATCTCATATCTAAATCCAAACAGGTATTTTATCAAGGTCGTATAACCCCGTCACCCGATCTCCTATTACTCACTTCCTGCTAAATGATTTGAGGAGGCGCGAGCCTCCGGATGACATCATTCAATTGCAGACCGTCCAGTCACTTCCTCTGCCTCCGGAGACTCCGAGCCCATTCGAAATGGAAGCCCATTTGAATAACAATGGTAATTAGTATTATGCGGCCATAGCCCGTCCCGCCGTAAAAGATTAGTAGGTAGGTACGTTAGCTACTGGACGTAAAAATTGCGTTCAAAAATTGCAGGAAAATCTTGTAAAAGATATCTGTCTAAGTAAGATTTTTTTGCATGTTTGAAGTTTGTAGGTAGGTAATTGTTTTGTTTTAGATCTACAACATAGACCGGCCTTGCTTTGGTGCTTAGCTATTATTTTATTACAGTTATAGCCTTATCCATATTTTATGATAATATTTCATGGAAGAACTTAAATATTATTAATATAATAACATACACTTTAAGTTATAGGTCGGTAGACATTTTTCTTGTAGGTATGTGTATCTATACATCGATTGAACGAATTACATCGTCTGCAGTGGCTGTCGAGTGGCTGCAAGTTTTTTTATGATTTTGTGACTCTCTCCACCAAATTATGGAAAATGTGTGTGTGTTGATTTGAGTTTCAACAACCAAACTTCCACCGTCTGATGAGCTGGATCAGGTGAGCTATCTATAGATCGTTTGCAACGGCCTTTAGATAGCCCGACTGTTTCTTTTGTACTTTGTAAATTATATTTGTAATAGTTGTAAGTTTCTTTCTGTTACCAAACTTAGAAAGAGAACAATTAAGCAATCTTTTTTTGATTGGTTCACTGGCTAGCAGCAAGCAAGGGTCGCACGGTTATTCTAAGCCGATTCCCATAACGGTAGCCAGTGGTGACTGACCACAAAGCTATTGTGAGAAAACACTATGTCGCTCCATTAGTCCATTAGTAGAAATAGCAGAGCAATTGTATTCGGTGCTATATATTTCTAATCACAATTGTCTACTACTTTCATAGGTATTCATGTAGTATACCTACCTACTTTCACACGCGCAGGAAAAATATATCGCGTAGGTATTATTAAGTCAGGAATAGCGTAGCCTACAATGAGTGTATTTTTTACAGTGATTGCTACTACTATTAGTCGTGTCATTAGCTATTTTTAAACAGTGTGGCGAAGGGATTTAAAGAGCGCTCTGGAGGCTATATTCGTGCACATAACACATGTTTTCGTGCTTTTTAGGCTTTACGACAAACCAGTTTATTCACATCGTGACATGCCAGTGCATAAAAAAAATTGCTACGTTCAAGACGCACTTACGTCCAGCGTTTCAAACTTCAAGATGACATCGAAGGCGAATTTGCAAGGTGTGCAGAAATCAGAGTATGGTGTCCAATGCATGTCCAATGAGCGCTTCTGTCTGGATTCTTCTAGAACGTACGCCACGAACTCCTCGAATACCGGATATCGCTCTGTGGGCGCTGGCCGGTCCGGGGTGGACTTCTGTAAAGAATTTGTTTTTAATAAATAGTCTTTAATGTATAGTTACATTTTATTTCTTATGCTGGATGAGCAGCGAGATGGACTGACGATATACATAGGTATGTACGTGGACCGTAAATGAATTAGGACCGTGTTGGACGGCACAAGTGAAGCCACTCCGGGAAGGCTTTGATGAGTCTTTAATTACCATCATCATCATCATTTCCCTGCCCTTGTCCCACTTTATGTGGGGTCGGCACAACATGTATTCTTTAATTACCAACCCGGGTAAAAAGTAGCCAGCGTTATGTATTCCAGCACAAAGTCAATACAAATTTCTGTATATTACAAGTTGAACCGTTACGGCGGAATCCCACAAACATAGGTACAATAAACATCTTCAGACGTGCCCGCGTTTGCCCGCGTTACGTATAGAATATGTCGAGTAAATCAGATTTTATTGCACAATAACTCAATAATTAAAACAAAACTCACCTTCCTAAATTTCCGAATAATCATATGCCCCATTTTATCATGGAAGGATTTTGGCCACGCGTGTACTATCTTGTCATTATACGCTGAAGCCAGCCTTTCCAAGGGATGTCTTACGATCAAGAACGATATTGAATCGGCCTGGGCTTTCCTGATCATCTCTCCAGTGGGCCGCGCATATTTCTTCCTGGCCAGAACCAGTGGAACTTCCTTGGTTTTGTCCAAAAAGGCGGCTGTGTAGTTAGCCATGAGGTTGAAGTTGTACATCCAGGAAGTGGACGCAGCTTTAAATATATTGCACCTGGAAGAATAAATATACTTTATACTACACCTGCTTAGAAAGTCAGTTCATATTATCTCCAATAACAGGGGAGAACGCATTTAAATTCAAATGTCATTACTGTCATACAAATGTGCGGGTAAAAAAGTTTTATGGAAATCCCTGGAAATCCATTTGTTAACGTGCTGTTTTTTTCAATTTTGGGTTACTGATATGACTACTTCAAATCTCATCAACCTAAAACCTAAAATCTCCTTGTTAGTAAAAATTTACTTAAAACTTCCTTGGTATGTAACCTATTTTAATATTATAATCTATTAAAATGCCAAAATTATCTTTGGCAGAATGATACTGGCTACTAGTTTTTTCAGAATACTACTGCTCTGTCTTAGGAAATATTGGAAAACGAAGTAAAGTACGCTTCAATTCAATTTCCCTTTCGTATTGCTCAAGCAGCTTTTAAACTCACCATATAACATGGTACTGCCTATTAATCAGGTACTCCCATGCGTTAGCCTTGCTGCTTCTGCTGTTCAGACCCAGCCTGGAGCACTCACTGGTGAGGTATTCTCTCCTCGCGTCCATCCGCGCGTTGACCTCCATGAACTTGTCCCTGGTGAGGAGACCCTCTTCATGTGTGCCGTTGTCAAAGATGTACTGTAACAAGAAGTGGAACTTGAATTTCATACGTTTTATTACGGCTGTTATGAGATTTAATACAATATTTACAGACCGGCTAGATCGTAGGAAGTATAGGTACTTATTGTTCCGAGGTAGGGCGGTGATTTTCTATCTGCCCTCTGTCAGTTTAGGCATTTTCTAGGTTTGCATGACATTATGGCGTCACATTGTGGAACAGGTGTATAAAAACTTTTTAGTAGTAAAACTCCATGGTAAAATTTTTCATACGAAGTTTGATGTTCTAACCCCGAATATTCAAACGCGACTCAGTTGAGCACGTCTCAATTCACGGTTTTTTGACAGTTTTTGATGAAAATCTGTCAAAAACTCGTCACTTGAGACGTGCTTAACTCTGAGATGCGTTTGAGTATTCTGGGGTAAATCTCAAATCATATAACCCGGCTTTGTTCTAGATACATTTAAGAATCACTGGTTCTAGGATTGCAATCACTTTCGTTCAGGGTTTGCATAACAAATAACATTGTCGAGCAGGTGGTGTGAAAACTTTTTATTCACGCAATTTCTGCGCAGTTGCTCATAAACGTCCTTGTCACGCCACTCGTATGAAATAGAATAGGCTTGTAATTATTTAAATAAGTGAGCACCCAGGGAATGTAGTACTTTATTACTTTTTTTGTAATTCCCCAAAGTTTGCAATTTTAACGAAGAGTATTTTCAACATTCGCGTGAACTTTGGCTGCAACGCAAAAGGAGATGTTTCACGAATGTATGCAACCTGGACACTTGTCTAAACATAGCTAAATATAATGTAAAACCATTCCTATTGTATTTTTTATTATTTTACTTTATTTAATGCATGTTTCTAAAATACCTTTCTCATGGAGAGCAACAGAAAACATAAAATAATATGGCGGGTATTGAGTGGGTAAAATGGATGAATTTGGTTGGCGTAAAATCGAAATGTTCGTAATGAAGCTAGCTCATTCTTGTCTCAACCTGTCAAAATCATAAAATTATTAAAATACTTACCTAAGTAGGTAACTGTGGCACTACGAACTATTTTAGAACTAACTGACTGACTAACTGTTCTAATGCGCGTAAATGAAGCAGCATCCTACTTCCTATTTCTATTCTAATATTTTAAAGAGGAAATATTTTTTGTTTGTTTTTTATGTTTGTAACGAATAGGCTCCGAAACTACTAAACCAATTTAAAAAAATCTTTCGCCAGTAGATATCTACATTATTACGAAATAACATAGGCTATAATGTATTTTAAAAAAAATTAGGGATCCCTAATAAAACTCCAACAATGTAACCCGAGGTGTAAAAAAATTACCTAAAATATCCTAATTTTTTAAATACCCGTGCGAAGGCGGGGCGGGCTGCTAGTATGTTATAAATGCGAAAGTTTGTGAGGATATGACAATGTTTGCGCTTCAATCACGCCGTAACAGCTGAACGCATTTGAATGAAACTTGGAATATCAATAGTACGTGTGCTGTATTAACATATAGGCCATATTTGACATATGAGACTGTAAAATCACCTCGAACAATCGGCTGATACATCGTGATGAGAGAAATCGACTTCAGGGAAAAAATTCTTCGTTTTCTTAATAAGAATTTGCCTTTAATAAACTACGACTACTACTATAATTCATTAAGTATGAGTTCATAAAACAAAACTATAAAAAGGAAAATTAATAATGAATTAAACTGCGTGGCTTATTATTTATTTTACTAAGTCTTATTATTGATATAATAACATACAAACAAAGCTACCAATTAATTCCATAAAATGAATTAATTTTAAACTAAACTCGTAGTGCATTCGTTATCGTATTTGGCCATTATCGATGGATAACTAACATTGTTTACAAGGTATGCCGTGACAGTAGAACATTTCAAAATCTAGCTGAGTGGAACAATCTACCGTAAGAAAATCAAAGAGTGTTAAACGTGATTGTACTCAAAAGATGTCGTGATGAATGCTTTAGTATAAAACGGTTTAAATTCTTTCCCCTATGTTTTCTCTACATTTCTAAAATGCTACTTTTGTTGCACCTTATTTGTGGAAAAACTTATTAGGAGGTTAAAGGTAATACACAGAAAAGCAGCCACACATTGAAGTTTTATAAAAATCCGTAGGACCGTTTAGGTGTAATTAAATATAATAGAATAGGCACAAGCCGAACTTCGTACCTGAGACCGTAGAAAAAAGGTATGAACCTCGGCAAAGGGTAACTAGCGCAAAGGCACCAGCCTGTGCGCTAAATGCCTCAAAACTTTTTTCACAGTGTCGCGCCCTCTGCGCTCATCAAAGCCCAGTAAAGCTGCCAGCGGTCATCTGCGACCCACAGCATTTATATGCGGCCTAAAACTGGACCAGAACTGAGATGACTGCAAAGAAGGAAGGGAGGCTTTTGTCCTACAGTGTGACACTACAAGCTCCTTAAAATCTTATCCTACTAATACTTTAAATGCGAAAGTTTGTTAGGATGTGACGATGTTTGTGCCTCAATCACGCTGTAACCGCGAACATAAGTAATATGTGTGCTGGAGTAACGTATAGGCTACTTTTTATCCTGGTACCACGCGAGCAAAGCCGCGGATGGAAGTTAGTAATAATATGCAGAAAGCGGCTATACTTAACACGTGTCGAGTCGTCCGCATGTTCTTACAAGCCGACTACAAAATACTTGAAAATAAGACTCCCAGTAAGTAGATACATTAAGGTACTGCCGTACGCGTCCTTTTCGGAACCATCAAAATAAAAACAAAACAAATAATAATAATAAGTAGGATCATACAGTAGGGACTTTTACGTGATAACCTTACGTGTGTGTACCACATTAATTTTAATTAAAATGTTTCTGATTAATGAAAGGAACCACCGTGCCCATACCGTTCATTTTAATGAGAACCGTACTTAAAATTAATTAAATAATGGTTCAATATTTATATTGATTGTAATGTGATAATCTGACCTGTGAATTTATTTACTTAAAACAGTAAACTACGTAAATTAAATTTATAATGCTGCCAAAATGTTCGAACTAACGAGATTTGAACCCGCATCTTTTGCCTAGAATCAGCACAAAACGATAACCAAAGTAGAGCTTCTACGCCTAGCTAAAGTAGAGCTCTAGCTAAAATCGCTTGGCGTCTAACGAAGTCGCTAGACACTAGTACTGCAAAATAAGTATGGCATTTACAATGTATCCCTGTGATTAAGTGATCGCTTTTTTGTCAGCCCCTTATGTAATTTTTGTTGCATAACGACTAGCGACTTTATTAGACCGAAAGAAGCTTTGGTTTGAATACCAGCTGGTCGAAAAATATAGGTAACCTACACTAAACAATGAGTAGGTAGGTAGTTAAAAAGTCTTATGAAGATTTAAAAGTAGGGTACTTTGAAAACTACAAGTCTTGTGTTGTGACCAGTTTTCAAAGTAACTTACTTTTATCTTGCTTTTGAAATAAAATGACTTGTAGCTCTCGGGCACAAAACCAACATGCTGAGTGTCATGAGAAAGGAAGAATTATATGTGACAAGAAGAGTGTTAGATATTATTCATATCTAGAATGTAATAGAAGGATATGTGGGTAGAGGTAGGCCAAAGAAAAGATGGATGGACTGTGTGAAAGATGACATAAGTAAGAAAGGAATTAGTGTTGAAATGACTTCTGACAGAGAAATAGAAGAAGAATACATGTTGTGCCCACCCCACATAAAGTGGGGTGGGCACAACAACCCCACACAAGGGCAGATAAATTATGACTAAGTGCTAGTGTACTTAGGTACCTAAATATAAGCAAATAGACAAAACGAGTAACATCTCTATAAACTGTTTCCCATACGATTCCTAGACAGCGTTTTACTGGAAAACCATAGAAAGCAAACGATCATCTGGCTGGTCAGATTGTAAGTTTGATTTCCGGGTCATGGTCTGTGCCTAGCGCCATCCAGGATACCATATGCCCGGTTCTAATGTTCTGCTAACGGAGGACCGAGCGTCCATTACCATAACAACGATGTTTTTTTGTTATCTCCGAGAAATTTATTTCCTTCAGAATTGTCAAAGTCGTTTGTAGAATGTTGGAACCGGGTATAATTTTATTTTTATTTTTAAGAATTTTGCTCATTGACAGTTTGAATTTCTACCAGCTGTATGCTCTCTCTCTCGCAATACTTAAGTGGATACTTTCTCTTGCACTTTCCCAATACCCGAGAAACGAGCCTCATTGAGTCAGGTGCTTCTTGGTTTTGCAATCCATGGCTTGCATTGTGAATATTATGACGAAATGTGATGTAGTCATCAATGCGCCCACACCCAGACTATTATTATGACCTGGGTAAGCCTTCATTGTCTACATCACTGTACCTACATAAGAGTAAAAGTCATCATGTACTTTACATGTACGATGGTACGGAACCCTTCGTGTATGAATTCGACTCGCACTTGGCCGATTTTATTTAGGTAGTTATTTTCGTTGATTTGTTTCTTCAGTTTTGAGGTAAGTACGTAAAATTACCGAAAGGTAGGTACTCCCGATTTGTCTGGAACAGGTTCTGCATTCCCTAGTAATTACATAATTACCGTTGCCTAAATCACTTAAATATATAAAGGCGGGTAAGTATAAGTCATATCATGTAAGCAAATCGGCAAGCTTAACAGGTAAAATTACTTGGAAATGTATGAACTCAATACAACTTTCAAATAAATAAAATCAATGTTTATGTAACTTGAGCAATAATTTCGACTGTTGCGTCAAGATAAAGAAAGCTTGATGTGAGAGAATTGTACCAATAAACATTGTACTCATCAGCACTACTGATTGGATAAGGTTTTGTATTACGAATTTTATGCATAAAGAAGTCGCCAAGTGCTATTCGAATCGCATACAAGGGGTTCCGTCCGATGAATCAGATTTGACACGGTTAGTTTGAGATTTCAGGAGTGAATTTTCAATTATTAATTAAAAACTATGCACCATCAATTCGTGAAATATCCGAAACGCTAAATTGCGTCAACGAAAATTAGACTGCATGGACCACGTTAAATAAAGTTGCAGTCAACATTGAAAGGGAATTATTTTCAAAAAGTAAATGTCCAAAATCGTTATTTCATAAATAACAAAGGACCCGATTTTTTTTATATTTACCTAACGTGAAAAAAAGAGGCTCTAAATGAATCACCCATTATTTTTAAAACCTGGGATAAGAGACGCGCAGGATCGAGGAGGCTGGCAAAATCGAAAGGAGGGTGATACCCTATCAGTGGGTGATAACAGGATGAAATGATGATGATTATGATGACTATTTTCCGTGATAAATACTTCTAAAGGTTAAAAAAAATAATTACTTCTGCAGCTGACTTTGCCCCAGCTATAACTTCATATTCAAACTGCAGGTTGGGTTGGGTTTATGATGGTAACTTTATGCATGTCTCGCGTGCCGACTGATAGGTAACTGCAAAGTTTTATACCGAGCAATAAACTCACAAAATGGGAATTACGGGTGAATCCATCGCGTGATGTTTAAGTATTATAGGGAAATGGATACAAAATGTAGGATAGGTAAATCAGTAGGTAGGTAAGGCAAAGTAGTTGAAGTTTAATTATTTATTATTTTAATTTGTATTAGTATCTACCTGCTAACTTTATTAACAGAAATAAACTTACATACAACTAATCTTACTTCTTATTTATATTATAAATGCGTGAGTAAAAGTCTGTGAGGATGTTTGGATGTTTGTGCCTCAATCACGCCTAAACGGCTGAACGGATTTGAATGAAACTTGGAATATACATAGTACATTTGCTGGATTTACATATAGGCTATTTTTTATCCGGGTACCACGCGAGCGAAGCCGCGGGCGCCAGCTAGTACAAATATAATTTACAAAATACAAAAGAAACAGTCGGGCTAATTGTAAGACAGTATTCATTGTAAGTTTATGACTGTTATTTTATTTTGTTTATCAAGGGTATCCAATGAAGAAATGACATGAAAATTATGAATAGAAGCTAATAAAATCTTCGATCTATATATATTCCTCCAGTTATAAGATGCCACAGAATGCAACAGACTAACAAATTAACGATTAACACCGTAAAAAAATCGTACAGTAAATATTAGTTAATCTTTAAGCTCACGAATTTAATATTAACTAATTGTAATGTGGGTCGTTATGCAGCGAAATGGGATGACGATTTAATCAAAACCTTGGGCCCTATGGCAGAAACAGAGAGAGGCTCATGCCCAGCGGTAGGTAAAGTCGGGCCGTGGATGACACGACGATGAGGGTGAATTGAAAAATCAAGACAAATATCCTGTTGATGTTTTTCTGTGAAATTTTCTTTCAACGCCCTCTAATGTTCCTAATTACCTATACTCACATTGCAGACTCTAGCGGCCTGATGTCTAAGTAAACATGGCTAAAATAACATAACTATCTAAATACTCGTGTCAACAATGTTGACATTCTGTGGTGGTTCCCTAGTGGGTCGCTGTAGGTAGTTCAGCAAATATTGTTTAATCTGTGTACTTTGCCCTTTGCCATTGTTAGCTGATATTTTGACTTTATTTTGCCTCACATTAGCACAAAGTAAAAGTCAGAATGGGCTTAGTATTCTGTAGGTACTTAGTGTTTTAGTTTTTCGCATTATAGAAAAATATCGTTTCGCTCCATTTTAGTACTTCGCGAGATATGTGTGTTCATCGGTAAAGATGCCTATTAGTTGGTGGGTACAATATCTAAACTGTTGTCTACATTATTGACCTCGAGCTAAAAGCACCAGTAGTCAGTCTCTTGACAGCGACCACGCCTTCCGCACCTTAGGGCGCGGATTCAAATCAGGTCGTGCATCAACAGATTGTTATATTCGAAAAATGTAAGAAGTACCTAGGTGTACCTATCCTACCACATCGGTACACATAGGTACACCTAGGTAGGTACTCTATATACTAGTAGATAACTACTCGTAAACGGGTGAAGTTCATTGTGATGCATGTCGGAAAACCTGCAAAGTTTGAAAGCATGATATGAAATGCACAAAAGGAGTTGGCACTCTATGAGGCAAACTCTAAACTTTTCATTACATTATAGTCGAGTATGTTTAATAGACCTGGAGATAGATTAAGTCAGGTGAAGCCGTAAAAAACCGATGTCGATGAAGCGGCGTCCTACGTGAGCGATCTTGGCGCGAACGCGTAGCGCGCGGCGCGAAGACAACAAACAGTCGATACCTTTTGAAGTGGCCTACGTGACAAACGCACTTGGCGTGGAGTGCGGCACGCGGCGCGGCACTAAACGAAGCGAATGCGATCAGTTGACTCGCGCGAGCTGGACGCAGTCCCGTCGTTATTGGGGTTCCGTACTCGAAGAGTGCTAACGGGACCCTATTACTAAGCCTCCGTTGTCCGTCCGTCCGTCTATCCGTCCGTCCGTCCGTCCATCCATCCGTCCGTCTGTCAGCGGGCTGTATCTCATGAACCGTAATAGGTAGAGTTGAAATTTTCTTAGAGTTTTTCTAATGCCGCTATAACAACAACAAAAAGGGCTGAGGGAGGAAATATTTGTGAACATGTAGAATGGTACGGAACCCTTGGAATAATAATAAATAACATCCAACAGTCACATACATAGTCCTGACCCTACACTAGGATTCCCTGTGTCGTGGGCATCGAGCATTCGATGGTCGTGGGTATCAGAAACTACGATTACCATGGTACCACAACACCCAGACCCGGAAGAAATATTTACAGAACATGCAAAAATTTCTTCCGCAGCGGGAATCGAACCAGCGCCTCTAGCGTCTCTGCCGAGCAATCGCCCGCCACGCCACGGAGGCCGTCAATGCCAATTCGACTGCAATTGCCCGGTTTTATTTTGCTTATTTAGCGGTGCTATGCGACGAATAGCGCGCACGTAGGACAAAGCCGCTGCGTCACACTGCATTCAATTCGCTTATCCCCGCATCACTGGTAGCTTCGCAATACGTTCGCGTTGAATCGCCTTCGTAGGACGCGCTGACGACAGACCTTGCATTCCTGAATATTATACATTCCAATAAGCGTTTCATTGCAAATTATGCAAATAGCTAAAAACACTCTTATCCATCACCGTAAGTAATTTTAGCATGTTTGTTAATTGCACATCTAGTTCCTACGATTACCTATACGATGTTTATGGTAATAAGTACACAATTCTATGAAAACGTTAAATACTCCTCGAGGTATTCGGCACGCTACTAAACCCTTATTGCACTAAAGACTATTATTAACGTTATATCATATCAACCCGCATACTGGGGTCTGATACTCTAGTTCGAACGACGTTACCTCGATGTCTCTACCTCGACGGTAGGTACCTATGTTTCGCCGATGGGTTTTTACCTCGAAAGATCAGTACCTCGAAAGGTTTCAACCTCGACGGGTCTTTGCCTCGACGGTACACTTCATCGATGGGTCGTTACCTCGAAAGATCATCAAAACTAAAGTAAATTCAAATTATTACTAAGTGTTATAGTAAGTTATCCATCTTAGGATTTAAATCAGAAGTGGCTGCAAGTTTTCTTATGTTTATTTGTGGCTCTGCCCGACCCATTGGGAATACAGGGAACTTACCCACAACATTATCATCATCATGAGCATCAATCTATGGAAGTCCACAGCTCATAGGCATAAGACTCTAATAACCTTCCAGAATGAACGATTTCTGTGCTGCCTCCATCCACCGACGACCCGCGACCCCAACAATGTCATTGACCCTCATCGGGTGGAGAGCCGTCCTAAACTTCGTTTGGTCCGTGGCCGACATTCGAGAACATATTTACCATCTGTAAATAAAGTTATCCTACTCGTTGCTAAATGAACTGCCATTGCCACTTTAACTTGCTTATTTCAAACTAGCTGCCACCCGCGGCTTCGCTCGCATTGTATATAAAGCCGCCGTAAGCGCAAAAAAATGTGTTTATTTACGACATCACATTAGAAACCTCTAAAATTATCAGTGTTTCTCTACTGTATTATGCATGTATTATACATATAAATCTTCCCCTTGAATCATTATCTTTTAAAAAAAGCCGCATCCAAATCCGTTGCGTAGTTTTAAAGATCTAAGCGTACATAGGGACAGACAGCGGGAAGCGACTTTGTTTTATACTATGTAGTGAAGCTATGCCGGCGACTAACTTATTTCTGACTAGGTGCCGCCCGCGGCTTCGCTCCCGTGGTACCCGAATAAAAAATTGCCTGTATGTTAATCCAGCACACGTACTATGGTATATTCCAAGTTTCATTCAAATCCGATTCGAATCCGATTCATTGAAAGAGTAACAAACATCCATACATAAAACCTTTACATTTATAATAATTAGTAGGATTCTATCACGTAAGGAAACCCCAAGCATAGCTCTCTCCTTTGAGCCTTTTTTTTTGACAAATGATTCTGTGCCGCAACAAACCGCTTTACAATGTCATCAGTCCACTGGAGTCCTACACGTGGTGAAAAATAACCTTTTAAATAACCAACAGGTTGTAGGTTTGAAATAGCCTTGTTTTTGTAAACTTAAATGGAGCTGACAAAATAACTAGGTCGAGTTACACAATACACAACTTTATTTAATTAAATCGAACAAGCCAATTAGTAGCAGGTAGGTATATTTGCGTGGGAAGCACATTACTGTAGACATCAAGGATGGCACAATACCTGTCCTACACAATAGAGATACTGGCGTGTAGAAGTGAAATACTGCTAATACTTTGCACATAAATCGCCTCGGTGAGGCGTGGCGGGCGATTGCTCGGCAGAGACGCAGAGAGGTGCGGGTTCGATTCCCGCTGCGGAAGAAATGTTTGCATGATCTGTAAATATTTCTTCCGGGTCTGGGTGTTGTGGTACCATGGTACTCGTAGTTTCTGATACCCACGACACAGGGAATCCTAGTGTGGGGTCAGGACTATATTATGTGACTGTTGGGTGTTATTATTATTATTATTATATATAAATATATAATATGCATTTACATATATAATAATACTTTTCCTGTTAAACCAATAAATCAGAAAGTTTGTGAGAATATAAAGATGTGAGGATATTATAATGAAACTTGGAATATAATGTAGTACGTGTGCTGAAGTAACATATAGATACCTATACATTTTATCCGGGTATCACATGAACGAAACCGCGGGCGGAAGCGTCAATAAACAAAACACTGCCGTTTTAAGTCATGTTTACCGAATAGCGCATACTCTCAACTTCTTCCACAAGGAGACATTTTCAATGCCATCTTCTTAAAAATAAAGCTCAAAATCGAATTCCGCTTCTATGCACCAATTCGAATCATCGCTTCAGAATAATTCATTGCTGGTATATACAGCTTTCATAACCATAGAATAAGAGACAGTTAGTAAGGCGTCACCTTCGATGCTTCCATTTCACACACGCACATGCTTTATCCCCAGTAGCGGATTCAGGTTGGCTGATGCCCGGTTCCTATTTTCTATCATCAGACAATGGATGGTAGGTTACCATAGCAAGTTTTTTTTCTGTAAAAAATGTGTAGAGCTTTGGACAGATAACAATGTTGATATGGTAATGAGCGATGCGCAACCTGGCATAAGGGGCTGAAGTCCCTCCCCCCACCCCCTGCCCAAAAGCATATGAGTCAAGCACACAAATGAAACTTTGTGTGTTTACCATGATACAACCTACACTCGAGGTCAAGCCGCTCCCAAAACAAAATCCTGTATCCGCTAGTACATAGGTACCTACTAGGGCATGTAAACCGATTAACCGATTAACCGAAAAACCGGTTAACCGGCCGATTTTAGGGCGGTTTTAACCGGTTTTTTGGGCCAAAATAACCGGTTTTTCGGTTTTTTTCAAAAGAGTAATAAATGACAAATTCGTTTAAAACGACGCCTTGCAGACTTTATTTTGAACGACCATAACAATCTACCTAATTAAATTACAACATAATGCATTAAAATTGCAAAAATACAAACAAAAACTTCTCAGAAAACTTTATTTTTGGACCGCATAAAATGTCGTTAGTGAATATCGTAGTGAAAATACGCTATTATTATTAGCTAAGCAGAGTAAGATAGCAAAGGAAGCGGGGCGTTGCATGAGTGCACTGGGCGCCTCCATTGCTGCGGTCAGCGGTCGAACTGGCAAATTGTTTGTCAGACGCGATAGTACTGTTCTGTGATCAGTTCAGAATTACACTCATGGACTTATTTAGAGAAACGCTTCATTAATCGAAAAAAAAGACTGAAATAATGTACAAAAAGTTCTTCGTACAAACTGGCCATAATATCTTAATATTTAATTTGAAAAAAGAATTACTTGAATAGTCTTTTGTTTCAGAGTTTCAATTGTTGTTCTAGTTTATTTATTATTTTCACTAGTCTATTGGAATAATTTTGTTGCCGTATGCGTATTAATTTCATAAAATTCTGTCTTTTTTCCATATTTTTCCACAAAAATGTATCGCAATAGTAGTGTTTCTTACACATCAATGAATACCTGAAGTGATAATGCCAAAATGCTGTTTCTTTAATTAAAATGATCACAGTTAGAAAGGAGTGGCTCAGATATTGCGTGTTTCCAAATCCGTCTTCTTTCGAATTGTTAGACGTTATCGGCAGACTGGAGAGTATACTAGACGTGCAGGGCAAGGTCGCAAAAGTCACTTCAGCAAGAGACGATCGGTTTATGGTGAACAGTGTTCTGAGAAAGTATTCCCAAGGAGGGTTGACGTCAGGCAGGCGGCCGGTCATAAAACACCTTAGCCAAAACTCTTACACCATGATCCAAAAAAGATCATGCTGTGCCGACCCCACATAGAGTGGGATAAGAGCAGGAAGATGATGAGTGTTCTGAGAAATCGCACTTTGACTTCTTCTGAGGTCAGATCTACGCTCCAGGACGTTCGTCAGGAGTTAAAGAATAAAGCTGGAATAAAGACGTACTTGCCAGCTAAAGGACCCTTACTTACCATAGACCATCAAGTAGCTCGGGCTTACTTTGCTCGCTCATACTAAAACTGGAATGATGATGACTGGGGGAAAATATTGTTTACTGATGAGTCTAGATTTTGTCTTAAGCCAGATGATAGAAGGGTTAAAGTTTGGAGACGACCCGGAGAAAGATACGCTCAGTGTAACATTGTCGGAAGAGAGTTATGGTGGAGGGTCAGCCATGTTATGGGGCGGCATTTGCATAGGGGCACGTACGGAGTTGCACATCGTAGACAATGGATCTCTGACTGCGACTCGGTCGGTACGTAAATGACATCTTAGAACCGATTATCATGCCCTTTGCCCCATTCATCGGAGATAATTTTCAATTAATGCAGGACAATGCGCGGTCCCACACTGCAGCGATAGTTTGGGGGTATCTTCGAAAGGTCGAAATTAACGTTTTGCCGTGGCCAGCACGATCGCCAGACTTAAACCCCATCGAACATGATAAGAATAAGCACAGAAAACAAATAAAACAGCGGGATCCAGCACCAACTAGTATAGGAAATCTCAAAAGGATTTGGAAGAAGAGTGGAATCGAATACAACAAGATTTTATTGATAACTTAAGCAAAAGCATGCCGAGAAGATTGCAGGCAGTTTTAACAGCTAGAGGGGGTAACACCAAATACTGAATGTGCCCAAACACTCGACAAAAATCCCCGTAATGTCATAACACAATCACATTTTCAATGTGATGATTGAAGAGTTAATTCTTCAAAACATAATTTTTGAGATTTCTGTTGATTAGTCTTGTGTTTTTTGCTGATATCAGTTTTATTTTCATTCGATATGCTTAAATATTTAAGCACTTAACATAATTTTACTACTAAAAAAAAACATGTACAAAAAATGTTTAATTTCCGATTTATCTCTTTTTTGTTCCGTTCCTCTAATTATGTTCATGAATGTATTAGGATTGATTCATCATGTAGTTGAATTTTATTACTTATAAACTTTAACAAGTTAATAAGTTCATATTTATTAAAATTTATGGTTTTATTTTGTCCTAAGACCTCTATATTAAAAAAATAGAAAAATAACCGGTTAACCGGTTTTTAACTGGTTATTGAAAAATAAAAACCGAAAAACCGGTTTTTTGAAACAACCCGGTTTTTACACGCCCTAGTACCTACTTATCCCACCTACTGACGCTAACAATGGGACAGTTAGACCTGATTCCAATCGGCAAGTAGACTACCTATGCAAGTACCAACCGTAAACACGCCACTCGTTGTAGTAAAATATGCCAAGAACTCATTAATTCAAATAAATCATGGATTTTTTTGCCAGAAAATGATGACTTTTCAATCAAATAATAATCCTAAAAACTTTGCCTAAAAATTAATTGTCAAAGAAACTTGTACAATGATCTCTCAAACGATCTTAAACCTTTATGACATTTGTTTCAAATCACAATAAGAAATAGGTTATTACCAAAACTACGAAGGTTGTAATAGAGACATCGATTCATAAGTTTATTGTTTAGTCAGAACACCTATAAAGCCACAGATTAAATTATAGTTAGTACGTTAGTGATGTTCTTGTTGATAGTTTCACAAGATTTACGAATAGTTTTTATTGATTGTGCGCATAACAGTTCACACGATTTCTATGGGTAATCAATTGAAGAAGCTGTAGTTTTCACAGGTATAGATGGCATGGTCTTTCTTCTAAAGGTAGAATTTCGAAGCGAGCATCAGTCGCTGCACCATTGAATATACCTACTATAGGTACTATGCTTGAATGACATTCCATACATTTTCATAGTACTTACAGATTGTGGCGTCACTGATCGGTGCCATAAACATTTGCTTCAAAAGTCTACCTTAGCTTGAGCACCATAGACTTAAATTGGGTAGAATACTGAGGTAGAATAGGAGTAGGTTCTCGAATGACGGCCACAGAATGGAGGCTGGAGAGTATGATGGTGGTGGTGGAATGATCTGTGGATGAGAGGCAGCACATAATCATTCGTTTTGGAAGTGTATGTATTTTAAAGATGATGATGTAGATGACACAATTTAAAAACTTTCTTCGAATTGTATGAAGCCCTTACGCAAAAATTCTAAAAAGCTTCAATTACAACTCAAACAGATTAACTAAGTAAATTTTCCATCGAAGATTGTAAAAAACCAGGCTTGAGTGCCCATTCAAATCATGACTCAGAACATCGCCCCTCTGGTATTTATCAGTCAATAAATCGCATTTGGGAAAATCTCGTTTTTGACCGCAACACGTCCTCAATGAAACAAAAAGCCGATTAATGCAAGGTACCCAAGTAGAATTTTTCCTTGTTTTGGTTATTTTTGCGACTAAAGCCGTAGGCTGTTATTCAAATAATGCGCTCCCCTGGTTGTATCAAGTAACTCAGTAAACACTGCTGACGAAGTACGTAGGCTCACCTTGCAAAAACCAACATCAGTTTTTTTTAATAATATAACGTGCCACACGTATAAGCACTTATTACGGACATGCAATTTGCGTATTACTGAGATTTTTTTTACCATAGATATGTATAAGACTAAATTTTTTCCGGACATCCGGTTGTGCCGTTACGATGTCATACGAGTACCTAGAACTAAACGGATTTGTTGAGTGATTTAAAAATAACTGTTCACATTTAACGGTAGGTTGACGTTTTTTACATTATTCTAAAATTATGTTCATACTCTAAAATTATGTGCTCTATACTCCTTAGTCATTATTCTAAATTGCTCACAATAAAATCATGAGCCATTTCAACTTAATATCTAACGGTTCCATAATTTAATGGACTATAAAATGTTCTAGTTATACTAAATAATAATTTATGTTAATCTGCAAATAACCACGTCTGGTACTTCTACAGTAAAGCCATCTGAAGTGAAAATCTTACTTAGGTAACTCATATTATCTATGTTACAAATCGTAGTCGTACGTCGCACATAATTATGTATATTCCCGGATTCATCGAAAACGATGGTCGAGTGACCTTGAACAACTGAGACCCAAACATGCTTTAAGATTTTTATATTATAAAAGTTGCATAAAAAAAGTCTCCAGTCGTCGACAATCGGCTATCGTGAAAATGTTAAACGTAAATGCAAATCTCAAATCGAATCATTCCTACCCGTTGGTTTCTGGGAAATAACTTCATATTAACATTAATTTATTCGTTGTTTTTCGCATCGGAAACACGGAATGCTCGCTTGAAGCTACACACGAAGTATTTCATCTGTGCTGAACCCGTCGGGACTGCGTCCGGCCTTTTGTTTACGGAGCACAAAACACGGCTTGTTTGAAATGTTTTAGCTTATTGCTTTATCATCTATATCTATACCTATACTAGATGATTTATACACTAACGGGAAGCTGCAGTGCCCGGGTCGATTTTAGATCAAGTAGGCTTTCTCATCACCTATGCTGAAGAAGCGCTCGTGGCGTAGCTGGCTTAGGCGTTCTTGATTGATCGTTAAAGTTAAGCAACGATATGCGCGGTCACAAATTGGGATTGGTGACCGCTAGTGGCATTACGAGCTGAGCGCTTTTGTGCTTCGGAGGGCACGTTAAACAGTCGGTCCCGGCTTTTAAGTCGTTAAGCCATGACGGATGCCTTTAGGCGGCCTAAAAACTCCGTCACTAGAGTTGGCCACTACACTAGCTCATACGAACGTACATACATCACCTATGCCATCATCTCTTATCTTTAGCTTAGTCGGCCTTATCCACAGGAAATACAAATGTTTTTAGTTGAAACACAGAATAAATAATACTTAGTATTGTCATTGATGTTACTGCTTGCAGGTGGGCTGTATCGTCAATGCTGTCAAATTGCACCGTGCTCCTCTCGAAATAAAAATATAGGAAATAAAAACTAATAAGGCCTTTATCATCTATACTAGATGATTCATACAGCGTCAGGAGGCATCTTTTGCCTACATTCTCGGGGCGCTATAGTGCGCGGATAGTGTAGCTACACAACGGCCATTTCAAAGGGGCTGGGGTGTAATTCTCCATTATTAGACATAATATCGCAGTAGATAACATTTTGATAGTTAACGATATTTATGTTCTATGATAAATAGATGATTATGTCTATTTCCTGAGGATCTGACCCCTGGTCATACAATAACAGATTTACTTATCGCTGAATAGATGCAATCATCCAATAAACGAGCCTCGACTGTCAAGGTCTCTTGCATAACAGTGACACTGCGATTGTTGCGTATTTCACTGCTGTTACGTCACGGCACGCAAGTAGGTACTTCGCATCTCGAATTACAACTTTACAAAAGATGTCCTAACTTTGGCTTGGAATAGCTTTGTTGGTAGACTCCATAATAAGACGGATTTACTGACAAAAAAACACATCTTTATCCGTAACGCGCATCTCCTATTTACAGTGTCAATAACAGTGATATAGACATAAAGTATACGGGATACTATATAGACTATATAGAACTTCTCTGCTGGACTGGGAGTAAAGAAAAAGCATAGAATGCGTCCAGCTGCTTCTCTGCCCGAGCATGTCGTAAAAGTCGACTAAGGGATAGTATCCTCTAACATGATGAGTACAATAAGCAAGTATTCCCAAGGAGGGTTAACGTCAGGCAGGCGGCGGTCATAAAACACCTTAGCCAAAACTCTTACAGTCACTATGTGTCGACCCCACATAGAGTGGGATGAGGGCAGGAAGATGATAAGACATAAAGTATACGCGCTATGGTGGATTACCAATAGTTGTATTTCGTAAAATGTGTAATATGTATATTCCAATGTAAAAACAATGTTTGAGTATCGGTATAACATTGTAAACTACTGTTTATTTTTTAGAACCAACTTGTCTAAGACATTTCTTGGAATGTTTGCGTTTCAAGATGGGTTAATCTGTCAGCAGTGTCATTAGCTCAAACATCGTCCGTCGGTCGTCAGTATTGGCGGAAAATCGCGCGATTTTGCGATTGTGAAAGTCGCTGGACGTAGAATCGCAAATCGCGCTAGCTAAATTGCCTCTCAAAGTCGTACTACCCTACCACCCTATTTACACAGTTGACTAAAATAGCAAGCGATTACATGGAAGAATTTTAACAAAGCGCACCTATAATGGTGAGAATCTCCTTCAACTGAGGATTTTCACGGTAGATTTTATTCATAAAAGTCGAAAGTCAGTATTGCAACTTTAGTCACATGCGGGCTGCGGTACGGTCTTATCAATTTGCTATTTCCATGCCTATTTTCACCGTGCGACTTAGTCGTGCGGGGAAATACCGCATAAAATGAAATAATAGTGTTAATGATGATGAATGCCTGTCTATTTAAGACTTCGACTTTGAGTTATGAAGTGGGCAATAATTGAGTGTACACTTAGCTTAAGTACTGAAGTAAACTTCGCTGCGGTTTCTTTTCAACGTGTGAATGCACCAAGACATCAATAAATAACAAATAAAACCGGTCAAGTGCGAGTCCCATTCGCACACAAAGGGTTCCGTACCATCGTACGTGTACATAAATGTTTCTTGTATGAGGCCCCCTTTTATTTTACTTTAGTTTTGTTATTCGTTATTGCGGCAACAGAAATACACACTCTGTGACAACTATCAACCTATTACGGTTCATGAGATACAACCCGCTGACCACGGACGGACAGCGGAGGCTTAGTAATAGGGTCCCGTTGGCACCCTTCGGGTACGGAACCCTAATGGATTTTTTACACAATTGGCCTGACCAAGCTCGTAGAAAGAGGTGTTTGTGTTTGTCAGCGTTAAATTGACGGTGAAGTGATGGGGTAAGTACCTATACTTGTAGGTTTTACACATATTTTGAAATGTTTTATAACAAATATAGAGGCATACCTAAGGCTATAATATAAAAAAAAAAAGATTAAAGGTGGATTTCAGAATAGACATGGATTTTGCACCCTTATAGTCGGATGGCCAAAAATTTGATACTAGGCACTATAATAAAATATATAAGCGGCAATAGAAATATACACTCTCGGAAAAATTCAACTCTACCTATATTACGGTTCATTAGATACAGCCCGCAGACAGACGGATGGGCAGCGGAGGCTTAGTAGGGCCCCGTTGGCACTCTTTAAGTACGGAACCCTAAAAATGGCCTGGTTATAGTTGTGGCCAGTGCGCGTTTGTGTAAATAATATCATCGGAGTACAGTACAGTGAAAGGCGTTTAATTCAAGTTCAAACAGCAGTTCATAGTTATTCTGGTCACGTAATGTCCATAATGGGTTCGCCATGCACTCGACAGAATGCGGTTAGAATCTGTTTGTACTAGGAAACAAGGAATCTCAAATTGTTAACATTCCTACGTGCTGTTTTTGCATTTTTTTTTTGTAAACACAACTCTAACGTTTTTTATAGTTTGTTAAAATTGATAATAACAAAAATAAGCATTTATGTACTTACATAACACACACAAGGGACATGACCCCCCCCCCCCCAAAATCGTACATGTCAAATTGAAAAATCTTCAAAAAATTTACAAAATATAAAAAAGCAATTTCTGCCCCTAGCCGCGATGCCAATAAAAATAGATGGCTTTAATTTATTTTATAATGTGTGCAATAAAATTGTGTATTGTGCAATAAAATCTGAATTAATCGATATACAACGTGTAACATAATGTCCCTATAAGCCCGAAACGGGGGTGTTCTATACGTCATTGCGAACAACGTTTGTTCAACGACTTTTAAAATTTCAAAGGTTTTCATTCATGAAATGTCTCTTAAACTTTGCTCCAATACGTAACTTGACACAACATGAGGCATCCCTATTTACAGCTGTTTTTTGACCTTTAAGTGTGAACTCTAGATGAAACAGGTAACAGAACAGACACCATTAGTAAAATGCCTACCTACTTACCTAATAACGAGGTGACCTTGGTATTTATTGGTAATTAAAATGTAAGGTCACATCACGACTAAAATCCCTAGGCACCGTAAACATCCTTTCAGATCTCTTTGTTAAGTACCTAGTATAGGAGATAGGTACCTTACCTACTCAATTTTGTACCTACCTACTCGGGCCTTAAAGGTATCCTCAGTGGGTGCCAAGGAGTATGAGAGGATGTCTACCGTGCCTGAGGATAAAGCCGTGATACCTACTCAATTTTGTACCTACCTACTCGGGCCTTAAAAGCATCTTGAGTAGGTAACAAGAAGTATGAGAAGAGGTCTACCGTGCCTGAGGATAAAGCCGTGACCCTATTCCACTTTAGTTTTTCCAACGATGTATTATTCCAATATTCATTGGAGCATTTTTCAATGCAATTTTGTACCTACCTACTTGGGCACTAAAGTCAAAGGTTGTGACTTATCTGTCTTACTAATCTTCATTTTCATCGTGAACAGCCTATTTGTCATTGGTTGCATTGAAACAACAACAACAATAAGTGGGATGGCACCTTGCCCTAATTGGCTGTCGGTGCCTTTGCTAAATTCAAAATCCGCAACCGTCAACCGACACCGCACCGCAAGCGTTTGTTTAATAAAATCAAATTGGTTCCGTAGGTTTATTTGTTTTTTACTTTTCTTGATTGAACTACGTAATTGTTGGTAGGTTATTATGTAAGTAGGTAGGTACCTAGTAGCAAATGGGGATGGAGCACATGGTAGCATATTGGTATGAACCCCGCCTTCCCATCCTTAAGTCGTGAGTTCGAATCTATGGATTTTTCGATTCGAAATTTATGTGTGCAATATCAATGCTCTCAAGAGGTGAAGGAAAACCTCGTGAGGAAACCAGGCATGTCATAGACGTGTGTCAAAGTGTACGAAAGGAACCTTCAAGGTGCACACTAATCCTTCCACCACACTGGTTCAAAAGAGCTAGCGACACGGACACGGACACGACGACAGTAGTAGTAGTAGTAGTAGATGTATGGTGAAGTTTTTTTTCCTTTTTTTTCCCAATCGGTATTTAGTGGGTTACCCCAGACAAGGAACCCTAAAAATTCGGCTTTCGGCAATAGGTACCTACTTTTGGTCGCAAAACAGATCGGTTTTTATCAGTCGCAATTAGCATTCGTTCCTTGCAACAACTGCAACAAGCAATCTCTCGGTTCGCGTAACTAATTAACGATACGATGTCGGCTTTGTACTCAAACGGTGAGTATTATGATATGGTGTTGTGTGTGTGTGTTAGTAGCTACTTAGTAGCGGCGCGTCAGCTCTACAGAGAGCGTTATCCAGGGCGGCCATTGCCATCTTACGGGCTATTTTCTGGGATTGGTGAACCGTCTTCTCTCGACGGGATCTTTCCACCGGCGCACCAGTGAGGGAAGACCGGGAATTCGGTGGTGTGTTGTACCTACTTCCCTTTGATGGATACCGAGTGCCTACTGTGTGTGTCAACAGTGATAAAATTCAGTGATAGGTAGGTATGATGATAGGTACCTAACCTATCACCCTACCTAGTAGGTACCCCATTAGTACCTAGCTTACTAATAAAAAATGACAAAAATAATTTTGTGATTGTGAATGTGAATGTGTACCAGTAATACCAACCTAGGTACCTACATACCTACCATGTCAATTAGCCGTGTTCCGAGCCAACCAAGAAGAAGGGAGAAAAGGTATAACTTAACTTTTCCTGTACCTAATGTGGTAGGTAGTTGTTTTTTTATGTGTGAAAGATATCGTGATTTTAATCTTCGACTTTAATTTCTACGTAGAATTAAAAAAATTGCAAATTCTTACGAAAACTTTGGTGATTACACCTAGGTACTTTTTGAAACTTGCCGCGCGTTCAATTGTCTGCGTATGTGTGGGTCCGACGCGATAGGAGGGTGAGCGTGTGTTTGTTACCTACGCAAATGGTAAACAAACACATAGGGTTGTCACAAATTTCTCATGAAATAATTTGTTTTTAATTGTATTGGAATTTCAAATATGATGTATTGAACTTTTGCACACGTCAATGTATTCAAGTGCTCGGTCTGAATACACCCCTTTCGGGCTTATAGGGACATTATGTTACACGTTGTATTATATTATTAGTTTCAGTTAAACTTCAGGCTGCGACCGCGCCTGGGTACAGATCGATGCTGAAAATAAGAAATTTTCGTCACCCGACACTTAGTTCTCCGCACTGTGCAGTAAATCTGTCAGAATTATTGATTATGATCTGTGCCTATCTATGCAAGTAACATGTTCTACCTAATCCTCGGAAACCTAATCCAACTAGAGATATGATATCGGATGTACTTATCTTTTTAACTACCACAGTATGAATAATAGTTACCTACTACAACTTATTTATTATTTTACATTTTGAAACTTCATACTCACTTGCCTACTCTAACTTAGAGCACTAAAAAATACTTAAGTATCGGCAATGGCAATTGTATTCTCCTATTTCACAATACATTATTTATTTTATTTTATGACTTTATCTGAGTCATCCAAGATTATCGTGACTTGAGATAAAGTATGCTGAATATTCCATTTTATTGTCGGATTACCAGTTAGATTACTTTCACCAGATGATCGCGTTTTGAACAGCATTGAGAACAAATCACGAACTACAATTACTTTTCTAGCATCAGTTATCGACGTCATGATTCTATCGAAATCGCAAATTCTAATAATATTTTATCAGTTTAATTTAAGATTGTTATCTTTATGTAGTGTGGAATGTTTTCCACACTACATCCTCTTCGGTCTCTACCACACAGTAGGTATAGTGTTTCGAAAAAAAGAGTTAGTTTATTATACGATTTCTAATGGAATATTACAATTGCCCGCAAATAAGACCTCAGGTCCGATTATTTTAACCCAGTTTGAAGTGTGCGTGATTAGAAACATGGCGGGACCATACTGCGCTATTCAACTAAACGACAATCAGATTCTATTACAAATGAAATTGCTACGTTAGATACAGTTTCGATATAAATGTGTCTCTCGATGTCACGCACAGCACGATCTGACAAAGAGTTGGAGAGTAGCTGGTTAACTATTGTTATAAAATCTTAGTCCTTTTCTTATACATTCATAGATAATTTATCACGCCCGTATCCCTAATGGGGTGGGCAAGCCACAAGAAATAATTAAATTAAATCGAGAATCAATAGGTTTCTTCTAGGTAAGCGTGCATCATCTTAGACCACACTGTTACTTAACATCAGGTAGAGTGTGGTAAAACGCAAATCAATTCCGGTTAAAAACAAATGGTCATAAGAAAACTTACACCTAGTCCGGATTCAATGTCCCTATAAGTGTAGTAAAATAAATACCATCAATCCCGTAAAACTAAAATAGGCAGCTAAGTAGGATACCTACTGTCAGTATAAGGTTTGACTTTTCATTCTATTCTTTATAAACGAAAAGGGTACTTTTATCGCGCTAATGGTAAACCTGCGATGCACCGTTTTTGTTATCGGGGATACAGTTCAATGAGGCAACAACTGGGGTGTGTCCAGCAACTGGATCCCTAACCCTATTCTGTCATTGTGCAGCGCGAGCGATTCATTTCAACGTAAACATACATTTTTGGCTCAACTAAATTAACGAAGCGTAAGAATGGAAAGTCGTAAGTGGTTTTAGTAATTAAACTAAATATTACTGTCAGGAAGCTAGGTTACAAATGCACGCAATATGTCCGCAGTCCAGTAATAGTTGTTGCGTCTCGTTGAAAGAAGATATCTGACGCGTTTTTTTTTTATTTTGTGTAGAAATACGATTTGACTGTGTACTTTTACAAAAAGGTGCACACTCATATTAATTCTAATATTTTAGACTTTAGAGTCCCCGAAATAGAAGTTTATTTTTATCTACATACTATAATATTTTTACCAACATGATTATTTGTTGTTTGGTACTTAGGTATATAAATCACGTACTTATCACGATGTCTCGCGTCTAGTTTGTGCTAAGTTTACTTTGTTATCTTCTAATAAGTACTTAAAAAAAATTGAATTTTCGGTCACTTACAGCTTACTACTTACATTCCACCATTTGATCAAAAAACATTCAGTAAGTAGACCCACTGGACCTACAAGATTCGACCCAAAAGCAAAAAGTGCCTATAGGACCTCATTTACATGGCCCATTCGACCTTCTTAAAAAAATAATATTCAATGCGCCTATTGGACCTCTTTTTTGAATTCGCCTGGTACCTACTAGACCTTCAAGATTAGACCCTACTGCAACTGTACCCACTGGACCTTATCTGTGGGCCCCATTTAGGTACTCTACTAAAAACTAAGTGGCTATCTTCAAATGTTTTTTAAACAATACCTAATCATCGATATGCACCCCTCTAGTTCTCTGTGCCATGTAGAGTGAGTCAAATCCTTGGACTGTCAAGCAAGTCCCATTTAGGTAATCCAAACTATATAAGCAGCTTTAACTTTTAAATGTGATGATAATTCATTCATAGAGTCAAGACTCTAGGTCGATAGTTGTAGGTGTCAGTAAAGTCAAGGGCATATACCTACACTAAAGTACAGATATCGCCAACATTCATGCTGGTGGTGCACCATGGATAAACTGAACGATTTATAATTCAACTAGCGACCCGCCCCGGCTTCGCACGGGTGCAATACCATCGCGAAATTTTTTGTAGACCTTTTTAAGGTGTACAATACTGTATACATTATTTTGATCTATTTCGTAGGGTTCAGCCAGCGTTTGCAATGTAAGCGCAAAAATGTGTTTATTTACGACATCGCATTGAAACCTCTAAAATTATCAGTGTTTCTCTACTATAATATAGTAGAGAAACACTGATAATTTTAGAGGTTTATTACGCATGTATTATACATATAAACCTTCCTCTTGAATCACTTTATCTATTAAAAAAAACGCATCAGAATCCGTTGCGTAGTTTTAAAGATCTAAGCGTACATAGGGACAGACAGCGGGAAGCGATTTTGTTTTATACTATGTAGTGACTCACGGACGACGGCTGCTAAATTAACGGCTGCAACGTTTTTATCTGCGAAAAAGCGTCATATATTTTTTGTCAAAAATTAACGCCGCTGTGGTAATTTTCCATTACCCGTTAGTTCCATATAAATATCAGAACAGTTTGTCAACATGAGTCACCAGCAAGGGATTTAGTAGTGTTCCTCCTATCTATGGAACCATATTTATGGGCAAATGGCTGATCTAATGACCTGTCATCTATCTTGGGACTTGAATCAGGAGGCGGCAAGTTTTCATATGGCGTTTTCTTGTGGCTTTATCCACACAGTTACGGGCTACGTGCTTAAAACGTGCCCTAAGGTCGGATGTCGGAATGTTGTAGACCCATGTTGTCACGAGAACATGCCTAGTTCCATTGTTAAGTAAATCAACATTCGGCACCGTTATGGTGCTGACCCCATGGTTGCCGCTTGCATACTGAGTTGCATCTGAGTAACCGAGTAACCATGCATTTACGGTTATTTGAAGACATTTTGTACATGAGACACCCGTCAACATTATCATAAGGAGTTTTTGTTTTCACTTTAATGTAGACTTCACAGTGACACTCCATTTGACGACCTCGGTGGCGTGGCGTGCGAGTGCTCGGCTGAGACGCAAGAGGCGCGGGTTCGATTCCCGCTACGGGAGAAATGTTTCTTCAAATATTTCTTCCGGGTCTGGGTGTTGTAGTATTATGTATTGTAAGTGTGTATTTACAAAAAAAGTACGTATATAAGTATTCCATCAGCCATCTGGTTCCCATAGTAGGTACAAGCTTTGCTTAGTTTGGGGTTAGACGACGCTGTGTGACATGTCCACAAATATTTTTTTTTTTTTTTTTAACTCAATACTCACAAACAAACTCAAAACACATTTACCTTACAAAGTGCAACCGTATCCATGTTAGTAGGGGTGGCAAAACATAAACATTAAGCTTTTGTATAGCTGCACAATAAAAACAACAAAAAATGTTTTTCATGCTTGCATCTCTAATGTGCACATAGCACTATTCTTTGAGCTCAAGAGCTGAGTCGCATTTACTGTGCTCATAATTGTAGAGTCGGCAAAGTTCCTGCAACCCTTGTGAATTCAACGTCTCTTACAAAACAAAGGGTCTGTGGTCTAAGCACCTCGAACAAGTTACCACTTTCATGCTTTGAGTTCTCTGCCTATCCACTGGTCAAGTCCGAGTCGAATATATGAAGGGTTCCGTGCCGTCTTAAATGTACTTACATAAATGTTTCTTGTATGATGCCCCCTTTTATTTTTTATTTAATTTTATCCTTATTAGTTGTTATCATAGCGGCAATAGAAATACAAACTCTGTGAAAATTTCAATTCTCTACCTACCTATATAAATTCATGAGACGGACAGACAGAAAACTTAGTCATAGGGTCCCGTTGGCACCATTTATTTTATTTTATGACTTTATCTGAGTCATCCAAGATTATCGTGACTTGAGATAAAGTATGCTGAATATTCCATTTTATTGTCGGATTACCAGTTAGATTACTTTCACCAGATGATCGCGTTTTGAACAGCATTGAGAACAAATCACGAACTACAATTACTTTTCTAGCATCAGTTATCGACGTCATGATTCTATCGAAATCGCAAATTCTAATAATATTTTATCAGTTTAATTTAAGATTGTTATCCTCTTCGGTCTCTACCACACAGTAGGTATAGTGTTTCGAAAAAAAGAGTTAGTTTATTATACGATTTCTAATGGAATATTACAATTGCCCGCAAATAAGACCTCAGGTCCGATTATTTTAACCCAGTTTGAAGTGTGCGTGATTAGAAACATGGCGGGACCATACTGCGCTATTCAACTAAACGACAATCAGATTCTATTACAAATGAAATTGCTACGTTAGATACAGTTTCGATATAAATGTGTCTCTCGATGTCACGCACAGCACGATCTGACAAAGAGTTGGAGAGTAGCTGGTTAACTATTGTTATAAAATCTTAGTCCTTTTCTTATACATTCATAGATAATTTATCACGCCCGTATCCCTAATGGGGTGGGCAAGCCACAAGAAATAATTAAATTAAATCGAGAATCAATAGGTTTCTTCTAGGTAAGCGTGCATCATCTTAGACCACACTGTTACTTAACATCAGGTAGAGTGTGGTAAAACGCAAATCAATTCCGGTTAAAAACAAATGGTCATAAGAAAACTTACACCTAGTCCGGATTCAATGTCCCTATAAGTGTAGTAAAATAAATACCATCAATCCCGTAAAACTAAAATAGGCAGCTAAGTAGGATACCTACTGTCAGTATAAGGTTTGACTTTTCATTCTATTCTTTATAAACGAAAAGGGTACTTTTATCGCGCTAATGGTAAACCTGCGATGCACCGTTTTTGTTATCGGGGATACAGTTCAATGAGGCAACAACTGGGGTGTGTCCAGCAACTGGATCCCTAACCCAATTCTGTCATTGTGCAGCGCGAGCGATTCATTTCAACGTAAACATACATTTTTGGCTCAACTAAATTAACGAAGCGTAAGAATGGAAAGTCGTAAGTGGTTTTAGTAATTAAACTAAATATTACTGTCAGGAAGCTAGGTTACAAATGCACGCAATATGTCCGCAGTCCAGTAATAGTTGTTGCGTCTCGTTGAAAGAAGATATCTGACGCGTTTTTTTTTTATTTTGTGTAGAAATACGAATTGACTGTGTACTTTTACAAAAAGGTGCACACTCATATTAATTCTAATATTTTAGACTTTAGAGGCCCCGAAATAGAAGTTTATTTTTATCTACATACTATAATATTTTTACCAACATGATTTATGATTGATGACATGATTATTTGTTGTTTGGTACTTAGGTATATAAATCACGTACTTATCACGATGTCTTGCGTCTAGTTTGTGCTAAGTTTACTTTGTTATCTTCTAATAAGTACTTAAAAAAAATTGAATTTTCGGTCACTCACAGCTTACTACTTACATTTCACCATTTGATCAAAAAACATTCAGTAAGTAGACCCACTGGACCTACAAGATTCGACCCAAAAGCAAAAAGTGCCTATAGGACCTCATTTACATGGCCCATTCGACCTTCTTAAAAAAATTATATTCAATGCGCCTATTGGACCTCTTTTTTGAATTCGCCTGGTACCTACTGGACCTTCAAGATTAGACCCTACTGCAACTGTACCCACTGGACCTTATCTGTGGGCCCCATTTAGGTACTCTACTAAAAACTAAGTGGCTATCTTCAAATGTTTTTTAAACAATACCTAATCATCGATATGCACCCCCTCTGTGCCATGTAGAGTGAGTCAAATCCTTGGACTGTCAAGCAAGTCCCATTTAGGTAATCCAAACTATATAAGCAGCTTTAACTTTTAAATGTGATGATAATTTTGATTAATCTGTGAATGCAGTCTAAGCCAGATAAATTGCATAAATCTTTTGATGCATAAAACATGGAATTTAGACGTTCAACAAAATGTCTTATCCGTTGGAAAGACATGGCTAGTACGTGCGGAGCTGACTAAACCGTGGGTTTCCTAACGATGTTTTCCTTCGCCGTTTAAAGAGTACGAGTAAATAGTATACCGCATATAAATTTTTCAAAACTCAATTTTTCTGAAGTGCTCGTGGCGTAGCGTAGCTTGCTTAGACGTTCTTGATTGATCGTTGAAGTTAATCTACGTTGTGCGCGGTCACAATTGGGATGGGTGACCGCAAGTGGCATAACGAGCTGAGCGCTTCCGTGCTTCGGAGGGCACGTTAAATTGTCGGTCCCGGCTTTAAGTTAAGCCATGACGGAGGCCTTTAGGCGGCCTTAAAACTTCGTCACAAGAGTTGGCCACTAGCTCATACGAACTTACTTAGAACTCTATTGGTGTACAAATGGGTTTGAAACCAATACATACAGAAGTGACACAAAATTAGCACAAAAATTTGGTGTTCTGACCCCCGAATACTCAAACGCATCTCAGAGTTGAGCATGTCTTAAGTGACGAGTTTTTGACAGATTTTCATCAAAAACTGTCAAAAAACGGTGACTTGAGACGTGCTCAACTCTGAGTCGCGTTTGAGTATTCGGGGGTAAGACTATTACCTTTAACTTAGTTAAGTAATTGGCTAGCAGGATCTACTTACAAAACGTTTAGCGAAGGCTTTGTTGATGTGTCTATCGCATGTCAAATATGATGAGTTTTTGTGACGCCTTGTTAATTGTGTTCCTACCTAGGTACTAGTTAACTGTAAGATAAGTAATTATAATGTTCCTAGAAGTTCCACAATCGATTGTAATGAGAAAAATACGTTTAAATATTTTTTCCGTAAGGCTTCTTATTAGGTACAATCGATAAGTACCATTTTTACTTTACACTCTAAATTGATCGATTAATATAGAAGGACCACGAAGGGAAAATTTTATCCTTTTTTGCGGTCCTTTCTAAATTAGTCTACAATAATAGGACTACTATAATGAAAATTTGAGAGCACTGGTGGTCTGGTGGTAGTAACCCCGTCTACCAATTTAAAGGTCGTGGGTTCGATTTGGTCGTGCACCAATGAATTTTTTATTAGGAAAATGTATGTGCGCTGTACCAGTACTCTCAAACGGTGAAGGAAAACATCGTGAGGAAACCAGACCGGCATATACATGACATGACTTAGTAGTACTTCCTATCGTAGTTTCCCGCTAGAAATACGGTAGAGACTGCTAATTGAAGTGTCTACATTTACCTATCTAATTATTGTAGTTATCAGTCAAGTCAAGACTCTAGGTCGATAGTTGTAGGTGTCAGTAAAGTCAAGGGCATATACCTACACTAAAGTACAGATATCGCCAACATTCATGCTGGTGGTGCACCATGGATAAACTGAGCGATTTCTATATTCAACAAGCGATCCGCCCCGGCTTCGCACGGGTGCAATACCATCGCGAAATTTTTTGTAGACCTTTTTAAGGTGTACAATACTGTATACATTATTTTGATCTATTTCGTAGGGTTCAGCCAGCGTTTGCAATGTAAGCGCAAAAATGTGTTTATTTACGACATCGCATTTGAAACCTCTAAAATTATCAGTGTTTCTCTACTATAATATAGTAGAGAAACACTGATAATTTTAGAGGTTTATTATGCATGTATTATACATATAAACCTTCCTCTTGAATCACTTTATCTATTAAAAAAACCGCATCAAAATCCGTTGCGTAGTTTTAAAGATCTAAGCGTACATAGGGACAGAGAGCGGGAAGCGATTTTGTTTTATACTATGTAGTGACTCACGGACGACGGCTGCTAAATTAACGGCTGCAACGTTTTTATCTGCGAAAAAGCGTCATATATTTTTTGTCAAAAATTAACGCTGCTGTGGTAATTTTCCATTACCCGTTAGTTCCATATAAATATCAGAACAGTTTGTCAACATGAGTCACCAGCAAGGGATTTAGTATTGTTCCTCCTATCTATGGAACCATCTTTATGGGCGAATGGCTGATCTGATCACCTGTCATCTATTTTGGGACTTTGAATCAGGAGGCGGCAAGTTTTCTTATGGCGTTTTCTTGTGGTTTTATCCACCCAGTTACGGGCTACGTGCTTAAAACGTGCCCTAAGGTCGGATGTCGGAATGTTGTAGACCCATGTTGTCACGAGAACATGCCTAGTTCCATTGTTAAGTAAATCAACATTCGGCACCGTTATGGTGCTGACCCCATGGTTGCCGCTTGCATACTGAGTTGCATCTGAGTAACCGAGTAACCATGCATTTACGGTTATTTGAAGACATTTTGTACATGAGACACCAGTCAACATTATCATAAGGAGTTTTTGTTTTCACTTTAATGTAGACTTCACAGTGACACTCCATTTGACGACCTCGGTGGCGTGGCGTGCGAGTGCTCGGCTGAGACGCAAGAGGCGCGGGTTCGATTCCCGCTACGGGAGAAATGTTTCTTCAAATATTTCTTCCGGGTCTGGGTGTTGTAGTATTATGTATTGTAAGTGTGTATTTACAAAAAAAGTACGTATATAAGTATTCCATCAGCCATCTGGTTCCCATAGTAGGTACAAGCTTTGCTTAGTTTGGGGTTAGACGACGCTGTGTGACATGTCCACAAATATTTATGTATTTATTTATTTATTTAAACTCAAAACTCACAAACAAACTCAAAACACATTTACCTTACAAAGTGCAACCTTATCCATGTTAGTAGGGGTGGCAAAACATAAACCTTAAGCTTTTGTATAGCTGCACAATAAAAACAACAAAAAATGTTTTTCATGCTTGCATCTCTAATGTGCACATAGCACTATTCTTTGAGCTCAAGAGCTGAGTCGCATTTACTGTGCTCATAATTGTAGAGTCGGCAAAGTTCCTGCAACCCTTGTGAATTCAACGTCTCTTACAAAACAAAGGGTCTGTGGTCTAAGCACCTCGAACAAGTTACCACTTTCATGCTTTGAGTTCTCTTCTCTGCCTATTCACTGGTCAAGTCCGAGTCGAATATACGAAGGGTTCCGTGCCGTCTTAAATGTACTTACATAAATGTTTCTTGTATGATGCCCCGTTTTATTTTTTATTTAATTTTATCTTTATTAGTTGTTGTTATAGCGGCAATAGAAATACAAACTCTGTGAAAATTTCAACTCTATACCTACCTATTAAAATTCATGAGACGGACAGACAGAAAGCTTAGTTATAGGGTCCCGTTGGCAACCATCGGGCCATCATCATCAGCTTATAGCAGTCTAGGCTAACGGGGCGCTGTAGTGCCCGAGACGATTTCAGATGGAGTAGGCCTTCCTAGCACCTGTACCATCGTCTGAGCTTAGTCGGCCTTATCCTCAGGAAAGACATGGTCAATATGGAGCTGACTAAACCGCGGGTTTCCTCACGATGTTGTCCATCTATGTATACAGCTGTACCTATAAGTGCGAGTACGGAATTTTGACAAAAATACGTTATTAAAAAAAATATCAATCGTTCTCCAATTAGCACGTAGACCTACATGTACGTAGTTACGAGTTATTGATACTTATTCTATGAATTTCTTCAAGTAGTAGAGCATTTGGTGGCATGGTGATTTCATTCCTAGCTACTTTCAAATTATCACGTGGGTTCTAATCGGACGATATTTTTTGAAGAAAAGCGTCCGCTCAATGGTTCTTTTTAAGTCGACAACAAGGACATAAGAGATTTACTTTTGCAGGGGTCAAAACATCTCGTGGCAAGTGGGGTAAAGGCGAGATCGTCGGCGTTACATGTCCTGTCGGTTTATAAGTCCTTGATAGGCAAATATTAACAAATAATTATGCTAACACAAAGTATTGTCGTATTCTGGAAGAGCCACCATACTTCCACTGACATTGATGATGCAGTATAGACAGAATAAAGCAGTAGAAGTACTGGCAACTTGTTTATTGTAGAAAGCGTGAACAATCCGAAGACATTGCAGTTCATTTATAAGTGGTTCGTGAGGGAAAGCTTCGCGGATTGTCTCGTTCAAAAGTGCTAGGGCTGCCATACATTACCATCGCTGTTAAACATCTCATTTTTTATTATTTTTCTTCTTTGCTAGACTGGGAGTAAAGAAAAAACATAGAATATGTCCAGCTACTTCTCTCTCCCGAGCATGTCGTAAAAGTCGACTAAGGGATAGTATTCTCTTCAACATGATGAAATACAATAAGCAAGTATTTCCAAAGAGAGTTGACGTCAGGCAGACGGCCGGTCATAAAACACCTTAGCCAAAACTCTTACAGCATGATTCAAGGAACATGCTGTGCCGACCTCACATAGGGTGGGATAAGTGCAGGAAGATGATGATATTATTTGTCCTAACTTTAAGCTTTGTTTGAGAATAATGCTTAGTATAAAAAAAGTTATAAATCAGTTAATTATTATTTTGATTACAATCTGTAGTTATGTAGGTAACTAATGCCCAATTCCAATATTCTACTAACGGGCGACGGATCGTTCATTACCATATCAACTTTGTTTTTCTGTCAGGAATATGAAGCGTTTTTCGACAGATAACAATGTTCTTATAGTAACGAACAATCTGTCCGTCGCCCGTTAGAAGAATGGAACTTGACATGAATCGTAAAACCTGAAGACACAACGGTACGATTACGCCGGATCCATTAAATCGTCCGAAATATGGTTGGACGCCATCGACCGAACTTGGCCGATCAAATGTCTATGGAATCGAATGGACGATGTCGATAGAAACACATCATTTAGCATACGTTTGTTTTGATCGTCCGAGTGCAACTGTGAAGTATAATCATACTTCGGTCGATTACGGATTTGGTGTAATAGCACCGTGTAAGTAGTTCTACCCGACTGTATCCTTTCCACAGGTACTCAACAGTTCTTTCACAGAATACTAAAACACATAATACACACGATACACGTCTAGGAAGTGCTTTTGGGGTTTGGCATAGCTTGTGCACAGTCGTCATTAGACCTTTGCTCAACCGTTGAAGAAACGTATCGAATTTTGTCACGTATTGCTTGTGCATCTTCTTTTTATCTTTACATAAAATAGTGATAAAATGTACTACACCGTTTCGCATACATAGTAATTTATTGACACAATTTAAGAAAAACATAAAGGAACAAGTACCCTGGTATTATTAAACATTGAGTTAAATAGATGATATATTATCAAAATGTAAATTTTATGGGGTTGTGGCTAAAATAATAAAACCTAACGAACATTTATTATCACACCTACAGAAAGCGGCTTTACCTAAGCTTTGAACTATCTACAAGAAAAGATAATGTTATCCTCAAGATTTTTAAGCGATCTGGCTTTGTCCCAACGTATAGCACTTCTTCACATTGGCAGTTAGAATTTCAGGCATTTAACTTTCTAAATCATCTGACTTTCTTCCAAAGGATAGCATTTCTTCCCGTTGGCATTTAAAATTCAGGCATTTCATTTTCATTTTTATTTGATTTGATAAGTGATTTGACTTTGTCCCAACATATATCACTTCTTCTCGCCGGCATTTAGATTTTCAAGCGTTATATTTCCTGAGTGACCTGACTATGTCCCAACGGGAAGCACTTCTTCCTACCAGCATTTAAAATTATGGCATTTGATATCCCCAGTGACCTGACTGGCCTAAAAGCTCCGTCACAAGAGTTGGCCACTAGCTCATACGAACTTACTTAGTGATCTGACTTTGTTTCAAAGATGCACAAATATCAATACGTTTCAACACCAATCAATAGAGAACAAGCAAGTGCGTGGTCAGCACAGTGTTAATCACATTTATAACAGATCTGTCGGTTACCTGCGTCCTTAACAATGTGGGTGTTGTTATCGTGAATGCAGGAGCATAATATGTCCCGTTTATTTTATAGAAGTCCCTCTGGAAAAGAAGAAACAACGGGATAAAGGAAAGTTGAACTGGGATTATCAATTTCGAGGGTACTGTTCAACCTCTTAATTTGGCGCGACGGTATATTCTTCAAACTTTAAATGTACAACATGGTATAAGGAGGTAATAAACAATATTCAAATAATTCAACATTTTAACAATAATTCAACAAAGTCACATATGGGGTAGACTGCGCTGGAATTTGTATCAACAAAACTCAAGGCAGTTGAGACAGCACAGTTGAATATGTTAAATAAACACGTCTCGAGGTACAGACAGAATAATATTATAATTTTACATCCAGATATGTCTTTGGATGTATTCGCACTGCCATGCCAGTGATCGTGAGCGACACAGAGCGCCTTGAATGTACTGAACTGATGAGACCCACTTGACGATGTTACCAAGAGACAAACATCATTTCAGTAGGTACTTGTTTTCGAGACGTGTTAGACTGGCAATTGAATATTTACACTATTAGAGATAGACTTTCAAAGCAAACGTCAATGGCCCGCGTCAGTGACGCCGCATCGGTGACGACGCGACAGAATTACGAAAATGGAACGTCATTAGCCAATTCACATTGACACTGAGTTCGAAAGTGACGTGTGAAACGTCTTTTGAGAGCAGTGTCAATGACGCGGCGGATAACGTTCCATACATTTGCGTAGCAGCTCTATCGCGGCGTTAGTATGGCGGTACCACTGACACTTGCTTCGAAACTCTACCTTTACCATGGCAGTGCAAATCGTGCGTAACACAGGGCCCCTTGAATGTACTGAAATGATTGGGAACCACGTGACCATGACCGCGTGACAAACGTCATTGTCATGCTTTTTTCTCTGTGGTAAGTAATTTCAGTACTTTCGAGATGCGTCGCGCTGGCAGTACGAATACCAACACTATTAGGTAAGTACCTAGGCATGTTTTAAATGGCTTAAAGACATTCCAGGTAATCATTGTTGGTGTGTAAAGCTAGAATAATGGTTTCCTGGAACTAAGATCCTTTTATGGTCTGTAAAATGATAAAATAGTCGTATTTAACACGAAACCTTAATAAAACGTGGTATGATAACTGATAATAAGTTTACTTAAAATAATTATAATTAATCGCAACATTGCAGATAATCAACTTTGTCTACAGAGAAGATACTCCATAATTATCTCCGCAAAGATTACCAAAAGCCTGGCTGGCCATAAGATAGGCTAGCGGGCCGTACCTACGACTGGCTGCTAGCCAGTCTTACGGCCAGCTACTAGTGTATACGGCCATAGTGACTCTATGGGTAATTTCAAAGTCCAAAACTTCGCTATCATTCAAATCACAATGATCTTTATCTACTTTTTTATGAGTTTTAATTTACCTACTCACTATTTTTAAGCTTTTTAGCGCTAGGTAGAACTCACCTCCTGATAAAACACCCGTTTGGAGCTGTAAGTCAGGTTGTACTGCTGATCGGCCACCATGAGGAGGATGGTGAAAGGTAGGAGGAAGGCGGCAGCAGCCAAGAACGCGATGCACCTCCCCAGCCGCAGCATGCTCACGTTTCTGCGACCTATCGCCATTTCAAATTGACACATCCATTTGTTTCTTCACGAAACGTACTTCATTTAAGTAGATTGCATTGAAAAGTGAGGACTTCATTTATTCTTGAAGTTTGATTTTTTTACTTTATTTACACCTTTATTTGTTTTTCGGTGAAGATTATTTAGAACTTGTATTTGACTTCACTTGTTTTGGAAACTTCACTTCTTGTCACTGTTCACGGTTCACTTTTAACAATAACATTTTGTATTAGTTGTAAAGAACGAGGATTTGGATAAAGTTGTGGTTAATTAAGGTGGTTGATTCATGGTCATAATTATACTTAGACGTTCGTAAAAATATCGTTAATTATGTTTTTAGCTGGCCTGTCTATTGTACCAGTTCTGGGCAAAAGCCGCTCCCTCTGTTTTCACGATCATTATAATTATGATGATGATGACATAAAATACTTACTTAGCCTCGAATATATTACCTTACCTACGAGGTAGGTGCTAGCTTTACCACTGTGACATTCTACCATGCATGCCACAAAGTTTTCATTTAAAAATTTAGATGCTTATCTTAGCTAAGAATCTAGATTCTTATACCACCCCAGTTACAATAATAGAGCAAAGACAGTAATTGATGATTCTGTGTGTCCAATTTCCGAATTCTATTTCTGGTTCAAGGCTGAAATACCTAGCGGTTAGTCGTTTAAATTAACTAATATTGTTCAACTCTGTAATGCCTAGCGGATGTTGTAAATTGCTCATTGTTGTTTTCATTAGATCATAATAATGAGTAGAAAAAATTGTAATGAAAAAACTGACATGGCAGTATTGTACGGCATAATAGCAGTAAGTGGTAGATAAGGTCGTCTGCCAAAAATGTGGTCTACCACCCCTTGAATTCATTTGCACGTTATAAACAGCAAAGTTGATTTTCCCTTGCAATAATATTCTGACGGCTACCTACTAATACATCGTCTTAGCGCTTTTTAGTTACACAGGAACTACAGGAAGTTTTGTCAAAACTGGTAGACCACTTTCTTTGCCCACCGTACGAACAGTACTCTTAACTACTATTATACACACCTATGTAACACACCCTATCTTTGTAATGAACCTTATTTCAATGCACGGATCAGTAAGACCTACTGATCCGCAGACTACTTACCTGTAAGTAGTTTCAATTTTTTTAGCTTCCTTCTATTTGGGTTGATATTCAGAACCATGGTTTTTATTAGACCAATAGCAGGTGTAAGTACCTACTAACAGGCTAAATCGTTTTTTTTTCTAAGAGACCTAAATGTAGTGCAGTGCTCTCTCAATTATAGATGCACATGCAATTTAGTGCGTAGTATTTATGTATTAGGTCCAATTTACTTCTTCACTTCTGCAATCTTTTCATGAGTACTTCAAAGTACGATTTTGGCTAAACTGGGTATGAATGAAGCGCACATGCAACCTCAAATTATTTGAATCTCCTGCCTTTCGATTTGTAATGTGTATACCCTACGGATCGAGTTTATAGCAAAATCCATCGACAAATAATAACAGTTTTACTTAAAGTTGTGATTTCCCGACACACACAAATATGAAATCAAAATGTAACTGAAAAATTACCAAAAAACCTTAATTTTTAAATATTTTTCGCTGATTCCATCGACCGGCCGGCGTACCTTTGTTTTTCGAATGATTAAACGGACTAAAAATTATATTTTTTGAAACTGTCAGGGGCTGTACCTACAATACCAGTAGTACGATTTAGAAACAGGTAGTCGCAATTCAACTCAGGCTCTTAGCACCTATGTAGTACCTACGTACGGATATCTAGGTCCAGAATTCTTTTGCAACGCAGCAGGATCACTTTATGTGAGCAATTTGTAAGCAAACAGATCAATTCTCACATCGCGTGACCTCCGTTTGGTGTTCACAACTCATTGTCGAGTTTTCAACTGACGTAGGTGAAATTATCTTGAAACTCTAAAAAGTTATAAAATCTGGAGTCTACTGATGTCAGTTTTATTCGAGTGCTATGTAATGCTTAGTTACCTACTATTGCCAAGTTTTAATATTCTTCTAACGGACTGCGGATAATTAAATATTAGTATTATCGACGTCGTTATTTGTCGAAAAGCGCCATACATATTTTGACAGAAAAATTTTGCTCGTGATTGTTTTGACCTCCGCATTCTTCAGGAATTAGGTACCTACTAGATTAATAATGCTAGGTACCTAATCGTTATTTCGTGCAAATGGGAACATTCTTTTAATCTACCTACATTATCTATACAACATTTGTTTTTATATTGGGTGATGTGGTCGCGTAGTTCGGAGGAGCTAGTGACAGGAGTAGTAAGTAAGTACTTAATAGTAAGTAAAGTAGCTTTTTAAATCACGAGATTCAACAAACCCTAAGTCAGGTTCCCGCTACCTATAAGTACAAACTAACTCTGACGATTACGAAGTTAAGTAATACCTAGGTACCTATCTAAAAAGCGTCGCCCTTAGAGACTCAATTAAAAAACAACATGTTTCCTATTTATCTACCTACAAACCCAAACAATTTTGCTAAATGGTTTGACCTCTGAAGTAGGTCAGTCAAATTAGAACAAAGTACCCTAGTGTAGGGTACACTAGGGTACTTTGTTCTAATTTTGTTCTTTGTTCTTTGTTTTTTTACGGCCAATTACAAGCGTCAATTTATTGATGAATCATCTAAATAAGAGAATGCAGGAAGGTCCCTGATGACGTGATCGCGTGTTTAGATTACACTTTGGACTCAGAACAATAAATTTTGGAGTTTCGGAGTGATTGTATCGCAAAAACTTTAACGAAAAAGTTTTTATATTAGCTACTTCGACGTACAAAATTCAAGAGTTGTTATTTATTTACACGATTTATTTAAGATAATGTCTACGTAAGTAAATAATACATATATTCTTGATTATTACTGTAAAAGATTTTATCCAGTACAGTAGTACAGTAGGAACTTACCTACTTAAGAAAAAAAAAATCTTTCAATCATGGCAATGTAATTTTCCATTTTTATTTTGATTTGGTAGTGAAAGTTTTTTCTCAAGTAACTATGTAATTATTTTTGTAAATAGCTCCATAAATTTATTTAATCGTTCGTACCTACAGCAATTAACAAGTTTGATAATTATATAGGGCACATTGGCCAATTTAGACGACAATACCGTTTTGACACATTTTTAGACATAAGTACCTACCCTATATTTTGAAGTAAAAGTTGCCTCCTGACGCTTTATAAATCATCTACTATAGATGGTAAAAGGCCTTGATATATTTTGATGGGCTTACAAAATATTTTTATCTAAATGGTTTATTATTTAGACTAACATTAAGGCTGAAATAACATTGAAAAATAATTCCCAGTCGCTTACTAGAGCCATGGAGAGCAATAATAGATCTGATTTAATTGATATCCGGTTTATAGTCTGTGCCTATGCGATACCCACATCAGCAGGATACATCCTAGCGCCACCTAGGATGCCTTTAGGAACTAAAACTGTTTTCTTTCTCTTAATGTTCCTTATTCTCAAGAAAAGCAACTACTACAGAATATTCATTACATTCAGTCTATTGGTATTTCAACCGGTATGAGGATAAAGTTCGACCTTTATGAATAGGTGCAGCCTTATTTGGCCTTTTGCCAGAACACGATGTCGTGAGTTTTCATCCGGGCTTCATAGTGTCTTGCCGAAAGGCGCACCTTAAATCCTTTTACCACACTGGTTTGAAAGAACTGTCACGAACGTGAAGTGACACGATTAGTACCTAGTAACTTAATTTCCAGAAGATCTTGTTTTGATCTGATAAATCGTCAATTTAAGTAAAATACTTATTAATGTTTATTTGTGAAATTGAACTCGGTAAACACCTATAGTTTTGAGAAGATTTTATATAGGACACCTAAGTTTTGGCACGACAAAATGTTTTTTTACTAAATCACATAAGTTTAATGTTTCAATTGCGGGAGAGCAGTTGAACTGTCGACAACGACGAGTTGGAATAGACGAGTATCCATTTGGCTGTGGTCCAAGGTTTCTTCAATTTTTACTGCTTTGCATGCCGTTCCCAGGAACGTCGTCAAAACGCCATTACTGGTAATTTTTTGTCTGCGATATTATTTTATGCATTTACGTTGGTAACACCAGCGAATATTAATCGTCGAAATCAACGATGGCCTATTAGAATACCTTTTTTGACGTTGGTTAAAAATAAAATTCCTTTTTATAAAAAAAAATCGTCATTAAACACCCTTGATCCAACTAAAACGGGTTCAACATAGGGTCTCATCGAGCATTTAACTAAAGTTAAAATTCAGTTAAATGCTCGATGTAAGGTCTAGTCATAGTCAAGCCGTTAATGGTTTTGAAACAAAATTAAAAAGACACATTGACTTATGCCGGGAAAGAGTATGTAAATAAGATAGTGTGTAGGAAGCAGATTTCTTCATTTATATTCCGGTGAATAAATTTGACACTCATTTTGTTTTACTTTTACCATTTTTATATACATTCCTACTAATATTATAAATGCGAAAGTTTGTGAGGATGTGTGGAAGTGACGATGTATTTTGTGCCTCAATCACGCCGTAACGGCAGAACGGATTTGAATGAAACTTGGAATATACATAGCATGTGTGCTGGAATAACATTTATAGGTTAATTTTTGTCCGGAAATCACGCGAGCGAAGCTGCGAGCGAAAGCTAGTAGGCACATACATACATTATTATCCCGTATCCCTAATGCTGTGGGCAGAGCCACAAGTACCTAATCATAAATAAACTTGCAGCCACTCCTGATTCAAAGTCCCAAGATGGATATGGTCAACCATGGTGACAGGTAACCCATCGCCCATATAGATGGTGCATCATGTTGAGAGTTTGAGAGGATACTATCCTCTAGTCGACTTTTAAGACATGCTCGATGAGACATGCACACACAATACATATTTTTATGCATGGAATTTTCCTACGATCAATAAAAATTATTGGGATTTGTTTGAACTTTGTCCTCTAAATGCGGATAGACAAGTCTTAAAATAAAAATGACCTTGCTTATTGGTAATTTTTTTGGCTACCGCACCACAACTACAAAATGACAGTTTTATACAAGATGCAAATAAAATTGAATGCCAAGGTTTATTTATACAGTAAGTTTTAATTTTACGATGAAGAGACCGCATCGGAAACGGAAACGACGTAATATATCAAGCTTCGTGAATAAAACTGAGATTTTCCAAGTATTGAGTGTTTGTTTATTGTGCGTAGAATTTATATCAGAAAGAAAAAAAAAACGGATTCTCGTCATAATGATGAATCAATCAGTTTATTTATACTTATAGGTTAGGTATCAATCACAATCTTTCCTGCCCTTTCTCCTATCCTATTCTATTTGGTGTCGGTACAACATGTTCTCTTCTTCTATGCTCTTCTGTCAGCCGTCATACCCGTACTCACTCCTTTCTTAACCTTGTCTTCTTTCTCTTTCACATAATTCATCTGCCTTTTTTGGCCTACCTCTACCTCTAAATCTATCCATATTCATGTAATGTACATAACTCTCTCACATGACATATTTTTATATAGGTAGTAGATACCTACTTAAATTACTAGTCCAAAACCAATTTTCATATTTTAAGTACCTAAGCATTATAAATAGTACTTAAGTATATAGTCATTAATAACAGTAAATACTTAGGTAAACCCACTTCACCCTTGACAGTTAAAAGACGAGTTGACAACGGAAGCATGGGTGAATACGAACTCAGACAAGCCCATCCAACAAATTACACAAGGTCGGCCAATCGATATCCACTGTCAGCCACAATACGCATTATTACGCGACCTCCTCAAAATTCCGTATTGGAATTCTGCTCCAAAGTAGCTTTTTAGTCTTCTTTATAACACATCTTTTTTATTTCTATTAATACAAGCCTTCGTGTGTCTTTTTTATTTCTATTAATACAAGCCTTCGTGTTTTATTAAAAGTGTAATTTAAATCATCTTCTTGTTTCTATGGAAAATTTAATTCTTTGGTTCGATTCACTGTACAAATAATAATAACACCCAACAGTCACGTGCATAGTTAACCCCACACTAGGATTCCCTGTGTCGTTGGTATCAGAAACTACGAGTTCCATGGTACCACAACACCCAGACCCGGAAGAAATATTTACAGAACATGCAAACATTTCTTCCGCAGCGGGAATCGAACCCGCGCCTCTTGCGTCTCTGCCGAGCAATCGCTCGTCACGCCGCCGAGGCCGTCAAAAAACTTTAAAATACCCTACTTACCTATATAAAAAAACGTGAACCGATGTTTATGTCTAAATTAACCCCAGGGGGTGTGTCTACGAGGGAGTTCTAAACTATTTAACAAGCGGTGCAATGAATTTGAAAATGCGTCTGGAAATTAATATTACTTTAATTAATAGTAAATTACGCACGTAAGTACCTACTTTATAAATTAGAGTACAAAGTAATTGGACACGTGTTTCAGGGTTTTCTAAAATAACCCTCAAAAGGGTCAAAATGGGGTGTCAAAGTTTGTATGAGATTTTTGAACGGGTGGTGGAATGGCTCAAATCTTAACTTATACATTAAATGCAAAATCAATGGACATATTTTTCAGAGTTTTTCAAAATAACTCTCAAAAAGGGGTATATTAGATGTCAAAATTACACCATGCGAGCGAAGCCGCGCGGGTAAACTAGTTAAATATAAAAAAAAATGATGTGACTTTAGCATTAGCCTACATTATTATGATATCTAGGTACCTATGTAGGTATAGGTACTTTTTGAATCTGTGGCTGCTTATCGGTCGTTGGTCAAAGCCCATTCATTTAGGTACGTTAGTATTTTTGGTCACCAGCACACCAGGTAAAACTTGCTAAAAGTTTTAATTTATGTTTATCATTAAATTTACAGATTTTCTCAATCCCGAGCGATTATAAATATAACTTTTTCGTTCGCGACTTCGCTCGCATTATGTTCCTAGGTAAAAAGTAGCCTATATGTTATTCCAGCACACATACCTACTATGTATGTTCCAGGTTTCATTCAATCCCTTCAGCCGTTACGACGTGATTGAGGCACAAACATCGTCACATCCTCATAAACTTTCGCATTTACGAGTATAATATTAGTAGGATTAAGTAGGATAGGATAGGATTTAATAGTAGGTATTATTTACTATAAGTAAATAAATGATTAAACCGACTTAACCCAAGTTAAACCTCAACCTACTTTAATTAGTTTATAATCATCAATATTATCTACGGATATTAGTTTGATTCTAAAATCAAATTGATTAAGTGAAACTGATAATAAAATTGCGGATACTGATTATATTAGTTAGGTACTAGCTTATACGCGCGGCTTCGCTCACGTGGTATTTTTTACACCCCATTTCACCTGTTTTTGTTGGTTGTCTCCTGTTGTCTCGAAAAATCCCGCCTTTGTTTTGTTATAAAAGGAAGCTACATTCCAAATAAAAAAAAATGAAATTCATTTTGAATTTCATTGTGCGTTTGCAAAAAAATGCTTATTGTTTTATAATTGAAAAAAAATATGGAAATCAACCATTTTGGTCATTTTAAATCACTGGGTGATTTTTAAGTATTGATACCCTGTAGATGTTTCAATCTAATCGTTTACCTACCTACGTGCTTATCGATGACATATTCTATCAGTGTCGCAATAATAAACCCCTCCTGATAGAAGGTCTAGAACCTAAAATATATTTCCATATTATACCAGGCGCGGACCAAAGGGTGCGGTGGCCCGAGACGAATTAAGATGGAGTAAGCTTGCCTTGCCCAGCACCTATTCCACCCTCTCAGCTTAGTCGGCCTTGTCCACAGGAAAGACATGGTCAATACGTGCGGAGCTGTACGCCGCGGGTTTCCTAACGATGTTTTCCTTCACCGTTTGAGAGTACTGGTGTAGCGCACCTATACATATCTACTACCTACACCCCAAACACATCAACCTCCTTCGCAATCGGTTAAAATGGTAGGCTGGTGGGTACATAAAAGATGGGTGTGTCACATTGCTATCGCTCAGCGCAGACGCTACGCCATTCTCATTTTGTACGTAAAAGTAAGAGTTTATTTATTTCAAACTGCACCATGATTGTGTTGTATAATATTTACCACAGATTGAAAAATGGTAACTGCTCTTTTATACCTAGGTAGGTACCTACTTGAGAGCATTGGTGGTCTAGTGGTAACGGCCTTGCCTTTGATTCCTAAAGTCGTGGACTCAAATTCAATGTTTCTAAATCCAATGTGCACCAATGTTTTTTCTGTTCGAAAAATATGTGAGGAAAGTGAACTTAACTACTATGTTGTAGAACTTGAAAAGTTCGAAAACAAAACATTTGAGACGCACTTTAAAACCTATCACCACACTGGTTTTAAACAATTAGTAACACGACTATTAGTGGTTATGTTACTGCCATACGGCTTCGGGGTGACTGGCCTCGGAAGAAGAAATATTTCAAGAGATTCGTTATAGTTGATACGGTCTTGCGTTCGATTCTTGCTGGAAAAGCAGATACTTTCTCTGTAGTCGGTAGAGGGGCCTGTCTTGAAGACTCGTCTATTCATGACTAAGGATCTGCTTGCTTTCTACTAACATTATAGGCTACTTTTTGTCCGAATACTACACGAGCGAAGCCGCGGGCGAAAGCTAGTCTACAATACGATAGAGTAAACAGTTTAGGTTTTATTGAGTTGTCAAACCAGTCTAGTCTAGTCAAAGATCTAATATAATGTTAAATCGAATCCTAACAGTCGTTCTAGTTGACCTTGACATCATCAAAATGCTATTTGCCCTTGATCACACTGATGCTGATATCCAATACAAAAAGATAATGTCATCAAGGTGTTTATCTTGAGACAAGGTAAAAGATTAGAGGTTTAGCAACACCTTGTTTACCAAAAAGGGAATAACTTCATAGTGTACGTACAATAATTGATTAATCCTCAGATATCGCAAACCTGAAGAAATGTTACTTTAGAATACCTAGCTCTCTGATCATGCTGGTGACAGCAGATTCTCAAAAAACATAATTTCACCAGCCTTTCGTTGCGAATTACTGTAACACTTACCAATCCAAATATATAGTTGTGGATATAAATAGTAGGATCCTACCTAGATGCGTGCAAAAAATATTTCAGAAATCTGCGCCAACAAACAGTAGCACAAAGCCAATGGCCTAATAATCTGCAGTGGCATAATGCGTCGCTACTCACTGCCAAATCGTATAGTACCCAGAGATTTGCCAGAAATCAATCCTCTGTCAAACATGCTGATGGATTGTTGATACACAACTTGCACAAGAGCAAGTAATGTTTTAGGAAGTTAAAGAGGAGAGTTATGTATAATATGAATGTGGATAGATTTAGAAGTACATATCTAGAGGTAGGTTAAAGAAAAGGTGGATGTATTGTGTGAAAGAGGACATAAATAAATATCTATTTGAGGACATTTCTGTGTGAAATCAGCATTTAGCCCCAAACTAAACAAAGCTTGTATTATGGGGACCAGATGGCTGATAGAATATTTAAATTGGTACTTTTATTTTATTTTATAAGTTGGTACAAATGTGATAAAAGAGAATGGGAACATGCTGTGCCGCTGCCGATCCCACAGAGAGTGAGATAAGGTCAGAAAAGATAATGATGATGAAAGATTTTGGATCTGGCTACGCTATAAATGGCTATTCGCTATTTGTATCATTATGTTTTGATCTTTAAAACCCATTCTTTATCGTGTGGATGACAGTTAACTTATTGAAGGTCATGTTTTGAAATAAAATAACCTCGGATATTTTTTAAATATAAATATTTCGACCCATTACATCAGGCATCCAGAATACAATAAAGTTACTACCTAATTATCTTCAACAGTTAAGCATATTTTAGTGTCATCCTGAATAGAATATTCAGGATGCCATGCATGACCCTTATGTAATGTGTTAAATTCGAGGTTGGTAGGTAGGTACCTTTTCAAGATGTCACCGGTTGACCTCGACAATCTTGTTGGAGTCATCCGAGTTTAGAATTTATTTTCGAATAATGTCGCAAGCCGTACCACGCTCATCTAAGTATTTAAACTAACGCTACTAACTGACTGACGGACTTTCTCGGTGTCGCGCCCTCTGCGCTCACCGAAGCCCGGTAACGCTGCTATGCTAGCTGTGATGGTCATCTGCGACCCACAGCCAGTGACGGATTAACCCTTAATCAAATTAAGCAATTGCCTATGGCATCACGTCCGAGGGGGCACCAGAAGAAGCACAAAAAAATCCGTCCTTAGGGCATCACGTCTCACTCTCACGTCATCAAAAACCACACCAAAAAAAGCATGGATTGCTTAGGGCATCAAGTAGTCTTAATCCGTCACTGCCCACAGCATTTAAAAAAATACTGACGGAGAATGAACGCACAGTAAACTATAAGCCCTAAACCTGCTCCTTGGAAGGCATATTCCTATGTTATAGGAGTGCACTAAAAAGGAATTCCCGAAATTCAACTCTTAGAGGACCTAGAGGAAAGATAAAGTTTGTGTAAAAAAATTCAATGCTGACAAAGTCGCAGGTCGTACCACTGGTCGTACTTATAAAACAGTGAACAAGGATGATCTAATTGATACTGTTAATGATTTGAATGCTAATAGAGTCAGATTAAAGAGACCTATGTAAGGTGGGTGGTGTGAGTCATGTAATGCTTGCTAAAAAAATATCAAATGATCTATTAAGTTCTATAGTTTTTTAATAGTAAAAATTATAAGAGATTAGAAAGTAGGGTCATTTCGCCAGTTCGCGTCCATCACCCTATTCGCGTCCATTTTTCGGACTTCCCTATAAACATTCTCGAAAATAGGTATATCAACACACTAAATCACCGAAAAGTCGTTACCGCCAATACCTCATCGTATACGAGGCACACACACATAGACAGAAGTTCTGTGTGCCCAATCAATCATGTGTAGAAAAAATAGTTAGTCTTAGTTCTCCAACAAAGAAGCGCGGACGCGCTGAACGTCGGCAAAAAAATAGTGTGCATGGGCGCGTTCGACGGTAAGTATTTTATTGTTTTAAGCGTATTTTAGAATACACAGCTGTTTCTAGACATAAAGCATGAAAAAAGAAGTAATATTAATTATGTAATGCTTGTTTTTTTTTTAAGTTAACAGTTAAAATAAGGTGGACGCGAATTGCTACACCGAAATTATAAAACTTGCACTTTGCGACCACAATGGACGCGAACTAGTCTATTTATCATTTAGTTAATGTTTATTTTTATGTGATTAAATTATGAAAGGGAATTTGTTTTTATTTTTTATTTATGTACTAATATCATGCAATCGTAATGAGCAATTTGCGTCCACATTATTATGATTGTAGAAAAAGATACGAATATTGTTTATCACATGTGGACGCAAACTATACCTACAGGGAAATAGTATTGTACCAAATTGCGTCCATTTTTCATTAAATACAAATAATAGCATAAATTTATTTTTTAACTTATTTGTAAAAATAATTTAATATGTATAATTTTTTTTATTAAAACTAAGAGTTTAACATTCAATTTTTTACAAACTAAATGCAGTGAAATACTTATTTTTGTTTATTTTTCCTGTTTAAGATGAGTTCTTGGGAAGGTAGTAAGATAAAAGAAAAGAAAACATACACAGAAGAAGATTTAAGGAAAGCATTAAGTGACATTCGTGAGAAGAAAAAATCGATAAGACAAATATGCAAAGAATATGCTATTCCCAAGACCACATTACTGGACAAAATCAGTGGACGCAGACCAGATGGAGTTAAGAAACCGGGACCAGAACCAGCGCTAGGAGTGGATGGTGAGAAAAAGGTAGTTGAATGGCTTCTTAATATTTCCAAATGTGGATTTCCAGTGAAAAAACAAGAATTGTTGGATACTGTTCAGAAAATAATTCGTGATGGGGGGTTTAAAAATAAATTCAAAGATGATCGCCCAGGTCAAAAGTGGTTTGTTAAATTCTTGGCCAGAAATAATGAAGTCTCACTTAAAAATGCGGAAGGTATTAATAAAGCTAGAGCCCAAGTCACAGAAGAGTCGATCAGATTGTGGTTTGGAGAACTTGAAGAGTATTTAGACAGTATACACCAAAAAGATATTTTGAATGATCCGAAAAGAATTTTTAATGGAGACGAAAGTGGATTTGCTCTTTGTCCAAAGACAGGGAAAGTTTTAGGCCCAAGAGGTTTCAAGAACTTATATCAAATAAAGCCAAGTAATGAAAAAGAAAACTTAACGGTATTATTGACATTTAATGCGAATGGAGATATGTGCCCACCTTGTGTCGTGTTTCCATACATTAGACCACCAAAGGCTGTAGTGAATAGTATGCCCCAAGAATGGTGCTTAGGCAGATCGGAGACAGGTTGGATGAGAGGAGAAATATTTTTTGAATACGTGACCAACGAGTTTCACAACTGGGTGGTGAAAAATAACATCATGAAACCAATTCTTCTGCTGGTAGATGGGCATAAATCGCATATGTCTTTAATGCTAAGTACGTTATGCGAAGAACTGCAAATTATTTTGTATGCCCTGCCGCCCAACACCACCCATATTTTACAGCCAGCTGACGTCAGCGTCTTTGCACCAGTAAAAACATATTGGAAATCTACAGTCCGCGCATTCCTATCAAAACCAGAAAACTTGAATTCTGCCGTTACAAAAACAAACTTTTGCACATTATTAAATGAAGCATTACAACATCCTAACATGGCCGACAACATCAAAAATGGGTTTAAGCGATGTGGTCTTTACCCATTCGATGCAAATAGTCCTGATTACACTAAATGTGTAAGAAATACTTTGGAAAATGTACAGGCCGTTAATCAACAGTCACAAGATATTACCCACTCGGACATTAAGAGTTTTAAAAAAGTTTTAAAGCACCTGAAACCGACACTAAAAGAAAAAAATATTAACATTCGAACTATTACGAGAGCAGTCAATAGTTTGAAAAATACTCTCCCTGCTGAAGTTGGCTTTGCAGAGATTTCTATCGAAACTGAATCTGAGAGGTCTCTTATGGAACTATCAATAGAACCAAATAGTACTATTTTAGAATTGGATGCAACTAAAGAAATCACCATTTCTTCATTACACGTAGAAGACGAAAACATAAATGATGAAGCTAACTCCAATTCGACTGTGCAGGTTCAAACAGTAACAGCTGAAATACATTCTGCACCAAAACCATCCACCAATGCCGGGCCTTGCACATCAAAAATCACCAGCAATAGAAATCTAGCTTCTTCTAAAATTGACTATGATGAAATCACACTATATCCGGATAATTCTAAAACTCTTGATACCAACAAAAACAATTCGTTCCCTGATTTGTCTCTTTCGACGTTACACCTTTCTGGCCTTGATGTTGACTCTATCGTGTCCTTAGACGACGTTCTAATTCTACCATTAGAAGATGTTATATTATCAACTCCCACTCCCACTACGTCAAGTGTTGAAAAAGAAACTCCTACTAAGGAACAAACGCCAGAACCGCCTCTGACCTCTTTGATTCATACAGTATCAATTGTATCACCATCCTTCGTTTTACCTACAGAAAACTCTCCTCTAGTACAACCATCTTCAGCAGCTGTTGGCGATTCAAGCCAAAAAAAAACCTGTGATCCATTTAAAAACCACCTTATGCTGCCTGAAATTTCTAAAGAAGCAAGAAAACCTAATAAGCAAAGGATTCCAGCAGCCATATCTTCTGCTGCATGGAGAAAGTATTACGAAGATAAAGAGCAGATCAAGAACGAAAAACAGGAAGCAATACGAAAAAGAAAGTTAGAACGAATAGAGAAAACAGAACGGGAGAGAGCTCGAAAGATTCAAAAAACTGCTCCGAAACGAAAAAAGAAGATAAAAGTCACACAGGAAACGATAGAGTCGATAGATGTGGAATCTGAGAAAGAAAATGTACCAGCCGTGGAGCTAATGAAATGTGCTGAATGTGACGATGTATTAATTTCTGATGTAGAAGATGACGATGAGAAAAACATTGGCTGTGACAAGTGTATTAGATGGTATCATCTGAAATGCACGCGATTTCTAGGATTAAGTTATTCAGAAGCCAAAGATAAGTCTTTTGAATGTGACTTGTGTGATTAATTAAAATTCGGAGGCAATAGTAATCATACATTGTTTCATAATCATAATACTATGATTCAACATTTCTTTTAGTAGTAGGATTAGACAAAACTATTGTGTTGTTTTGTTCCTATAATATAGCCAACAACTTATCAATCAAGGCTGATCTTCAGTGATATTGTAATATCGTGATTTTAGGGTAAAATTAACAGAACTGATTGTTGTTGACCTGCAACCTTTAAAAGGTTGAAAATTATTAATTATCTGTTTCGGAATAATGATTCGTTTTGTTTTAAGTTTTATCAATGTTGAGAAGAATAAATAGGTATTCTTATTTTCTCTAAAGTGATAATAATGTTGATTTTCAAATAACTATATTCTTGAATAAAGAATCTGTTAAAATACCATTTCTCTTTACATCATCTTTAAAATATCACCCCTACATTCCTTTCTTAGCTGGTGGACGCAAAATGGTCTATGGGTGGACGCAATTTAGAATTTTTGGACGCAAAGTGGGTAAAACGCGTATTTTTGAAGTTTGTCTATTTATAAAAAAAACCCAAGTAGTTTCAAACAAAACTGAAAGCGAACCCTATAGTAGACTATATAATGAACACATTACATAACTTTTACATTGAAACTAGTGCTGGAACATTTTTATCTTCTCCTTCAAACTTACCAACTGCACTAAATGGACGCGAACTGGCGAAATGACCCTAATAACTATAAAAAGAGATCTATGGCAAATATAAAAAAATATACAATGAGCAATCACGTTTTTCAATTATCTCTATATTATGTTTGTTTCCAGTAGCGCTTTTTGCTTCCATGGTAAATTCTTAATGGATTCGTTTACTAAACTATTGGCAGATTGTATCGCTAGGTTCAAAAAACTCATTGCCTTCACGGTGTGGTGGTGCTCAATTCATTCATTCGTGGTAATTATGTAATTGGTTGAACCAGTATTTTATTTGTTTACAAAAATAAATTGTCGCTCTTACCTTAACTCTGATACTACCTTATACCTATTTATATTTAAGTATCAGATCTACCTGTACTGAAATTGTTGGCATTAGGTAATTGTGCCTATAGCAGCAAGTATGCTTTAAAATTATTTAAAAATTTAGTAACACAATCGAATTGGAAACATGTATTTTAGGATCTTCTACTTTTACCATTTCTAGTAGGTTTATTCTGCTTTCGTTAGAAATTATACTTTCTTTTCAACCCAGAAATTATGAATACTTTAGTATTTTCAATACCTACATTATTAAAATAGCTTTACGGGCGTTGTGTCTTCGTAACGTATGCTATCATCATAAATTTGATGAAAGCAACGAAAAATGTATGGTTAGGTAAAAGTGTGAATGATGACGTTAAAAAGTAGGTACTTAAATCTTCATGTATTTTTGTTTCAAAGAAAGGTTTTCAATAATGAATGATCAACTTAAAGATAAAAACTGCAATATCAAATAAAAATGACGAGTTTTCTCTTATACAAAAAGCTTTTCACTTTCCTCTGTAAACAGCCACTTCGTTAAACAAATAGTAAGTAGGCAATCTTTAATTACTAATGAGAACCTTTGCCAGGCTTTAAGGTTTATGTAATAATTATCTCAAACCCCAACCGCTTTCACGTTGAATTTCATCGGTAATTCGTAATTATCGTTATTTTCACTGACGTTACATACAACAGCATCCAAATCCACGTCAATGACAGAAACTTGTATTAATTGTGTGTATCAGTAAGCACTTGATTACAATTTGTTTATAAATAAAAGCTTCACTGTGTTTGCGAGCCGGTTGCGCAGTGCTCTGGGGTCAGAGGAGAGAGCGTCGCGGAGGATACGGCGGACGACCGCACTCGGCAGAAGGCGCGGCGACACTGGCTCTGTATCGACCTCCCCACATGACAATGAATGGCCAGCACCCGCAGTCGCTGCAAGCCCTGTACTGCACTGCAGCTTTATTTCTGGCAGCCACCCCAATAGGCATACCCAGAGACTGCGCGAGTCTCGCAGCTGATCCGTGCCAACTAATGTCCGTGACATGCAGAGCGACTGCTGACCCCGTTCCAAAGCATTTTTGCAATGTTTTTATTATGTTAAAAATGCTAATTCTGCCAAAATGTTTACGCATGCGTCGTTCGATTTTAGTCTGGAACAGCTGAGCGATGTCTAGATAGATGTACGTCTACACACGTACATAGGTACCTAATTATAGGCACATGTGCCTCATATTATGACAACTTATTCTTTAAAACACTTTCTCAGATCCATAGGAACATCGCGATGTGATGTGATGATCGATCGTAGGTGATACAATACAACTTTCCTATCTCCGTAGGTAACTGAAATTCAGGAGGCACAGTAATAGGTTTATTATTTCAACGGTCTCAATAGGTACTTAGTACATACTCTTTTTTAAATTGAATAATAACATACTTAAATAGATCCTTAAAATAATAAATACATAATAAAGAATTGACATTGTTACTTGAATGCTAGTCGGAGAAGTTTAGTATGCACAGCTGCTGAAGCTCGCACTAATTATGACCCTGCGCCAGGCGCGGTCCGAAGGGGTGGGGGGGGGGGGTGTCACAGGGGACATGACCCCCCCCCCCAAAATCGTACATGTCAAATCGAAAAATCTTCTAAAAATTTACAAAATATAAAAAAAGCAATTTTCTGCCCCTAGCCGCGATGCCAATAAAAATAAAAGGCTTCTATTTGTTTTATAATGTGTGCAATAAAATTGTGTATTGTGCAATAAAATCTGATTTATTCGACATATTCTGTTATTAGTGACCCCCTCCAAAATTTCAGGCTGCGTCCGCGCCTGCCCTGCGCAACATGTCTACCTCATTAATAGGTACGATAATGTTTTCTAGAAGATGCATCAAAAAAATTATACAAATTATACTTGTAAATACTTGGTACCTATTACAGTAAGTTTCTTTCTGTTATTAATAAAAAATACAAAACTGTTACAATTATAATAAGCACCTCATTTACCATGGTTAAATTTATTTTGACGGACGGATTGCTCAGCAGAGACGCAAAAGGCGCGGGTTCGATTCCCGCTGCGGAAGAAATGTTTGCGGAACATCCGCAAATATTTCTTCCGGGTCTGGGTGTTGTGATACCATGGTACTCGTAGTTTCTGATTACGACACAGGGAATCCTAGTGTGGGGTCTGGACTATGTATGTGACTGTTGGGTGTTAGTTATTATTATTATTTTATAACATACAGGTTCACACACGGCGCACAGACCTGGTCTCTAACTGATCAGCAAAAGTCCAGACTCGGGGTTATACTGCGCTTCAAAACGCAAATCGCGGATATCGGACAGCAAGCGGGTAGGTTAAAATGGGATTAGGCGGGCCACGTCTGTCGTATGTCGGATGCGTTATGGGCTAAAGCCACCACAGAGTAGACGCCTTTAAACGGAAAACGACCTCGCGGCAGACCACGGCGAAGATGGAGGGATGAAATTGTTGCCTACTTAAAGGACTGGCCCACCAGTGGCCCAAAACAGGGATGACTGGAGAGGAGGATGGGAGGCCTTTGCCCTGCAGTGGGACACTACAGACTCCTAATAATAATAATAACTAGCTGTTGCCCGCGACTTTGTACGCGTGTAGTACATTATTTTGTTCTATAATCAATAGTTTTCGCAGCGCACGCCAAAAACTATTTTGGGTTTTCTACCTTGGGTTACAATATTGCAATTTTCTTACGGATCCCTAATTTTTTTGAAAATATATTATAACCTATACCTACTGGTCCCTGATAATATAGCTTTTTATTGGTGAAAGAATTTTTGAAATCAGTCCAGTAGTTTCGGAGCCTATTCGTTACAAAAAAAATCCTCTATAAAATATTAGTATGATAATAAATACAGGTTCACAGCTACCTACATATTGACTGAATGGGCAATGGGCAATGGTCATGCCATACATTATAACAATCCCTACGTGACTAGACTTAGTCTTCGGCTAGACTCGAGCCGTTACAAATTGAACCATATTCCTTTGTGCTAAGGATGTTATACATAATGAGTTCACAATTACGGCAATGACATGGAGAACCTTCCTGTGTTAGAATAGAATAGAATAATAGGTATTTTATTGTATGAATGAACTAGGTAGCTGTTGATTAGATTACTTTTATAAGTACCTGCTTAGATAGATAGATTAGCTGTTATCACTCACAAAACATCCGCCCGTTAAAAAGTTCCCATACAATCTTTGACACCTCATTTTACTCTTGTTAAAGGTTGTTTTGAAAACCTTGAAACACCTGTCCGTCCATTTATTTTGCATTTGTAGAATCCAAGCCGAGTTACAAACCATTCGCACTGCCCTTTAAAAAGTTCCAATACAAACTTTGACACACCATTTCACCCCTTTTCAAGGGATGTTTTGAAAAATCCTGAAACATTATCTTCATTTGTTTTCCATTTAAAGTATCCGAATCGAGTTTCAAATCGCCCTACGCGTTAAAAAGTTCCATACAAACGTTTTCACCCCTTTTGAGGTTGAATTTCAAAAAATCTCGCCTCATTGGGTGGTTTTGCTACCTTCCGAATTTCAGTTTTCTAGGTTCAGCGCCGGCGATGATGAATCAATCAGCCAGTCAGTCAGTCTGGTTAATCTTTTTATAGGTAAGTATAGATTTAGATTGTTGTAGATTATAGGTGTACCTATAGATTTAGATTGGAATTGGTACTTAGATCGATTCAAAAAGATAACAATCATTTGAATTCGATTTTTTTTGTAAATAAATAATTATGTAGGTAATTTATAACAACTTCTTTGTTTGACTGGGAGTAAAGAAAAAACATAGAATGCGTCCAGCTGCTTCTCTCTCCGAGCATGTCGTAAAAGTCGACTAAGGGATAGATAGTATCCTCCAACATGATGAGATACAATAAGCAAGTATTCCCAAGGAGGGTTGACGTCAGGTAGGCGGCCGGTCATAAAACACTTTAGCCAAAACTCTTACAGCATGATCCAAGGATCATGCTGGGGCCCTATTCACGATGACCAAAGAAAACGAGCCACGTAACGAGCCAAATCGTGTCTCTAAACACAAACGAGACACGCCATGGTGTGAAATCAAAAACTGTATTCTGCATGCCATAATACTAGTTGTCTATGACCGTGTTTTGGTTTTACGTGATTCGTTCAAAATCAAGCATCCGGTCTTTCGGAAAACAATCGGTTTTAGATTGATTTTATTTTTTTGTTTACAATTTTAATCTCAAGTAAATAAATATTGAATTATAAAATTGCTAAACTCTTTCTACTAATACTTTCGTTATATTTTAAAGTTTAGAGAACAAAAAAAAAATATATAACGTAAAATGGTTAGCTACATCAAACCAACCACAACTTGTTTCCGAACGAATTATCAATCAAAATATTGACTGACATATTGCATTGTTTGTTTTGAAAAAAACTTGGATATACATAATATTTTAACGGAGTGATAAAAATGGACGTTGTTCTTCGAAGACAACGTATGATATGCTGGCGCCAGCGACGCCCACACATAAATAGGAGACTGTCAAGGGATTCTGCTGAGCTGGACCCTAAATTTTTCGTGCTATTTTATAAGGTGGCCAAAGAGTTGTTTTGGTATTGTGCGGCGTTCTTGGAGGCAGGCTAGTTAATTCTGGGCCTCAGAGATGTTCTAGCATTACAACAGAAGTCAAAGTAAGTATTGTGTTAGCTAAACTTAATTTATTGAACAATAATAAAATGGTACCTAGGTTAGGTATTAGGTTAGACTGAAACCTACAATATTTACTGTATTTTTCCAGATACTTACAACCCTCAATTTCCTGATCACCAGTAGCTATCAAAAGCCAGTGGGAAACTTTTGGTTAGCACCTGTAAGCCTCTGCATAGAGTAAGCGGTGAATGCCTTGAATGATGCCAACCTACATCAAATTTCCTACCTCCGAACAAGAGAGGAATTAAATCAAACAAGGGTAATATTTAATCAACTATTTATTTTAGTAGGTATTACATAATAGTATTTGTGAGAGCATCAGCGAACTAAAATAAATTAATTTAAATTTTAATTAATAAACTTTCACTTTCATTATATTAGTAGAATATAATCTTTATTTCCAAAAACATGAAAGTATGTACCTACCTATAAAAACAATAACAATGATTTCTGCCTCGTTTCAGATTTGCAACAGTGACTTAAAGGCATACCTACTCATGTGCTACATTAGGAGGGGCAGCTCATGATGAGTCATGACAGTTATATTATGTTAAATAAATCAGAAATCATGAGATGTGTGTGTGTGTGTGTGTGAGAGAGAGAGTGTGTGTGTGTGTGTGTGTGTGTGTGTGTGTGTGTATGTGTGTGTGTGTGTGTGTGTGTGTGTGTTAGTGTTAACGTATGGGTACATGGGGTTGCGTAGGTATAATAAGTAATAATAAATGCATTAAAACCATAAAACACAAAAATACTCACAGCACACATGCTATGCATATCTAAAGTTTCACTCAATCCATGCAGCCATTTAGAAGTAAATTATGAGGCACAAGCATCGTCACATCTTCACAAACTTTTGCATTCACAATAAAAGAGCTATGTTAAGTTATGTTATTTTAGGTTACATGTGCATATTAAGAAGTTTAGTGTATATGTGTAAGCATGACTGTGTGCGTGTGTTTTAGATTGTTACATTTAAATTGTTATATTTCAGAGCCGCCCACGCACTATGCCAACACGTGGATCAGAAGCAATTGCTGTACGCAATACAGTCTCAGTACATGTCTGGTCCACTACGCCAGGGCTTCTACGACATCCTCATTGCGATGCATCTCGAGTCGCACGCCACTACCATGTGAGTACACCAGCTTCGCTTGAACAGCATCTGGAAAAGAACAGAATTATGAAATACTAGATGGCAGCACAGGTAAAGTACGCGCTATCGTTGCGTTTTGAGCTTTACGCTGGTAATTTCAGGCAAACTAAAGCTTTCCAATATTATAGTATACATACATACATATTATAACGCCGTATCCCTAATGAGGTGGGCAGAGCCACAAGTAAACATAATAAAACTTGCAACCACTTCTGATCCAAACTTCCAAGATGGATATGGCGAACCATGGTGACAGGTGATCAGCCCATCGCCCATATAGGTGGTCCATCATTTTGGAGAAGATCCCTTTGTCGCCTTTTACGACATGCTCGGGGAGAGAAGCATATAGTATAACCCTCGGATACTCAAATGCATCAGAGTTGAGCACGTCTCAATCTCAAGTGACGAGTTTTTGACTTCTGTCATTCCGTTCCGTTCCGTTTTGTAATTTAAAGTACTTATCTGTATTCAAATTTAATTATTGAGATCGTAGCTTTATTAAAGTGATTGTGTGAACTTTAGTTTCGTTCGTTATTTTATTGCCTGCATGCATGCAGGTAATCTCCCTTAAGCGCAAGCTCATTGACGTATGCATTCTCCCTATCCTCACGTACGGCGCGCAGACTTGGTCTTAGACGGCTCAGCAGAGGTCCACACTCGGGGCTTGCCAGCGAGCGATGGAGCGCAGTATTCTCGGAGTAAAACTCACTGACCGAATACGCAACACCATACTGCGCTCCAAAACAAAAATCGCTGACGTTGCTCGAAAAGCAGCCACTTTGAAGTGGAACTGGGCAGGGCACGTCTGCCGTATGTCGGATGACCTATGGGCGAAAACCACTACCGAGTGGGCTCCTAATGGTGGTAAACGGCATCGTGGCAGACCAACACTGAGATGGCGGGATGACTTGGACTCATTCATGAAGGATTGGTCCTCCAAAGCACAGGATAGAGAAAGGTGGAAGGGGGATAGGGAGGCCTTTGCCCTGCAGTGGGACGATATGGGCTAATAATAATAATAATAATAATAATAATAATAATAATAATAATAATAATAATAATAATAATAATAATAATAATAATAATAATAATAATAATAATAATAATGCATGCCCATAATGTCTAAGAATCAAGAAGATAATTATATAACAGACAAGTTCTTACTTTTTTTGCTTGTTTTTGTTTTTTCCAGGGAGGTGTGCAAAAACGAGTTCGTGATCCCCCTGGGACCGGAACTGAAGGCGTTGTACGAAGACCCAGAGATGGGGCACAGCCTCCGCTCGCTGCAAACAGAGAGTGTTCGACCGCAGATGAAGAATGAAAAAAGCAAGCAAACTCACGTGATATCTGTAAAGATATCACGTGAGTTTGCTTGCTTTCGTGTTCACAGACATTCGGAAGAATATAAATATGTCCCAGGTGGCCGATTTGTAGGGCTCAGTGGGCACGTGTTCTCGTCGGGTTCCGACATAATGGGTAACCTCGAGAAAAAAATCACACTCGGTATAATCGTACGAAGTTATTAGCGTCCAGTACAAATACCAAGTAACTCTTGAATAAACAAGTAGGCAGAACAGATACGTCCCGCTCGGCACGAGCTCTAAAAATAGACTGCCCGCTAGCTCCAACGGCCGCATCCAAGCATGACTCGGCTGTGACGTCACGCTTGCGTTCTGTAGGTAGTGAGTCAGTGTTGCAGTGTGATTGTAGATGGCGCTATAATTAATCTCCGACAAATATGTATCGCCATCTAGCCCCAAACTAAGGTTAACTTAATTTTGTTCTGACACATGTAATTTTAACTGTGAATTCCTACGAATAGGTACTGAATGTTGTTATTTCGATAGAAAATCTTCCAGTCCCAATTTATCTTCATCTCTCAAAACATCTTGTTTCAGAGAGAGTATAACGGAGATCAGCAACTTTTACTCCCCCTACTTACCGCTGGAGGTGGTCCGTGAGTTCGTGATGCAGGCGTTGGCGGACGCAGTTACAACCAACCAGGTGCACAACCGCGACCCCGTGGGCGGCACCAATGAGAACCTCTTCTTGTGAGTACACTCTTCCTGTCAGTACACTCTTTCTGTGAGTACACACTTCCTGACAGTACACTCTTCCTGCGAATACCTTCTTCCTGTGAGTACACTCTTCCTGCGAGTATAATTTCCTGACAATACATTCTTCCTGTTAGTACTCTTCCTGATAATATACTCTTCCTGTGAGTACACTCTTCCTGTAAGTACTTTACCCCTATCATCAGGCCAACTCTCATTTTAATAAATAAATAAATATTCATAGGCAACTCAACCTGTTAATCCGATAAGAGTTTATTATTCTTCAGACGTTAAGCTGTAATTAAGTCAAACACATCAAAACAAACTTTTTAAATGTATTTCAGACCTCTGATCAAACTGGTAGACCGTCTCCTTCTAGTCTGTATGATGCGAGATGAAGACGTTGAGAAGCTCCTCATCATGATCAACCCTGAGACGTTAGATCCCACCTTTGAAAGTTACAATTCATAAAATTTTTACTGCCTTACCCACAAGTTTCCATTATCTGAAATTCTTTATTGTACACGCACGAAACGAAACAAATACACACAAAACATTAAAAAGTACATGTACAAAGGCGAGCATAACTCTTAAAGAGTTTTCTGCCAGCAAACCTTTGAGGCAAGGGAGAGGCTTTAACACAAGTGGAAGTTATGTGTACAGAGACATAAAAAAGAAAAACATAGAGATAAGCTTACAAATATAATAAACTAATAAGATATACTACACACAATATAAATATATACAAATAATATATATCTACAAAAATATATACAATATATACATACATATAAATAAATATTATTAAAAAATTAAACATTATTATTTTAAATATTATTACACCATCATCATCATCATCATTTTCCTGCCCTTATCCCACTAGGTGGGGTCGGCACAACATGTTTTCCTCTTCCATCTTCTATCATTCGTCATCTCAGTACTCACTCCTTTCATACGCATGTCCTCTTTCACACAATCCATCCATCTTTTCTTAGGCCTTCCTCTGTCCGTGCATCCATCCGCATTCATATTCAGCACTTTCCTTGTAACACGACTTTCTTCCCTCCGCATAACATGCCCACGCTAACCTATCACTCTATTTTCTTATTATTACAACGATTACCTGAAAGTTTTTAATGATAATATAGATTGTCTTTGTAAATAAATTTTTGAAGTTTCTATAAATGTTTCTAATTATGTCCTATAGAAGGAAAAGACGAGCACAGGAACAACATCTGAACGACATACAACTGAGGCATAGAGTGGAAGCCATCATAGCTTTTGCTCACGACTTCGTAGGCGATCTGCAGAGCGATCAGTTGAGGTAACATCGGCATAACCCTGCTTTAAAAAAAAAATTCTATAAATCTCACTTATATTATAAATGCGAAAGTTTGTGAGTTTGGATGTTTGTGCCTCAATCACGCCTAAACGGCTGAACGGATATATACTGGATTAACATATAGGCTATTTTTCATCTGGGTACCTACTACGCGAGCAAAGACGCGAGAGGCAGCTAGTATAAATATAAATATTTGAGGACATTATCATACAGCACCATCTAGCCCCCAACTAAGCAAAGGGAGCCAGATGGCTGATAGAATACTCCCGCAGCGGGAATCTAAGCCAATCAATCAATGCTTGTGGCCACCAGAAACAATAATACCAGCTTGAACTGATTAAATATTATGTACGCATATTTTTCTTGCTTTCAGACGTTACCAAGAAATCAAGCAGTCAGATTTGCCGAGCGCAGTGGCTGCCAAGAAGACCAGGGAATTCCGCTGTCCGCCCAGAGAACAGATGAACTCAGTTTTAAGGTAAGTGTCTCGTCTTGTTTCAAAGTCGAAGTCTATAGTAGGTAAATAAGCACACAATCTACATCGTCGAAACTAAAATCTTACTTCTTGCTTATATTATAAATGCGAAAGTTTAAGTAAAAAAATTCGGCTCGCTTCGCTCGCATTGGTTTGAAGCTCGCTTCGCTCGCTAACTTTTAGAGACTTCTAGAAATGGTTTAAAACTACATTGAGTTAAAAAATTTGGCTCGCTTCGCTCGCTAACTTCTATAGACTTCTAGAGATGGTTTAAAGCTACATTAAGTTAAAAATTTCGGCTCGCTTCGCTCGCTAACTTCTAGAGGCTTCCAGAAATGGTTTAAAACAACATTGAGTTAAAAAATTTGGCTCGCTTCGCTCGCATTGGTTTAAAGCTCGCTTCGCTCGCTAGCTTCTAAAGACTTCTAGAGATGGTTTAAAGCTACATTGAGTTAAGAATTTCGGCTCGCTTCGCTCGCTAACTTCTAGAGACTTCTAAAGATGGTTTAAAGCTACATTAAGTTAAAAATTTCGGCTCGCTTCGCTCGCATTGGTTTGAAGCTCGCTTCGCTCGCTAACTTTTAGAGACTTCTAGAAATGGTTTAAAACTACATTGAGTTAAAAAATTTGGCTCGCTTCGCTCACATTGGTTTGAAGCTCGCTTCGCTCGCTAACTTCTAGAGACTTCTACAGATGATTTAAAGCTACATTAAGTTAAAAATTTCGGCTCGCTTCGCTCGCTAACTTCTAGAGGCTTCCAGAAATTGTTTAAAACTACATTGAGTTGAAAAATTTGGCTCGCTTCGCTCGCATTGGTTTGAAGCTCGCTTCGCTCGCATTGGTTTGAAGCTCGCTTCGCTCGCTAACTTCTAAAGACTTCTAGAGATGGTTTAAAGCTACATTGAGTTAAGAATTTCGGCTCGCTTCGCTTTGAAGCTCGCTTCGCTCGCTAACTTCTAGAGACTTCTAGAGATCGTTTAAAGCTACATTAAGTTAAAAATTTCGGCTCGCTTCGCTCGCATTGGTTTGAAGCTCGCTTCACTCGCTAACTTCTAAAGACTTCTACAGATGGTTTAAAGCTACATTAAGTTAAAAATTTCGGCTCGCTTCGTTCGCATTGGTTTGAAGCTCGCTTCGCTCGCTAACTTCTAGAGGCTTCCAGAAATGGTTTAAAACTACATTGAGTTAAAAAATTTGGCTCGCTTCGCTCGCATTGGTTTGAAGCTCGCTTCGCTCGCTAGCTTCTAAAGACTTCTAGAGATGGTTTAAAGCTACATTGAGTTAAGAATTTCGGCTCGCTTCGCTTTGAAGCTAGCTTCGCTCGCTAACTTCTAGAGACTTCTAGAGATCGTTTAAAGCTACATTAAGTTAAAAATTTCGGCTCGCTTCGCTCGCATTGGTTTGAAGCTCGCTTCGCTCGCTAACTTTTAGAGACTTCTAGAAATGGTTTAAAACTACATTGAGTTAAAAAATATGGCTCGCTTCGCTCGCATTGGTTTGAAGCTCGCTTCGCTCGCTAACTTCTAGAGACTTCTACAGATGGTTTAAAGCTACATTAAGTTAAAAATTTCGGCTCGCTTCGTTCGCAACGGTTTGAAGCTCGCTTCGCTCGCTAACTTCTAGAGGCTTCCAGAAATTGTTTAAAACTACATTGATTTAAAAAATTTGGCTCGCTTCGCTCGCATTGGTTTGAAGCTCGCTTCGCTCGCTAGCTTCTAAAGACTTCTAGAGATGGTTTAAAGCTACATTGAGTTAAAAATTTCGGCTCGCTAAGCATAGGCAGCAAAGATCGCATAGGCAGCAAAGATCGCATAGGCAGCAAAGATCGCATAGGCAGCAAAGATCGCATAGGCAGCAAAGATCGCATAGGCAGCAAAGATCGCATAGGCAGCAAAGATAGCATAGGCAGCAAAGATCGCATAGGCAGCAAAGATCGCATAGGCAGCAAAGATCGCATAGGCAGCAAAGATAGCATAGGCAGCAAAGATCGCATAGGCAGCAAAGATCGCATAGGCAGCAAAGATAGCAATATCGAATTAACACATTAAAATATAATGTAACTAACCTAGGTAATGTACATTACCGTCGTACTGATAACTTGTGTTTAAAGTACGTACCTACCCACAGAACACTAATGTATTAATACGATATAGGTACTTACTCAAACACAAGTTATCAGCACGATGTCGAAACACGCAAAGCCAACGGAGCAATGACGCCCGATACGACAGGCTAAGCGCTTTTATACAAATCCTTCGTAAACAACAAGATGGCGGCGATGTCGTACCGGTAGTCGTTCAGTGACTTACATTAAAATCATAAATTGACTTTTATATTAATTTAACTAACATCTAAATTCAGGATATTAATTAACGGAACTTTACACTAAAAAAAAATAAGATAGTTCCTATAATGATTATGTAGATAAAATTAAATATTCGTAGATATTTGTATTCCTGTTTTTTTTTTAAGACTAATTTTATTTTGAGTAGTTTCTATAAATTATTACCAGAATACGGTTAAAAATTTGTTTAAAAGATTGTGATTTTCTATGCTGTTTTTTAGTAGATATTATATAGTTTATTTATAAAAGACTGATTATTAATACTTTGTTTCATAAAAACATCGTTGTCTTATTTTTTCCTATTCCGTCTGATAGGAACCCGCAATTAAAATGGACGCTCGTATTATAAATTCAAAGGGTTAGGGTTTCTAAAATGTATAGCGAATTATGTATGTTGTTTTACCATTATAATTATATAAAAATCGAAGAACTATTATTTTAATGTAGGAAAGTTTTTCAATTGTATTTATAAGATGTCATTTCCGGTGATTAACACCACGAGGACAAGGTTGTTTTATATTAGGTATGTATATAATAAGTATTTGATTGGCATAATTGATATTTTAAATTATGGGTAGCTTATATCAGTAGGATTAATTCATTTTTATTGTATTTTTTTAATTTACACTTCTATTGTTAAGCCCCACGATTGGTCTGAAGTTTTGCAGCAATGACGCTAGCCATTCACAGAGCCGCTCGGGCTGTGATTGGATAAGCGTTTTGCCACCAAATCGGGGAGCTATTTTTTGAAACTTGTAACGAGATATGAGTTTGGAAGGACATTCTGTTTTTGGGAGCTGAGGAATTTATATATTTTATAAAACTGTTACACTAATAATAGTTACTAAATAATAGTTCTTCGATTTTTATATAATTATAATGGTAAAACAACATACATAATTCGCTATACATTTCAGAAACCCTAACAAAAGGTTAATTGAGTAATAGGTCGGACCTACCTGGTAGGTGTTACTAGTTTAGAAAAGAGTAAATGGAGTAAAAGGAGTAAACTTGACTATATACTTGTCCTAAGCCTCGAGCTCAACTATATACCTACTTGTCTTACCCCCGAATACTCAAACGCAACTCAGAGTTGAGCACGTCTCAACTCACGGTTTTTTGACAGTTTCTGATGATAATCTGTCAAAAAATCGTCATTTGAGACGTGCTCAATTTTGAGATGCGTTTGAGTATTCGGAGGTTAGGCCTTTTACGAAATCTACTAGGTAACTATGATGTTTTTACAGGCTTCAAGCACATGGACCAGGAAGAAGAATCTTGGAAGGAGAATTGTCCTTGTGGCGAGGAGTTCATCGTCAGGATGAACGAGATCCACGAGAGCCTCATGGTGCATGTGTCTCTCAACGCTCTGCAAGAGCCACTGTCTGAGGTAACTATTACTAATCATAACGTAAATAACATTTGGAATTTCTTGAAAAACATTTATCTATGGAGCGAAAGTCTTTAGAGAGAACTAGAAAGAGTTGAAGGTGTGAAAGGTTAATTATAGTTGAAAGAGAACTAGAATAAGTGAAAGTATAATTAAAAAAAAATGTCAAGTGCGAGTTGGATCCGCACACGAAAGGTTCAGTACTAGTGCAAAAAAAAAACTTGAATCTACAGTAATTTTTATTATAAAAGTGTCTTATAATAATTTGACGGCCTCTGTGGCGTGGCGGGCGATTACTCGGCAGAGGCGCAAGAGGCGCGGGTTCGATTTCCGCTGCGGAAGAAATTGCATGTTCTGTAAATATTTGTTCCGGGTCTGGGTGTTGTGGTACCATGGTACTCGTAGTTTCTGATACCCACGACACAGGGAATCCTAATGTGGGGTCAGGACTATGTATGTGACTGTTGGGTGCTATTTATTTATTTATTGTACCTACAGGCCATAGAAGAACCGGCAAATAAGACTCCAGAAGAGAAGTTTCGTAAAGTCCTGATCGGCACTATTGTCAGTTGGGCCGAGGAGTCGCAGATCGAGACGCCCAAACTCGTCAGAGAAATGTTCAGGTAATTTTACTCATATCTCTGTTCCAGGTACCAAACAAAAAAAAATGTATCTTCGTTGCCATTTATGTTTTACACTATTTATATGTTAATTCATGTAACATGATGAAACTGGCAGATATATTACAGACTCCTAATGATAATAATAATATATTTCTTCCTTCCAGTCTCCTAGTCCGTCAGTACGACGCTGTTGGCGAACTGATCCGTGCTCTCGAGAAGACTTATGTGATAAACGCGAAGACGAAGCTGGATGTAGCGGAGATGTGGGTGGGGCTGAGCCAGATCCGCGCGCTGCTGCCAGTGCAGATGAGCCAGGAGGAGGAGGAGCTCATGAGGAAGAGACTCTGGTGAGCCATCATTCCTATTTAGATCAAGAATATACGTAAGACTAAGTTGGAGGTGCGAAGTTGTAGGTGGGATTGTGTCAGATCCGCGCGCTGCTGCCTGTGCAGATGAGCTAGGAGGAGGAGGAGCTCATGAGGAAGAGACTCTAGTGATCCATCATACTAATTAAGATTTAAAAAAGACTGACTTGTTCTTAGAATAGAAGCAAACAAACAATTCCAAACCTATGATTAATAAGACTGAGATATAGTTTGTTTACTTTATTATATTTGAAACTCATCAGATATTATATCTTATTTCAGGAAACTCGTGAACAACCACACCTTCTTCCAGCTGATTTAATCAGGTATGACTTGTTTACTATAAAACACAACTACTTACCTACATGCTCAGATCAAATATAAAGAGTAGACGCCGCGCCGCGAACAACAAAAGTGAAGCCACACAAAACCGTGCTCCTGCAAGTAAACATACACGCTCACGCACACACCTACACTAAAACCATGCTCATCGCTCTTAGTACGTCACGAGTCTTAAAAATAGAATTATGCCTTCCTGTGTAGTGAAAACTTGTAAAAACAGCAGTAAATCACATAAAAAGTCTCACGGAATCACTTTTCACTTGTAAGTGCTTCAAATAGCATCGTTTCTTAATTATTATACTGTGAATTTAGGTTACTTGGAACACACAACCTTAAAACCACACACATAGATAAAATGGCGGCTTCACTTTTGTTGTTCGTGGCGCGGGGTCTTTTCTTTTTATTTGGTCTGAGCCTACATGGTTCAATTTGGGAAAATTGTGTCATAAAAAAATGTTGATTTTTTTAAATATAGAACTCTCTAAATTCACATACAAACATGACCCACAATACAGAGGGACACTAGGATTATGTGTCTTGGGTATCAGAAACTGCGAGTACAGTACAGTCAACGGATCTTGACACTCGTGAAGTTAGCAGTTTGACATGCGCAATGAAGTTTTTCATACTGTCTACTGCTCGAAACGGCTAACTTCACGAGTGCCTAGATCCGTTGACCGTACTGTACCACAAATTGCCTGCTTTTTCTTGATAGGCACTTGATATGAATAAGTAAGTAAATAGATACCTATTATGTATGGTATGTATGTTCGTATGAGCTAGTGGCCAACTCTAGTGACGGAGTTTTTAGGCCGCCTAAAGGCCTCCGTCATGGCTTAACGACTTAAAAGCCGGGACCCATAATTTAGCGTGTCCTCCGAAGCACGGAGGCACTCAGCTCGCAATGCCACTTGCGGTCAATAAACTTAATTTATTGAACAATAATAAAATGGTACCTAGGTTAGGTATTAGGTTAGACTGAAACCTACTATATTTACTGTATTTTTCCAGATACTTACAACCCTCAATTTCCTGATCACCAGTAGCTATCAAAAGCCAGTGGGAAACTTGGTTAGCACCTGTAAGCCTCTGCATAGAGTAAGCGGTGAATGCCTTGAATGATGCCAACCTACATCAAATTTCCTACCTCTGAACAAGAGAGGAATTAAATCAAACAAGGGTAATATTTTAATCAACTATTTATTTTAGTAGGTATTACATAATAGTATTTGTGAGAGCATCAGCGAACTAAAATAAATTAACTTTATTAGATTCTTTGAAAAAACTTTCACTTTCATTATATTAGTAGAATATAATCTTTATTTCCAAAAACATGAAAGTATGTACCTACCTATAAAAACAATAACAATGATTTCTGCCTCGTTTCAGATTTGCAACAGTGGCTTAAAGGCATACCTACTCATGTGCTACATTAGGAGGGGCAGCTCATGACAGTTATATTATGTTAAATAAATGCATTAAAACCATAAAACACAAAAATGCTCACTTTTCTTTAACTTATTAAGTACTACCTGCCGCCTGCGGCTTCGCTCGCCTATTGCCAGGATAAAAAGTAGCCTAATGTTATTCCAGCACACATACTATGCATATCCCAAGTTTCACTCAATCCGTGCAGCCATTTAGAATTAAATTATGAGTCACAAGCATCGTCACATCTTCACAAACTTTTGCATTCACAATAAAAGAGCTATTAGTTAGGTTAGGTTAGTACCTACTACAACTACTACTAGCCCCTAGTTCTTTCGAACCCTGCGTGGTGAAAAGATTCAAAATGCGCCTCAAAAGCTCCTTTTGTGCACTAGGGCTCCGGGAGTAATAATTATTCTGTACACTAGGGTTAGGTTATTTCACTTATTTACCACATCATTTATTAGGGATATTATTCAATGGTACCTAGATTATATTATTTATTGTACAAATAATCTATTCTGCTATTAAATAGTTTAAAGAAGACTAATTTATTTACATAATTAGTAAAAACACAACCTAGTTTTTAGCAAAACACGCAATATTGAAGCATGTAATTTTGACAATTCAAAACGAGCCTCGTCTCGCGCCTACTCTCGTTTATGAAATCTGACATTGTCATGCAGAATACGATAACACGGTAATTCCACACGTTTTCCCGCGTCTCGTTTTGTTTGGTCATCGTGAATAGGGCCCCTGTGCTGACCCCACATAGGGTGGGATAAGGGCAGGAAGATGATGATGATGTAGGTACATTACCTGGGTACCTACACCTTTCTGATTTAACGCAAACAATAAATTTGTCTAGGTAGAGGAAGCTTAGTAGGTACGAGTATAAAGTTATTTTAAATTGGCTGAGCTCTCAGCTCACGGTCACGCGTAGGTAACAGGATGTAACAAGGAGGTCTGTAGCTATTTTTGTTCTTTATTAGACTAATGGCACAGTACCTAGTAGTAAATCCAACAACATAATGGTTGACAGAGGCATTTTTTATGTTCCTAATTTGAATAAGTCGGATTATGGGACAATACTAAAAGTAAAATAAATTTATTTGGTTTAGTTAATCCAAATGGCAATAGGATGTTTTTCCATCGGCATAGAGTTTTAATAGGCCGCCAGCGGAAAGCTGGGACCAGTCCAATGATCGTTTGCTCTCTCATTGTCGAGCGACGAGTCTCGTTTTATCGAAAACCCAATTTAGGAAGCGACTTCCTTTTTACCTTCTTTTCTTGATTTCACAAAAGGCGCTGTTATCGATTGACTGTATCAGAATAAAGTATTTTCAAGCCGTGTAACGCAGTCGCAGGCGCCGAATTTTCCGGAAGCGGAAACGGAAATAGTGGATAATACTGCTATTGGCTCAAAAATAAAGATGTCATTGTCAATGTCAAGTACTTTAGGGGTGCGTTCATTGAGGTTCATTATGAATGACATAACTTACTTAATGACAATTAAGGTGGTAATACACATGCCTACAACATAGAGCAAAGTTTGGATAAGTTAACGGCCTAAGCAAATACATACACGGCACAACTGGATACTTTGGAAAGTAAACTTGCATGCAATTGCTTCATCGAATAATTACTTTTAGATTCAATAAATAAATAAATAAATTGGAATTTGATTCTGTGACCTGCCAGTTTTGCAAGCCTCCGCGATCCAAATTAATTAGCTGCTATACTTTACAAACTATTTGTACAGGACCTGGCTAAACTAGTAGATTACACCAAACTTTATGTTGAAAGTAGCTATGAAACAGGCATGTAAACGTGCAAGGCACAAGGCAGTGTATTCAGCCATTAGAACTTGTATTTTTTTTTATCTGTGGCTCGCTGCCGGCTGCAATTTGCCATTTTTGTATTTTGTTTGTACCTACCAAAACAAAAACAATTTGAAAACTTTATGAAGATCAAATAAAAATGCAAGGAAATACGGATTTAGTACCAGAGCTTAAAAGAATACTGCCGCTGTCCATAATGGACGATATTGCATGTTTCGTGTTCTACGATAACCACCCAAGAGATTTACGAAACATCGATATTGCCATTTGTACAAAAAATGGGGAGCTTAGGGAGTATTATCAACGAGATCTATGTGATTCTATCCATCTAACAGTTTCCTCAGAACCATCAGAAATAATAATCCTGAGGAACAGTGCTTCTGAACTGTTTTACATCGTAGGAACTAAGGACGAAGTTCACATTGTATCTTTCAAAAAAAGTTTGCATTTGCATACAAAAATCATAAACGTCGATAGGTTTGCTGTTGATGATTGGGGTTGCAACGGGCAGACCTGCCTCAAAGTGATCAGGAAAGATGATGCTGTCCCAATATTCTTTGATGAAAACTTCAAAAGTAGTGAGGCGATGTTTCCTAGCAAATCTAGCCCGGATTACTTGCCAATATATTCTGAACTGAAGCGAAAGTATACTGAAGCTCAGTATAGTGTGAAGAACCATGAGAAGTCAATGAGGGACTACATCAAACTGAGGCATGCAGCTACATTGTGTGCTCATCAGAATATACACCCAAATCATGGTGACTCTCTTTTCAGAAGTAAATCAAGTGTAAGTATCCTTCTACCTCTACTACTCCTAGGCCAGTGTAGTCTGATCAGGCCCTGTTACAGTACGCCCAACGAAACTTTGCATTTGCGAAGTTAGCCGTTTGTCATGTGCAGCTTTTTCATACTAAATTGTCTACTGCGCTTCAAAACGGCTAACTTCATGAATGCCAAGTTTCGTTGGGCGTACTGTACATTATGATTAAAGAGTACCACTCTCTGCCTTCCGATCCTGTGCGGTTTCTATGTACTCTCAAACGGTGAAGGAAAACATTCAAAGGAAACTGGCATGGTTTCTTTCGTGCACTTGACACATATTTCGAATTTTTTATTACAACTACTACTATATAGTCATATTAACATCAACATTAAGTGCTCAGTGAACAAGGGGGGGGGGGGGGGGGGGTGAGTATAGGATAGAGAGAGGTCAGCACTCAAAATTTGTAATGCATCGATTGTTTTCAAATACATACAAGTTTTTATAATGATTCCAGGTTTATGGAGCTCTGAGAGTTAAAACCCAGAAACCATGGGTGAAAGTATGCAACACAAAAATAGTTGTTGCCTTACACATGCGTAATGAATACAACGAGTAAGTACCTCCTTTTAATTCTTTTATACAATACAACTACTTTGCTGCTGTGGTTTCACTCAGACTGAATTCAAATATAACCTATATAATAGTACTCGGGGATAGTATAGCTTTCAATCAGTGAAATGGTTTGTCAGGATCTGTCCAGTAGTTTCTGAGATAACCTCCTCCAAACAAACAAACTTTACCTGTTTGTAATAGTAGTGTTGATTGCCATATCGACAGCAGAAAGCGGAAATGTTGTATCTCAAAAAATGGCTTATATGACTTAAAACTTGATTGTTGATAAGCAAAAAAAAGCCGCGTCAAATGTTCTGTCTCGTCTTTCTACTATGAAAAATTTTATGATACGCCCTGGATTTTTTCCTAGTTTTTTACTGTTCACACGACTAATTGCTGTAAATAAAGTTTTTTTGGCTCTGGTGTAAAATTGAATATTTTGAGATACGACAAAATCACTTTCTTCTGTCGATATAATCCTAAACCTGTTCTTAACTCTCTGTCCATTTTAGGCAATATAAAATATACTGAATGTTTTTAATATCTCTCTTGCAGGCCCATAGAAAATGTACACATACTACTTAACTCTCCCACCATAACATCCCTGTCATACACCACAAAAACATTCACCAATACTGACATCCTTCCATTCTGGAGGGAACAAACACACTCTCTTTCACCCAATTGTGTGACAACTGTGGTTGCTGTAATGAAACTGAATGATATAAGACCATCTGTGACCGATAAGATGGTTTTAAACGGTGCACTATCATACAATACTGGAGGGAAAACTTTTCTGATGCCATTTGAGGAAGTCATCATCCCTTCAAATGATATGTTAAGCGATGCGTTTGATGCTCTATCATCAGTTAAATATGGTAAGCTGAAACTACAAAAAATTACATTGACAATAAAATATTGGTCCATATCGCACAATACATCCCACAGTGGAATGTCAGTGCAGAATTTTGTTCTACCATTAATTTAAATTATTAGTCCACAACAAATATGTACTTGTGTAGAAAAACCATTGATATCAACAAAACACCAAGATCGTGAGATGTCTTATAATAAAAGTAGAATGCTGTAGTATCAAAACATGTGTATTACTCATAGTAAGTTACCAAATAGTGATCTTACTAATATAATAAATGTGAAATTTTGTGTGCAAGTGTGTTTGTTTCCATACATCTCTGAATACAATATACTCAGTATCTTGGAAAACACAGTTTATGATTATGACCTTAAATAACACAGGGTACTTTTTAACCAGGTAGGTACAACGTGAGCGAAGTCGCGAGTGGATACTACATACATACATATTATCACCCCTAATGGGGTGGGCAGAACTACAAATAATCATAAGAACTTGCAGCCACTCCTGATTCAAAGACTCAAGATGGATAAAGTGAACGATGGGGACTGGTGATCAGCCCATCGCCCATATAGATGGTCCATTATGTTGGAGAGGATACTATCCCTTAGTTGACTTTTACGACATGCTCGGGAAAAGAAGCAGCTGGACGCATTCTGTATTTTTTCTTTACTCCCAATCCAGCAGAGAAGTAGTTGATGCAAATCTGGGATTCAAACTCACAATTGACATTGTTTTTTGTATTTTTTTCAGATGCTAACACCATGCTGGCTATTCTATCTACAACAAAAAAGACTGACTTAAAAATGAGGCTTATCACAAATGGTGAATCTCTTATCGATCTATTCAGTGAACATCTTCATATGGAGAGAATTAGTCCTGACGTTGTGCTTTACAACAAGTCTCCATACCATGTCCTAAATGGTGCAATGTTGCACTTCACTGGTGGTACCGATAAGTCTTCTATAGTCACAGCTTACACAAGGTAATTTAATACTCGACTGAAAACTGCAGCCTTCAGATTTTTACTGTTTTCACAAGGTCACCGGTTATGCTACCGCGTTCATCAGTTTTGTATGAATCTGATATGGGACAATCTAGTAATAATAATACAGATTATGTAATGCGAGTCAAATTCACACATTAAGAGTTCCGTACCATCATACATATTAATAAATAAATATTTGTGGACATTTCACACAGCGCCATCTGGCCGCAAACTAAGTAAAGCTTGTACTATGGGAACCAGATGGCTGATAGAATACTTAAATACTTTTTTGGTAAATACATACTTATAATACATAATACTACAACACCCAGACCCGGAAGAAATATTACATATATTTCTCCCGTAGCGGGAATCGAACCCGCGCCTCTTGCGTCTCAGACGAGCACTCGCCCGCCACGGCACAGAGGTCGTCGTATTAAGTGTTTTATTTTATTTTTATTATTTGTTGTTATAGCGGCAATAGAAATAAACACTTTATAAAAACTTCAACTACCTATTGCGGTCCATGAGATACAGCTCGCTAACAGACGGGCGAACATCCGGACAGTGGAGGCTTAGTAATATGATCATGTGTGACTGTAGAACATATTTTGAGTATTAGAAATTAAGTACCATTAATTTCTTTATAGCAATGAGTATCATTAGAGCCTGTGCACCATAGGCTGTGGTGTCCAACAGTTTTCTTGCTCCAAAAATTATGCCCCGACAAAAATTATAATAGCAAATTCCTATTCAGCTTGCTCAACAGTTCTTACTGCATTTTATTGTTTCAGGAATAAATCGCAGCTTCTTGCGCTCATACACAGCGTAAATGACTTGGTACCAGCGAAAATCATCATCACGACCCCGAACTTCACAATATCCACCAATGTTCCAGAACTCTCTGAATTTTCTGAGCCAATACCTAGATCTCCCAAAGTTGATCACATAGGGTATGCTAAGACAGTGCTGAAGAGAACCGAGAGGATATTGGAGTATTTGGATATGTCTATGATGAAAATGAGTGAGAGTAAGGATCCTAATGTCATCCGCCAGGTTGGTTTTCAAATAGATTTGTATGGCTGCGGTAAGGATGGATACAAAGAGTTTAGAGATCAAATGTTGAGGGAAGAAAAGAAGGGAGTTGAATGCTTGATGAAAGAGGCATCTAGCGTTGAGCCAATGGTTTTTGACTAGCACAGCGGCCCCGCCTACCGATATCATGGGTTCAAATCCAGTCGTGCACCAACGGGTTTTGCTATTCGAAAAAATTATGTGCGCTCTACCAGCAGTACTCTCAAACGGAGTAGGAAAAAAGTTCGAAAACATGTGTCAAGTGCACGAAAGGGGCCTTTGAGGCGCACTTTAAATCTTTTCACCACACTGGTTCGAAAAAATAAGTGACACGATTAGATCGATTGAAATAGACTACTGCAACTACTTGGGTCACTTGCATTTACATTTTTCATGCAATATTTTAATATTTAAAACAGATAGATGATGGATCTGCAACCAATTGTCTACTGTAGGTACCTACAATAGTGGAACTTATTAGTATTGAGTAGGTGTCTATCATTGAAATAAGAATTTATTTGTAAAAAAATATAAGAGACAGTTTTTCGAAATTTTATTTAAAAGTAACATTGTAGTTGTCACAGACATAATAATATCTATCATATATCTTTGCATTTATAATATATCTTCATAAGTTGAGCTTTTTCATCAGTTCTTCTGCGTACAGAAAAAACTTAACACTACACCATGAAACATTTGTCTTCATTGTGATCGAGACATTAAAATTAACTATAGTTTTTATAATAACACAACACATAGGAAAAAAAAATACAGACAGATGCAAGATTTTTCTTATGGGCTTAAAACTTATGATGGAATTAAAATAGTAGGTATAGAATTCCTTATTATATATATATGTTCTTAGAGGGCGGTAAGATAATAAATTAAACTACACCATAAATCATTTTCAGACCGGTAGTTAAAAAAATAAATTGTCTATTATCCACAGAACACAGAAAAGAGAAGTTTATTATAAAAAGTTTACTAACAAATTACTAAAGACATTGTAATATTTGATATCGATTCTGTTAGGAATTTTCTAAACTTAATTTAATTTGACAGTCCTAAAAATGTTGGCGTCCCTTTTTTTTATATATTGAAATAACAGGGAACGCTATATTTTTTAGAGTTATCAAGTTAAGTTGAGTTTACAGAATCGACATGATTATTGCACTAATTTATATCTAACTTGCTGTATGAAAGTATATTAATTACAATTCCTAATTATAGGGACTTAATATTTAAGTATTGCATTTACTTACATACTCTCAAACTCATGAAACGAAATTCGTATTTCGAGAGGGTATTTATTTATTTTCTGCATACTTATTGAATTATCTACTTAAGCTATTTAATTCAACTACTTACCTTTGTTTATAAGTTGCCTTTAAGGCTTTATTATTGCTATTTTAGAACTTTAAAAGCTCTTGTTTATATACATTTCATGAAAACTTAATTATAAGTTGTCAATTTAAATATGTACCCGGCTTTCCCCAATTTAGTATTCTTAGCACCATTTAATCAGCCATTAAATAATAACATAACATATCTATGTATTATATTGAAATAAACTAAGTTTAAAATAAAACATTTTGATCTCATAATAATAAAACTATTTTTGTTACAACATTTTATAATAATACACAATGTATGTTTGTAAATTTACCCACCACCGAAAGTATTCAAGAATCCATGACTGTTGGTAACAAGCAATCCGAAAGAAGTAGGTACATATTGTATCAAGTTTTGTGATTTATTTGTTTTTGATTACCCTAAATTATGAACTAGGCTATCGTACGAAGTCATGTTTATTAAGTATGTTATTTTGTTTTAAAATGTATTTAAATCATTGATTGATATCTTTTCAACTAGTCTTTAAACAGTTCAAATATTTTAAGCAAAGCTTTCATGGGTGGGTACTAGGTATTAGAATTTGTATGTATTTATAAGAATTTTATATCATGAAATAAAAAAATAACAAGAAAAAGGATTGTTTGTTCCCAACTAACATCTTATGCCACCACCCTCTGCTCTACAAATGGGACGTATTCAAAATACATTTTAAATCCCTATCTGGAGCAAAAAAAAACTATTGCCAGGTACTAGGAAGCTTAGTGATGCCGCCTGACTCTGTTCAAAAAATATTATCTAGAAAAACATCCTTAAAAATAGGAAAACATAAAAAACTAACATAATTCAGAATTTTATATTACATGTCGAAACACTTGAAACACTTAAAAAAAAATTCGAGATGTCAAAATGAATTTTTCGCAAGGAGACAAAGTTATCCTTGCAAACTATTGCATGAAAATTGCGTAAATACATGATTGTAGTTTTATAATAATTAATCATAACTTATTTATTACTATTATTGCATTGCACGACCGGCCTTATTCCATTATATAATTTACAAATATAAAATAATGTAAGAAATAAATTCCTACTCACAAAAAATAACACTAAAAATCTAGGAAAACAATAATTCAAATCATAGAATACATCGTTCATTTAACTGTATTATAGTAGCGCTAAATGAAAGATTACATCTTAACTATTGTATAGTTTTTGCTAAACTTAATTACATAGTACTTATTATTTATTACATAGTTTCGTACTAATATTATTGCCGCTTATATTTCACACATATTGCACTGTATATTGCACATTTTATCAACATTAACAAAATACACTAAAATTTACAAATCATTGATTGTTCGTTTACTTCTTTCACTCTCTCGTGAACTTTTACTATTATTGTTATATCTGTAATCACAGTTTTCGTTCGACGGCTTTCTAAAATTGTCGAAATACACCGAATGAGTCTCAACGCTTTCAGCACCTGATTCACTTCTAGCTTCGTTTTCAGTATCGTCACTTTCACTACAACTTACTATTTTTGCAACCACTAGTTTCCTTGGCATTTGTCTAGAACTTGAATCACTGCTTAGGTAACCAGAGTCTTGCACGTTTGAATTCCTTCTCCTGAAACGTTTGCTCTCAGTTTTGTTATTTTTCACAAATGTATCAGTGTTTATTCCGCTGCCACTATAACCCCTGCCTGATCGTTTCCTACTAAACGTCTTCAAAGATTCACCTTTCCTTTGAGGTTTCACAGGATCTGCGTTATCATACTCCGAGGACTGTGATTGTACAGAAGCTCTCATAGGACTTATGGGTCCATAAGATGAATCAGCAGTTAGTAACGAATTATCGCTTGCAACGAATTCAGTCGATATGGTGAATGTCCTCGGACTGAGGCTTCTGCTATTCAAGTTTTTTGAATGTGTTTCTATTGGAATCTCGCCTTCTACTTTCCTGGGCGGGAAAGCTGGCTGCTCGTATATTGCGTCATCGATGCTGGGCGGTAAGGGGGGTAAAATATCAGGTCGCGCTAGATTTTTCATCTGTTTAATCGTTGGAGGAGTGCTCTGACGTTGCCTTCTAGAATGACGATGTTCTAATGTTAGTATTCGACCTTCCTCTGTACTCCATTCCGGTGGTGTTTCCTCCCATGCATCTTCACTAGTTTCTACGAGGCTCTTCGATCCACTGAATAGTTCAGAAGACAATTTCGGACGATCCAAAATAGTACGATGTTCATACTCATTCCTCAGACTATGGAATTTTGGAGATGGTTCAAGCACGGGTTTTTTGAATGTCCCACTGCTTCTAAGTTGTATTCTTTGACTGGAACTGTTTACATCACAATTGAAATTGGTACCATTGAAATTGGCACCGAACTCTACACGTTCTATAGTGCTTTTATGTTTTGGATGTTTTCTATCAAGAGTGTCTGGCTCGAAACCATCAGACTCGTGAATTTTTATGTAATTTTCAGGAGAGTCCTTAACCTCTATGGTCAAACAACCTGGCTTTTCCTCTAAATCATCTGGTGGAATGATCAACTTTCTACTTCCCATAGAACATTCAGAGCCGCTTGGAGATGTAGGAGTACTTCCGAAGTTATAGTTATTGTTCACGTATACTTCACTTACTAGGCTGTAATCATTTTTGTCTTTAGCAGTTTTCTTTTTATCTAAAGTTGCAGTAGAATTTGCGTTTCTACGTTTGCCTATAGTTTCATAATGATTCATGTCTATTTGTATGTCTCTGTGTGGGGAAGGTGTGTTGCTATTACTACTTGAATGCGTTTTATACACAGCGTTTCTCATCGTCAGTTCTTCTTCAAGAGGTAATGCATTGCTTAAACTCGGACTTGCCTGAGATGATGGAATGTCTGGATATTCAGAAGTGGAAGCTGATATTGCTTTCTTATGAGAATTTCTTTCTAAACTGTCTGTTTCGTAATCATTGGCTGTGGGGCTTTCCGAGCAATTCCTTGTGTAGGTATTTAGGTTTTTAGTATTTGAGTTTGCTCCAAATCTTTCTTCGTCAGAGCTGCTTTGGTTATATGATTTGGTACAATGATCCAGAGCTATTGCCTCATTGACCATGTCTGGCAAATCGTTCTTGTTTCTCAGTTGATTAATCGCCTTGTTTCTTAGACTGCCTGAGCGATAGTTATTCAGGCCAATAGGATTAATATCGCGTGCCTGGCTGACAGTCTGAGTATAATAATTGTTGAGATTTTGATGGTATTCAGCTGTCTCAAAATCTGGAAGTGGTAAGTTGTAATTGTGTGTACGCAGCATTGGTTCTGATCTCACCGACATTGTAGAAGACTTCTTTGGGTTAGAGTATTCATCATTCATAAACATAGTGTTCGGAGATGTAAAACTATTTTGTTTCTTAATTTTGTTTCGTTGTTCTGAGGTTGTCAATTTTTGGGTCGAACTCGGTAAGTAGTCACCGTAGGAATTTTTTGCTGAGGGTATATTTTCCAACCATTTTCGTATACTGTTTTGTTTGTCCCCTTTACTACCGAGGCAGTTAGTACATGGCGGTAAGTTATACTTCATCGAATGTTGGACTCCATTTTCATCAATGGTTGTACAACCTGGACATCCCAAACAATTCTTCTTTCTACTATTCTCCCTCTTGAGACTAACAACACTTCCACTTCCCATACTCGGATAGTCTATTGCATTTCCATTGCCCGAGTACGTTTCTTCTTCCGGTATTTCATTCAAAATTGGATGGAATCGCTTTGCTTCCATTTTGTGTTTCGCTATCGATATTACTTCTCTGATTTTAACTAGGAACTCTAAAGCTGCGGGAGGGGGTTCCTGAAACATTAAGTCAAATTAGTTTTAAATCTAACTTTATCTATGCTTTTTGCTTTGATTATTCTGGTACTACTCTACCTGACTGGGAGTAAAGAAAAAACAGAATGCGTCCAGTTGTTTCTCTCCCCGAGCATGTTGTAAAAGTCGACTAAGGGATAAGTAAGGGATCTTGAGGAGAGTAATAGATCTTGAGAGGAGTATCCTCTCCAACATCTGGACCATATATATGGACTATGGACTGATCACCTGACACCATGGTTCATCCTATCCATATTGGGACTTTAAATCAGGAGTGGCTGCAAGTTTTCTTATGATTACTTGTGGCTGTGCCCACCCCATTAGGGATACTATGTATGTATATATTCTGGTACTCACCGCCATTAAATGTGGCTCAAAGTATGCAGGATTGAAATAAAGTTTTCGTCTCGTAGTGCCCACAGGTCGTGCTATCTCTCTATCGTCTGTCGTTTCCACTATAGAAACATGTTCATCTGGAAGTCGTTCGATGCCAGATTCATCGCGGTGGCTCGATTCTGGATTATCGTTGTTGAATCTAAATTCGTGGTGTTGGTGAATTAGTGCTGCTGTCGTTTTGACCTATAACGTTATAAGATTTATAAGTGCATGACAGTAATTTTGTGCATGGAGTATATTTCAATTTCTTACGAGGATACTTACATTGAACATGTTATCATCACTTCGTACGCTAATATCAGTAAAATCTTCGGAATCAGATAGATTACTCCCAGAATCGCTGGTAAAGCCTTTACTATCATGAAATCTGTTCATAGACAAAAGCGGATTCTTCTTTACGACTCCGTTATCTTGTCCCATTGCATTGGGCAATGTTGGAATCCTTTCGTTATTCACTCTTACTATATCTCGTTCGGTTATCGAAGATCCATCTTTCTTCTTGAGTCCCTTCAGCCGTCTCAGGCTATCACCTTCATCGGACGCTGCTTTTCTACGTTTTCTGATGTGTAGAAAAAGGAAAACAGACGCTACATATACGAGGCCAAGCAATAGGGAGCTGATGCCTATAGCCACGTATTCTGTAACTGTGAGGCCTGATGAGCTTTCCGAATCTGAGGTTTGGGCGTTTGATGCAAACAGGACTTCAGTTACATCTGAAAATAGGAACAACCAATGTAGTTTGAAGAAGTAAGGTTTTGTTTTTTTACTCGACTACCGGGATGTATGTAAACTACTTATCATAATTTGACAAATGAGGTTCTTATCATTGGAAGCGTCTCGATTGTTTGCTGGTTATATTATATGGGCTACGTGACGTCATAGGTATTAAATTGAATATGGCGCCCTCTAGAGGACATAAAGTCATGAACTAAAAATAAAACCGGTCAAGCGCGAGTCGAATTCTCACATGAAGGGTTCCGTACCATCGCTCATGTACTTACATAAATGTTTCTTGTATGACACCTATTAGAACCCTTACCTAGCGAAAGGCATTATTAAGGCTACATAATAATTGTGCTAAGGCTTAGTAATCATTAGGCTCTCAGACCCACCGTTATTTCAATCAGGGTCATTATCAACTAAACTACAATAAAGTACTTACTAGATCTATGCGGTGTTCCTTGTACCCTAAATGCGACGCAAGGAGTAAAAACACCGCGTAGGTCGAGAGGGGAGATTGGGGTGGCGTCGACATCACGGCACAACAGTCGGACTACCATCAGCCGTCCGGACATTCGAGCTCGGATGTCATTCTCACCACTCCACTGGAAAATAAGAAAAAAATTAAACGATATGGAAGTTATTATCTAGAATTATTCCTAGACCCACGGTTCTACATTCTCGTTGATACTTTTTGCCTAATGTTTATGGCAAAATAAAGTCTCCATGATGAGGGTGGTCTCGTCAAGAGAAAAATCTCCGTATGTCTGTAGTATAATAATCACAAGTTTAGAAGAAAAGAGCTAAGTACCTGCAAGAAGGTTCTCCCTTCATCTCGAAACAAGTTAAATGGAACATCTGCGTCCAAGGTGTTCCGTAGATCTAGGAACCCTTTTCTTGTTAGGAACTGTGCACCAGATACAGCACATATTGGCGTTTTTACACCTGAAAAGTGATTTTAAATATTACACTTTCGAAGAGGCAGTTTTATTCGTAAACTTTCTCAATAATAATTGAAGTTTAAAGTCAGAAAAAACAAAAACAACGTTCATTATCCTACAAAATAGAACTAGTTGCTGGGCTATGTAGGTATATAAAACCAGTAAAGATTGAACCAATACCTTTGAAGGTGATCTCTTTCGAAGGATGAATGATTTGTCCCTTTAGTGGCAAATATACAAAGGGAATCCGCTGCCCTCCAAGTCCGGACCCGAATGTAGCCAAGGAACACTCTGAAAATTCCAAATACACAACAGAATAAGTAATAATAACTTGAAGCGTATGAACTAACAACAAACTTTTAGAAGTTTGCACAAAAGCATTGAATACAAATATTTGTAAATTTCTTTACAACTTTAGCGTTATACAAAAGTGTTTACTTCAACATTACTTTATTCACCGTCGCGTTTGTAGATAGGAATCAAGACTAATCCTAATTTAATGCCGTTTCATATGCAAATTATTTTTGCGAAATCCCAATTTATACAGCAGCATCGAAATTCTGTTCATTCATATTTTATCATAAAAACTGTAGTCCATATTTATTGTGATTTTGAATTTGAAATAATTGCCATTGATCTGTGAAAACCGATGCGTAATTTTATTCTGACACCGAAATCCCATGGCGGTTTTCATTAGTAGTTTCCCCCAAGACAAAATGTGTTCACGATACAACAACTTCGAACTGCTTTGAGGAACTTGTAGATTTTTACCTACATTGCTACTTGGTATTAACTTGGTATTTTTACCTACATTGCTACTTGGTACTAACGTAGGTAGGTACTCGGTATTAACGATTTCAAGTAAGTATGTATGTATCATGTAGATATAGATAGAGTGTTGACAATTCGCTTAGTCACTATGTGTTCATGATGACTAATACTCGAGAGCCTAGATCAGCCATACTCAACCTGCGGCCCGCAGGCCGCATGTGGCCCGCCGGATCTTTCTTATTGACGCGCCTGGAGTTATAAATTTATTTTCAACCATTTTAAATTTCGTTCCCATCACAGAAACATTGGGCGAGCTGAGTAAATAAAATAAGTACTAGATAACCTTACTGCGATGTGTTGCATTGGCGATACGCAATTGTATCTAAATCACCCATTCGAGTAAATCGACAGTCGTTAGATTATGCATTCGATTGTCAATTTAGTCGTTGTTTCTAAAAAAACAATTGAATAAAAAAATCGACGTTTCTTATTAACACCTTAATATTTTTACTTGCGACCCGCAACACCACGTCGACTGATACGTGTTTGTGACTCCTATAAAAAAAAGGATGAGTATGGCTGGCCTAGATTAATTTATTGGAGCGGAATATCTACCGGGCATACAGTCGTAAGCTTGGTTGTCTTGTCGACCTATGCTTTCAATTTGTTTTTAATCCAGACCTATTGTGTTGTGCTATAATATCCTAAGTTTAATATTTCGAAATTTCTCTTTTCCTCAGCTGGCTTTCAGTCGGTAAAAAACATATAAATATGTAAAAGGTGATATAAATCTTAAATGTATTCGCCGAAACGTTGTTAATCTCCCTATGTTAAGCATATTCAAGATAAGTAAGCTTTTTTATATAAGTAAAAGTAAGCTCTTTAAGACTTGCCCTTCAGTTATTTGAATATATTCGAATTGCTTTGCATTTTGGGTCAAATTTGATATCCTCTTAATCATAAATCTTTATTTTTGCGCACATACTTAAACTAGATTGTTATTTTGTAAAACGTTTCCGGGTTCGTGACTTTACCCTAAAATAATGACAAATAGAATCAGGTTTTATTTTTTAGGTAGAGCGTAGTTTTTGTCTGGAATTTCAACATAGTTTGACACAAGTAGGTATAATAAAAGATTAAAAACACCGACAAGTGCCAATACCTGGCTAAAGCTCTTTGTTTCGAAGGCACACTCGATATCAAAGATAACCTATTCAACTCTATTGATGACTCCAGTCGATGATGGTGCAGAATCGAAATGTAAAGCTTTCTCAACGAACAATATTATATTTTGTATGTTATAATATAATTTTATTGCCGGGTTAAATAGTACTTTGCTTTCAAGAGATCAATCTGTCTTTTAGAAAGTTACAAAACTGATGTTAATAGGATTGTGTGAATGTATATACCATCAGGATTTACTGTTACGTTCATCTTTGTCGTAGTTATGCAGTTTACAAACTAATTATTAATTCCGTGCCTAATCCTTTTCTCTTTCTGATGCGTTGACCGTTGCGATCACACATACATACATAGGTATCACGGCTGTATCCCTAATGTGGTGGGCAGAGGCGCAAGTAAATAAGAAAAATTGCAGCCACTTCTGATTTAAAGTCCTAAGATGGATATACCCCATGGTGACAGGTGATCAGCCAATTGCCCATATAGGTGGTCTATCACGTTGGAGAGAATACTATCACTTAGTCGACTTTTACGACATGCTCGGGGAGAGAAGCAGCTGGACGCATTCTATGCCTTTTTCTTTACTTCCAGTCCAGCAGAGACATACGCGTTGAGAGAAATTCGAGAGCCAATGAGAAACCTCGAGTTTGTTTAAGAGGAACATCAAATTTGGTCCAAACCCGCGTTTTCATTTTAAATTCAATACTTTTTCAATATTTTTTTTGTTTTACCTGGTAAGTCGTCAACACACAGCTCTCGATCCTCCCTGAAGAGAGGGGCGCGGGTAGAGCATGCACAGGCGCACCTCCCGAGTGGTTCATTGGACGCCTCTTTTGCACCGTACTCGCCACATTGTGCTGCATTGCATTCTCCGTCTGAAAACGTTATTGGATAGTCTTCAAGTTATGTGCCACGACACTAAAAACTTCATTAATAAGCTACCTGTGGTAATTATCCCGACTGGTTTGACACATGCTTCCTTATTCAAACTCTAGAAGCATAATGTAGAGGTACCTTTAGTATTCTAGGAACTATCATCATTTTGTACCTAGAATCATTAATAGTCGCAACTCATTAATGACTATATAGGTATACATTCTAACTTGGAGATATATTCGTCATTCGTCATGCATGACTTTCAAAACATTTTTCAAGTAAAAGATGAAGAAAGTTAAACTATCAAGACTATGGCTTTCGGCTACCGAATTTGAAGAATGGTTGCAAAGAGGTCAAGCTTTCAACTCGACACGCGCATGACGCCTCGTAGTTCTCATTCAGCATGATTTGTAACAACGCCAAGAGAGCCCTCGTAAAAATTCTGATGCTTATTGAAATATAACGTTACCACAGTTATTGCTCCAGTTCTTTGCACTTGTAGATATGCATTGTCATTTTATTGCTATTTTAGACACGTACGTGCATTTCGAAGACGTTTAAGTGCCTTGGTTTATTTCACTTTACTGCTTACGTGAAAGCCGTAATTTTGAGATTTGGGTAAATATTTGAGCTGGCAAACAAGTTTACGTGACGGTAACCGCGTTCGCACTTGAAATGGCTCTACAATTTCTGTTTTTTAGTAGAAGCTTCACAATGTTGTTTATGTTTCAGTTTCGAGTAAGTTACTTGGGTTTGTAATACATCCTAAAAACATAAATCTTGTATGCTGTGTCATCATGTCTAGCCAGCTCTACTAAACTGCATACCAAATAGCACTGAAAGCGTATATAAATTTTGTATTTGTCTGTGATGTGCTTGAGTCTTTTCTGAGATCAGTATAGTATTGATTTTAGTGGCCAATCAAAGGTCACTTGAAGATCAGAACAGGCTGTTCTTTTATTGGACGACGCAACACGTTAGTACTGGCGTGGCAGCAGGGAGGTCAGGCACTCTGGTCACGCCACGTACCGTGTCGCCTAATGAAGGAACAGGCTTTTGGCTAGAAGTGAATACTTACCGGGTAGAGTGAAGATGTCGCCGGTGTCACGTCTAGCCAGCTCCCCGAGCCGCGCGCCCGCCGCGGCCGAGGCCAGCAGCAGGAGCAGCGCGGCGGCCATGCTACCCCCCTCCGCCCGCGCCGTCGCCCCCCTCCGAAACCCGCATCGCTCTCAACACCTGCAACAAAATGCGCTTTTTGAGTAAAAGTGTGTTAGCCTGAAAAAGGGCAACCGAATTTCTAAAGAAAATTCGGATAGGTAACCTATTAAAAGTATAGTGAGTTTTTTTTCAAATTAATCAATGAACGCATCATTGAAGACCGAACTATTTTTAATTACATTGGTCGGGAATCGGTTATTCAAAGAATGCAAGCACTAAAGCTTTTCTAATGCTAGTACGATTCCGTTCATTTTTCTCAACAGATTTATAAGATGAAGAGATTCAGCGAGAGTACGTAAAAATGCACTGCTATTGTTTATAGCTCGATTTCACTTGGTTCACATGATTTCCTATCTATGTATGGAGTCATCGTAATTTACATGAGAAAATATAACTTAGTGCAGTCACCCATTGATTACAACAATGTGTGGAATAGGTAAAAGTATCAAGACAAAGTGCTATCGTCATAAGTGATTTCCTCAATATAAATCTATCTTTTAGACTATAAAAGTAAACTAACAATATTTTGATTCAATCAAATTGATACTCAGCAAAAAGCTTTCACGCTATTGACTTGTTTATATTCCAATCTATTCAAAATGTTCGAATCATTCTACGCATTGCAAGGGAAAAGTCACTTGAGGTCGAACTCAACTGTGAAACAAATAAAAAATTAAAACCTAATAGCTCGTATCGCATGTTTACTCTTCATAATTGTTTCTGTGCATGTTTTGGGTGAGTTTTAACAGTTAAACAAACCGTCATCAGAAAATCGCACTTTATACCAAGAACGGTATAAGTAACGATGTGACGGTGTTACAAGTGTAATGACTCGGGTAAACTCACTTGGTGGTCGGTGAGGCTTGTGGTCCACTGATCTTGACAAATCAGCCAGGATCGTTAATAGTTTTACTGTTTCGAATGGTCAGAGGCACCGTTTGCATTTCGCAGCTTGCTCACAAAACAGTGTAGGTACCTACATATTGAGAACAATATAGGTAGGTATTCCAAAATTGCGGTTTTGGGAATAAAATCTTTGACATTACAACGGCCGTCGGAACCTACAAAAGACATAAAAAGACACAGGTTTTGGTGGAGTTTCTTTTAATTTGCAAGTTTTGCAGGCACATCGAAATACCCCTGACATGAGATGTTGAACCGTCGTGGATGCTAGTTTCTCCTTTTCTTTTTCTACAAATTTCTCCTACCTCTTCCAACGATTTTTCATTAGATGGCCTTTACAACTGTAGAATAAACATCTCACCGTCGTGTCGTCAGTGATTTTCTGTTAAATCGAAGCAGTTTCTTCACTTTCCAGAGTTTTAAAGTGTCGAGCACGTTCAAGCAATTGTGCGAAAGTTTTTACTCTCGTAAGTGCGATTACCTGCCGTAACGTTAGCTTTAGTAGACCATATAGACAAATTCTATTTGCTTATGGTACTCGATCTTAAAATTCGTATCATTAGGTACCTAACCTACGCTTGCCATGACATTCTTTGGCTTCTCTACGATATGGTAGACATGCTTGCTTGCACACCCACATTGTCGATTTAACCAAACGCACCATTCAATCATTTGTCAGAAGATCGTTTTCTGCATTAGCATTGATGTCTGAAACATGGACCACCATATCTCAACAAGAGTGATGATTTATCCCTTCCATGCATCCTAGTGGCTCATGAGCTCATGACTTCCGTAATCGTTGCTAATCACGAGCAACGTCGCTATTTTGTAATTCTGGAAAAGCTTACCTAGGTACTGCAAAACATTTTTGCTTAATTGACTTCACTAAAAAAAAAGCCCAATTGATGTCAAAATAGATATGCGTCTGTGCCTATCAATCCTTTGGCCGGTATTTTTGATATACCTAATTTTTGTTCTTTTTGTTCACTGTCTCAATTGTACCTACCGACAAAAACTCAACCGGAGCGCGTATACATTATGCAAAAAGTTCTAAATATCTCTGTTTATTATTATCTACCTATGCCAAAATAAGCCTCTATATTTCAGAAATCCGGACTTTGCAGCTACATTATCGGATCCCGGTGAACTTCCCGGATCACGTAGAGTTTACAAAGGTTTTGTCGTAATGGTTTGTCAAACAAAATCGCAAAATACGTCGCCGAAGGCAGATTATAGTGTAGGTGCGGTGTTACCTTATGGTTCTGTGATTGTCTAGAGTCATCGTAACTTTGTTCCCACCAAACGATAATAACGTTTTACGAGAACTTTGGTTATTTATCTATATAGTTATAGTAGTTTTACTAGTTTCACATTCTTTCTAGTAATAACAGACCATTGTATTGATGAACTTGAACCAAAGAAATAAGTACTATTTATTTTACTCAGAGCGCCCGTTATGGCTACTAAAATGTTCCTAATAGACCATAGGAAGCCTGAAGAACTGTCTATAGAAATGGATGGAATAGTCAACACAGTAAATATTTATCATCATCGACAATTGTGCAAGTAAATAGACTATTGTTATTGGGGGGAATATTACTATTTTGTTGAGAACAATTATTTTAGTGAACAAAGGCCAAAGATTCATTTAAGTTTTATGGTTCGTCGTTTGCGGACGCATAGAGTTTGCTTTGAATAGCTTAAAACGATGCTTTGATAAAACTACGAGCACATAAGAGATTTCACATTGAGAAATGAGTTTTGAACCATCATAAAAATAATCAAGTTTAGGATTTTAGTGTTCCTGTCTTAGTTGGTCAAGCAAATAGTAGATAATAAATTATTAAACTACGTTGATTTCAAATAATCCTTGTGATTTATTTCATTTAACGAGTTCAAACTTGAAGAGTTTGTAGCCTGTAGGCCTGTATGTAGGTCATACCAGGGTGTCACATAAAAATCTTAGTATAATACATACTTTAACACGTACTAAGGTACTTAATACATAATATGTAGAGCTGGGCAACATATTCTATTGAAAAACAATATTTTGGTAATCTTGTAGGTGCTTGTTTCATAAATTTCACTTAGGTACTTATTTAATAGAATCAAGCACAGGCACAGTGTCTTTTATTTGTAAAAATATGGTGCAGGTTGCCACTCTCACATAGTCCTCCTTAGCCGTGAACGAATAGTTGTAGTTCTAACTGTACTATAAACTGATGCCGCCAAAATTTATCTGCAATAGATGTAAAGGCCAATAATGAGCATGTAAAGACAAAATGTAAATTCCCTTGTGCATGTGAAACGGGTAGTTTGCGGCCGGCGGCGCGAGCTAAGCGCTACAGGGTCGATACCTTCCCTCAATAACCACGAAGACGCTCAGAATTAATAAAGGGAACTGTTCTTGTAATAGAATAGCGTTTCTGGTTGGCGAAACATCCGCATTAAGTGGGTTAGTGGGGACATAAATAATTCACTTATTATTATTTGACCTGCCCAGTACCACAGATCTAAAAAGATGTACCTACTTAGCTGATAATCTTGCCAAAACAGTTGGCCACAAATATTTCTGTTTAGATTCTCTCTAAGCCAATAATTCTCGCTGTGATAGACATTTTTTGTTAATACAGATCTATGTAATCATTGATGATATGTTCAATCTACCTAGACGTGTGACTAGTTCTTTCGAACAGTGTGGTGAAAGGATTTAAGGGTCCGTCGTGCACTTGACACATTATATCAAAGATAAACATACAAACTAAGGGATGGAGTACCTATCCTCTCCAAAATGATGGACGATGGGCTGATCACCTGTCACCATTGTTCACCATTTCCATCTTAGGATTTTAAATCAGAAGTGGCTGCAAGTTTTCTTATGTTTACTTGTGGCTCTGCCTACCCCATTAGGGATATGGGCGTGATAATTATGTATGTATGTATGTACAAACATACAAATACTTACATATTAAAATTATATAGATCTATATTATCAAAAATGTCTATGAGGTCATCCTGTCATGGCATGTCGAAATCTTACTTATATTATAAATTTGAAAAGTCTTAGTTTGCCTGAAATTACCGGCGTAAAGCTCAAAACGCAACGATAGCGCGTACTAATTTTACCGGTGCTGCCATCTAGTACGAAAGTTTGTAACGATGTTTGGATGTTTGTGCCTCAATCACGCCTAAACAGCTGAACGGATCTGAACGAAACTCGGAATATACATAAAACATGTACTGGATTAACATATAGGCTATTTTTTATCCGTGTACCACGCGAGCGAAGCCGCGGGCGGCAGCTAGTTGTCTATAAAATTGCGTAATTTTAGTCCGGAATGAGACAAGTGCCTATTCTTGGTCTTTACCTAGAATTACATATTCTCGACGTTGATTGCATTACCGCACAACTACCTATTTTGTTATAGAAAGGTAACCTAGCTACCTAAAAGGTACTTAGGTAGATTCATCCTAAATCTTCTTTATAACACCTACTAGGCAATTTTAGAAGGGTTTTATGATCAATTGTTTTTTTTTTTATTTTAGTATCTATAACTTACCGGAGTACTTTCTTGACTCTTTGTTTTTTAATTCCTAGAAATCCATATAATTCATACATATGAGCAAAACCAGTCTAGGGATAAATTTTTGTGTAAAATATTTAAAAATACACATAATTCCTATAAACAAATAATAAAAATATAAGCAAGTATAAAACTAAAAAAAAGTCATGTGGTGCCATAAATTTCTTGGGTAAAAAGCTCTTTTAAAAGTCTCTTTTGAGTCATCCTTTTTAATTTGGAGAGGTAATTTGTTCCATTCCACGGAAAGTAGTGCTATGTTCAGGGATACGTAGTAGGAGGTGTTCATCTGATTAATTGTTTGTCATGTGTGTCAGTCTGAAATTGAAAGCGGGATTTAAAAAAGTCAGGGGAATAAGGGTCTTTGAGAATAGAGAAGAGAGTGCTGAGAATTCTCAAATTCCTACGCTCTCACATTAGTTTGAAAGATTTATAGTGACACGGCTATTAATAGGTAGTACTTCGAAGATCGATTCAAATCAGACAGAGACCCACCAACTTTTAACTAAATACTAACTACTGCACTACCTACTCAAAATAAACCATAAACAAATAACACAACTTATACTTAATTAGATTAAGTAGCAAAAATTTACAAAGTGAACTATAAACCAATTTACCTAATTTAAGCAGGTTTAAAGTAGTCAAGTCTAGTGTTCCAATGAATGGAAGGTGTACTAGGAACCCAGCCGGAACCGATTACAGAACCCCCAGCCATCAATCATCAGCCCTAAGTGTACCGAGGAGCTGGCCATTACAGTAATGACGGAAAACAATTAACCTGTTCTACCAGTGTCACTTCGCCTAGGGCCATATACTTATGTAAACCTTCTGAGCTCTTACCCTCATTTTCCGCCTAAAATAATAACCTATTTCTACATGTCTTACTAGTTCTTTTAGGCTTTTGCTCGTGTTCAAATTATGGGCACCGCAGGTCCTACATGTCACGTTAACCATAAAATAAAATAAATATAGGTAATCCGTTTTAAAAACTAAAAACAAAACCCACTTCAATAAAAACTAATTAAAAAATCCTTGGTGCCACCCTATAGAAACTAACAGGTACTTGGAGTTTACAATTATGTCAGGATGCCAGGTGTTTTTTTATTCCATGCCCTTCTGCCAGCCGTCATCTCTGTACTCACTCCTTTTTTAACCATATCCTCTTGCACACAATCCATCCACCTCTTTTTTTGGCCTACCTGTACCTTTAAATTCATCCACATTCATATCAACTCTCCTGTCAAAACTTTGATTGTCAAAATTACCTTAGAACTTTGCATATTTGTGCCGAGACTGTGACGATCGGGTTATGGAAGTGCGAAGTGGGCGGATACACTTAGCGTCATACGTTTGAGCATAAAATCTATACGTCGGACGTCAGCTTCCGGGGCGTACCCCGCAATGCCATAGATAGTATTTAAGTGACACGTATGAAACTAAAATAATTGCAAGCCCCTCAACTTTACATCTTTGCAAATGTAATCTATGTATTTTAGAAATAACCAGATCCTGTAGGAAGTCTTTACAAGTCACTGGGTGAAAACAAAAATAAAAGTTAATGTTGATCAAATCTAACCTAAGATTTAATCTAGCAAGTGGTTGGAGTTTCTACGCATGCAAGAAGTCACGTCATATTATTATTATCCTATTTTAATAAATAAACAAATATTGATTGATCACTAGGGATGGCCTGGTCTCGTATCAAAAACAAAAGTATAACTGGCCACATGAAATGTTGGCACGTCCTTTTGAACTCTACAGTAGAGGTGATTTATAAAAGTGAGGGTAATTTCCTAATTCACAAGTACCGAGAAGCAACCATAAACCGGACACAGATACAAACAGGTGGCAACCCAAGTACCCAATCATTGTATCAAGATGGTAAATCATTTCTACTGTGTTACGAGCGTATTACCACGGGCATAAACAATTTCTACCATCTATGCGAATAGTATTATGATAATGTTAAAGGTTCTTCTTAAATAACAACGGCTTACGTAACGGTATTAAAGGCACTTAAATTGCCATGAACGTTATATTTTATGGTGGATAAAATACATTGTAAGACAATTAAATTTATGCTTCAACTAGGTATTTAAGAGAAGATACCACATCGAAACGGAAAAGGGCTACTTTTCTCTAGGACCATTAGTTCAGCCGGTATGTATCTTGGAAAATGATCCTATCAATAAATGTTCACTTTTGAAAATTTTGCCCATCTTTGACTAGCTTTGTTGTGTCTCCGCAACCAATGTTCCTAGAGTAGTAGGATTAAGCTCAAATTGTTGCAAATTTAGTTAGATCTACAGAGCAAAGATCCCTGAAAATCGCTTCCAAAGTTTTCGAAATATCTCGAGCAGCACAGGTTTTCAGTGTTTCTAATTTAGGTATTAACTACTCTTAAGATACCTAACATCATAAAAAAATCGTTTGCGATGTTTGAGGTCGGTATTGACTGGCCTAAAAAAGATAACACACGATTACAATACAGAAATCAGGGGTTGGGCGATTTAGGCGACTGACCACTACAAACTGGGATCGCGGTCCCAGTAGCCCTGATTCATAGTTTTTATATATTAAAGTTAAAACTTGTACTAGGCGATGTATACCAGGGCAAGTGTTTAACAAAACATGAGACTGTTTAGTAATAGATGTACCTATAAGTACTTTCTTACGTGAACTTTAAAAAGACACATTTTCAAGACCCATAGGTACACCAGTTATTCTAAAGCTGCCCATTATACCTTAGTAAAAATCGATCGTGCGTGTTCACTGTTATAATAAGTCTAAAAGTACCTAGTACCTGCACGGGTCCCGTTTGCCCCACTAGCCGTATCACGGGACAAACGGGAATTCAATTGCAGATATCTATTATCTGCGATTCATTCATTCACATCCGGTCTGGTAAACCCTCCGACCTATTCAGTAAGTTACGGTATAAAACTAGACAGTGGATAATAATATGGCGTGGCGCCCACGCAGCTAATCAAAATGTGATTATATCGTCACCTTTGCTCACCATGTTGTGAATAAAGTCAATCGTCTTATTCCGTATTGGTAGAAGCACTGTTACTACGCTCTCAACTCTACATAACGTTGTATCTGTTACTCACACCATTTCATCTTCTCTTCTTTGCTCTTCATTTTTTATTGTTAAGTCCTATTTATTTTTAAGGCTAAGCATGAAAGATTGTAACAATCGTTGGTAAACAAAATAAATAAATAGCTAGTAAATAAATTACTACATTTCAATTCGTCTGACAAAGACAACGCTCTAGATATACCTATTATAAATGCAAGTCTTTTTCTAAAGTACGATATGTATTATTTACTGTCTTGTACTGTAGGCTTCGGTAACGGTAATTACTAACTAATATGTAGAAGAACAACTAATATAATGTTGCATGTTATGCCATTAAGGTGGGCTGGTAAAAAGTACGTAAATCGATTCTGTGTGGAATGGGAAGTAATGAAGTTTATTATCGGTATAAGTAAGTAATGTCAACAGGGTTCTTCAAGTATTAGCAAATCATACTAATATTATAAAGAGGAAAGATTTTTTTGTTTGTTTGTAATGAATAGGCTCCGAAACTACTGGACCGATTTCAAAAATTCTTTCACCAATAGAAAGCTATATTATCAGGGACCAGTATAGACTATAATATATTTTCAAAAAAATTAGGGATCAGTAAGAAAATTGCAATATTGTAACCCAAGGTAGAAAACCCAAAATAGTTTTTGGCGTGCGCTGTGAAAACTATTGATTATAGAACAAAATTATGTACTACACGCGTACGAAGTCGCGGGCAACAGCTAGTTACTTATATACCTTGCTAAAGGGATTTTAGTAGAATTATTGTATTACAGTAGGTATTTAAAAAAATCAGGTTAGTAGTATAACACCATTGTTATTTTCTGTTAGTGTTAATTGCTAAAAAGGATATTTTACTTTAAACTTGTATCGCGAAGACATAATTATATGCTGACTGTATAATCTTAGGCTGGGTACGCATCGATCTAACTAAAGCTATGACGATGTGGAGATTTTTCGAGAGCCCGTTAAAGCTAGTGAAGTCCTTCGTTGTTATTTTTCGACACGTCAGGAGAAGGTCGTGTGCCCTTTGCTGATTCCAATTCGCTGTCTATTATTCGTTTTCATTTGCTTGGTACGGACCCAGCTTTAGGGAAATGCCAATGGAATACGTCTTTCGAACGATCTAGGCCTCATACTTTCTAAAGTATTTATTGGGTGCACTAACTTGACGGTTGTTTTACCTTGTGTAAGTGTAGACTTTATTAAAAGTGGTTATTTCTATTCATTATTCTACTTATCATAAGCGCTTGTAGGTATATGGGTAGGTACCTATAGCTATGCACTATGGGTACCTTAGTACTTATCATTTGCACTTTGAGGAGTATTTACATTTGTGATGTGCCTATAAGTAATGCGTTGGCAATATCCAGTTTCTATTTCTAGTAAGCCAAGCGATACCAAGGTGTTTTCAACCATTGTTTCTTCCGAGGCATGGCTAATCGCCCTCAGGAATTTCGAACTTGGGATAGTCGGCGACTCAGAACTACCATTTATTTGAAGAGGGTAGGCTTGCATTGACCTCTTCAGTTTACTGTACAGTCAATATTGGATTAGACAATATTTTTACATGCTTATTTGCCTAGCACCTGGAAAATATTCATGGACGCTTTGCGTTTAAATTAAGGTTTCCTGTTTTGGATTTCTAATGTACTTGGTGAACATGCTCAGCGTTCTCTACGAATTATTTTTATAAGACATTTCAATTTTCACGGTTTAGCTCACAAGTAGGTAGATAAACAAATTCAATTGATTACATTGATCCCATCAATCAGTGAACAAAAACACTCATGTCTATTTCACTTCACGCGTGCCAACGATCTTTTTATACCCATTATAGGCAGTCGACCTAGTAAGGTACGGACCAATATTTATCAAACATCAATTCTCAAATAAATGGTATTTGTTTTGTGGCTCTAGCCAGGGTTTCACAAGTTGAGCGTTTAGCGGAGAGTTACACTTCAACTGTGAAATTATACTAGAAATCTAATCAACATACCTAAATGTTTTACACTAGTAAAAAAAGTAGCCTATGTCACTCTTTGGGTCATAACATAAACTATCTAAAAACATGTCGATCCGTTGTTCCTTTGCTGCGTAAAAGGATAAGCCAAGCCAACATCATCCTTTCGCATTTTATAATAACGAATGATTCAGTTCCGTATTGCCTCTTTTTTCAAACATAAAAAAAATAAAGAAAAAACAATTGTACCAGAGTTTATTTGTTATTAAATTAAAAAAAAACTATTATTTACATTTACTATGAAGATAGTTTATTTTAAATGTTTACCGCTACTGCGGTTATGTAATGTCAGTTCATGCGATAGTTCAAATCGTTGAGGCGTTTTAGCATTTCGGGTGGTGTTACACGAATAACGCGAGTGATGTTGGCTTCCAATTGCTCAATGGTATCCGGTTTATCTAAGTAGACTTTGGACTTTACATAGCCCCAGGGGAAGAAGTCTAGAGGTGTGATATCACAAGATCTAGGCGGTCATTTCACCGGTGCGAAATTACCTGTTCACAGAATTATTTTCGCAATAAAGCTGTGGTTTCTTGAGCTGAGTGGCAAGTGGCGCCGTCATTTTGTAAATGTATTAATCGCTTACGCGCAAACCAGGGTCATTGCCAAGTAATTGTCATTGTGAGGGTCGCGGGTGGCCGGTATTGGGTAGACCTATGCCCAGTGGTGGGCTTCAATAGGCCGATGATGATGACGTGCAAACCGCTTGTCGCTTAGCCTGTGCTCAAACGAAACCACTCCACGCACCATTAGACGTGTATGAAATTTTAATTCAGTGAAATGTTTGCGTGCTCTTTGTGCACGTTAGGGATGTTGTTAAGCGAGTTAAATTTTAAGAACACTTGTCAAAACTCGTTGTTTAATGGGCATGTTACTATGAACTTGTGAAGTGAGCTGGTAAATGTGTAAACGCTTTGAGATTTTTCATTTCTTATTATAACAAATGTTTTATCTCTAAATAGATTTTCATAGTTGTGATTTTTACACTTCCGACGCTATATGTAGTAATTGTTATCTTCAGATACATTGATATATAAAAATAACACTTAAAAATGATCTTGATCAAGATTGCAGTGTTTTTCAAATTCACCTTTCCAAAAGTAGGTATTTAAGAGTCCTTCTTAAAAGTTATCGATACAATTTCGAAAAGGTTTTTGGGGAATAAGTATTTAAAGTTAGCCACACACAATTAATTCACATTAGGTTTTATAGTATTTTAATTGTAATCATTTCGATACGAATACTTAGAAACCATAAGTTGTAATTGAGCATCGTAAAGTTACTTTACAAATAATCAAGAAAATATTTTTTTATATTCTTTAACAAGAGCAAAACCACAGGGTTTCACGGAACCTACTGTTTACGATACTCAAGCAAGGTATCTTACTTCTTATCTTACTTCTTACTTATATTATAAATTTGAAAAGTCTTAGTTTGCTTGAAATTACCGGCGTAAAGCTCAAAACGCAACGATAGCGCGTACTAATTTTACCGGTGCTGCCATCTAGTACGAAAGTTTGTAACGATGTTTGGATGTTTGGATGTTTGGATGTTTGGATGTTTGTGGCTCAATCACGCCTAAACGGCTGAACGGATTTGAATGAAACTTGGAATATACATAATACATGTACTGGATTAACATATAGGCTATTTTTTATCCGGGTACCACGCGAGCGAAGCCGCGGGCGGCAGCTAGTTTTAAATATATTCATTACTCATAACGTTTCGCGCTATTTGGGAGTCTACCATAGAGTAACGTACCACGTGTTCCTGTCTCTATTGCTGCAAATGTCACTGTCAACTAGGATGTATGTGATGTATCGGCAAATCCGCGTATAGTGCTTAAAGTGACAGTTATGATTACAAAAAATAAGTACTTATCAATGCATTCAAATTTCACTCAATTTGTTACTATTGTAGTTAATAATTAGTATAAAAAGATGTAATATTTAAACCAAATCAATCATTATTAAGTACAGAGCGTTTGCGGTACGAAACATAAAGATGGAGCTTGTTGCAATCACAATCTATCATAGCTGGACATCCAATTAGATGTTTACGGCGCTTACCGACTTCTAATAGATTGCTACCGACCATTTTTTTACACTTACATACCCAAGTTTAAGTATTTTTCATTCAAGTATTTCGTAGTAACAAATTCTATATTCATGTTGCAGCAAACTTTTTACAAGCGAATCGATTGGCTTGAAACTCGGTTTGGATAATTTGAATAAAAAATAAATGGACACGTACATACATACATACATACTACCACGCCCGTATCCCTAATGGGGTGGGCAGAGCCACAAGTTAACATAATAAAACTTGCAGCCACTTCTGATTTGAACTCCTCAGATGGATAGGTATGGTAAACCATGGTGACAGGTGATCAGCCCATCGCCCATATTGTGGACACATGTTTCAGGGTTTTCCAAAATAATCCATTCCACTAAATAGAAAAGTATTAAAAGTGGAGAGCGGGACTTGTTTTACAACAATGATAATTTTGGGCTTGCTATTGAATCCTCTGTAGTCAAAGTGTTCATAATCATTTTTTCTGAATCGAAATTTCATATTTCACCTGTGTTTTAAGTTAGGTATTGTCAGTATTTCCTTACTATGAAATAGTTTCCAGTACATGATTTATGTGTGTATATATAAACACGGTATTTTTTGACTAGAATGCGGATTGATAAATCAAATGATGGTCGCAATAGACCCAGACGGCCTTGCGGATTAAATGTCATCTTTTATTTCTATATCTATTAGTGACCTCTTAATCCGTTCTAGATCTATAAATTGCATAAATATTTAGATATTTTACCGTTGCTCAACGGAACTTTATAATTGGGATTTGATCACATGTTTATTTATTTAACAGAAAAACTTGAAAAACACTACTAGTTTTTCTGTGTCCTAGCTAAAATTAAATACCTAGGTACCCATGAATATATATTTTTAAGTATTATGGATTTGTAAAACCTAAAGAAATTATAAATGGAGCCTATCTGAAGTTAAATGAATCCTTTCATCACATTGGTTCGAAAGAATCAATGTGTTTACTACACTATTTACGATAGTGACACAAGGACGGATTACCTAAAATGCTTTCGTCAACGCAAGACGTCCATGCCGCAGACCACTGCAGATAATGGCGTGATGAGTTGAATGTGTTGTGTATCTTCCAGACTGGCCCAATGCAGCAAGGGACAGAGAACTTGAAAAAAGGAGGGAAGCCCTGCAGTAGGACAAGATGGATTTAAAATAAATAAAAATAATCAATATTTATCTATTAGGCATTTTACATAATAATTTATAAATATTTGTGGACATTTCACACCGGGCTATCTAGCCCCAAACTAAGCAAAGCTTTAACTATGGGCACGAGATGGTTGATAAAATACTTATAATACTTATAATATATACCTAATACTACTACACCCAGATACACCCAGACCCGGAAGAAATATTTGCAGAACATACAAACATTTCTCCCGTAGCGGGAATCGAACCCGCGCCTCTTGCGTCTCAGCCGAGCACTCGCCCGCCATGCCACCGAGGTCGCCAAAATTGTATCTATAATATTACATTATTCCAATCTATAAAAGGTCAATCTGAGATCTAAAAGTAAACTTTCTATATCTTCTTTTAAAAGGTCATCATCATCAACCATCGATGTGTTTGTAATCGGCTTTAAAACTTTACTAAAGAAACTAGGTCGTATCTGCTGACCTTGTACAATATCTAGCACCAATCGTTTGGAACTCATCTCAACTTTTTTATCTGCATTGCATTGATTCAGTTGTGTAGTAGGTGATTATTGTTTATTGAATTACATTATGTATGACAAACTAATTGAACGACCCGCGCCCGCGACTTTATCTATGAATTTTTATTTTGCGTCCTCTAGAAGCTGGATTTCGGGAATTTGTTTCTTGTTGCGCCCCTACACCATAAGAGAAATGCATCTAAGTTTCATGCTTCTAGGACTTTGACTGTCAGTCAGTCAGAAATCATGAGTTATACATATATATTTGGACGAATGTTATTATGATTGATTGTAGTAACGAATTCATCTATCAGTAGTAGTACTAGTTCTTTTGAACACGTGTGGTGAAAGGATTTGAACTGCACTTTTCATTTCGTGCATTTGAGACTTATTTTGGAACTTTTAGGTTCTACGACATGTTGGTTCCCTCACGATCTTTTCCTTCACCGTTTGAGATTACTGGAATTAGGGTCTGCGCACTATCATTACCTATCTAAAAACGAATAAGTACGTTGGGAATCTGCTTGCCGTATAGTCTGTGTAGAATTTTAATTACGAAACAATCAATGTCATCTCTCCAATTTGCTTTATTATTTCTGTTGAGAATAGAACGCCATTCAGTATGACACATCTTGGAGGTCCTATATAAGCTCTGCTGACTTTTCCTACTCACTCAAATTACCGGCTATAGGTATTCTTTTTTTTTATTCTCCACCAAAGTTTATGACTCTTGATCAACACGCGGACACTGGCCGAATTGTGACGAAATGTCATAATAGCCAAAAAAGAAGAAGTGAAGTGACTTTTCGTAAGTAGCTGAGTTTTCACCTCAGCATGGCCTCTGTGGCGTGATGGGTGAGTGCGCGGCTAAGACGCAAGAGGTGCGGATTCAATCCCCGCTACAAGATAAATGTTTGTATGTTTTGCAAATATTTCTTCCGGGTCTGGGTGTTGTAGTATTAAGTATTATAAGTACCTATGTATTTAAAAAAAAGCTATAAAAGTATTATATCAGCCATCTGGTGCACATGTTACAAGCTTTGCTTAGTTTGGGGCTAGATGGCGCTGTGTGAAGTGTCCACAAACATTGATTATAATTTATACATTATTCAGAATAACTACTGCGTCTATTAAGAATATAGTGCTGAAAAAGTTTACGGGATCTCTAAAGCGTGTAGTACTGTAATGCCGATTGCAGCCGTGTGAACGTTGTATCGTGATGTGTGACGTCAAGGCAATTGTCGATCGCTCGCCATTTTGCTGGGTTCGGGCGGCAGATGAGATTCCCAGGCGGTTATACCTACCGGTGCTATTTCGCATGCATATGCCGTTCCACTGTTTACTTATCGATTTGACGATCTGGGACAAAAAAACTAAATCACTTTTGGCACATAATTAGGCTCTTTACCTAAGCCACACTAGTTTTTTTATGGGATCTGACAAATAGAGTAAACTTCGCTGAAGTAATCCGCTGTTTACTTAGATTTGACGATCTAGGAAATAAAAACACTTTTGGCACCAAGGTTAAAGTATTTTATTCATTGAAATCTCTATACTTCAGCCAAACTAGAGATACAATTTATGTAAGCACCGCCCATACTTAACCTAAAACTTATTTATATCATTTCAAGTTCAATACAAAGCAACTTATCAGAGAAAACAAAATTAATTTAGCTATTTTGCAATCAATTACATGTACCTAGCAAACAGTTTAACTTATAATAAAAGGCCTTCTAATAATCTGTGATAAGCTAAATAATTCCTTCTTATGGTGAGCCAATAAACATTTTTTTAACTAAGGACGAAGGAAGTAAGTATTTACTTATATGTACAGCATTGTAATTGTTTTGAGGCTTTTAAAAGTACACCGTTTTAAGGAAAACCCAAAATATAACTACGTTGTACTTGTTTATTTATTACGGCGACAATCAAATCACACTCCTAATTTATTTTACAACCCTCACAAGTACATTTTTGTGGCAACCAGTGTCGCTTGATTCATTTATTGCACCTAAATTACTAATGTGTTGGCATCCCAATCAATGTTTTAGTGCTGAATATAAAAGTGTTCGAAGAGTTTAAAATTTGAAATTTTATATTCAAACAGCAGTAGCAGATAAGTTACCGAACTCTGATTATTAAAATTCGAGATAAAATTGATATAAATGATCTTCTCGGAGTGCTAAAGTTAAGGGATAGCTTATTTAACTGCTGTGTTTAGTGCTCGTCAATTATTGAACGTAGAGTTCAGGTGCGAGATTCCGAGGACACTTCACTGTGACACTTTATACTTAACAGTTGATGTTATGTCGTGTTTTAAAGCGTCTTTTTATTTTTGATTTCGGTAATGAGCCTGGGCACGTGTGAAGGGTAATAAATATAACGTTATGTAACGTTACACACATAAAGTTTTACTATCTCAGAAGCTTTTAGCTGGGAATCATTTTTATGAATTTATTTCTGTTTTGTGTGCTATATTCAAAATTACTTTATTCTTTCAGATCAAGGGATCATTTAGTCTTAAATCTACGTTGATTTTTTTCATTTATAAAAAACAAAAACTTTAGAAATCATTTACTAAAAGAAAGAAACTTACAACTAATACAATTAAAAAAAAATACAAAAGAAACAGTCGGGCTGTCGAAAACCGTTGCAAACGGTCTAATGATTTAAGTAAATTCTAGTCCTTTTTTAAAAAGACACTGCCAATAAAGATGTAAACGTGCAAATGTCCAAGAACCAATCTAGGTATGTGATTGACATGATTGTACTACAACAGTATCAATGTAAGCTCTGTATCCATACAATAAGTTCCGTTACCTATTTTGAGATTTTGTGGTCTGTCTAGTTAAAAGTTCCAGAAACATGATACACGATAGGTCGTTATGGAGAATTCATGGCGGGTCATGCTTTGTAACGATCGCCATTGTGCACTTATGGTCACACGTTTGACAAACTGTCATGTGATAAAAACTGCCGAATACAACGTGATAAAACTGATGTATAGAGGATATGAATATACAATGTAAGTATTTTGATATCTAGCAAATAACTTGCTCGAGAGTAGGTCAAACTGAATGAGTCTTTTATACATGCTTGATTCTTCTCGTGATAAAGATAAGAATTCGATGGTTCAACACTATTTTGGCGACACTATGAATATCTTCAGTTTAAATCATAAACAATATCCTGACGATTATTGACGACCTCGGTGGCATGGCGGGCGAGTGCTTGGCTGAGACCTTCGATCAAATTGATGGCTGAGACGCAAGAGGTGCGGGTTCGATTCCCGCTACGGGAGAAATGTTTGTATGTTCTGCAAAATATTTCTTCCGGGTCTGGGTGTTTTACCCAGACCAAACCCATATAAGATACGAAAAAAAGTAAGATTCTATCAGGCCTTAATATTACAAGCTTTGCTTAGTTTGGGGCTACATGGCGCTGTGTCAAATGTCCACAAATATTTATTATTATTATTATTAATTATTATTTCGTTCAAATCACTACGATATTTGCAGACACGAGGGGTACATTATTTTGATCAGAGTTTGAGATTTTCCAAAATGCTGACTGCTGGTTCCTCCACAGCGCGTGGTCTCGTATATATTTCATTGTTTACTTCGTAAACGCGTTGGAAGTAGTCCGAGTTGAAGAGGTCTAGGAGCAAGTATAATTATGTCTACCTGTATTCAAACCTGTCACAACTCAAACAGCACTAGATTATTATCAGACGTAACGCGACAAGTCCATTTATATGAAACTAGCGACCCGCCCTGGCTTTGCACGGGTGCAATGTATCAGCATTGCAAAAGCAGCATTGCTAAATATACTACAGAATAATGTAAGCGAAAAAAGATGTGTTAATTTACGACATCACATTAGAAACATCTAAAATTATTAGTGTTTCTCTACTATATTATGCATGTATTATACATATAAACCTTCCTCTTGAATTACTCTATCTATTAAAAAAACCGCATCAAAATCCGTCGCGTAGTTTTAAAGATACTAAGCATACATAGGGACAAACAGCGGGTAGTGACTTTGTTTTATACTATGTAGTGATTATGAAGCTAGGATCAAAAGTACTGGTTTTGGGTCCAGGGAATTTTGAGTTCATATCTTGTTCATATGATTTCTTACTTGTTTTGTAATGTTTGGCTGAGGATACTTTTTTACAAATCTAAGCTTCTTGAAGAGATCTCAGGGAGATAGTCAGAGGCACATCCAATGATAACAATGAGTACTTTCCCAATAACATGTTTGTTTACCAACCCACCACTTCTGGCCAGTCATCTATTTTCCAATAATATTTCCGCATCGAAATCCATTTAAATAAATTGTTTTCCAATCCAATGGTTAATTCATCTAATCTGCTGGATAGAGCGGCTAAAATCGCAGATTTGCCTCGCTCTTGAATTTGTTACGTGTCGTTATTAGTAGACTTCGTAACGGATGCGCGTGCGTCGATCTTGAGGAATTAGAAACACTGGAATGGATCTAACGTTTCATGCAGTTCTGTAGGTAGGTATATTTGTGTTTTTATATCCCAACACGCGATATAATTTTCCACATTATCTTTATTGCTTTTTCGTTGAATTCAATGACCACATTGAAATCAACGATGAGTGTCTTTAGGTGCTTCGATGAATTCAATGACTATACATTGAATACTCATCAAAACCTTTTCAATGGTTGACCAATGATTCAAAGCATTATTTTACATTACATTTACAGAAATATCCTTTTCAACTTGATGGACCTATATGGGCGATGGGCTGATCACCTGTCACCATGGTTAACCGTATCCATCTTGGGAGTCTTGGATCAGAAGTGGCTGCAAGTTTTCTTATGATAACTTGTGGTTCGGCCCATTCCGTTAGGGATACGGGCGTGATAATATGTATGTATGTATTTACTGAAAAACCATCAGTGGCATATCTCCTCTTGTTGTGTTTTTTTATCGTATCTAAGCTCTTCCAGGCCTCGTTCACACTAGGTCCACGTCTATCTGTATCCTTGAGCTAAGTCCAAGTCTAGATTACACACGCACAGACATCGACGTGACATCGCTCGTGCAGCGCGCTTGTCGCATACTTGGGAATAGGGGCCGAAGACATCATCTCACGTTTATTCATATCGACGGTTACGATACAAATCGTGGGGTCGATTAATCGGACTCTTGGCTTGTTTTTCGATGCATGGTTTGGCCTTTCGCATAATAATAAGCACTTGGAAATAGGTATCAACATAGTATCCATACATAGGTACGTAAACTTGCAAATAGGCGTTTTCTGATCCACATCCTCTGCGAATCTTGCATAATGAAACTTTTTTATTTCGGTGTAGAGCTCAGCTTCACCTTGGCGGAACATTTAATTTTAGTTACATTTTTTCAATGTTCCATTTTCAGCCAAGGCAGTTATATAATTATGCATCCTGAAAGACGCAGCTACGTGTAAACGCGAACAGAATAAATTAAAAGTTTACTTTACGGAATAAAATCCTGTTCTCTATATTTCGTTAAACCCAGCCATTGTTTAATAACATAAGTGTATTTTTTAGTGTATAATAGTCTAGTTATATAACATAAGTGCACGAAAAGAGCCTTCGGGGCGCATTTTGAATCTTTTCACCACACTGGTTCGAAAGAAATAATGACACAAGTAGTGCATTGATAGTCCCTACAACTTCAAAACATTAATAGCAATATGATTAACGATAGCTCTTGGTCAAGCAAACACGATGGCGCAGTGCAATCAAGCAGATTGCTTATTCTTATGGTAATAGATCTTCGATATTACATTATCCTCCATAGGCGGTCATTAGTCGCCTTCTGTCTTACCCGACCATTACACCCGAGTCCCGTTCCTACCTGTGTTTAATCATTGAGTATCATGCTTACTTTGTTCTGCACACTGCTACGTGCCTTGGGTGGTACTCATTTATGGACGGCCTCGGTGGCGTGGCGGGCGATTGCTCGGCAGAGACGCAAGAGGAGCGGATTCGATTCCCGCTGCGAATGAAATGTTTGCATGTTCTGCAAATATTTCTTCCGGGTTTGGGTGTTGGTACCATGGTACTTGTAGTTTCTGATACCCACGACACAGGGAATCCTAGTGTGGGGTCAGGACTATGTGTGTGACTGTTGGGTGTTATTTATTTATTTGTCTTTTTAGGGTTCCGTACCCGAAGGGTGCCAACGGAATCCTATTACTAAGACTCCGCTGTCCGTCCGTCTGTCTGTTAGCGGGCTGTATCTCATGAAGCGTAATAGGTAGAGTTGAAATTTTCACAGAGTGTGTATTACTATTGCCGCTATAACAACAAACAGTAAAAAATAGGGGGCACCATACAAGAAACAATTATGTACATGTACCTACGATGCAACGAAAGCCTTCGTGTGTGAATTCAACTCGCACTTGACCGGTTTTTATTTTTAGATACATATAATGCAACCATTGCATCAAACAATTCTGACTATCAATCAGTTTTCTTATCATCACAATAATAGGGAAATAAGTACCTACCAAATAAATAAGTGACAAAATAAACACTCCGCTAAATGACTACTAAATACCTCCTGTCAAATTACTGTCAAATAATTTATAACGAGATCGAATCCCATCAAAATCCGACTACGATTGATGTGTAAGTACTATATAATTTTATTGAGCTTAATTGAATGATGGTATTGAAATAAACTTTTTGTGACGATTTAAATATGGTACCTAAGTACAATCTAATAACATTATCATAAAAACAATTTGACTGATTATGGTGTTCTGAAACAAAAAGTCAGAGCTATTCAAATTAAGAACGGTAAGTGAAAACAAATTGAGTGAGTGCAGAGTAACAGAAGAGAATGTAAGAAGAGAACAAACTGTGCCGACCCCACATAGAGGGCAAGAAAATTATGATGCTGGTGTTCTCTTAGAAACACAAAAAGGAGAGCTATTCGAATTCCGGACTGTCTGTAAAAAAAACTAACTCTGTACAGAGATGACAGAAGGGAATGGAAGAAGACATTCAGAACTCAATAATGTTCCTACTGATTGTCTGACGTTAACTTTTCACTCTCATCAAAGCTCTTCAATGCCAAGCAATCGTGCTACTACAATGTTATAGTAATTGTGTTCGTATAAAATTAAGTAACATATCAGTTCCATAACGTTACTTTTTCATTCGAGTAACAAGGTAATGAATGATGTCTGATTGAATGGGTCGGTGTTATATGCTTCCATGCTTACTACACAAGCAGTTGATTAATATTGGACTTATACTATAATATTTGTAAGTTTTTAAACTTCAACATACAAACAACACTTAAACAAATAAGTCCCTATTGGTACAAAAACAAAAAAAAGGTGTGGTAGGTACCATTGATGGTAAAATCTCGATTTTTTTCGTTCTGATACCATTATCAAACTTAATTTAAATCATACCGCGAATGGACTAAATACTTAAATTCGCATTAGTACTTATTGCACACGTCATTGGCAATCGTTCTATATTAAATAGGTAGTTTAAAAAAATACCAAAAGAACATGAACTAGGAACTACTTGTAGGAAATGCTAAGCCAGTATGGCTAGAGTTTCCCTACGCAATAAGTTTTAAAGTACTTAGTACTACTCTACAATACGAGTAGGTATAGTACCTATGAGCCTAATAAAAAACAGCGAAAACAAGAATTATCATACAAAATCAATTAACTAGTCTCGTAAGTTCAATTCAAATCTATAGTCTTGTTAAAATGTCGGTCCCGGCTTTTAAGTCGTTAAGCCACGACGGAGGCCTTCAGGCGGCCTAAAAACTCCGTCACAAGAGTCGGCCACTAGCTCACACGAACTTACTTATGTAGTCGACTAATTTTCGACATGTACCTACGTATATATTGTACATTTTATTAAGAATATATTGATTGAAAATCTATTGTAGCTTTTGCGTTTGAAAAGACAAGACTGCAAAAAATCTGACTATCATATTACAATAGCTTGATACTGGTTTTGATCATTTGCACAAAAGGGATTAACGAGAGGATAAATCGTTGCTTTAACAAGACGATATTCACCACGAACCCATTGTTAGACTGGTACAACCTGATTTTTAATGAGTTCTCTTTGCCTAAAGCTGAACAGGCGATATAAATAAGATCGTAGGCCGTAAATTCATTAGGCCGTGTTGGATGGCGCAAGCAAAGGGAGGCCTGTGCCCAGTAGTGGGTGAGGAAAGGCTGTGGATGATGATAATGATCTATCTAGTCGCGTCACGAGTTCTATCAAACCAGTGTGGTGTATTGTAATAAAAGTAGTGGATTGTAATTAGTTTAGGCACTGAACTCAATCAGTACATTTCCTCTATTAGCTAAATACACTATGACTACTTGTGTTCTGCACTTATTATCTTACTAAGTCATAAGATCACTCGAAGCTGTCATTAATGCGCATAATATAATAAAGTGGAGGTGTACAGCAATAAAATGCTAATTATCCGGAGATTACATCTAGATTCTAGACTAGGCCTAGACTGTAGGTGGTTGATTTAGATGTAGTTGACTTAATTGGCGTATGGACTCGCAACAGGCGTTTTACAACGTAAATATGTACTTTAGTTATGTATGCTGGACTATTTTTGTTTAATATCAGTATGCTCTTGACCACGTGACTTGCCTAAGCAAGTATGAAATCTAGGATAGTGCGAGCTTTCCCAGAAGATGCCTAATAACTTTCTTCTAAAATGCATGAACTAAAATGTATCTCGTCTGCATAGAATCGAAATATTCGTAATTAAACTGTCAAAATACATAGTGAAAGTGACAGATACAGTCCAAGAAAATATGTTACCATTGTAAAAAGTCTTCGCACTGTAAAAATATTTCAGCAAATAATTATACTTTAAATTAGAGTTGGTGTATTTTATCAAAATTCACTAATTTTTTCACCATTTTTGTCTGGTGTAATAGACCAGTCCTGCTATGTAACATCTCCTCTGTTTGTAATTTCTTTAGATGTTTTTTTCGCGCCTAAATAACGAGGTAGCCGGAGCATCTCTCTGGTCCGCTTTTAGAATGGAATTATACGCGACTCAACTAATTGTTGTTTGGTGTCGGATATAAAAAGCTTTGAAAGTTAATTCAAGAAGCATTACAAATTACTGTAGTGTACAGTTGCGGATGCGAGCTTTTGACTTCCGATAATCACTTTCTAATTTATTTGTGGTTACTGATCTAGGTAGGTACACAGTACTTGTATTTTTTTTGTCCATGTTTGAAGATGTTAAGCAAAAAGCGGTTCTCGGCTAACTTGGCATGTTGTATAGTGAAGTGAAGATATCTTAATTTGGTAAGCTTTCATTGATCCAGTATCGCCAATTCTGTAAACACTGATACAATCTCATCTCACTGATTGAGACCTGTTTCTCAATGAACTAATTCCGTCATATGGCGACCGTAAAGGCAATATTGGAGTTGGAATTTATCTTGTCTTGTATGTTTTGTCACATACCTACAATGTCGTATCGAGCTTAGCCTATCGCTGATGTAAAGCCATTTACGAGTAAGAGACGGCCTCGGTGGCGTGGCGGGCGATTGCTCGGCAGAGACGCAAGAGGCGCTGGTTCGATTCCCGCTGCGGAAGAAATGTTTGCATGTTCTGCAAATATTTCTTCCGGGTCTGGGTGTTGTGGTACCGTGGTACTCGTAGTTTCTGATACCCACGACACAGGGAATCCTAGTGTGAGGTGAGGACTATGTATGTGACTGTTGGGTGTTATTTATTTATTTATTTTTTTATTTATTTACCGTCTAACGAAGTCGCTAGGCGCTACTTTTAAAAATGTATAGGATTAACTTATGTGATCGTAATAACACTTCGTGACTTGGTAATCGCAATTTTTTTCTATTATATTTTATTCAATACGCGTCTACACTAACGATAGTGATTCGTCACTATCACGAATCACTCGGTTACATAATATAAAGTCAGCTTTACAAACTTGATATCAAAATTCATTCATTAATTCATCATTGCTATACAATGACGGTCAACGTTTCTTTAAAATCTAAAGAACTTTAAGCAAAAGGGATATGTTTGTTTAGGATAGATTTCTAGAACAGGCTTTATCTGAAAGCAGTTTAGTCTATTTTATACTACGATACCAAGTAAACAGTCAAGTTTTTGTCTTACTTATTGATTACTGCATTATAATAACTAGGCAATCTATACAAGTTATCTTCAAAGATTTAATTGAGAATGTAAAAAAAAATATAAACTCTTACGATACTGACTGACTGACAATCAACACACAGCCTTAACTATAAGTCAGAAGCATGTTTGGAGGGTAGGCCCTCTTATGGTGAAGGGGTGGACTAAGAAATGAATTACCGAAATTCAACTAGAAAACGCAGCGGGAAGATGAAGTTTGTTTGAAAAAAAAACCTACCATCAAAGGACATTTAGAAGACGATCATAAATACCTAGGTTTTTGTTCTACTTAGTAATTTCTTTAACAACAAAACACTAAATAAACATCAATATTATTATGTAGAGTTAGCACTCTTAAACACTGAACTCTTGCACAAACTATTTTATAATCTGTGTTTATGTTAACAATCCGAGGTCATATCAGGTCGTATCTCTATTGTCTGCATCTGTGAACCAGACAATTATAATTATTGGAGAATCTTAGTACAAGCTGTCACCCGCGGCTTTAATCGCGTTACTAGAGCCCGAAAAAGGCATACTAGTACTGTAATAATAGGCAGTAATAGTATGTACTTTTTAAAAGATTTAATTTGTTAGTAACTAATTTACCTATAGAGTGTGCTCAAACTGCAAAGACAACCACCGAATGGGTGCCTAACGCAGGATGATTGCGGGGAAGTAAATCTTCCAGACACCGGATCGTTGCGGCAAAGAATAAAAAAAACCGATCAAGTGTGAATCGGATTCGAGAACGAACGGTTCCGTGCCATCGTTCATGAACATAAATATTTCTTGCATGGGACCCCCTTTTTAAACGGTCCCCCTCTATTACGGTTCATGAGATACAGCTCGCTGACGGACGGACAGCGGTGGCTTAGCCCAAAAAGCTGGAAAAGGGAGGGAGGGCCTTTATTCTGCTGTGAGATATTACAGGCTAAAAATAATGATCATTCTACTAATATTATAAATATGAAAGTTTGTGAGGATATGACGATGTTTGTGCCTCAATCACGCCGTAACTGCTGAGCGGATTTAGCTGAAACTTGAAATATAAGCTACATTTTGCGGGTACAACGCATGCGAAGCCGAAGGTGGAAGTTAGTATACGAAAATAAAAACTACTATAAGAATATTTACTTGCTATTCTACCCACATCAATTCATAACATACTTGTAGCTTTAAACGACGTTATGTACGTTAAGTTGCGATCAAACATATTTTCCTCCGTCTAATGTCTGATTGCTAACATTTTTCTTCTCGGTGTCGGGGAAAGCATGTGACAATTTGTAGGTAATGATTGCAATCGTACCGTATGCCATATGGCGCGGCGTATGGCAATTGGCGACCCAGTCGCGTGGTCACACACAATATATGAACTGTTGCAAATTGCTATAAGACCTTATCCTGGCAACATCGATTCTTACCGTGTGCACTAATCCTTGCCATGTCACTTGTTTTAGTTTTGGTGGTCCGGCGGTAAAATAAAATATCGTGAGGAAACCGGCATGTCGTAAAGTCGAAAAAGATCTAAGACAATTGCACAAAAGGAGCTTCTTTGAGGCGCACTTTGGTCCTTTCACTATCGAGAACCAGTAACTTAAGTACTCGTAAGTAGTAAATCTAATAGGTAGTAATCTTGAACGAAGTAGTTATAAAACCAATTGTAGGTATGTAAGCTTTTGCAGCTCAATATTTTCCTACACTTGAGAGCAAGTAGGTATTAAGATAGAATTCCATCAAAATCGTGTTCAGCACATTTGTTAACAAACATTATTTGTGCAGCAGTTTATCTGTACACCAGCAAAATTTTGCGTCATTTTTGTAAATGTTCTGTGTAGCACATTTGTCCACATTTCTCCGCGAACCAATAGTTTTACGCACTTTTTCTATTAGACATTGACATGTAGGTCTCTGCTACCTCGTTTTTGCGCGAAATAATAACCCCTAAACAAAAAAGTCATTAATCAATGAATCTTGACAAGGGGCGGCATTGAATCTTTAATCTAAACAGCAAGAACTAAGGAATACCAGCAAATCTAACGTAGCATGCATTTTTTATTAACATATACCCTAGTCTCTAGACTTAGAGTCGAAATTCATTTAACACGAACTTGATCCTAGAAAATAAGAGACCAACACTGTTACACCATTTTAGACCTTATGCTATTGTAAATAAGCTCTAGGTTTTTTACAAATTACACTATTTTAGTTTGACTTATCATGCTCATTAATCAAACTATCAAAGTAACATTACATTTTTTATTGGGCAACAATTAAGAAAAAGTTGTGTCTTATGCGACCTGTGGTGTGTCAGTGCGATTATACAGGATGCCCTAGAAAAAAAATTTCAGTCAGAAGAAAAACCCCGTACATGAAGAACCTCATAATCACAGGAAAATTAAAGAGTAAAAGGCCTAGAAACCCCAAACACTGGTTCGATCTGTTGTTTGAAGAGCTTGATATTTTATGCCCGTGTACGTCGCTCTTCATCAGGCTTAAAACCGTGACAGATGACAAACAATAGACCAAGCTCTTTTAAGGTGTCGCGATTCTCAACAGTGAGAGAACGATTATGGAAGAAGACTCTACAAAAGACCACGAAATACAAAGACCGAGCCTTTTTCCTGATACCCAAGTAGAACAATTTTTATAGACCTATTTCTTTCTGTGTTTGTATTATGGATCAGCCTGTATATCCCTAGCGAGATATGCAACTCATTGTTGAAAGGAAACGATGATAATTTCTAGAGATACAAGTTTCGTATTTACACGGTAGACACGCGATTTTTTGCAGAGTGCTATATGACTCGAAACACTTTCTCTGTAATACCGATTTTCGTATGCTAAATGAATCTTAATAGTCCATCTCAAACTTAGTATTAAAACTTATCCTTTATGAAAATAAAATATAGAATCTATCTAAGAAAGCTATCAAGATTAACTGTCATAATGCTGTGTTCTTTTAAACTCCTGAACTTTAATTAACTCTTCTGATTTTTATTTTTAAATCAATTTTACCTCTAAATGTCTGATATTCAAGTGAATGAGGCAAGGGACATAATAATGACTCTAAATAGGTACGTGACGGTCACCGCAGTCTCAGTAGCCATTTCCTCCCACGCCTCCTGGAGTAGGGTTGAACAGAAGATACCAATTCAACTTTTAAGAAAACCATCCTTTTTTCTGTTTAATATGTGTATAAACGGACGATCAAACGGTGGGTGTGAAAACTAGCTGACAGACGGACGGACGGACGAACGGACAGCAGAGGCTAAAAGGGTCCCGTTGGCACCCTTCGGGTACGAAACCCTAACTAGTGGAAAATAATCCATCGTGGTAATGGATTAGCGCGGAATTAAAAGAGTAATCGAATTCATTTTTGGATTAGATTGTAATAGGGTGCTAAATCAGCAGAACATTAAGCGTTGTTATCTGCCAAAGAAAGTCAATTTTTTTTGGCAAAAAACTAATTTATAGCAATGTTTCATCCGTCGCCCGACAACAGAATATATGACCAGGCATAAGTAGCTCAGGCCTTTGGATTATCTAATACTTTTGAAATAACCAGTTATCCTGGAGGAAGTCTTCACAGAGTGTAAGATGGTTTAAATCAAAATGATCCTATAAGATCTATTATAGGAACTCCAAAAGATACAAATATTGCGCAGACTCAAAACCTGTTTTCGGAATCGAGATCAAACACGACTTCCGACAATATTTAAGTCAATAAAAGAAAGGTATTTTTGTAGGTTTTCCTATGACATATTTAGACGGAGTATATTATGCCTGACAGCCCTGCTTGACTTCAATTACAGTCTGTCCATCAGTGGGCCGTCAGCTGGCGGGCGCAAAAACCGCATACCGTGCGCACGCGACCATCGTGCATTAGATATGCATTGTTGGGATCGCTGCGAAGTGCCGACAACTTCACTTGTAGAAATTATGAGAGTACCTAATCCTACAAATATTATAAACTACCTGCCGCCTGCGGCTTCGCTTGCGTTGTACCCGGAGAAAAGTAGCCTAAATGTTATTCCAGCAATTTGTTCAGCCGTTCAGGCGTGATTGAGGCACAAACATCCAAACATCCTCACAAACTTTCGCATTTATTATAATTAAAATAAAAAAAGGATCATCATTTTCGGCCAGTGTTGTGTTATAATTAAAAGTTAACTTAAACCAACACTGACTAAAAATCCGAAAGTATAAGAGAATGAGAGGATGTGTGTGCCTGAATCAATAAAAAAACATTATAGCTGCAAGTTTCCTTACGATGTTTTATTTCAGAGTTATGAGAATGTGTTAATGGGCATTTAAATTGTTCGTCGAAATATCTATTGGTACACGACCGAGATTCGAAATTTCTGATCGAAAGTCGGGATGCCTCCCAGTAAGCAAGAGATTCGAAATTACCACCTTCATCGAAAAACGGAATAAGTACGGTTCCCGCTAGGTATCCACTAGGCCAACACGGCTCAAGAATAAGTACATTATGCAATACATGTTTACTATTGGACAGGTTGATGCTCTATGAAGTTGACGTCTTTGTTGATGCCGTTACCATGACACGCCAAGAAATTACATTACATAATTTTGAATACTATATAACTATGTAACGAACATCATCCTAAGATTACATAGCTCTACAAATTGTCTAGATTTGTTTGTTTTGCGCATCAATCGTGGTTTTGTTTTGCGCGGTTGCAACTGCTGATCGCTAGCGCGTGGTCGCTCGACCATTACACTGGTACCCTTGTCGGGAGAAGGCCTACTCTGAAACAACTATTAAAAACTACACAGCTTGTTCCTCGTAGTTAAACGTATTTAACCCCAGTGATAAACTTCAATTCATTCATTCAATTAAATTCTATATGATCATTTTTATTTAAACTATCTTACATTCTTTGAAGACTTCCTCCAGGACAACTGGACAATCTCATAAATAGGCAGAGAGTTGAAATTTTGTGTGAATTTCTATTGCTTCTTTAACAACAAATAGTAAAAAAAAAATTATAAATAATCATCGAAGCTACCTATTTAAAAAGGACATAGAGATCATATTAAAAAGTACGTGTACGATGATACAGAACCCTTCGTGTGTGCATTCGACTCGTTAGTTGAATATAGTTAGAACTTTTTGCTGGACTGGAAGCAAAAAAAAAACATTAATGCGTCCAGCTGCTTCTCTCCCCGAGCATGTCGTAAAATTCAACTAAGGGATAGTATCCTCCAACATGATGAGATACAATAAGCAAGTATTCCCAAGGAGGGTTGACATCAGGCAGGCGGCCAGTCATAAAACACCTTAGCCAAAACTCTTACAGCATGATCTAAGGATCATGCTATGCCGACCCCACATAGAGTGGGATAAGGGCAGGAAGATGATGAGTAGAATATAGGAACCGTTCGTTGTAGGCAAAGTGGGTTGACAGCTTTATAGGCTTTGTTTGAGAGTAGCGCGCCCGCGCTGTGTCATCGATCGCGTGCCGCAGCTAAACGCAGCTATTTGCGGTCGGCCCTCGACGACCATGTGCTGATGGACGGCATTACGCGATTCGAAACGGCCCGTTTGATGGAAAACCTACGGAATGTCCATTATTTATATCGTTATTCCATTGTTCGATTTGTCAATGGTACTTTATGGGTAGTACCAGCTGCCGACCGCGGCTTCACTCGCGTGGTATCCCAATAAAAAGTAGCCTATAATGTTATTCTAGCACACATACTATTCCAAGTTTAATTAATATCCGTTTAGCCGTTACGACGTGATTGAGGCACAAACATACAAACATCCTCACAAACTTTTATAATATAGTAAGATTGAGTATGTGAGGACAGAATGAGTGAGAGTGGCTATTCTAGTGGAGAATCTCGCAGCTCAGTCAGCTCCTGACTTATGTTGACCATGGTCTTTCCTGTGCACAGGGCTGACTAAGCTGAGAAGATAGTATAGGCCCATCTATTAAATCTTACAATGGTGCAAGCGAAAACCGACCTTAAGGTGACAAAACATTAAAGACCAACACACTTCTCTTCAATTTGGCAGTGATGTTGATCATTTGAGCTACACAGGTAGATTATTTTGTAAATAATATTTACGATTTCCGACAAGGATTCTACTATAAGTTATAGATAAGTTTATTTTGGTAATAAAACGTGTGTTGTTAGTAGAGTTTCAAATAACCAGACTCCCTGTAGGCTCCTAAACAGTTTAGTAGGCACTCATCAAACTGATTTATATTGTCTAACTGTATATTAATATAGTAATAAATTACTTAGCCGCTGTAAAACCTCAGCTACATTGTCCTAGCTAGAGATTATTGGAGCATTAGACCGTTTGGTTTTTACACACTACGTGGAACAAATGGAGGCTGATAGAGCTCTTGAAGACAGAGACTGTCTTCAAGAGTCTGGATGATGAAAGATTACTGATACATAGGTATCTGGTATGTTGCCTGTCAATCCTTCACCAAACCACAGTGATAATCATCATATCAGCCCACAATAACATTATTTTAGGCTAAATTAGGAAAGCTAAAAAATCCAACTATATCATAAATCAGAAAGTTTGCTAGGATGAGGCACAAACATCCTGACATTCCAAGAAACATTAATTAATTTAACGTAGTGGTGTAGCTCGTACCAATTCGGATTTATAATATTAGTAGTGTAATCACTACTGGATAAGACGCCTTTCTATAAGCTAATAGTCCTTTTATAACACCATGATGATGATCATCTAAGCAACATTGTCGTAGTGGTTTACAGCGTTGTGAGGTGAGCCCTGAGATCTTATCTTTATGAAAGGATGTGATTAATGACTGTAATTACTACAGTTTGTATTACATCCTTACTATACTACTACATACGAGTACATACTGTATTATTACGCCCGTATCCCTAACGGGGTGGGCAGAGCCACAGGTAATCAGAATAAAGAATGAGAAAACGTGCAGCCACTCCTGATACAAGAGTCCCAGGGTGAATATGGTGAACCAAAGTGACAGGTGATCAGCCCATTGCCCAAATAGGTACCAGTGTAAAGGTCCATCATGTTGAAGAGGATACTATCCCCTAGTCGACTTCTACGACTATGCTCGGGGAGAGAAGCAGCTGGGCGCATTCTATGTTTATTTTTCTCCCAGTCCCAGTCAGAGAAGATAGATAGAAGATTTAAGGCTATGTATGTATGCGTATATACGTGAAGATGTTTAGATGTTTGCATGTTTGTACCTCTCTCACGGCGAAAAGGTTAGACGGAATCGAATATACCTGCACAGAAAATATTCAGGAGTCAAATTGTGCCCAAGCACCATGCAAGCGAAACCGCGTGCTTCAGCTAGAAATACTTAATTGTTATTTGCAATTTTTACAACACCTTTACTGCACTCACAGAATACTGTAATCTACCTTAATGAGGTCTAAGTGCAAAACTAAGCTAAAACTCATTATAATTACTACTCAGGCATAAATCCATTCGAAAAGTTACATCGGGAAATGTTTAAAATTATGTTCGAAGTAAAACATTATCAGTCTGGCCACTCCCTAGATGTTTACAGGAGCAATGGTATCCTTGGTCGGGATTGAATACTCCAAAACAGTTCAAATAGTGCAACCTGTTTATCCTCGCACCCAGTGAATGCGTGTGGAAAAATCTGAGTTATGTTGCTAAATTCAAATGCCGTACGTGACTGCTCGTTGAACTCTCATCATGACCAATCTTACTAATTAGCACTTAAAACGGGATATTTGCCATGATTTGTATTTTTTTTCATTTGTGCCGAAATATCGGGAAATTCGCAAATCGTCAAATCATGGTAAATATTCCGTATTAGCGCTAATAACTTCTAACCATGATATTTTAAAAAGTTATATCAAACTGACTATTAATTCGCGGTTCGATGATTTTGGGGTGTTTAGTGTAGTTTACAATCTCGCGAGATTATAACTTAACGGTTTTTACAATTTTACGGTGACATATACCTAGGTACCTATATAATAATCAACACCCAACATTCACACACGAGTAATTAGTCCTTATCCCACACTAGGATTCACTATATCGTGGGTATTAGAAATGACGAGTAGGGTACTATGGTACCATAATACCCAGACCCGGAAGAAATATTTTCGGAATGTGCAAACATTTCGTCCGCAGCGGGAATCGAGCCCGCACCTCTTGCGTCTCAGCCGAGCAATCGCCACGCCACCGAGGCCGTCGAAATATATACATAGGTATGGATTGAAATTATGGTTATGTTGGCATTATTTTGGCGTAATCTGCAGCCCAAACGGCTGGACGGATTTTCACAAAAGATTATATCGTTGGATTTATCTTCATCACAAAAGTGTTGTAGACTAAATAAAGTGTCAAGAAAAACCAATACAGCAGCTGCAATTCCACATTAATTCTATGCAGAAGTGATATATTTTTTTCGAAATAAATACTTTTTGGAAAATAACAACACTACTAGTAGTTTAGTATTAGTCTGTTAGAGGAATATATTAAACGTATAAATGCAATGTTAACTTGCTCAGTGATTTAACGGGCATTATGTAGATGCAGCAGCTATAATATCTGTGTAGGTACATATCCACCCCTTGATTATGCTAGTAGCAATTAAGTTGAAAGCTTCATTCAGATTGTGACTCCATTAACCTGTCACTTGCATTAGTAGAACAATGAGTATCATCATTATAAGAGGCAAAGAGCAAAATGTGCAAGTATGCAAAGGTTTTACTAGTATAAAGGTCAATGAAGAACTTAAAAACGGAATCAGAAAAAAAATCTTGAAACACGTGTCCGTTTATTTTGCATTTATTGTATCCAAACCGAGTTTCAAGCCAATCGCACCGCCCTTTAAAAGTTTCAATACAAACTTTGACACCCCAGTTCACCCCTTATTAAGAGGTGTTTTAAAAAATTCTGAAATACATGTACATTTATTTTGCATTTACAGTATCCGAACTGAGTTTCAGTAGTAGTTCCATACAAAGGTTTTCACCCCTTTTCAGTCCTTTAGGGGTTGAATTTCGAAAAATCCCGCCTTAATTGATGGTTTTACAATAAAAAGAAGCTATCTTCCAAATTTCGGCTTTCTAGCTTCAGTAATTTCGGCTCGGTGATGATGAATCAGTCAGTCAGGTTCAGCTCTTTTATAGGTATAGATATACCCTTTTCTTTATTATCTAGTCCAGACAAGATCGCTGTCTAGCATTCACTGTAGTGTGACAAATGGGAACGACAGACTGTGCTGGTTTAATGTAAGTAATAGTAATGGAAGATGATGGTCACCACACAATCTGACGGTTCTATCAGCTTGTTATGGAGACAAATTATTTCAAGCTTTCCAAGCTTACAAGCTCAATAGTTTTGTTGAAAGAACTTATGATTTATACCCTTTTTGAATTGTAGTTTCATAAATTATATTACCTACATTTAAATAGGACCTAAGATATTTGCATGCCAAAGATTTTTGTAGGACATAGATTGGACTGATGTATTTTTAAGATCATATTTTTTTTATCACAATGTGTTCGTGCAAATAAATGTCATATATCATTTATCAATTAAAAAGCACGAAGATTGAAAATGTACGTAATCCTTGAAATTGTATCAGGGTTCTTTATAACAATTTATTAAGCTTATCCTTTAGTTTATTATTTATAAGGAACAGAAAAATCACTCGTGCTTCTATCTTTCACAGGCGGGTGTCTGCTTAGTGAATATAATAATTGCTTACCTTATAACTCCATGTTCATATGTTTCTTGGACTTGTATCTGCAACAAAACATGAAATTGTTAGATAAAGTTCTAAAGACACTAACAAACTTATCTTTGTCTATAATGTGCATAAGCAACTACCGGTTACTGTAACTACCTGTTAGAATGGCCATATTTTATTAATTTTTGTTTGCAGATAAGTACATATATCACCCACGTACTGTAGCATAAGTAGGCGTATACCACGCCCAAAGTAGACGGGTAGGCAGATCTAAAACATATTTGAAGAGTAGATAGAAGAGTAATAGATCTAAATTATATTTGAAGATTATCGGTACGAAATGCTAATTGTATTGACAAAGTCTATGACCTGAGACTGGCTGTTCAAATAGTTTTTACGCCTTTTATCACGGACCATTAAGAACTTCCTGATCACCAATATACTACTCTTCCATCCAAACGGAGCTACCTGTTTTATGGAAGACTAGGTGCCGCACACGGCTTCGCTCGCGAAGTTAAACCTACCCGGATAAAAAGTACCCTATGTTTAATTTCAGGTATTTTAGGTATTATTTTATTTATTATTTCACAAAGTGTATTTTAAGTTTCAGCCAAATCCGTTCTGCCGTTGCGGAGTACATCTTCATATCATCATCATCATCATCCGCAACCCGACTTTACCCACTGCTGGGTATAGGCCTCTCTTTGTATGTGCCACTCTCCACGGTCCGTTGCTTGTCTCATCCAGGTTTGGCCTGCGACGGATACTATATCGTCAGCCCATCTCGCTGCATATACATTTATAATATTACTAGCCCACCATTTTATCCGCATTGGATTTTATTGCGATAATTTAGCACATGTCCTTCTCCAGAACGCAATCTATCTCCTTGCCAAACATCTAAATCGTTCAGCGGTTTAGGCGTGAAAAGGTAACGGTCAGACAGAGCTACTTTCGCATTTATAATATTAGTATGGATGTGGAAGATGAAGGTGAACAGTTTTGACGGTATGGATTCGTCAGTTTGTTCGTAAACATGTTTTGTCAACAGAAATAACCAGATACAGGTGTACAGAAATATCTCTGTGATTATAAAATTTAAGCTATTTACCTATTACGGTCATGAGATACAGCCCTCTGACGGACGGACGGACGGACAGATAGACAGACTGACGGACAATGGAGGCTTAATAATAGCGTTCCGTTGGCACCCTTCAGGTAGGGAACCCTAAAAAGCACAGTCAGCTGTATTTCTTTGTAAAATAATCAACAAACACTCATATTTCTACAGAAATAAACACAAAAACGAGTAAAAAAAAACAAATAAGAGCTAAAACCGCTAAATGCTAATTTAAAAAGAAATTATATATATAGGTTTATTTATTTTCTGCAAGATTGTTCTTCAACAGCTTACATATTATTGTTACGATGGTGGTTTAAAAATAAGTTTGCATTCTGAACCAATTGTAGTCGGGAAACAGCATTTGCAAAATACCTTACACACATTACGAGATCGATAAAATTATTATAATCTGTTTACTACTTAGTTATATATCAAAAATAGGTGTTTGTATCGTGAGAAATCATACAAAGTACTAGTTAACTTGTCGGGACGTGAGGTCATGGTAAAGAGCCGTTAAAATTTAATATTTCATCCGTTCCTAGTACTGAACCAGAGAAAAGCGCATATTGTTTAGGGAATAACTACGCCGGTGGTCATTTCAAAGCTACGAGTATGTCATTGCGTTTTGTTTTATGAGTGCTAGTGTTGTGCCGAAAGTCGACTTTATATTCGGCTAATCCTTTGTTTCAATTAGGATCAATTATCTCTTGAATCTACTTTATCAGTGCTCTCATGTCGTAAAACCTCAAAGGTTCGAAAACATATCAAGTGCACGAAAAGAGGCTTAGAGGCGCACTTTAAATTCTGTCACCACACTGTAACACGATTAGTAGTAGTACCTCTAGAATCGATCAAAGTAAATGTTGTCGAGCTACCTCAGGAACCGTTTATGAATAAGTATTTTAGTTTTATAAAGACAAACAGTTTACAGAATCATTAAATACTAATATAAAAAAAATCTTATATTAAAGTTGCCACTGATAAAGACACTATAAATATGTAAATGAAACGATAGATAAACTAATAAATATTTATAAAATGTAAAAGTTTAAAAACCAGTGTCTGAATCAATATTCCAATATACTTTAGCTGATAGAAAGCATTATTATCCTTGGCTATATTTTTTCATGTGAAACTGTTCTTAAAAGTTCAGCTTTGAATCAACCAGAACTAAAGTTAACTTAAAACCTTCACTGTAATTTGAAGATAAAGCTTAACCTATGCAATTGTTTATACATGCATTTTATTTGCAATTATTCTCTGTCATACATAATATGTAAGTACCTACTTAGATTGTAGCCACTTATCAATTTCTCTTTCCTAACACATTTATTCACGCCGAAAATGGCGTTTCTGTAAAAGTGGTCTTCAAAAGTGTAACTTCGAATTTATTCGGCTTTTTTCGGCGTTAGCTTTGGCTTCGGCTTCATTTGATCTTACACTGATATACTTGGTGTAAGTAGGAAAGAGCCCTCCCGCGCCGCTAATGGGCCCTGAACCAACGTTGCAAACCACAGTAATAGCGCTCATGTAGAAACACTCCGTTGGATCCCTACCACAATAATTATTCATACATCTGAATATATAAATCTCTTACGTTACTGGCTGACTGACAATCAACGCACAGCCTAAACCATAAGTCCTAGAAGCGTAAAATTTGGAGTACGTACTTCTCTTATCCGATAAGGTGTCTGAACAGGATATCCCCGTAAACTTCGCTTAAAAACGCTTGGTCGCTTTACGAATAGGTGTAAATGCAACGTAGATAAGACGTGTCCAAGTGATGCCAGTAATTTTAAGGTATAAAAAAATTTGACTTTGATTTCGCTCTTCATCAGGCTGAAAACTGAGACAAACCATAGACCGGGTCCTTTCACGGAGTCACAATCCTCAACAGTGAGATAACGATTATGGAGGAGGGACTCTTCTCATTTCATGTAGGACGCAGCGGCAGGAAAAGTCACGGGGTGTTTCACTAGTTGCTCTATACAAATAAATGAGACTGTAGTTCATTCACTTAGAGTAATTATCTCGGAGCCAATGAGTACCTAGAGCACGTTTATGTGTGAACCTTACGTACGTTTATATAAGGGTGAAAATGAGTTGTGATTATGGTGTTATGACGGGTGCGATATGGTAGGATGGTCTGCGCTGAAGCGTGCCGAATTGTTGCCCAGTTACCAGTTACCAAAGCGGTTCAAGTTTCTTCCTATAATTGTACTGTTAGAAAAAGTCGAATAACCCATTGAATATTTTATAAATCTTCATCTTAATTTTTTTTTATCCAAGACTCGCTCTACATAAAAAATAATTTATTAATAACACCAAGTTACAGGTCAGTTTGTGTACAATGGGTAGGCATATAAAAAATATCATACACATAGGTACATAAATGTTTATTTTATGGGGCCCCCTTTTAACTCTTTATTTAATTATTTTTTTATTTGTTCTTATAGCAGCAATAGAAATACACACTGGAAAATCTCAAATCTCCAGGTACCTATTACGATTCATGAGATACAGCCAGTGGAAGTTTAGTAATGGGGTCCCTCTTGGCACCCTTCGGGTACGGAACCCTAAAAAGATAAGAAACTAGACCCCAGATACGGTACATAGAAAATGATCATAAAATAATTATATAAAAATAACCTTACCAGAAAAACACATTAATTTGAATAAATTTGAAATATTTGATTACCTAAATATTATGTAGTTGGAATTTTGGTGATTTTAATTTTTTTAATAAACAAGAACAAGACTAAACTAGAAATAAAGGTTATATATCTTTATGAACGGGTATAAGAATAGATTTAATTGGCTTTCTTAGAAATGATGGTTTGTAGGAATTCCAATAAAACGTTCAGCAAACATTTGTATTCGATGAACACGAACAAAACTATATGCGTAATTGAGCTGTTTACGGTGGTCTTGTGGATTCTGAACTACAATAAATTATGTATTTCGTAGAAAAATGCTCTCCATATCTAGACATACGGCAGTATGACAGACAAGGAAGAAAATTGTAACACCGAAAGTGTATATTTACTTATATATTACGAACCATTAAGACGCAACTTTCCGACATCCCCATAACTTAAAAAAACTATGACGCCTAACATACTTGAGTATTTTTGTTTATAACCTTGGGTTCGTCCAAGTTTAAAACTCATAAGAAAAGTAGAGCTTTTGTAATGCAACGTATAATGTAAGACGTGATCAAATAATCCCCGTGATTTTAAGGAATAAACAATTTTGACTTTGACCTTGACTTCATTATTTTGGGACATAATTTGGTTCAGCAATTTTTATCCGCATTTTCTCATTATCATACAAAAATCTTCCTATAATTTCTTCGAACTCTATCGTAAATCTTTTACTCAACAATAGGACTGTCTTGGTACTTGTAATTCAGCTTCTCATACAGCTACTGGTTCCCACAGTAGAGATCTTAGAGTAAATTCAAAAAACCACAGAGATCACCAGACAGCTAACTAGAGGGCAATGTAAACTGCATAATAGACGGGACGCAAATGATAACCCCACTTAATGTTCCCACAGCTGGACAGCAAACAATTTTTCAAAGTTGATTTGAGCCAAACAAGTTAAAGTCGGTTAGTCAAAAGAGAAATATTTATATATATTTTATATTTTTAAAGCATTTTATCGGCCACTTGGTTCCCTCAGGACAATGATTGCTTAGTTTGGAGCTAGAGGATGACGTTTGAAATATCCATCAACATTTATTTATTATTTAAAGTTTTGTTTCCACAAGATTTTCTGGAGGTACTATCACGCAGAAATAACTAAACGAAACAAAGACACAAAATTTTATTAATGTTGAATCAACAAGATGAACATGATTTTAGGATCTATGTATTTTCTGAGGAATGGCTGTTCTGCTATTCGGATGTTCTGATTCGCCCTTTTACTTCGTAGATGAGCAATTGGGGACTATTTTGAGGAATGTTTCTCTCTCTACCATAACCAACACCATAAATATTATAAACATGTGAACGAGTCTACCACTAGACCCTTTAGTTAAACGTGTATTTTTAAGGTTTCGTACTCAGAGGGTGCCAACGGGACCCTAATACTAACCCTCCGCCGTCCGTCTGTCCGTCTGTCCGTCCGTCTGTCAGCGGGATGTATCTTATGAACCGTAATAGGTAGAGAATTGAAATGTTCAGAGTGTGTATTTCTATTGCCGCTATAACAATAAATTATAAAAATAAATATACAAGAAACATTTTTTGTGTTTTAAATACATAGGGTAAAATTCATATTAAAAAGTACATGTGCGATGAAACGGAACCCCGCGTGTTCTTATTCGATTCGCACTTGACCAGTTTTTTAAAGATATTCTATCTTCCCGCATCATTATATAAATAAACACCCAACAGTCACATACATAGTCCTGACCCCACCCTAGGATTCCCTGTGTCGTGGGTATCAGAAACTACGAGTACCATGGTACCACAACACCCAGACCCGGAAGAAATATTTACAGAACATGCAAACATTTCTTCCGCAGCGGGAATCGAACCCGCGCCTCTTTCGTATCTGCCGAGCAATCGCCCGCCACGCCACCGAGGCCGTCGGTATATCTCTCTAAGATCGAGCTCTGCTGAACACCTACCGGTCTTTATAGAAAGCTTAGCAAAATTATTATTCCTATTATTTCTTTGAAACGGTTATAATATCAAGAGAATTTACAGAATGCATTAGTAGCGTAAATGCAATGTTTGCACTGTCCTATCCTATGAATTTGATTCGTGTGCCATTACGCACTGCACATAACTGTAGAGTAAAACAACCTATCTACGATATTGATCGTCTGCTACAATATTATTGTGATTGTAATGGAAAACTACAGATTTAAAATCTGCCTTTCATAACTTATGTTCTACTTTGATTTCTAAAATAAAATGTTGATAAGAATCACTCAAGTCATAATTCAATTATTAAGTAGATATGTTTGTTTTTTGAATGTAGAAAGTGAATTATGGAAAATACGTTAAAGTAATGGAATATAAAAATTAAATGTCTATACTTTTATGAAAGAATACCTAGTTATAAAAGTCATAAATTCACTCGACAAATATATTTTTATATTCAACAGGTGAAATGACTAAATTAAATTAATTAGCTGCATGTATAACCTGAATGAATAAAAAAGCTAGTCAAGTGCGAGTCGAATTCGCGCACGAAGGGTTCCGTACCATCGTACATTAAAAATGTTTCTTGTATGGATTCTTTTTTTATTTGATTTTATTTTTATTATTTTTTGTTAAAGTGGCATTTTCATGAGATACAGCCCGCTGACAGACGGATGGACGAACGGACGGACGGACAGCGGAGACTTAGTAAGTAATAGCGTCCCTTTGGCACCCTTCGGGTACATACATTATTATCATGCCCATATCCCACAAGTATTCATAAGAAAACTTGCAGCCGCTTCTGACTCAAAGTCCCAAGATGGATATGCTGAACCATGGTGGCAGGTGATCAGCCAATCGCCCATATACATATATGTTGCCCCTAAGGAGGTCCATGATGTATAATCATAAGACTTCGGGTACGGAACCCTAAAAATGATTATTTGCCAGTCGCTTTTCAATTTTTATTGCTTTTCGAAGTTCGAAGACTGCTATTTTAAACATTTTGCAACATTCAATTATAAAATGTAGATATATCTATCCATTTAAGAGCCAGACGAGGTAAATGATCCTCCACCTAATTTTTTATACCCAACTAGTGGAAAGATTTAGACGCGGCTTTGCCCGCGCTACGTTTTTTTTCATACAAACTTTATCTTCACGCTACGTCATCTATGAGCTGAATTTCGCGAATTCCTTAGTTCACCCCTACACCATAAGAGGCATATACCCTCCAACTATTATGCTTCTAGAAGTTTGCTTGCGTTGTAGTCAGTCAGTAACGTAAATTTTATATCTTTTAAACCCAATATGTATTCATAATGTCAGACTGACTTTCACAAATTACCTCGAGATATTCAATTTCTACATATCTCTTTGAACTTCGAGATTCTGTTGAATCTCCCGTTTTTGAAGAGGTGCAAGTCGTGTTTATGGCAAAATCGTGATGTCTATTCACTTTTACGTATTCATAACAATCAGAGCGTGGTATGTCTGGTGGTTCCAATTGTATTCTGTCTCTTGAACTTATTTGTTAGGACGATTTCATTCATTATCTTTTTATATAATGGGACTTTACCTGTATTGAAACTTACAAAACAATTGAATATGGCTTAGGAATCTGTAGACTAAAGGGGTTTATTTAAAAACCGCCAAAAGTTAAACATTCTTATCATTTCATTTTGATCGACGATGACAGAGCCAATTAAGAACAGTGTTTAAGTTGAGTACAGTTTATAAGTAAGGCCGATAATGGCAACTATATGCAACTCTACGTCATCAAATTAAAACTAGAAACTATCACAGAGTGCAGAAGTGAAGACTATGTGGGGTGAAAAAAAGTGAATTATAAGATCTGAACTCGCGCGTTGAAGTCTTTTTAAAGAACTCTCAAAGAGTAGCATTGTTATACGAATGGGGTAAAATTAAAAATTATTATAGTTCATTCAGTAGAATTTGTAACAGATCACGGTGACTGGATCCCATCCACCTTACTTGCGCGTTGCGAAATTTAAGTACCTATATGCTACAGGTGTGTTAGCACAGGTGTTCTGGAGTGATCATGTGTGCGCGCAATAGCTTCTAGTAGCTCATCATGTAGGTGAGAGAGATAGATAGATAGATAAAAGCTTGATTTGACACAACAACATTACACAGACACTTAGGAGAAGTACAAAAACAAACACATAAAATGAAAAACTAATAACTAACATTACGGAATACATACTTAGGTATTCAATAAGAGATAAAATTAACAAAACAAAATTAATAACTAACATTACGAACTATTCAATAAGAGATAAAACTAACAAAACAAAACTAATAACTAACATTACGAACTATTCAATAAGAGATAAAACTAACAAAACAAATAGTCAAACTTAAAAGTTAAAAATTAAAAATTAAAAAAAAAATTCAGATAGCACACTTAATAAACCGTGCCCATTGACGAATTCAAGTTCTCGACTAGTGCACTCTTAAACTAAGCTGATAATGTCACATTACTAGCACATATTAATGTGCTAGTAATGTGACAGTTTATTTTACTCGTATACGTCAACTTGCTCGTGTGCCTAGAATACAAATAATTTCTTAAAAAAAAAAGAGATTTTTTATTTTTAAACTAGTTCCAATCCAATCCAGACCAGCATAACTACAGCGCTGAACTGACTAAATATGTGACAAATGTCAAAACCAAGTCAGCACTGATTTGTCTAATTTTAAATCTCCAACTGACTCAATTGAATTCTGCTCAATACCAGTTACAAATCTTTGCTTTTGTGCACAGATCTATACGTTTTGTGTGGTAAGTAATACTCAATACAAATTATGACTAAATACGTGATAAAATGACGTTTCAAATGTTTGTTTAAGTGGCAACACTAATGTGTGACCACGTTTACAGCTGTATTTATAGCTGGCAACACTGCGGCTTCGTTTTGGCGCTTCTCGGGAAAGCGTCGCGTGGGACGTGTTTGATGAACTGTTAACTGCTTGAATAGGACATTACTGACACGGGTTTACTATCGACGTATTGATTTTAAAGTCAGATTATGGCGCGGATAATGGATTGAAAATCACAAGGGCGGGCTCTGCAAAACGACAAACGTTATATCTGTAAGTAGTATGTACTATACTTGTACTGTGATATCGTGTCAATGACCTCTACAAGATCTCTTTAAAGATAAACATAGGGTCACAACATTTTGTTTGGAAATTCCACTCACGGCTTTGCTCGGATTAAAAGTATCCTTAGAATTTTTTTATTACAGGCTCATGAACTTATATTTGTTTCAGCTAAATCGGTTCAGTGATATTCAAAGTTTATGATTCATTTAAAACAAACCTAGTTATTGTGAAAAACTCGAAGTAGGTACATAGTACACGTATATCAAAAGGAAAAAGGTTTTCAACGTCAACATTTATTATGTTTGGTATAAAAGTTATATCGTACCATGTTACTTAGACTACCAGTGGTGTCACTAGTTCTTTCGAACCAGTAGTTTGGTGAAAGGATTTAAAGTGCGCGTCAAAGGCTCCTTCCGTGAGTTGACGCATGTTTCCGAATGTTTTAGGACGACATGCCGGATTCCTAACGATATTTCCCTTCACCATTTGAGAATACTGGTATAGCATACATAGTATGTTAATAATTGCAGCTATATTGCTATAGGTATCATCATAATTATGTCTCTAAGACATCGTTTATACGACTTTTATGACATTCGAAGATCTCGGTAATTTTATTCAGCAAAATGCTGATTGAAATCCGACTGAAAGCAGCGGTATGTCAACTTTACGACTGGATATTATAGGTGCGTTATAACTTAACAACCGTTATATAAAACAAAAAACCTAACTATCCGATAGTCAAAATGGTAAAAAAAAATTGTTGGAAATAACATGTAAATTTATACGGTACCGCATATTTTCAACTTTAAATCGTTATGTACTAACGACTGATATTTTCAAGAAAAACTATTAATACAAAATTTTAACAGTCAACTGTCAATCGATAAACATTTTCAACCAATATTGACACCTTTACTATAGCCAAGCTCTGTTCGCACATCCTACTAATATTATAAATGCGAAAGTTTGTGAGGATGTGAGGATGTGTGGATGTGATGATGTATGTTTGTGCCTCAATCACGACGTAACGACTGAGCGAATTTGAATGAAACTTGGAATACACGTAGTATGTCTACTGGAATAACATACAGGCTTCTTTTAAAAGGAATATAAGCTCTTCTAGAACTAGCTTAGGCTGTGTGTTGATCGTCAGTCAGCCAGTAACGTGAGAGTTTTATATATTTACATGTATAATCACTAAGAAACAATATTATTTAGTTATCTATGTTGAGCGTAATGAAAAGTTTTATATCTCTTCGTGCTATCGAATGCATTGAGACACAATAGAAAATCATCTATTGAAACATAACGTAATAACTCTAGAAACTTTATTGTAAAACTAGGATCCGCCCGACGCCTTACTCGCTTTTTACCTAGATACAAAAGTAACTTGTGCTTTTGTTATATTCCAAGTTTCAATCAAACCTATTTGTGCTCGGTTCTTAAATTCAACGGGTCGTTCAATATCATAGCAACATTGTTATCAGTAAAAATAACGTTGATAACCTACCATCCATTCTATCTACCCAGTCACTAGCTCTTTCGAACCAGTGTGGTGAAAGGATTTAAAGTGCGCCTCAAAGGCTCCTTTCGTGCACGAACTTAGTAGGTTCTATGACATCATCAGTTTCCTCACGATGTTTTTCTTAAACGTTTGAAAGTACTGGTATAGCTCATGTAAATTTTTCGTATAGAGAAATCCATTGGTGTACGAGCGGCTTTGAACCCACGATCTTAGCATCGGAATGCCGCGTCACTATCACTAGACCACCACTAGTAGGAAATTGGCATTAGTCGTTTGGGTATCATTAATACACAAGCATACGAAATATGATCCAAGACTCCCAAGATGGATATGGTGAGTGAACCATGGTGGAGTCTTGGATCAGAAGGGCTGCAAGTTTTCTTTTGATCACTTGTGGTTCTGCCCACTCCGTTAGGGATACGGGCGTGATAATATTATTACATCACATCAACTTGGGCGCTGTGGTACTGTATGTTTGTGGATATGTTTATAAGAGCATAACTTTCAAACCGTTAACCCAATATATATGAAACATGGTAAGTTAATAGATTGTGCTATGAAGATTTTCTGAGAAGCATTGTGAGCTTGATCGGTGAAGGGCTCGTAAAAATATCAGGTTCCCAAGGAAATAAAAAAATAGTTGTACAAATGTGTCGAGTGGGGTAAAATTGCCTTATAAAAAGCTTTATTTGTTCATTGAAAAGGAATGAATTTATAAAAAGGAATGTAGTTAGTACCATAATTCTAGACTGTTAGTATATGACGACCTCGGTGGCGTGGCGGGCGAGTGATCGGCTGAGACGCAAGAGGCGCGGGTTCGATTCCCGCTACGGGAGAAATGTTTGTATGTTCTGCAGATATTTCTTTTGGGTCTGGGTGTTGTAGTATTATGCATTATAAGCATGTATTTACAAAAAAAGTATAAGTATTCTATCAGCCATCTGGTGCCCATAGTACAAGCTTTGCTTAGTTTGAGGCTAGATGGCGCTGTGTGAAATGTCCACTAATATTTATTATTATTGTTATATAAATAATACAAGCCAATTATTTGGTTTTATACTGTGAGATATTGATGAATAGTTAGTATAGCCATAACTACTGACTGTTAGGATACATATAAAAGCAATTATAATTAGCACTGTGCTATGAGATATGAAATAAGATTTATACTCAATTTGATAGGAAGGCGAAGCAAAGCTTTATGGCATACTTATGAAGTCAGTTCACATATAAATTAAGTGCAGTATTTTGTGGTGCACACTATTTGTGGTACTACTGTACTAATTTATATGTGAACTGACTTTATAAATACTGCTAGTCATATCACTAACTCTTTCAAACCAGAGTAGTAAAAGGATTTAAATTACCCTTTAAAGGCTACTTTCGTACACTTAACATAAATTGGTGTGAGCTGAGGGAGAGATCCCTTTGGTAAAGGCCATCACAGACGTATGATATAAACTGTACTTTTGTATGGTGTGCTATAATTTAGCTGGTCCGTGGTCACTCGAAGATTACTATAAAAAAATATATCATTGTATGTCTTGCTATAATATAAATTATAGCTACGTAACGTACGAGTATGTGACAGCCTTTGAACCACCTATTAAGTTGTGATCAGTTAAAATGCAAACTTAAACTGACTTAACAAGTAAGCCACACAGGCACACAGCCTTGCTTTGGCGGCCTATCAGATTGGGTATAAACCAATAGTAAAAAACGTTACCCTCCTTAATCCTCGCAGGTAAAAAACCAAGGTCAATCTTGATAATTTTTAGGCCCGGCGCTCACTATTGGCACGGTATACCAAGGGATCTTTATTTTATTTTATTTTTTTTATTTTAAGAGTTTTTGGGGAACTTACAGCTAGGTACAAATAGTATAAAAAAAAATTAAATTATAACCAATTGAGGTAACTCTACATGGTTGCTTAAGGCCATTTAAAAGTTTCCACTTATAGCAACAAAAAAAATAATAGGTATAAAAAACAATACAGTAGACGACAAAAAAAATGGTTTAAAGATTTATAAAAATGGTTAAAGTTCGCTAAGAAAGAAAATTTAAGAAGGAGAATTTGCCTAGAAGTATGTGGCGTCCTTAAGCATGCCGAGGCGTCCTTAGGCATGCCGTGCCTCGGCGACCGTATGCGCCGGGCCGTACAGCGCACCGTCAAAATATAATATTTCTTGTTCTTGAGTATATTTTTTCTCTAAATCTCTGAAGAAAATCATATAATATCTTTGCACGACTGTATTAGACTCGAGAATCGGAATACCAGTCACTTTGACTATCTGACGAAAAACTGGAAGGATTTTAAAGTTTTTAATCCCTTTTTATTCTCAATTCCATACTAATTTTATAATTGCGAAAGTAATCTTCTATTATCTGGGAGAAAGAATGTATCATTGCTTTGTCAGTACAAAGGACATAGATCTTTTGTCGCGAAAAAATTATATAAGGATGAAGTTGCGGGTAACAGTTAGAAGATACATGGAATTTCTCTACATTTCTTCAATGATTTTCGATCTAAATAATATCATCATGTTACAGAAAATCGCGTGTTATAAAATTACCCGTTAAGTCGTTATGGTCAGTGCCGTTACCGAATCGACCATAATACCGAAATAACAGCACGTGCGCCTCTAGTTAATTAATATTCGTCATTTTTAGTATCGGAGCATCGTGGTGTATGAGAATTAAAAAATGCTTCTTTCAGTATTATGCTTAGGTACTTCTCTGTTGGACTGAGTCCAGCTGCTTGTCTCCCCGAGCATGACGTAAAAATTAACTAAGGGATATCCTCTCCAACATGATGGACGATCTATCATGGGCGATAGATCACGATAGTGCACGAAAGGAGCCTTTGAGGTGCACTTTAAATCCTTTCACCACACTGGTTTGAAGGAACTAGTGACACGAGTAGATAGATAAATGGGCGATGAGCTTATTATCTGTCACCACGTTTCATCATATCAATTTTGGGACTTTGTAACAGGAGTATCTGGAGGTTTTCTTAAGATTACATGTGGCTATGCCCACTACATTAAAGATACGGGCGTGATTAGATAAGCCACAAACTAAGCAAAACTTGTACTATGGGTACCAGATGAAGAATACTTATATACATTCGAATCAAACCCGCGCCTCTTGCGTCTCAGCCGAGCACTCGCCCGCCACGCCACCGAGGTCGTCATATGTTCCTATGTATATATTATTATACAGATTTTTTCTTTCACACTTGACCGCCTTTCGAACAGGCGTTAATTCAACGTAGACTTATAACTTTCAAAATTACTGATTTCAATGAATAAAGCATTTTCTCTAGCTCTGATACGATCCTGACAAAAACACTACAGCAAATATGAAATGGACCGCATGAGTGGAATATTTTATTTTTAATAAGTAAGTCCAAACACATTATGAAATAAGAAGTTGAACTGGTACTGCGACTCAATCGTTTAAAATCTATGTACTTAAATTCACGTTTACAGTGAGGTTAATAACGCTGAAATTGCAAGACGATTGTCGTTACATAAGTGAGGTACATAATTATTTTTCAAATTATATGGTGTCTAGTGGACGTAATTTTTTGCCATTTCAAGTGCTGTCCATGTGTTTGCGTTTACGTTCTCAACCCTATCAATATTGCTGACTGAGACTATTCTTCTGCAATAAAATAAATTGTTTTATATTAAAAACAAAAAAAATCATTAATTATCTATGTACATTTGATCATTTGGGATCACACTGGTCACCTAAATTCGCGCATAAACAAAAAAATCAACATTAAAATATCAACAACAAAACATCTAATGTAAAACAAATTTAAAATCACCCCAAAAAAAAGGTCGAAAAGTTTTCTTATTAGGTACTCTGCCCAGCCATTATTGATACGGGTGTGTATGTATGCATGTTATATATTAGGCCTAAAAGCATTTTCATGACCAGTCAAGTAGCTTCGCACGTCCATACAGATTATAGGTGGACAGGCCATCAAGTCCACCGGTGACTGGACAACATTTAGGTTCTAAGTACTAGGAAATGTAGGCCACCGTTATGGCGACCACATTGGCTGTCTGAAGTAACGCCTTCTTGAGTATAGGCGGTAGATAGGTGTGCTTTTTTGTGAAGAAACCGAAATGCGCCGTGGGTTTCTTATAGACTGTACTCTGTAGCAAATATGGCGTACGTATAGTACCGCCGCATAATATGTACCACAATAAAAAAGATAAATCTAATTATCACGATGTCGATATCCCGCTCTTCGTACTCGACAAATCCCGATATTATTATGCGAAGCATTAAAGAAAAAAAAAACGTTTTGGAATTGATTATATCTATAACTAGCTTTCGCCCGCGGCTTCGTTCGCATGGTATCCGAACAAAAAGTAGCCTATATGTTATTCCAGTAGACATACTATGTGTATTCCAAGTTTCATTCAAATCTGTTCAGCTGTTCAGGCGTGATTGAGGCACAAACATCCAAATATCCTCACAAACTTTCGCATTTATAATATAAGTAAGATTATTTGATATTTAAAACGAAGTTATTTAGTACTATCTAATCAGTTAATTAAATAAAGCTAGAGACAGTCTTGGAGGTTTCCAGCCAGGCAGGACAGCCAAAAACTAAAGCTTCTTTCATATTCAACAGCTCTGTTCACTCGGCCAAGTCATCCGGAGTCAGAGCGGCATGACCAAGTGCGACCTCCTGGTGAATATAAGATTTTATTGTACAATAAATCAATTCATACGTGCTCTTATGTTAATTCATGTGAAGCGGATCAAAACAGACACTTTGCTACCCATTCAGTATTCAGCGGTCATTTTCTTACTAAATAGATTATTGAAATTGATTGAAATCCATAGATGTTTTTTAGAAATTACTTACCTATTTATAAAGCATGAAAGGTTTCTTTTCATACTTTGATTAACATTTAATATATTTTTCCTTCTTCATGTCGAATGTAAAATCGATTGCAAATAGGTGGAAACCAGTTTTAGTGAGATATTTGAAATCTAAATAGTGATGATCATGTTACTAATGACTTTCATCTTAAGGTGGGTTCACTCTTAAGACGAAACCAGAGCTTTTAAAAACATGTTTGTGTTTTAAAAACATGTTCGATTAACAATGTTAAAAAACAATGTTTTTAAATTCGGAGCTGTGGAGGACACCCCTCTTGCATTGTGTGACGTCTTAGTCTCACCCACTTTTTGTTAGCGTTGATAAGTTTTTTGTTAAACAAGGTAGCCTGGAAAAGCCTTGATGTAAACCAGTAACATATTTAGGGGTAAAATACCAAAAAAACCTGAACTTGAAAAAGTTAGAAGCACGCTTCATATCCCGTTTTTTTTTACTTCTTTTTATATTTTTAGTCATAATAAAAGGCTGGAAGTTTGTTACTATGTTTGGATGTTGGACGTATAATCATGGCGCAATAGCTGGGAGGATTTGGATGAAACTTAGGATGAATCGTATCATGAGAAAACATTATACTTAGACAATTTTTTGTCTCAGTACGTGGGTACTTACATAACTATAGGTACACGAGTGCGAAGATCCCGATGGACGCTACATAGTTAAAAATAAGTGAGTAGTAGTTCATAGGTTGATAGTTACTATACATTGTTTAGCATCAACATAATAGGCCTCAGATGAGACTTTAAAAAGCTCAGGAAGCCATGAGAACATTCTAGTTGCAATAATTGAATAGTAACATCTAGATTCCATCATTATCCAGCCGCTACGTTGATTGAAGACCACGCCCACACACGAAGAGTTTTTGTAGACTACCGTAAGAACATACTATCACCACATTGGTTCTATCAAAAATAGGCAGGGACATTTTCTGGGGCCTTATCTCCATTCCATACCTGGTGTATGTCTGCCTAAGTGTAGTTCTTGTGGTTCTATTTGTGCCGTGGTTTGTGTATTTCTTATCCACTCCATGGTTTTTAATTATACTTATGTACCTATATCAGTGTTTCTTAAACATGTCATAAAAAAAGCCTTTATAACGCACTTTAAATGGTTTCACCTCACTGGTTTGAATGAACTTGTGACACGATTAGTAGAGTCGTATTTAATAATATTATTTTTCGTTTCTCCCTAAACAGTGATTTCACACACGCCAAGATGATGGATTTTTGTACCGATATAAAAGATTCACAGTTTTCAATTGTTTCTTGAGAGCTTGATCTAGTACTTAGGTACCTGTCAATTGTTTCCTAAGAAACTACTTCTTTTGTTTCAAGTTATTGACGAGTGTACAGCCACACGTCTGTAAAAGTTCCCGTTTGCAAAGCCTAATGCTATGCGCATAATCATAGCAGCCGGCAATAATTAATTTTAAATTACGTAAAAATGCAAAGCAAAGCACAGTGGTAGCATAACAGATAGTCACAGTTGTGAGTATTTGATGGACCGCGACCAGACACATTATTATAAGCATTAGGTGCCGTATTAAAGATTATAGATCGAAAGATAGACTACCTAGATCGTATCGTATGCACTACGGTATAACAAAATATAGTTTTTTAGCCGTAGTTTTCTGAAACAGATAAATCATGGTAATATTTATATTTGTTTGGAATCAAATGAAATTGAATAATGTATATGCGTGAAGGATGTTGAAAATTAAGATCTAAGAGATATCATTTAATTTCATTCATCATTATACGAGTATTATTCTTACACTTTGCTATGAAAACCGGTATGAAAATATTTTGAACAAAGTTACCTAAGTAACTCTAAAAAACCGTGCAAAACAATTGAACTGCATATTTTCGTTAATATTTTAAATTAAAATCATTCTTTACCAAAGCTTACCTATGTGCTTGATTATGTATATGTTTCATTTCAATCTAAAAATGATTTTTATAAGCTAGCTTTGCGGGAATCGAACCAATTGGCTCGTTACTTAGCCACACGTCTCACATGTCTCTTACGCAGGTTGTATTACAGTAACTACAAAGTACTTGGCCCATAACCAACGTATCATGCAGGAAGTTCACTCACAAATTGGGTTTTGAACGAATAAAACACTAAATTATTACTTAAACCGATTCTTATATCCCTATTCTTATATCATTTGAATCGGTACATAGTGATTTAGTTTTTATGTGTATAATTTGAGAGGCCTGTCTCATTATGGTGCACCTAACGTTTCAATACAATCACTCAATTACTTACAAGTTTCTGGTTTTATTATTATCGTCTCTATGTCCACTGCGTAAGGTCCAAAGCCATAGGATAAATGAAGTATCAAAAAATCTAATAAGGTGGCCTTAAGAAGATATTTTAGTTTAGCGATTAGTTTATACTTGTAGTAAAATTTTTCGATAAATTCTATGAAGATGGGTTTCTTTTTTTTATTAGTACATTGGTACATAATACATTTTTCGTACTGTTTTTTTTTTTCATTATAATGCACATGCACTTGGCTTGGCGCCTTACCAGACAAACGTGCAATTAGTTGAAATCATTTAAATTTCGAGATCTAATGTATATATGTCATCATCTATGTGGTGTCGGTACAGCATGATCCTTGGATCATGCCGTAAGAGTTTTGGCTAAGATGTTTTATGACCGGCCGCCTGCCTGACGTCAACCCTCCTTGGGAATACTTGCTAATGTATACAATGTATTTTAAGTAAAACCCTACAAGATCTCCCAATTCGAATTTTTCTCAAGATCTCCGAATTCATAATCCTCATTCGAACTTTTTCATCTGATTGTACCTGTAATTTTGTTAGCATATGTGATGGTCGTTAGTGCTAATGTGGGTATAGGTATTCGATCAAACGTCAGCCATTACCGGCTGATTAACGTCGATGATATTCAAAGAAGTGACGTGCCTTTTTTGACCTAAGAATGTGGTCAAATTGAGATCATTAGAATGTTTGGACGAAAAAAGCCTTTGAGGTGCATTTTAAATCCTTTCGCCACAATGGTTGGAAGAACTAGTGACATGACTAGTAAAGTAAAGTAAAGTAATAATAATGGTGAACATTTCATATATTTTATACAATAAAATACTCTGCTGGACTGGGGGTAAAGAAGAAACTTAGAATGCGTCCAGCTGCTTCTCTCCCCGAGCATGTCGTAAAAGTCGACTAAGGGATAGTATCCTCTTCAACATGACATTCTGCATGGGCGATCTGCTGATCATCTGTCACCATGGTTCACCATATCCATCTTGGAACTTTGAATCAGGAGTGGCTGCAAGTTTTCTTATGATTACTTGTGGCTCTGTCCAGCCCATTAAGGATACGGGCGTGGTATTATGTATGTATGTATGTACAGTACATACAGGCTATCTACCACTTTGTGTTAGAAGATTACTTTCCCCATATTTGTCTATTTTTAAAAGTTGTTTTGGTTTGATAGGTACACTTTTTTAGTTTAGGTACTTAAGTTATTGTTTTTGTTTTGTAGGTTATGGTTATGGCATCGTCACCCATTCTTCTCTTTTATCTTCTCCATCACAAGGCTGTCTGAAAGAAATCGATCTAAACGATAAGACAGCTATTTATGTTTTTTTTTCTATGGAACCTAAGCTCTTTTTCTTCCTGTAAATAGTTTATTTAATTTAAGATCGATCTACCCATCAACATTATTTATCAAACACTATATTTAATAATCGGTCGGTGATTTTCTATCTGTCAGCGAACTTAGATAGAAAACTGAGCTTATTTCCATTAATTATTATTATACCGATTAAGTACCTAAAAGTTTTTAATGTGATTATAGTTTGTAATTAAATAAACAATAATTTTCCTCATACCGGTAGTCAACTGAAGTAAAACAATCGTTACACAAACTGTAATTGTGTAAGTTTTTGTAACACTTTTACCAGGAAATTATTCTGAGACGATAAAATTGCAAAATTTATTAAAATCGAATCACGTTCGCAACATCTCGATCGCAGACGACCCGCATATTGTTAGTGCATCTTTTGCAATACGATCATTCGACTTTCACTCGATTCCGAGATACATAGAGATGCTTTGAAATGTGTGTATAAATGCATTTTTATACTCTGTAACTACGGCCATATTGTCTAGCTCAATTTTTAATCGGAATTGGGTTCTGCCAAATAATACCTACTTCTACAAATCAAATCATACTATTAATGAGGATTTTTCCTTTCACGATAAGACTTGTAAAGATGGATGGGTGAAGAAAGAAGATTAACGAAACAGGTGTATCAGGCGAGCGTGAATGGTATTGTTTGAAGTGGAAGACCTAGGCGAATGTACCTGGATCAACTGATGTATTGATTAAAAATTCATAACAACTGAACGATCGCCAGTGCAACTCGTCAAGATTTTTTACCTTGCCAATCAGACGCAAATGGATCTATATTATTTTGATGCTTACATCGAAAGCTGGTACGAGTAGCTTAGCCGTAGAGTGAGCTTCTTAATCAACTTTAATTCTTCGTTGTCGACTATAGTTATCGGACGACAAAAAGGCAATTGCCGGAGGACCAGTAGGCACTCTATACAATCCCTGGGAATTGTGTACATTACCTAGGTAAAGTAATAATACACAATAATATTCATAATATTTCATACACATTGCCTGGACGTCTTAGGTATTCTATACATTGCCTAAGTTAATTGCCTAAGTAAGCAAAACCAGAAATGAGTTTTGATAAAATTTTGTTAACATAGTTAATTAAAGTTTCTTGTATAAAAACACCTCTTTTATTACAGCAAGGAAAACATTACGGTAGTATTTTGTTTTTACTGTTAGTCCAATGTATACCTAAATACTTACGATTTATATTTACATGACTTTTATGATTTCCTAGTGTTTTTTGTACTAATTGCTCAGAAGATTATTCATCCTACTAATATTATAAATGCGAAAGTTTGTGAGGATGCGACGATGTTTGCGTCTCAATCTCGCCTAAACGGCTACATGGATTTAGATGAAATTTAGAAGAGGTAGATTATACTCTGGAATAACATATAGGCTACTATTTATCCTGGAAAACGGTTCCAAAATGGAAAAAGGATCCAAAGGATAACTAAGTCAACGCATAAAACCTTCGTTAACTTTGATTTATGACTAGACAGTTAATCTTTTGATGTCTCATACTAATCGAAGTATTGGAATGAAATAAATGGATTTAAATTCTTTTTTTTCCTTTTTTCACAAAATAGGTGGTAAAATAAATGAAATTAGTTTATGGCCGAAATAGCCTTTCCGTAGACCAAATAGAAATTATACAACCTCACAACCTGGTAGGTTGTTGTACCTAGTTGTATTATCCAACTTCACGGAACTGATTGATACCTTTTGTGGCAATTTTTAATCAATATTATTTTAAAAATCAATCAAAGACGCAAACAACGTCGCGGGTTACAGCTAGTAATTCACAAAGAAATCTGCATAATGCTTATCATTAGATATTAAAATGTTTACCCATACTTACATGTACGCGCCGCAAGAACCAATATTTTGCTTGCAATACACATAGATTTAAAATTTTAATGTAGGCAGTGGGTTCATTCACCTCCCAAAAATACATGCCGATAATGTCAAACTCACGAAAATTCCCTTCAAGATCTTTTTTTTTAATTCAACTACTGCTGTTGCTTTAGTTGAAGAGAAAAGTATGTTGTACAGACCGACGCCACATGAATGGGACAAAGGCAGGGAGATGATGATTATGCTTTATTCACCATCTTCGTATTTTTACAGACTTGTCAATTGGATAAGAGTTTCTGCGCATTCGTTCAATCATATTCAGATTTTTCGTTTTCTCGATGACCAAACAAAACGTAACGCGGGCACGTTTGTGGAATCACCGTGTTATCGTAATTTATATGACAATTTTGTATTGAAAGAACACGACAAGTTACGAGCTGTCAAGTTTCGTTTGGTCATAGAGTATAAAACAGCTGGGCATTTCTGTGACACATTATTTCGTAACCATTACACATACATACATACTTAATTATCAATTCATATTTTTATCGTTAATACCGTTTTATTTTTCTCTGTTTAATGCTGTATTTGCTGTCAAAAAAGAATTTTATTTTTTTTAATCACGCCGGTATCTTTAATAGTGTAGGTAGAGCCAAGTAATCATAAGAAAACTGGCAGCCACTCCAGATGTAAAGTGCATTTGTTATATATTTTATGGCATGCGTTTATAAAAGGTACACTAGAATTGATTTCATAGGTGGTTTTAAAGAACTGGCTGACGATGTTTTTATTCTTTACAATATAATTTTCAAAGTCCATATACCTAAATACTAGCTTCCGTCCGAGGTTTCGTTTGCATGAGAGATGTTAAGATAATAGTATAAAATCATCATCGTCATCATCTTCCTGCCTCATCCCACTCTATGTGAGGTCGGCACAGCATGATCCAAGGATCATGCTGTAAAAGTTTTGGCTAAGGTGTTTTATGACCGGCCGCCTGCCTGACGTCAACCCTACTTGGGAATACTTGCTTATTGTGTCTCATCATGTTGGAGAGGATACTATCCCTTAGTAGACTTTTATGACATGCTCGGGGAGAGAAGCAGCTAACACACAACATAAGATTATTCTGTAATATATAAAGCCAGTATGCGTGTATTAACGCCAATTACCGGTAAGTACCTACTTCTTAATTATTGAGAGCTCTCCTTTTTACCGAGTCTGGTGGGAACTCACCGGAACAAAATGGGAATGAAAGACAGAGTTATCATTATCTCGGCACGATACCAACTCTGTTATGACTTTATAATTTTTCAGCTTAGTTTTCAAGTTCAATAAGGACTAATAAGCAAGTATTCCCAAGGAGGGTTGACGTCAGGCAGGCGGCCGGTCATAAAACACCTTAGCCAAAACTCTTACAGCATGATCCAAGGAACATGCTGTGCCGACCCCACATAGAGTGGGATTAGGGCAGGAAGATGATGATGAGTTTTCAAGTTCAATGTCACATGAAGCTGTTTTTTTTAAGTAAAACTTTAACTAGTTTAAAATCTAACTAGCCCGTTTTTTTGGAGAAAAACATAAACATTTTAATTTTCAATACCAAAGGTTTCAAAATAGTAGGCCTTTTTACTTTCATGGCTCAGTTTCACAGTATAATTTTTTATTTATAGTTCATGCTGTTTGACTTAACTTATCAAAAAATAATAAATCAACGCCTTTGAACTTAGTAAAGCAAAATAATCTGATTGATCGGAACCCTTCTTGGGTCAATGGAGTTCGGAGATTAAGTAGTAATTGTACTTTTACGACTTTTAAATGACAAGCTTCCGTTTGCGGCTTCGCTCGCGTGGTACCAGGATAAAAAGGAGGCTATAAGTTATTCCAGCACACATGTTTGTATGTTCCAAGTTTCATTCAAATCCGTTCAGCCGTTACGGCGTGATTGAGGCACATACATCGTCACATCCTTACATTCTCACAAACTTTCGCATTTATAATATTAGTAGGATAGGATAGGATTAACTTAACTTAACTAAAACATATAGTTAAGTTAAATAAAGTTTTATATTGAAACTTTAATAAAGACAGTTTAATAATTATATTTAATTATAAAGACCAGACAGTTTTCTGCAGAACCCTGCCGTTTCCATTTTGTTACGTAATTATGGATTAACGGTCATTTAAATATAAACAAAGCAAGTTTTAAATTTTTTAAATAATGTTAATTTTGACATTTTGGTTAAGTAATCCGGTGAATCTGACTACATTTAAATATTATGTAAACTGCAGTTCAACAATCCTACCTACCCATCAGATTTGAGTAAACTCTTATAAAAAAACAACTTAATAAAACCATCGTAATGTCATCAAAATAAATTATTATTTGAATAGGTATCTTTTTGTATGTTGTTTTAAATCGGTATGGTTGGTATCGGTTTTAAATTAGTCCTTTTACTAAATAAAAAAAAAACAAATATTATGATTTCGGTTTTAAATTAGTCCTCTTACTAAATAAACAAACAGAAGCATAAACATTTTATTACACGTAAACAACCATCCTATTGCAAATAAAAAAAAACCTTACCAAACAATCCTCAGCATGCGACCTCGCGAAACTCAAATGCTAAAAAAACAAAACATCGCGAACAAACTGTCAAAGTCACTCACTGGCTGGAATAAAAAGGAACTAGGGTGGTTTTGAGAATTCTACGCATAGTCTAACGCACAATTTTCGCGGTATCGATGTCGGGATTCGCGAGTGGCGCGAGGTGACTCTCTCTCACAACGTGTGTCGGATAAATGGCATAATGCAAGCACCTGCGCCGTCAGTATTGCACCGGCATACATTACACGCACTGAAAATTTGTTTTGAACCCTAAAGGAATTTAAAGTTTAACTTTCGAATGTGAAGGTACATTTACTGTGGCATTTGATAAGTTTTTAAATCTAGATTCTTGAATCATTGTATTAGCTAATGTTTTTTCGTTTTATAGACTATTCGTTTTAGTATGAAATAAAAATAAATAATTATCTATATATTCTACATAAAATGAAATGTAAACTTTATTGCAAGCAAATAAAAACAGACAATTGCTGGCAAATGGTGGCCTTATCGCTTTATGCGATTTCTCCCAGGCAACCAAACTAAGACTAAAAGTTAATTAAAAACGTAGGTAAATAGAAATCTAACTAAATTAAAAACCAAACTAAATTAACGTTAAATACACGCTTGGACCTTGGACATACAATGTATGTTAGGTATTTTGTAATAGGTAATACTTTCTTCATTAGATACCAAAGCATTAACCAATCACCAGTCAAATATTTCTTAGTCACCATTTGAATCATATTTATTATTTATTTTTCATTTTAGGCGGCCTAAAAACTCCGTCACAAGAGTTTGCTACTAGCTCATACAAACTTACTTAGGTACTTATATTTATTATTAAATAATTAGGTAATTATTATTATATCATAATTTATTATAATTATCATATTATAGTGTTAAGTAGGCACTTGTTAACTTCACAGCACCAAATGAGAAGAATGTTGGTGGCGCTATAAAAGTAATATTGTGACAATAGCCCTAACACCATTTATTCATTGAGCATTTGGTTCTTACTACCTAGTCGTAAACTGGTAAGTACCTAGGTACTTGTGTCAATCAAAGTTACACATTGGCTTGATTTACTATTGAAATAGATTCAATTTTTACAGATTTTGTAAATAATTTTGATTTTTAGGACGATCTAATCATCTAATCAAACTAATGGTAGAAACACAGAAAAATTACTGTTTTCTTTTATAACAGATTTTTACTAGAGACTAATCTATTTTCGCTAGAGGTTTTTATAAATATTTTTTGGACAATTTATTAAAAAAAGTCATTATCATCATCTTCTTGCTCTATGTGGGGTCGGATTGGATCATTCTGTAAGAGTTTTGGCTAAGGTGTTTTATGACCGGTTTTTTTATTTATTAAAAAATATAGAAACTTAATTTCATAACACCTATTTATTTTAAAATATTAATCACCTTATTCTAATAATAATGGTGCTTCGGAAATTATTTCCGTTTAGTTGAAAATTAGCAAAATGATCTTGGCAGCGGTGGGATTCGAACCCACGCCTCCTAGGAGACTGGTGCCTTAAACCAGCGCCTTAGACCGCTCGGCCACGCTACCTCGAGAACAGTTGTTGAAATTATCTGTTTCATGCCCCAAACCTTCTATTTTATCATAATATTCTTTCAAAAAGCAGAATTTTATTTTAGTACTAAATAAGGCACCTATTAATTGCAGGAATAACAAATGTATGCAGGCAATTTATGTAGGACGCTTTTTTTAGGACCTTTAGGTAAAAAATACTCAAATACAAATAACATAATTAGGTATATGTAGTAACATTGCCCTTAGTTTAATAAACTGTTTGAACTTTTGACCAATGTTTATTGCATTAAAATGGAAACCACATTTTAAAAATGTAAAATACTTTGAACTAACGTGAAAACAGACAACGCAAATGTAAATCGAATCTCTGACATAACGTTTGCAATTTCTAGTGCTCTGCTAAAACATAGTTTTCCTTAGAAAGTTGCTAAATACGCAAGTGAGATACGATACACATGTAATCTGTACGTGACTGAGACATTTGTTCATCTGTACCATCATCGACTACATTAGCTGTGTCCGTAGCAAGTGCTATGTAATCAATGGCGCGTGCTATCAATACTAACTGTTGGATAAGCTGTATGAAATGTGCTCTCCCGTTAATAGCTTCAAGTAGGGTTGGATAGATGGCGCTTTAAATATTTTAGCGCTAACTTTACACAGATTGAAAGATGATTTATTGACTTGAAATGGAGTAAAGTTTTTGGTACCTAGTAAAACATAAATTCTATTTATGTATTAGTTATTAATTGATAATAAAATACATTTTGTAGAACTCCAAGATGTGGGTGTGTGATCTTCATTTTTGCGCTAACATTGATTCTTTCAGTAAAATTATCTTCATCGATGTAATTCAACAGCATTTAAACCTAAGAAATCCTAAAAGATTGATTGTAAACGTACCCCATGACCCTAAAGTGTAAGCTTTTGTCTGTAGAATAGATATAATGTGGTGTTATGCTTACTTTTACTTATGCGGAAATTACCTACTCTAAATCGCTACTTAAGCATGCTAACGTAAATAAATATAATTTATTTTAAATAAACACCGTCATCGTAATAAAATGTAGCATCTTAAGCATATTTTTAGCTGTTTAGGCAAGACGACATTGTTGCGTTAGCCGGAAATTTATGGATTCGAAAGGTCCAAAACAGAACCAACTGGCGAGCGTAGAGGACAGCTATAGCTACAGATAGTACCTACCTACATATATCCAGAAATGGATCAATCCTCTATGAATGTTAAACCAAACTTGTCAAACCTTTGTTATATAATTTTATTGTCTAGTTTAGTTAATACTAGCTGCCGCCCGCGGCTTCGCTCGCGTACCCCGATAAAAAGTAGCCTAGATGTTATTCCAGCACACATACTATGTACATATATTTTATCCAAGTTTCATTCAAATCCCTTCGGCCGTTACGACGTGATTGAGGCACAAACATACAAACATCCTCACAAACTTTCACATTTATAATATAGTAGGATTGCACATAGATCAAGCCCCAATTCAAAACATGCGTGAAACATCTCCTTTGCTAAATTTTAATCCTTGCATCGTGAAACCAAAACGTAATTATTGCTAGATATTATTATACGAAAAATGACTCTACAAAGTAGTCTTGCTCTATAAAAACACGATTAACTTGTAGAATAGGTACCTAACTTCATCATCGGGATTTATTAAGCAGAACTAGAGCGTCTTCGTTTTCCGCTCGTCAGTAAGTCAGGGTCAGACCAAAGTTTAAAAATCATATAAAATATAAAAATATTTGAAAAGCTTCTGCTAAACCGACGCAAACGACGTGTTTACATCAAGCGAACAGGAGCCACCTACACAGAGCCTCCTAGAGAGTCAAAGTGTAAACCTTCTGCCCTGAACTATACTGTACTTACAAATTTGCCCCCCCCCCCACCCCTCCGTCGGCTGGCGACGCTCTTGCACCTCAAGCCAAAGGGCTGACCCTAGAGACTCGGGGATAGTCCCTGCGAGCACAAAGGCAATAAACCTGCAGAATCAAGAAACTAGCGATCTGCAGATGGCCTGATTTGTCTTTCTTTTTGGATTTAATTTTTTTCAAATTTAAGTACTTATGTGCAGGAGGCGTAGGTGCCTAGTTCCAAGTTACTTTAAATATACATACATTATGTACACATGTTATCACGCCCGCATTCCTTGGGCTGAGCCACAAGTAATCTTAATAAACTTGCAGCCACTCCTGATTTAAAATGCCAAGATGGATATGGTGAACCATGGTGACAGGTAAACATCCCTTCGCCCATATACCTACCTTGATGCTCCATCAAGTCGACTTTTACAACATGCTCGGGAAGAGAAGCAGCTGGACGCATTGTTTTTTTTCTTTACCTAGGTACTCCCAGTCCATTAGAGAAGTAAGTTTCAACGTAAGTAAAGTAAGTTAGTTTAAACGCAGCTTTAATTTAATTTCAAGTTCATCAATTTTATTGGGTGCCTAATCTGTATCGCTATTGGATGACATTCATTGATTTTGTTTGACATTTTGACATAACGACCGATAGTAGTATGCAACTTCTTTTGGTGTTAGGATTCAAAAAAGCAAGCTTGCCAATTATTATAACGACTCAATCGCAACAGTAGACCAGGTATAGCATCAGTCAATTTTAAGCTGATAATGTAAGGAAATAACATAGGTAATTGAAATAACTTTAAATTCCCACCGGATTTTCAAAATTGTTTCAGGGCGTCTGGTCGAAGCGATGCGCTATCCTAGAGCTTTTTTATTTGGCTCAACGAATCAGTATTGTCATTCAGCGTGGCAATGCGGCCAGCGTCTTGGGCAGACTTCCACCGTCTGATGAGCTGGTGAGCTATCTAAAGACCGTTTGCAAATCACCTTTAGATAGCCCGACCGTTTCTTTTGTAAATTATATTTGTACTAGCTGCCGCCCGCGGCTTCGCTCGCGTGGTACCCGGATAAAAAATAGCCTATATGTTAATCCAGTACATGTACTATGTATATTCCAAATTTCATTCAAATCCGTTTAGCCGCTTCGGCGTGATTGAGGCACAAACATCCAAACTCACAAACTTTCGCATTTATAATATAAGTAAGATTAGTAGTAGATAAGTTTGTTTCTGTTCACTTTAAATTATCTTACTGAAAATTCAAGTGCATTTTCATCGGCCCATTAGCTCAGTTGGTTAGAGCGTCGTGCTAATAACGCGAAGGTCGCGGGTTCGATCCCCTCATGGGCCATGTGATATTTTGAACTCTTTTTAAACAGTAAAAACGTTTACCCATATCTGACTCAATATACTTATATTTGGCTAAGATTGTTTCTAAGGTCTTCTATTTGAAAGGAGTTTTTTAATCATATTGGTAGTGCACACAATTACCTACTTAATACTTAATTTTTTTTATAGTAGGTATGTAAAAGGTCTGTATGTAAATGACAAAAAAATCTGCTTGGAAACTACCTTTCAGACATACGCCCGTATCCGATATATAGATGATACGGTGATGGGGTGGGCAGAGCCACAAGTTATCATAAGAAAACATGGCAGCGTTCCACATCGTGCATACACTGTTGTACTTGCTGTTCTCTAAAATTAGTTTAGTTATTATTTTGTTACTCTTTGTGTCTTTTTTTTGTATTTGTTGTTGTGTACAGTTTCTGCGAAAAAAACGTTTGTCTATGTCTATTTCTATGTCTAAAACCTGCACCCATTCCTTATTCAAAGTCGCAAGATGGACATTTACCATTAGCCCATCGCCCATATAGATTGCCCATCATGTTATCCCTCAGTTGACTTTTACGACATGCCCGGGGAGAGAAGCAGCTGAACTCATTCTATATTTTTCTTTACTCCCAGGTCAGCAGAGAAGTAACTTTTCAAACATGACAACACTTATTTATAACTAGCTAGACACTCGCGGTTTCATTAAAGTAGCGATCAAACTGCACTCAGGAATAGGAAAATAACATTCTTTGAATAAACTAAAAAATAATAAAATCCTTTTATTTACTCTGAAGGAAAACAATCTTTACAGATTACTGGTTAACAGATTGTTGTTATCTGCAAGGAATAATTGTTTTTATCGCTGAAAGAACTGTCGAAATCGATTCAGTAGTTTCCGAGCTTACCTTCTACAGACAAACTGACAAAAAATCACCTTTTTATAATAGTTTATTTGAAATTGCAATAAAATGAGGTTGTATTGCTCTAATTTCTAGTCGTAAACACCTAATAACATTATAACAACTATATTAAAGATAATCTCGAGCAGAAATTATTTTGATTAACAAGTAGAGCTAGCAGCTGAGCATGCAATTATTTTGTTATTAAACCTTTATACAAAATTGATTGGTGCCACGCTCTTTATTATTATTTAATCATTAAAACCGTGTTACTGTAGTAGGCTCTTATTGAGTTGCTTAATACCGATTTGTAACACCTAAAATCAATAATAATTTCTCTTTTGACTCGTATTGGTCAAGTTTTTCGTCAACACAAAATGATGTTCACTTATAATAGCTTGGAACAGGAATTTGTACTAAGTATTCTTTTCAATTACTTATCTGTGATTAGTGAGAAAATATAGTAATTAGTAATCTCTGTATTCTCTTCGAGTTTCAAATTGGTAATATTTAAAAAATATATATAAACAAACATCTAGTCGTATTTATGTTATCACACTTTCGAAATATACGGGTCTTCATCGCTTTTGCTTGATACTTATTTAGATTTGCATAATTTTTTTGAATCACATTTTACTTTCTCGTATTCAAACTTCATCCGCTTAGTACCTACTTTGCAAATTCTCGTTATAAAAACACGTCATTTTTTTGTAAAAGTTTTTTCATTTGCATTTGCCGGAAACCATGGTGTTATTTTCTACATTGTATATAATTCAATAATGAATTCGTTTCATCTAAATAATTCTACAAAGTAAGGGCTAAAAAAGTTTACAAAGATTTAAAAAGGAATAAACAAACATTTGGGTACTGATGGACAGGAAACTGTGCCTAAATGTAAGTCTAGTTATTTTAACTGTCGATTATGTTTCGATGAACACGGGCCTAAGGTCTGAAAGAGCTTGTGAAAATATATATAAGTATGTTGCGCGTTACATCTTCATCATTTTCTATCACTCGTCCTCTCAGTACTCACTCCTTTCGCACGCGTGTCCTTTTTCACACAATACATCCATATTTTCTTTGGCCTTCCTCTAGCAGTGTATCGTAATCATTCATATTCATCACTCACCTTGTAATTATTTAATGTACGCGTTACAGATCGGTGTAAATGATTCCAAAAATGTTCTCACGATCGAACTAAGTAGTAATATGTATTTAGCAGCCAGCCGTACAAAGTACAATAGATTGTTTTGCAACTATAATAACTACGTACCAATTATAAGCTGTACTTAGGTATAGGTGACATGTTCCTATTTCTACAATAAAATAGACCGTTTGCTTTTAGACAGCCCGACTATTTCTTTTGTATTTTGTAAATTATTTTTAGGTATATCAGGTTGTAAGTTTATTTCTGTTAATAAATCTGATTAAAAAAACACAAGAGAGACGTAGGATAAAAACGTGCCTAAAAAGAACAAAAAAAAACTTGATTTATATACCAAAAAACATGCATGGCCCATGAGGGGATCGAACCCGCGACCTTCGCGTTATTAGCACGACGCTCTAACCAACTGAGCTAATGGGCCGATGGAACATAGCGCTGAAAACTATGCTCTTTCTTTCTTTCCTTTTTCTATTATGAAAACAAATCTCACAACTTGAACTTACGACATAGGGGATTTCTGTGAAAAGATTATACTTTGTATCTAAATATATGTATAAAACTCTTGTGTAACTAACTGACTGATAACCAACGCACATCTTAAACAATAAGTCCTAGAAGTACGAGACTTGGAGAGTATCTTCCTTTTATAGTGTAGTGTAAGGGATTTCCTAAATTTAACTCCTAGAGGACGCAGCAGATTGATAAAGTTTGCAAAGAAAATTCAACGCAGACAAAGTCACGGGGCGTTCCACTAGTTGATATAAAATGTCGTCGTTAGGTATATCTAGGTGGGTACCCAAGTGTTTCCAATTTCGTAAGAGGAAAATACAGATACATGAGTATTACATAAAAAATGCTTCAAAAATGCAAAAACAATCGGTAAAAAAAACATTGACTTTTATCCTCATATTTTTTTTATCGAATAAACAGTGACAGATAAGAGCCAATGATAGATATATAAGAAACGTTTGTAAGTAAGACTTAATAAGATGGTTGAATATTCGTGGGATTGAAATAAATATCCGTAAAAATTAACTATTGAAACAACAAAACATTTTATTTATACAATTATTTTCTACAAACTTTGCGATATTGTAAATACAACTAAACATGTTTATTTTAATGTAGGTAGTTATTATAATATTCGTATATATTTTGTATACAACTATAACCACAACTTAAACAAAGTAAAAATAATTTGAATATTAAATAATTGAGCCTCTTATTTATACACCAAGCACCATATTTCAGTTTCAAATTAATTTGAATCCCAAAAGATTAAAGTTTAATTGCACAACCGGCCGGCTATATAAAATTTACAAAATTGTATGACATTTTATTTATTTACATTATTATTCTATACACCTTATGAATTTAAGGACTCTTCCACCATTGATTGATACGAATACCCTGCTTTCTTAGCTTGACCAAGAAACACCAATAATTATATTCACACATACATAGTATTACGCCTGTCTCTCATTGGGGTAGGAAGGTACAGACCTCGGATCTCCATTTGCCACGATCCTGACATATTACTCCTATTCTGAATTCTGATCGCGAGAGTTCAAAAAAGACATTACTTACTACTCCCACTTCATTACTATAATTACCTTGTTCTTATAAAGCTCTTCGGTTTAAGGTACTCTTGACCTGGCCTTTCTCCAACATGTCACCGATTTGGTCCAAGTACTGACAACTCCTAGGTGTTCCTGATATTGATGATGCTCATAATGATGAAAAAGACCCTTAAAACAATATGTGTATCAATAGTAAAATATTAACAGTTTACTAACGTCTTAGTATAATACAAAAGAGTGTGAAAATATAAATAAACTTGGCACACTTCCCAATAGTGGGTTCATTTACAATACAAATCTCGAGTAGGTATGTTAAAAATCTTACGAATTAGTGAAATAAAAACAAACGTAACTATGGCAAGAATAATACAATATTGAGGTATTTAATCAGATTTAAATTCTCAATTTAATGTAGGTAAAGTTATTTATACTTTACTAAGTGTTGCTCACGAATTTACCTGCATTGCTTTTTTCGAAACAAAGGTTATCCTATATCTTTTCCAAGGATGTAATCTACCTCCCTGCCAAATTTTATAAAAATCTGTTCAGCGGTTGAGGCTTGAAAAGGTAACAGACAGACAGAGTTACTACCGAATTATTAGTATGGAGTATGGATATGGATATTTTAATGTTTTACTACAAATATTAAATAATTCTAGGTACTGGCAAATACTATACATATTGGCATAACATGCTAACGACTTAATAATAGAATCTCTTACGTCATGCATTTGATAATGGTATATTATTAGTCAATAATGTCGAAATTAGTATTGATTTGGCTACATTTGTTAGGTAAGTACCTACCTACATTGTTAGTATGTTAACCAACATCCTTCAAAGTAATATCAGTACTAAACAATTTTACTAAAAACTTAAAAAAAAATGTAATAAAAAAGGTACATGAGTATTTTTATAATCTCAACATTCAATGGACTGCATATATGGCGAATCCTCTGTCTTTTTGATTGGCGTCGCAGACGCACGCCCCGTCATAATAGAAATCACACTCCGATGTTCCGAATCACTATCTCCACTCAAAATTATATTAGTTTCACCCATAAAACCAGAATCTATCTGTTCATGAGTGTGACTCTTCTGAACTCTCCGAGGCTCAAAGGCGTTCAAGCCTAACTCTTCAAGCATCTCCTTAGAATCGTCAAAGTTGCCGAAGAATACAGAATCCGTTTCCACACTTTCTCCTCCAGATTCGCTTCGTCCGTCACAAAGTGACTCCAGATCATCCGTATCAGACTCTATAGCTGTAGGAGCTTTATTGACGGTTCTCGTTACTTGTATCAGGTTTGGTTCATTGAAAGCGGTTTTGGTTCTGAGTTGGAGTAGATATTTCGCTTTGCGTTTAGATTCGTTTGAATCTGTGCTCATGTAGCCTGAATCTTCTGTTCGGTAGAGTTTTCTTAGATCGGTTCTTCGTGATCTAGTTCTTGCGGATCGTCGTCCGGATCGTCTAGCGTTTAGGTTTTCAGCTCTTGAATACGCACCGAATCTATCTCTTTCTTCTGTTCTTCGTCTGTCAGGAGGGCTCTCTCGTAATGGAGCAGAGAATTTAGCCGTTGCGTCTGATCCGCGTCGCGTTTTTGGAGGCACTGGCGGCTTTTCTTTCTGTCCTTCGACGTGACAGATCAAGTCAGGAGCTTTCAAAGCCCTCATAAAATCAGCTAAATCCTGACCTCCGTACTGTAGGCTTCCTCGTCTTTTGTATATTTGTTTCTCTTCCTCTTGGGCATTAGCTCTCATTTCATAAATCTGCCTCAAGTTACCGATCTTATTGTTAAAATCAGGCTGCGAAGGCTTATAATCATCTTTTTCTGGTGAAGGTGATTTATGTTTGAAGCTTCCAGCTGATTTTAGCAGTATTTTTTCTACACGTTTCTTAGCATCGTGCTTGGGCTTTCTGTCAAGTGTGTCTGGATCAAAATCTTCGTACAAATTACGTCTTCTTTCTACTGGAGATCCTGTCACTTGAATTGTCAACGGCCCAGGTTTACAAATATTATCATACAACGGTTCGGGTGTCCCAATAACAATTTCATTCACGGAATGGTTTCTTTGTGGTAATTGATATTGTGTAGGACCATCTACAACTTTGGTCATATCAAGCCAGCTGCTCGTCAATCGATTCCTATCGACCATCGCTCTGAGTTCGCTTCCGATATCATTCATATAGGTCGACTCTGGGTTACAAGCTAGCGAGAATCTTCTTCTCATTATCATGTTGCGGTCTAAGCTATCAAAATCTATCGATTCCTCTTCTCGCGACACTTTCTTTTTCCTTGGATTAGTTAACACACTATCGTCGCTGTAGTATTGTGAATCTGCAGCCAATACTGGTATTACTAGTTTAGGCGCAAACGTTATTGGTGAAATCGTTTCTAATTTCATTTCTTCTAATTCTATTGGCTCAACTCGCCTGCAATCGTTGAGTTCTTTTATAACTGCTTCCATTTTAACTTTTACTTCTTTTGGTATTGGTTCTTCATCTTTTTTTAGAGAACCAAGTGGTGGGGGTAATGGTGCTGGACCTTTTGTCGGTGGTGGGGGTGGGGGTGGTAACTTCTTTCTGATACGTCTTGATGCATGATTTGACGGACTCTTATTCTCTGGTTGTTTCACCGCTGTTATAATTGGACTTGATATTATCAGTTTCACTTCACTTGCAGTGGTCTCGGTCTTGAACGGCATGTTCACTTTAACTTCTGTTGTTTTACTATTCAGCTTAATATCTAAGACTTTTGATACTTCTTTCCTATCAGTTTGTTTTATTAGAACACTTTCTGTAGTATTCTGTGCTTCACTTCTGATAGGCTCGACAACAGTTGGGCGAGATTCTTTTGGTTTAGTTTCTACAATTCTCGGGGTTCCGCTGACCTTTGCAACGGACTTTATCGGTTTCGGAGCTATTATAGTAGGTTGTGGTAATGGCACTTCGTCAAGCCACTTTCTAACAATACGCTGTTTGTAGTCTTCACTGACACATGATTTACATGAGTTAGATCTAGTTAAGGCTACAGCTTTTGGTCTACCGTTGCTGTCGCATCCAGGGCAGCCTCCACATGGCACCGATTTCCGACTGTTTTCTTGCTTAAGGCTTATAGCACTGAATCGTCTCCCACGTCTTGCGCAAGGAATGTCCCAGCCTAAGTCTACGCTATGGTAACGGTCTTCTTCAGGTATATCGGATAGAATCGGAATGAACCTTTTCGATGTCATTTTGTCTTTCGCAACCGACATGACTTCTCTGATTTTGATCAGAAACTCTATAGCAGCTGGTGGAGGGTCCTAGAAAAAAATAATATGATTAATACTAATTTTCATTTTTGCTTAAAGTAAAATATACTCTACTTTAATATGATAAGTGCTTTATTAGATTACCTTGAGGTGATCAGTTTCAAAGAAGACAGGGTTGAAGTATAGCTTTTTTCTTATCACTGGTTGTCCTTCTGCTCCTGGGGATATATCTCTAGTCCCGTAGCTATGCTCCATAGAGCAATCGACTATAGACAGATCAGAATGTGGGGCTCTCTCGAAGGCATCAGGTGAGGATGAACGTCTTTGTAATCTTTCATTCAGCCGATCGGAATTTGATGCTTGTCTTAGAGAAGGGCGGCTTGGTTTCTTCCTTTTTGAGTGTACCATTGCTGATACTACGTTCGAATTTACTATCTGAAATTATATTAGTATGTTATGTAGGCCAATTAAAGGCAAAAATATATTATAATATTATTATTTATTTTTACCTTATTACTGTTACTATGGTTGTTGCTTTTGGAAGACTCAAGAGTGTTATCATTGCCGCTATCAGACATGCCACTATCATGCATAAAATCGTTTTCCATGTTGCTGAATTTCAGCAAAGGATTCGTTTTCAGCATCTGTGAAAAAATCATTCATTATTTTAATTGTATATATAACGTATATAAATTTCATGTATCGATTACATATACTCGTAAAGCATCCAATGATTGCTCATTATTATCAAACATAGCATCATAAGCATTTAATTTTCTTACCACATTACTCATATCAATCCTCGATTCGAGCGTAGAAGAACCATTCTCCGAAGAATTACTCGACGTGTTGTTCTTAGCTTCCTTCTTCTTTCTTTTTTGCTTTTGTTTGTAATGCACGTAGAAGATGATTCCTGCTGCGTAGACGAATATCAGCATTAAGACACAAACGCCGATGGCTAGGGCTTCTAGGACACTTAGTCCTTTGGACTCGCTTCCATCTGCAGAGATGACCTCTCCAGCGTGGAATGGAATTGAGCGAACATCTGTGAAAATAATACCAAGAGTGACATATTGTGCGTATTTTTTGTAAGGAGTCTTTACAACTGGATTCTTACACACAGGATCTTCCAATCAGTTATAAAGCCCTTTTCAAGGCCATGTGGGTTTACTGGTGTTCAGAACATCGAATAGAGATGGATGTAAATTCAACATAACTAGCAAAAAAACCTCATTTATTGGTCTAGTCAGTTTAGGGCAGTCTTACCGAGTAGACCATTGTTGGAAGCCCCAGCAATGCGAAAGGCTGCACAAGATGGGGCTAAGTGCGATTCCGTTGAAGTGCAGAGCACGTGAACAGACAGCAAGCGACCTTCCAACCTAGCGTGGAGTCCTGCGGACCCTCGCCACTGGAAGAACAGAAGTACAGCTATTGAACCACATATGACAGATTTGGATAATGTTTGAAAGCATCTTAGCTAGAGATAGGAGAGAATTCGTCACCGTATCAGGGGGTATAAACTGTTGGTTGGACACAAAATGTAAGGAGTTTTATGAATGTTTTATTTTACTGGTTTGTTGTTCTTGTTTTGAATAAAGTCTCGAATCAATTCTACTTTTTATGTATTAACGGGCCTGTCTTCATGGACATGTGCCCGCAAAATCTCAGTCTTTGTGTTTCTCTTAAATTGTCCGAAATCGGCTTAGAGCAATAATTTAAGTTTAGATGAAAAATTTCAATAAGCTTTTTAGTCCTCGATTCAGTACCTTTGGGAGATTAAATCTGATACTAAGGCCATAATTTGCTGATGCAATTAATCAGAAGATACGAGTCTTAAGCTACCTACCCACTAAATCAGAGCATAACAAAACGATGATTCAATCATGTTTTTAAACCGCATTTTGTCGTCCAGAAGTTTACATATTGGATTGAACATTCGTCCAGCCTTGTTCCGGTTAGTTGGGCTTGTACCTTGAGTCGTTAATCTTTTGAGTGTTATAACAGTTTTATTAATCAAGTTTAAGTGTGGAAGCAAGTACATTTTTTAACCTACATCTAACATGTTGCAGTTTCGTTTGAGCTCGGTAAATTCCTCGTTTATCAGCGTGAAAGATCTTAAACATAAAATTCGGACGTATTATACAAATTGCTTGTTCGCCGCCTTGCATGCTATCTTTAAAACCATCGAACGGCGTTTTTCAACACTTGAAACTTCCCTGCGATTGATGAATCGAATAAAATATCGTCTCTTGGCTTGTGATCCTTCACGCCGCGCGCCGCCCAAAATAAGTTGAATTGCAGAGATAGCATCATCTTTTGCTAATTTATTTCTCGTATTATTGAATTTAAATAATTGTATGCTGTCCACACTTCAATATACGGCTGTCGTGAAATATAGCAATTAAAATTCACTTCGAACTGTCCTTGGACGAGTTTTAGCTTCCTATTGAGAAACATTCTTAATCGATTAAAATTAAATTAATATTTTATACTAAGATATCCATAATGTCTTGTAACATTGGGCTATATCTGTATTATGATACAGGTCTGCGTGTTACAGTTACAGGTAAATCAGAATGTAACTCATTGTAACTCTGTACCTAATTGGTTATACGTAATACTGAATTTGACAAAACCTTGGCGACATTATTTATTCTGTAACCTAGGTAGGTAATAACTGCGTGTGGTCATCCTGACACTTAACCACTACATAGTAAGTAAACTAGATTGTAGCATTTGTAGCACCGAAGTGACATGTACAGTCGATCGGAAAAAATGTTCGAACAAAACTGGGCAGGTTCTTAAAGAAAGACTGGCCTTTGGTTGCGCTCGTGTAGTATTGGGACAAAATGTGTACAAATTAAGTGCACAAACTATTGGTTTAGAACCAATTTAAGCTACTCTGCAGTGGCGTATTGAATTATACAATTTTTTTTTGTGTGGTGTTGTAGCGAGCGAGTGATGAGTGCTCGTCTGAGACGCAAGAGACGCGGGATCAATTACCGCTGCGTGAGTTTTTATGCTCTGCAATATTTCTTCCGGATCTGGGTGTTGTTGTACCATGGTACTCGTAGTTTCTGTTGTCCACGATAGGGAATCTTTGTGTGGTATCGGATTTATGTATGAGACTGTTGGGTGTTATTTATTTATACTTTATCAATGTTTTAGCAAGATTTCCTAGATTCTTTTAGAGATGACTGTACCTATGTGTCGATTCTCAGTAACGAAGGCATTTCTCAAAGATGCTATCAGTGAGACGTGGAGCGAGATCCGGATCATAGCTACAACCCGTCTTTCAGGAAATTAACTGTTTTGCCGAATAGCGAAACTTTATGCATATTTTGACCTCTTTTGAGTTTAAACTTAGAAATAACTTAGGTATCATCCGAAGAGTAAGAAAAAAAGTATTAATAAAAATTAAAAAACTGACTAAACTGAAAGTTGTTTGTTTGTGTACTCCAATACGAATGTGTTTTTGAAAGGTTTTTTGATATCTTTCGTAGTCACTTAATACGTACAGTAGCTTAGTTTTGCGTGATGCCTATTCACTTTTACCCAAAAATACATATTGGAAATCAGGTCCTTCCAGTACTTGATTTTAATAACCGTAGGTCCCATAAAGTTGTAAAGAAAAATATTATTGCCTCTGGTGGCCACTACACATGAATTTATACAAATTCTAATACCTCATCAAAATTTATCTAGCTGTTCTGGTGCTACGAGGTACCACACAAAGGTACCTACGGATATCCGTTAGTTGATTAAAAGAACATTATGTATGTATACGTAAATATTAATTTTATACTGTCCTACCAACATAATGACTATGCATTATTAAAGTTTGCATTTAAAATTGTTTTAACAGAAAACTAGTTCAAATGGATGTGTCATCTCCGTTTTAAAATTCAAAGATTAGAAGTTTTATCTATAGATAGTTTAGTTGTCTATTGATAGTTCAGCTGTTAAATAATATTCTTAGGATATCTGGCAGCGAGACGGGAAAACGTTATATGCCCGGTTCCAATATCCTACTAACGGACAATGAATCGTTCATAACCATAGCAACATTGTTATCTGGCAAAAAGCTCCATACAATTTTTTTGTCAGAAAAATAACTTTCGTAATGAACGATCCGTTGACCGTTAGCCGAATATAAGAACCGAGCATCAGTCAATATCATGGGTCGTAAATGTATATAAGGCTAACACAGGACCGTATTGGATGGCGCAAGCTAAAGAAGGCCTATGTCCAGTGGACACAGTTGTGGATGATGATGATGATATATTCGTAAATATATTTTTTTGTACCTATCAGTTTACATTCGAAAAAGAGATTATTCCAAGTCGCTGTCCTGATAACAGGTTGGCTGGTAATCTTCTAATGAGATTGGCGCGTGCTCGTAAATGTAATGACCCTGATATCGACACTGAGATAAACCGAAACCTATAACAAAACTGGATAAGACTATTACTTTTGATATATTACTGAAACTTCCCGCGAAATTGGCAGCGTTGAGTATTTTTTTTTCACAGCAAAGACCTTTTACCATCTATAGTAGATGATTTATACAGCGTCAGGAGATAACTTTTTACAACAAACGGGACGCTGTAGTGCCCGGGACAAATTAAGGAGTAGACTTGCCCAGCACCTATTCCATCCTCTCAACTTAGTCGGCCTTGTCCACAGGAAAGACTGTTTCATCGTATATTCTTTGTAAACTATGTCCCTACCTTATATGTTCTAAAAAAAATATTTCTATATCTATTTCTACAACACAAAAATGGGTTTTTGTTATTCTGAAATTTCCGGAAATCATTCTCAATAATATTTTCGTTACTGTTTTAAATTATAAAGTAAAATAATATTCAAACCTCATCTAGTCAAACATAAATCAGTGTTTTTGCCCTTTTAGATAACGATCTTTGTTTACGCAACTCAATTGCATAAGATTTTAATTTTCCCGATTTTTTTATTACCGATTATTATAAAACATAATTTTATAAGCCTTGCTTTTTAACATTAAGTTCATATTCATCCTACTAATGTTACAAATCTGAGAGTTTAATAAGATGTTTGGATGTTTGTGACTGAAGGAAAATGGCTGAAGGCTTTTTAATCTTGGAATATCTATAAGTACCGTTTGGGTTTGGGACCCGTAGGCATTTTTTTCCCAAGAAGTGTAGGTACAATGATTCCAACAAGTTGTTTGTGTGTTTTGTGGGCAGGATAGTTAATTTTAAATTATCCCAACCGATGAATCATAATAAAAACTAAATAATGCATTATTTTATGTGTTATGAATGTAATGTATTATGCCCAGAACTATTAATAAATTAGTGATCAACCTCTAGTAATGAGTTTTGTTCGGACGGGGGCAAACTTCAATTTTTCTTTGAAATTACTGTACTTTCTACTTTCAGGTGATAATAATTATGCTTCTGACAATATGTTACCTTACTATTTACTACGAAACTTTAACCAAAGTTGTGGTTGTTTATTTGTTTCATAAATTATATAATGTAAGTGGAAATGCGGGCAAAAGCAAGTTACCCAAAGTGCATTAATTACAAAAATGTTTTAATAAGTTGTTCTGGTCATAAAATGGGGGTATGGTATGGGGAGCAATCTGTGGGTGGTAATATCTGGACCACCGTGATTGAACCGCTTTGAATAGGATTTGCGGTTCATTTTACGATCTCGACATAATTTGGGAGTAATTAATACGTTTTCCTTGTACAAAATATAACGTTTTTATCCTAAGCATATAGGTATGTACCTACTTTGTAAAAAAACTACTATTTCATAACTAAACCTTAATCTTCTTTATAATCTAAAAATTAAATGATTAGTAAGGTAAGTTAAGATAGGTAATCTATGGTGTTAGTTTCAGAGATGTGAAAAAGGTGTTTAGTTCAAACTACTTATATTTGGTTCTGGTTAAACGTAGCTAAACAAGTATCAAAATATTCTTGTGTTACTTATTTACCCCGAGAAGCTCATCATCCGATATGGTCTAGTGGCTAGGATACCTGGCTCTCACCCAGGAGGCTCGGGTTCGATTCCCGGTATCGGAATAATATTTTGTTTTTGATCGTTATAAATAAATTACCAAAATGTATGCCTTGTAAAAATTTGTGAAGGGTATAAGATTATTTTAAAATATGGAGTTTTCGATTGCGCTATTTTTTTTACTAAACAATACAAACATTTTCAAGTCCGCATATCCGTTTATCAGTGGGGCGAAAACGGCCACTTTGAGCAATTCATTTTTCGATTTTATAGCAGATCCTCAGCAATTCCTGTAATTTTTGTAAAATGGTCCGAATTTTAGGTGAATTTGTGCGCAATCCCATTTAGCAGGAGATTCATTTTTTTGGCAGTATAATAGTCGGAATTTTAGTAAATCGTACACAATTCAGCAGCAGATTCATACAAAGTGGCCTTTTTAACCCTCCTGTTCTAGTTGAACTAATAATGATTACTACTAATATTACATATTTTTTTTATATCAGTAAATCTACGACATGCTAGCTTCTTCACAATGTTTTCTTTCACCGTTTGAGAGTGTTGACATACTGCTATAGCGCACATATTTTATCGAACAGAAAAACCTATCGGTGCACGACTGGATATGAACCCAGGGCCTTAGGATCGGAAGGTAGTAAACAAACCTGCAAGAAAGTGCTGCCCTCATCCCGATAGAGGCCGAAAGGCACGTCGTTGTCCAACAGGTCCCTCAAGGTGACCCATCCTGATGTGGAAAGGTACTGCGCACTTGTCACTGCGCATATCGCGTCTTCCACATCTGGTGAAAACATTTATAATTATTATTAGACTATTACAAATCATCATCATCTTCCTGCTCTTATCCCACTCTATGTGGGGTTTAAAGTTTTGGCTAAGGGGTTTTATGACCGGCCGCCTGCCTGACGTCAACCCTCCTTGGGAATATTAGACTATTACAAATCCTAGGATAATTTGAAGAAGATTAACGAAACAGGTGTATGAGGCGAGTGTGAATGGTACCGTGTTGGAAGGGGAAGACCTCGGCGCACGTACCTGGACCAAATCGGCCGCGTTTTGGAAAAGGCCCAGGTCAAGAGTTCCCTAAACCGACGAGCATGTATGAAGAATGTTATCAGAGTGAATGAAGCAAAAGAAGTATGTCAGGATCGTAGCAAATGGAGATTCGTGATCTCTGCCTACCGCTAATAATAAACTTGGAATATACATTATGCATAGTGGGTATGTGAGCCGAAATAACACATAGGCTACTTTTTGTTCGGATATCACGCGAGCGAATCCGCGGGCAAAAGCCAGTAATAAATATTTGTAGGCATTTTACACAGCGCCATCTAGCCCCAAATTCCAATAGATTGATAAATATTGTAGATTACACTTATGTACTTATGTATAGCTGCATTTTGCTGGTGTATAAAAAGTCTAGACTTAGAAATACAGTAGCGTATCTACTTATTTTTAAAATAATCATACTCACCTAAACTGTGACTCACCCCAACCTGTTCCATCTAATAAACCATACTGGAGATACAATTTATTATAAACAAAGCGTCAGTACTTCACCTAAAACTTTTTCATTACCTTGTTTATTGAACTTGTAATAGTACTAACAGTTAAATTAAAGCGTAAAAACTTATGTTGTGAAGTTTATTTATCTACAACTAAAGTGATTTCATCGTAATAACGAAAAATACTCAACGGTTTGTTTATATAAACTGCATCTCCATTTTAGCTAAATATCGTCACTGGAAAGGCAAAATTACGTAAGCGCCAAAATGGCGCCAAATAGGCATATTGAGTTATTATCCTAAAATAGCAGTCCAAATACAATAATATGAATTGCTGGACATAGAAAATGAAAAAAGAATGAAATCTTACGTTGACGTCATCAAAATTCGATAGTTAGGTAGAAAGTTATGATTAAAAAAACGAAAAAAAATGAACTTCAAACGGCTTTTTCTCGATTGGCGCTTACGTAAATTTGCCTTTCCAGTGACGATATAGTTTGTCTCTACTTATAACAATGTTGTCCTGTTAACTAAATTCAACCTTACTAGCACAATCCGATATGGTCTAGTGGCTAGGATACCTGGCTCTCACCCAGGAGGCTCGGGTTCGATTCCCGGTATCGGAATAGCTTTTTGTATCTTCAAACTTTTTTTCTACGTTACATAAACAAATCTTTTGTAATTTTGTGTAAAAATAAGGAATTCTTACCTGTGAAAATTATTTCTTTCGATGGATAAATAATTTGTCCTTTCAGCGGGAGAAAAACGAATGGTATCTGGGGCTTTGTCGCACCGCGTCCAAAACTTGCCATAAGACATTCTGAAACATCAATAATATTATTAAAATGTATACCATGAATACATATTATCACACCCGTATCTCTAATGGCATGCAGAGCTATAAGTACATAGGGGTAGGCAGAGATCACGTATCTCCATTTGCTACGATCCGTACATACTTTTTTAGCTTAAATCACTCTCATTACATTCTTCATACACGCTCTTCGGTTTAGGGTACTCTTGACCTGGCCCTTTTTCAAAACGTGTCGCCGATTTGGTCCAGGTACTTACACCGAGGTCTTGAGGTTTTCCAGCTGTAGGTACCTAAGTAAGCATAAGATAACTGGCAGCCACTCCTGATTCAAAGTCTCAAGATGGATATGATGAACCATGGTGACAGGTGATCAGTCCATCGCTTATATGTCCATCATGTTGGAAAGGATACTTTCCCTTAGTCAACTTTAACGACATGCTCTGGGAGAGAAGTAGCTGGACTTATTCTGTTTTTCCTTTACTCCAAGTCCAACCAGAGAAGTATTTAAATATAATTTCAGTGGGTCACCTTCACCTATGATTAAAATATTCTGTATTTATCTCATTTGAATTATCAATGTTATTTTAGAAATCCTACATAATAAATCTGTGTGATTTATGACAGATTTATAAATTAATTGCATAAGTAAAATAACACAATATTGTCATATAAGTTCTACGGTATGCTACGGGATTGCTACGTGCGTAGGTGATAATATACCTACTATATTCTACTAAGTATATAATATTTTTTTCATATATTTATTGTACTACTATAGTGTTACTATTATTATACATGCGAGTTTTTGTGAGGATGTTTGCGCCTCAACCACGAAGTAATGGCTGAATGGATTTGAATAAAACCTGGAATACATAGGCTATCTTTTATTTATATGCGAGCGAAACCATTGGCAAAACCTAGTAGCTTATGGAGCACTGGTGGTTTAAGTTGATTTGCTGTTCTGAGGATGGTCTAGTGGTACTGATCCCGCCTTTCTCTCCTAAGATAGTGAGTTTAAATCCGGTTATATAAAACCAGCTTTTTCTATTAAAAAAATAATTACCTAGGTATATTTTATTTTTACAAAAGTTACAAATTTAGACAACATGGTGTGCTAATTGCACGAAAGGATCATTTGGAGCGCACATTAAATCCTTTCAACACACTGGTTTAAAAAAAACGACAGCTAACTCGAGTTGACGACCTCTGTGGCGGGCTGAGACGTAAGAGGCGCGGGTTCGATTCCCGCTGCGGGAGAAATGTTTGCATGCTCTGCAAATATTTCTTCCGGGTCTGGGTGTTGCAGTATTATGTATTGTAAGTATTTACAAAAAAAAGTATATTATGTATTCTATCAGCCATCTGGCGTTCATAATACAAGCTTTGCTTAGTTTGGGACTAGAATGGTGCTGTGTGATATGTCCTCAAATATTTATATTTTTTTATTTTAACGAGTAGCAGAAGTAGACCTTAACATACCATCAATATGATCAACACAGACTCGCCGGTCTTCTCTAAAAGCAGGCGTCTCGCGTCGGCAGCGGCAGACACAGCCGTCTCCTAGGGCTCCTAGGGCAGTCCCGTGAGATGCCTCCATGCACCGAGTTGGACCGCAGTCGGTACCTGAAATCAGCAATATATACATTGTTGGAATGTCATGAAGAGGCTCCCCCAGAATACTCAAACGCGACTCAGAGTTGAGCACGTCTCAACTCACGGTTTTTGGACAGTTTCTGATGAAAATTTGTCAAAAAGTCGTCATTTGAACGTGCTCAACTTTGAGATGCGTTTGAGTATTTGGGGGTAATCTGGGTGTAAGATAATTATCAATCTGGAAACAGTGCATTCAACATACCAGTGATCTAATTAAGTTAAACGTAAAATAACATTTGCCTGCATAGAAACTGAAAAATCGTGAACTATTTTGGCGTGGTAACCTTTCCCGCCATTATTTTTCTTTTTTTCTAATTACGAATGGTGGTCAGCACCAAGGAGTTTAGTTCTCTTACTAAGTCATCAAGAAGTTTTATTAACCTACTCGCTGCCGCCCGCGGTTTCGCTCGCATTGTACCCGGATGAAAAGTAGCCTATATGTTATTCCAGTATACGTATTATGTATACTTATTCCAACTTTGACGGCCTCTTGGCGTGGCGGGCGATTGCTCGGCAGAGACGCAAGAGGCGCGGGTTCGATTCCTGCTGCGGAAGAAATGTTTGCATGTTCTGTAAATATTTCTTCCGGGTCTGGGTGTTGTGGTACCATGGTACTCGTAGTTTCTGATACCCACGACACAGGGAATCCTAGTGTGGGGTCAGGACTATGTATGTGACTGTTGGGTGTTACTTACTTACTTACTTATTTAAGTTTCATTCAAATCCGTTCAGCCGTTTGGGCGTGATTGAGGCACATCCTTACATCTTCACAAACTTTCGCATTTATAATATTAGTAGGATAGTATATTGTTAACTACATTTTGTAACTTACCAACAAGAGAGAAAAAATCTCCTGAAGCTAATCTAGTCACATTTGCCAGAGTCATCTCTCCATCACTCGATGATGCACAGGATAAGCTCATGGCCAACATTAAAATTATCTTTAGCGCCATCTCGCGTAATTTTTTCGAATTTCAATGAGCTTCACGTTTTATAAGTTGTTTGGGCAGCAAAGTATAGATGGCGCTGACTTGCATGTTTGTTTTGTAGTTTCATTTCGACGTAAAATATCGATGGCAGCAATTTTCATTTTCTGAAAATAAAAATTACAGAGTTAATTTCGAATCAACATAGAACACTTTTCTGGCGATATATAGTAACCTAACTATTATAACCTGAAAAGTAGTTCCCAAAATAAAATAACATTTATTTGATTTACCTATCAAAATTTAGTTAGTTCAGTTCAAAGCCATCAAATAGGAATCCAACATTCATAAAATAAAATTATTGTGTGCTAGTACGATATCTAGGTAGGTACTATGTCAGCTCCTATGACTGACAAGTAGACAGGAGTCACGGGTCAAAACGGTACCTACCTAAATGAGTTGAATATTCACATTCGTTAAAAAATTGTGATTTTGGTTATGATGATATAGGAAGACCTTTCTAATACTTAGAAGTCTAGTAAAAGATAAGAACAACAATAGTAGTTTTATGCAGTTTATTCGTTTTACACTTTCATCTGAAGTTTTTAGGTTTCTGTACCCGAAGGGTGCCAACGGGATTCTATTATTAAGCCTCCGCTGTCCGTCCGTCCGTCTATCAGCGGACTGTATCTCCTGAACCCTGATAGGTAGAGAGTTGAAATTTTCTCAGGGTGAGTATCTTCGTGTGCGAAATCGACTCACACAGTTTTTTATTGTTTTTGGCTAAATCAATTTTTTAAATAGACTACATTTTTATCATGGAGTTTTCAGAGGAATACTAACTAAAATAAGAGATTAATTGTTCATGAACTTCTGCAGCTGATTCCACTATAATGCACCCTGTAATATCTTAAAAACAGTTTTTTTAAATAAACATCATTTTATCTTATATGTTCCGAAGATATCCCAATTTTCAAAATCCATAAAAGTTCATGAACTTCCGCAGCTTAATGGATTGTTAAAGTGTTGTAATTCTAAATTTGAAGACCGGTATCCAAAACTGCTTAGGTACATGTCAATTTTAAGGTGGCCAATTACCATCGTGATTGAGTGGTGAAGCTAAACGTCTGTTACTATAACTAATAATGTGTCTTCTACGCTTACCGAAACATTCATAAGAACCTCTACACTAAACAACGTTATTTCTTATGACATAATTGTGTCGATACACATTTTATGATGTCAAAACTTTGTTTCGTAAGATATACTTTAGCGGGATACAACTTATGTATAAAAAAAAATAACACCCAACAGTCACATACATAGTCCTGACCCCACACTAGGATTCCCTGTGTCGTGGGTATCAGAAACTACGAGTACCATGGTACCACAACACCCAGACCCAGAAGAAATATTTACAGAACATGCAAACACTTCTTCCGCAGCGGGATCGAACCCGCGCCTCTTGCGTCTCTGCCGAGCAATCGCCCGCCACGCCACCGTAATGTTTTGTGTAGAGATTACGGTAAAGCAAGAGCCCAAGCAAAGATTATCAAAACAGGTAGGTACTAGGGTTCTCCTTTTGAATTGAAATTTTGTTCACTACTGTGACTTTTGACTTAATTCATTATTCATTATTTTTTTTTATCATACATCCTTTGTATGTGTCTAAAAGGAATATATTTAGGTATTCGAAAGGTCGAGGGTTAGCTCTTGCAAAAGATATAAACGCGCTTGCAATTTTTTTACGAAATTGTACCTACATAATATTGTGTTAAATGTTATGTTGGTAAGTAAGTAGTAAGTAGGTTACTGTAGATAACTACATTGTAAATTTGTAAGAGCTTTCAAAGCTCAGTGAAATTGCAAGGGCAAACCAATAATCAGTATTGCTATTTAGATATCCATCATTACCAATCGCTGCCCTCAAGATATTATCTTCAGATTATCATTGAAATTGACTTCAAAAGGAATGGTGAAGAACAGTTACAAGTTCAAAATACAAGTTGTGACTCAGCGCCAATTAGATATCATTTACTCCTCGTAATCTACAATTCATAACTCTCCAATCAATCATTATATTCTATTACTTATTTTCGAAAATAATTATAGTCACGTAGTAAAATAATAATTATAAGAAGTGTGTTGAGGGAAGTTCAAAAGGTCAATTCACTATTATTAGATGAACTTAAAAATGAATAAGTTGTGCGTGAGGCCAAAAGTAGATTCAACGATTATTAATACTTAATCAATAAACGCATAACAGCACCTGCTCGTTTGAAGTTTCACTTTTTGAAGATTCACAAGTCCGGTTCTTAGATTATCGGAATAATTTGTTAAATATAATTAATACCTATGGTCGGGACAAGGATTTGTTTTGTATACGCAGATAAAACTAGTCCCTCAATTATCTAATTTGTTAATTTTATTAGAATGTAGTCAAATTAACACAATCTAATCAAATAATAAAAAAATATATATTGGCATAGGCACTACGTAGGCCTTTTCTCCTACTTCTGTTACTAGCCTAGAGAAAACATAAAATAAATAAATAACACCCAACAGTCACATACATAGTCCTGACCCCACACTAGGATTCCCTGTGTCGTGGGTATCAGAAACTACGAGTGCCATGGTACCACAACATTAGATAACTATTTTTTTAGAACCTAAAATATAAATAAGCTAGATGTAAAACCTTTACCTTCTATACTAGATGACTTAATACAGCGTCAGGAGGTAACTTGTACCTACATAAACGGGACGCAGTAGTTAAGCTACCCTACTATAAATCAACCACATAGTATTCACTTTGAGCTTACATTATGTACTCGTTTATAATAAAAAGTCTAATCATGACAAGAGATTGGGGTCTCGTGCCACTGACTCCACCATATAACATTGTCATTTGATTGTGCTGTACCAACATACATACTAAAATTTTGATTGAATGTGAAAGTAGGACGTGATCCTAACAGTTTCGATTTTGAATAAAGCAAAACAATTTTCAATAAAACTTGTATTCGAATGAAGATATTTCTTATTAATTGGTGTGCCATTAATGCAGGTGTAATGGTTTTTTAGAATAGAATAATTGCTTCCCAGCTGGACAGGAAGTAAAGAAAAAGCATAGAATGCGTCCGGCTACTTCTCTTCCCGAGCATGTCGTAAAAGTCGACTAATAGGGATCCTTTCCAACATCTATGACATCTCCACGGAAGGACGGCCTCGGTGGCGTGGCGGGCGATTGCTCGGCAGAGACGCAAGAGGCGCGGGTTAAATTCCCGCTGCGAAAGAAATGTTTGCATGATCTGTAAATATATCTTCCAGGTCTGGGTGTTGTAGTACCATGGTACTCTTAGTTTCTGATACCCACGACACAGGGAATCCTAGTGTGGCGTCAGGACTATATATGTGACTGTTGGCTGTTATTTATTATTATTATAGAATGCGCTCAACTGTTTCTTTTCCCAAGCATATCGTAAAAGTCGATTAATAGGGATAGTATCCTTTCCAACATGATGGACCATCTAAATAGGCGAGGGCTGATCCCCTGCCACCCTACCACTGAGTCGCTATAAATTTTCTATGATTACTTCTGGCTCTGCCCTCTAATGGGGTATTAGAGATACGGGCGTGATAATATGTATATTACTGACTACTTTTTACACACATTCCAAACCTACGAAACCACAGTCTGAAGGTAGAAAGCTAAAACAATCTTCCCATTCATAAAATTAATTGATATTGATCGATCATTATGTGAACTTGTGATCTTTGGTATGCTTTCACTATCACCCCAAAGTATATTTCACTGTGCATACACATATTTATACAGCTAATCGCTAATCACTGTTCTACTATTTAATGTTATGTATAACCCCTGTTACTTAATAAAGTTATATTGATAAACTACTTTACTACGTTACTACTCTTTCTCAAATACAGGGCGTCCCACGGCTATGCCACACTGAGGGAAAGTACCTTAAATACCATAGATATATTTTTTACTGAAAGAAGACTCTATTTTAATAAAAAAATGGATCTTTCAAAGTTTCAAATAATGGAATGTGTGCAAATAAATAAAGCCTATAAATTTATTATACTGATCGAAATGCTCAATAATTAGAATGTTTTCTTCTAAATAATATGGTATTTTAAATATAAGCAGAACCGTAAAATTTACATTCAATTTAAAATTTTGCACAGGAAAGTGATTCAGACAGGCGACCATTTACAATTATTTGAATAATAAATATTTGAATGCAGTTCAAATTGTTTTCAAAATCAAAAGAAGTCTTCTTTCAGTAAAGTTTTCTATCTACGGTATTTAAGGTAGCATAGCCGTGGGACACCTTGTAATTTCAATACAGTAAGATTACATCAATGCGTCCGAGCCTATATTTAGAGTCTAATTGAGGAGATGCAAGTACTATGTCAGATTAGCTGATACCGCGTGTAACAGTAGAACTGGTTTCCAAATGATCCTGGCTTGGGATTGATGGTCTTGGGTGCGTACTGCAAATACTGACCAAGACTGATGATTGTAAATGCCTGCGAAAGTGCTCAGCCAGGGGTGTGACTGATTGGAAATAGAAGTCCATTTAAATTTCGAATTTAGAACAAAACCTCGTTAGACCTTTTTACTTTTTGAATTTGAATATGGAACGATATCTGAATTTAGATAGCGCGATAAGAGAAACTGTCCACAGAACATACAAGACCACCTCACGAGTTCACGGACCTTATGTCGTTTAATTAAAGCCTCGGCTGTCCGTCCATCTGACCGTCTGTCAGCGGGCTGTATCTCGTCAACCGTAATAGGTACAGAATTAAATTTTCACAGAGTATGTATCTCTATTGCCGCTATAATAACAAATAATATAAATAAAAAAGGGGGACACATACAAAAAAAAATAATGCATGGTTATTACGGAACCCTTCGTGTGCGAATTCGACTCGCACTTGATCGGATTTTTTACGATACCATAACCTATTATTTTAGGGTGTTGATCAAAGAACCAGTACCTAAAATCAAGATCGAGAAGCAAAACAAATGACTATACTTTCGTTTGGAAAGGTACCGGCCTTGTGGTTTGTTACCCTTCGCTACACAGTGACATCCAAATGGCGTTGATTTAGAATTGTGTGAATGGTCGAGAATACATCCCGTGAGAATGGTCAAAATTCTTGAAACTTTTATGACCACGTAAAGAAACTAAAAAGTTCGAGCCTTTGAGATGCACTTCAAATCCTTTCACCACAATGGTTCGCAAGAACTAGTGACACGATTAGATAGATAGAGACTACCCCGTTCTACATCTGAATCGTCAATCAATCCTGTGCGATGCCATGGATTATGTTCAGTTTAACCCGTTCATTTATGTTTTTTGTTCCCAGTAATTTTTTTTAACACCATTTAATTTGACCTGTTGCACAAATATGGCTGGTCCCGCACTAAAATTAGTCACTAGACTATCTAGAAGCCGTTGAATTCATTCCATTCAAACATATAGCAAAAGACCGTAATGAATAAAAGTTAAGAAATGCAGGTGATTTCATTACAACAAGAATTTTATTGTTTCACACGACACAGTTCGGAATCACCGCTATAAAAACAAAAACACGTGGTGCAATCGTAAATGCTTTTATTTAAACCAATATCGACTTATAAATTACTTTATCGCCAAAACCATTTGAATAACATCCAAATCAAAGTCTATTCTATATACATATATAAAACTGTCTTTACTGATTGACTAACGATCAACGTACAGCCTAAACCATAGGTCCTAGAAGCATGAAACTTTGAGTTTCCTCGTGTGATGTAAGAAAGAAATTATCGGAATTCAACTCCTGTAAGACGAAGAATGAAGTTTGTATGAAAAAAAAACTCAAAACGGACAAAGTCATGGGGAGTTCCTCTAGTAGAGAAAATAACCGTATGAAATTTTTAAAAGATGTTGTGAACTGTTGAAAAAGTAATTGATAGTTTGGTGGTCTACTGGATAGTGGTCTTTAACGATTCAATTCTAATAATTGAAACTACCATAACAAAAGGTAAAGCTTTTCTGGAATTCCTAAAGAAAATGTGCAATATATTTGTACAAAAAAATGTTATAAATCGGCATCCTATAATCGGTAAATTATATAAATTGAGTTCGACAATTCGTGTTCCATAACCGTGGTAAGGACTCATTGTCATATCCGTATACCCGTATCCGGATACGGAAAGTATCAAGGTATCAGCTAATCTGACTTAATACTAGCATCTCCTCAATTAGACTCCTAAATATAGGTTAAGTTAAGTTACGATGTTATTAATGTAATCTTACAGGAATGCGTCCAGCTGCTTCTCTCCCCGAACATGTCGTAAAAGTCGATTAAGGGATATCCTCTCCAAAATGATGGACCACCAATATGGGCGATGGGCTGATCACCAAGGTCCACCATATCCATCTTAGAATTTTAAATCAGAAGTGGCTGCAAGCTTCTGGCAAACTTGTGGCTCTGCCTACCCCATTAGGGATAAGGGTGTGATAATTATGTATCTTATGTATGTATGTATCTCTTACAGGATTGAAATGATTACTACTCACTAGTTCTTTCTACCTGTAGCCAAAAGGTAAAGTTCTGGTATGGGGTACATACATATTATCACGGTAGGTATCCCTTATGGGGTGGGCAAAGCCACAAATAATCATAAGAAAACTTGCAGCCACTCCTGATTCGAAGTCCTAAGATGGATATAGTGAACAATGGTGACAGGTCCACCATGTTGGAGAGAATACTATCCCTTAGTCGACTTTTACAACACGCTTGTGGAGAGAAGCAGCTAAGACGTATTCTGTTTTTTCTTTACTCCCTACTACTAGTTCGGTCCAGCAGAGAAGTAATTTTTTTTTTTAGAACTAGTCATTTTTGTCACATCTATGTATTTAAAAGAGCTGGTTGGTTCTTCGTAATCAGGGACCAAAGTAGCTCTTTAATCTCTAAAGACGAAAAGCGATCCAAGAGCTGGTTCTTATTTGACTCAACGGATCAGTATTGCTCTTCAGCGTGGCCAGCATCTTGGAAACGCTACCACCATCTGATGAGCTGGATCAGGTGGTCTATCTATAGCCAAGCCTTCTTTCATGCCAATTTGAGGTTATTATTTATTATTATGTATGTAAATTAATAAAATAATTAATGGAATTTCACTGTGAACTATCGATAACATAAGTTAGTATCATATTTCATATCTTATATAAGCTGGTAAACAAGATGCTCATATAATTTAGAATACCTAAACTATGTCACGGATGCCATCAAACTTACATAACTTGAAAACAAGGTGACTCCTGATCGTAAGGAAGTTACCTACTTTTATTCGTATAGGTAGAAGGCTCTCGACATTATCCAAATTGCTTTTTTTTCATACAAACTTCATCTTCTTCCTTTTTTTAAATTTCAGGAATTGGTTTCTTAATGTACCTACAAAACTCATGCTTTTAGGCCTTAGTATCGCGACATAATCTGCTGAAGGTACGGTGAAGTAAGTTCGGCTAAACACTCTCGTAATGTGTTTTTAAGTAACCTATGAAATTTCAGCCGAAAGTAGCATGTAAAAACTCAATGCAGTCCTTCAATCAGTACCGTGAGAGTTTTATATATTTAGATACCTATCTTCGCCATAACATACAGCTTAAATTATTGGTTTAGGTACAACACAGGTGATAGGTTAAGAACACACCGAACATAAAATTTTATAATGAATAAATCACGATCTTGATAGTTTACGGCGCAATTAAAAATCGCTGTAAAATTCTAATGGGAACTTTCTTTAAAATCAGTTTAAAACTACTACCTACTACGAAGGCATGGCTACTTTGGATTTCACAATCCAAATAGATCAGATACTTTAGAGAAGAACAGGTTTGTATTATTTTGAAATTTCTTAAAGGCAACATAAGTTCAAGGGCTATATTGTAACATAGCCCTTAAACCTAAAATCATAATTGTTTCTGCCCTTATCCCACTTAGTGGGGTCGACACAGCATGATTCCCTCTTCCATCTACTGTCATTCGTCGAAGACTTTTTGTGAAATTACACATAATAATGCTTGTGTATATTCTTGTTGATATACTTTATTCACCCTACTAGCATTCCAAGTTCAAAATGTTGTGTTCTTTACCTCGTTGAATGGGATTCTATTATTCATTCTAAACAAAAAAAAAATACAATCAACATTTAGGTTTACCATGCAGGTTTAAAATTCCCACACTAAAATTATATTTTATCGAGGTGTTAAACTATAAATCACGAATCAATTCATAACTTTGATTACTTTGAGGAGTGGTCGCTAGGATGTCTATTTAACTAGATATTTTCATTGGAGGTAATTTATATCGGCATTATACAACTAGTTTTGTAATAAAGTAATTTTGGACTAAGTGTTATCGGTTAAAATTGATATTTTAAGTGCCTCGGGTAAGAAAAATATAGTAACATATTCAAACCAATGTAGGTACATTTTTTTTCGGATATACACTCTTATTGATTCAATTTGACTACTAGTTTCGATTACTATGTTTTATTTATTTAGAACACAGTTACAAAGACATAATAACATTAAAAACTTTAAGGTACTTGTACTCGATTACTTGGATTAAGTTACTTAAAATATCAATAAAATTGTGCCTCGGCCACAGTTTGTGTGTTTGCATCGGGCGAGGCACGTCTTGACCAAGCGAGCACCGACCTCACAGACCAGCCTCGCGAGGCTGTTAGAAGTAAGAGTTTGTGATTAGCTGTGTACTGAGTTAAACTATATACTCAGCTAAACACAAACTCTTACTTCTAACCTACCTCAGTACACAAGGAAATACTTTTCCCATTTTATTTGATTTAATTGACATTCATACGTCTGACATTTGATAAAAAACCGGTTGTTTTTATTACTTACATACTACAGAACCAGAAAAGTTATTTTATTTTCCGTAAAAAGTGGAAATTCAAGCCCTAACAAGGTCACATAAGTGAAAGAATCACAGGTTTAAGTGAAAGAAGACGTAATTTGAAAGATAGCATCATGAGTTAATCTAGTTGCGGAGATGGTTGGGACGCTGTTGTCTTTGACGCGGCAAAATTATACGCACAGCAGGGTTCGACTAGCACTATTTCTTCAAAAATCATTGAGTATTTTATGGAGTGAGTGCAGAGATGACGGCTGGCAATAGGGAATTGAAGAGGGAAACATGCTGTGCCCACCTCATATAGAATGGGATAAGGTCGAGCAAACGATGATAAATAATGGATTCAATGGAGTATTAGGAGGATGGTTTATGAATCTCAAAGCTTCGTTTCTGTGATCTAGTAACTTTCTAAACAACTAGAATCTCAAGGCAATTAAGCAATTAAATAATAAAAAAAACAGAGTTCTCCCCGATTTCATCTAATTGAGTTTCGGCGTTTGACTATTCAAACTAGTCAAACATCCTAGGATTGACCAAATATTGGTCAAAAACACTCTATTGGTTTGGACATTGACCAAGACGTCTAATCAGCCCTGAGGATTGACTAGGCAAACCAAGGAGCGCCGGAACTTTGAGGTTTGACTATAACATACATATTCTTTTAACTTATTAATCAACAACTTCATAGTAATAAAACTATTTAAAATAACACAAAAAAAATTAACTACTCGGTATAACAATAAGAAATGAAAATGAGCTTAGTTTTCTATCTAAAATCGCCTACAGATAGAACAGAGCTCAGATCACCGACCGCTAGTAAGGTCCCTAAAAGGCTGGCGACGTTATGTTGTTGGATAGCTATACTTATCCTCAGTCCAAGATAAGTGCCACTTTGACAACTACCTGTAGGTATCTGTGTGACCTAGTTTAGCAAAGACCTTTTCAGACTTATTTCACTCCTACCTAAAAAATACCTACTCTAACTCAAACAGGTAAAACTCATAAAGATTGTTTGAAATCTGAGAGCACCCACCATCTTTAGAACCACCCAAGTTTCAGTACCAAAACTATAATCATAGTAAGTTCGGCTTCATAACTATGCACACGATTGCATCTTTATGCAACCTCGTTCGAACAAACAAACAATTACGTTGTAGAAACCGCTATTATGATGTCCAACTTGTTTTTACAGGTTTAATTTATTTGATGTTACAGATGCTTCTACTAGTGTCTATCCTTGCTTTAGTTAAGCTATAGTTTCGTATACGATGGTCTATAAACTACCACCGACGATAGTGTAGATTTCAGTCGTGTTCATACGACATTTGAATGTTATTCTATCAGTAAAAACTGCGCACTGGACGCGTAGTGTAAATGCTCTTTTTATCATTAGTATCACACTAACTATACCTATATAGTTCACAGTGAGTCTCATACTGTGAGCGTGATGTAAATTAACACACCTTTAAGACTGAGGGCACATCGCCGGCGATCACGCATACCTGACAGCAACATGCTTGAGTCAGGCAGTTGGTCTACAAAAACTGATATAAAATCGAAGCTCTAGCATAATTTTAGAATGCACCGCCATAAATTAGCAAGCTTGAGCGTAATTTTAGAATACGCACTTCACTGCCATAGATTAAACAAAATATGCCTACAGAATGGATCAGATTAATGACTAAAAGCGATTTGAAAGTCTGTTCTGTTTTATTCCGAATATTCTTTTAACGGCTGACGAATTATTCATTGCCAACGTTGTTTTTCTGTAAAAAATGTATGGCACTTTTTGTTAGTATAATATTGAAACTGGTCATTAGTCAAGTTTTTAACTCTGCCGTTTAATGTTGGCCTAGGAATCAAAGGCTTAAGTTGGATTAACGAGTAAGTACTTCTATTCCATCCTTGGTTCAGTTACATTGTAATATTTGTAACGGATGATCGCGAGGCAAATTCAGAGTTTTTTCGCTAACGTTTTGACATGCTTAAACTTGTGGAAATTTACTGAAACTAGCATCCAATTGTCTTGTCAACTCAACTTTTTAATTCATGTCATGAATAAAACACGAAATAAATAAAAATTGCTTCAAAAATATCGTGTAACATAAAGTACCTAACTAGAAAAACAGTTATTTTAAATTTCAATATTTATTATAGTATTTAGGTACCTATCAGTTTCTTACCTACTGAGTTAAAATATCTAGCAGAAAAACTTGCATATTAGGAATTAAAATTACTTACACCCCAAAGCACTTACCGTAATAAAATTTTAAAGGCTCTTTTTTCACTTTATTATCAGTGCAATTTGCCTATATCGATTTCCTCACAATGCAGTGTCTTTACGCGATGTCCTTCACCGGGGACTTAAAAACATTAACTTGCAAAATAATTGTGCACCATCCGGGATGAAATTTGTAGCCTGGATAATTATCTATTTGGAATAGGGGCAGAGAAAAAGTGATTATACGGAATCAAAAGATCTGAAAACGTGATATAATTATATTTTTTACTAAGAAAACTAATTTTAACAGTCATAATACGAAAGTACTCATAAAAAATATCATTCTTTAAAATATTGTATGAAAATACGGTATTTATAACGGAATACCTAATAGATGCCACTCTGTATGACCCCAGTATCATTTTGAACTCGGTTTGTTACAAGCAAAAATAAACGGGTATTTAAATATAACTACGTCTAGGGAAAGTGGTATACCTGACTTTCTAAAACCAATAATCTAAGTAGGTATTCATTAATTCACCAATATACAGATGCACGAATATTTTGCATAATTTACCGATTCTATTTTATTCTAAAACGTAAACTTCTGATTCTGTAAGTGTGTCTGTCTGCATCTGATCATTTTGTGTGTCAGATAGAAACTAGGTGATGTAATCGAAATTATAAATTACAAATAAACCTTGCAACATTACTAGATATATGAAATACATCATGGTGACACTATGATTACAAAATACTTGTATCGATAAGCTGATTTTTTAAATAATGTCCAAAATATTATGTCATATTTACTAGTTATATAAACTCACAAGAAGTCGTGTATATTTATGCCCTGTTCCTATTCGATAGTAGAATACTATCGAATGACGACAGATTGTTCAATACCATACTAGTAACATTATCTGTCAAATAGCATCATAAATTTTATGTCCAATAATGACTTTGCTATGGTAACTAACTATCCGTCATCGAATAGTAGAATAAAGGAACCGGGTATTACATAAACTTTGGAAAAAGAACTAACAACCTTCTCTTTAGTTCATTCTAATCACAAAATCATAAATAACAAAACATTAAAAACATCAACACAGATCATAATCAGATGTTATAAATGGTGTCAATTTGTAAAAAGCTACCGACACCAGTTTGTTCCCAACCGAGGCATAATTTATCTTCTATTTAAGGGCCAGCCATAAAACATCAATACGATGATAATAAGAAAAAAAGAGGCAATTTCACTTCTACGGAAGCGACTCTATTTAAGAACATTTCCGCATTAACTTTCCTAGAATGAATTAATCACTTTCATTTTTGTTTTTAAAATAATTATTAACACAAATTAATCTTTCAAGTGGTTTGCATTCAGATATACTGAACAGTTTAATTATATAATTATTTATCTTGAGTAATTAGAATCATTGGTCTAGGGTTAAATTTCTAAAATAGCAAAACAATTAATAAAATTGGCGAGAGCTTGAAAAATTAAAGCTATTACATAAATGATTGAAGCGCCTCGGCGTTTTGCATAGGCTTTTGAGATCCTTGAAAAACTGGTCTTTTAGTATTTATAATCTTTGACAAGACCAAGAAATTATTTGACAGTTTTTAGGTAAATTTCCGCTAGATAAAAACTTGAAACCTATGTTTGCCTAGGTACATAAAATTATCTTTATGAAAAATATAGACTCTGAGACTTTCTGCATTATAGGTGCTTTGTGTTTTACTTTTGCGTTCTGTATTTAACTAATAATAATAATAGTAATCAAGAAACTCCTTAATCAGCTCCGCGCGTATTGACCATGTCTTTCCTGTGGATAAGGCCGACTATGAGAGGATGGTGGTGATGGGCAAGCCAATTCCATCTCAAATGTACCTATCCCGAGCACTACAGCGACCCGTTAGTCCTCTTGGCGCTGCATAAATCATCTAATCTAGATGGCATAAGGCTGTTAGAATCAAGAAGTATGGAAGAGCAAGAAGCTGCACGGGAGGTTCTATCTGTGGACTTGCTCGCGTCGGTGAACTGGGTTCTTTGGGGAAACCGCCTAGCGAGAGCCTCTTAACGTGTTGGTCGAGCTATGAGGTCGTTTGCCATGACGACTATTGGGACAATGATCGCTGAATCAACATCCCCCGTGGCCAAAATCTCGGGAAGGCCGGAAGGACAACCTCAGCAAGTACCTTGACTTGCTTTAGGTAAGAATTGTTGTGCACTTGGCTTAGGCCCGTTAACTTCAATTAGTCAGAGTTTCTTTTAAAATACTAATAGAAATAAAATTCTGATTAAGTTCACATTCCATGTAGGTACGTTTAATTAACTAAGTAACTATAGGTACTACTGAAACATTTATTTTAGTTGTAAACCAATATTTCCTTTCAGAAAGTTCGCATAATAGCTTAGAATGTTTGTATGACAAGGTGTCATTACACTTTCTGGGTATTCGTGATTGTATCAGTAATTTCCGTTCTCGTGGGAGTTCGAAGATTCTACAAACATGTCACCGAGACTTTATTACTGTTTTGTCGATATAACTGAGTATGTTTAGGCTTCCTATGTAGGCGACTAATGCTTGGTTCCAATATTATTTTAACGGTTTTGGTGGTATTGTTTTAGCGGTTTGATAACATATATACATCACGCACGTATCCCTTGTGGGGTAGGCAGAGCCACAAGTAAACATAAGACTACTTCAGATTTAGTCCTAAGATGGATATGTTGAACCATGGTGACAGGTGATCAGCCCATTGCCCATTGAAGTAGTCCATCATGTTGGAAATGATACTATCCCTTAGTCGACTTTTACGACATGCTCGGGGAGAGCAGCTGGACGCAGTCTATGCTTTTTCTTTACTTCCAGTCCAGAAGGGAAGATTTATGATTTGTTAACATATTTTAAAAATTATAACGGGACATAATCGCGTACCTTTTTTTTATAAAACTTTAAATACATAGGACGTTGTTTTTCTGTTATAAAATGTACCTATACTTAGCGCTTTTCCACAGATTACAACGCGTTGCTATTGATATTGAACGAATCCGTCGTGACCGGGCAAAAATCTGCTACCCGCATTATTGCGTCACGATCACGGATCGCCATTTGCTACGATCCTGACATACTTCTTTCGCTTCATTCAGTATGTATATACAAAAAAAGTACCTATATGTATAAGTATTCTATCAGCTATCTGGTTCCCATGGTACAAACTTTGCTTAGTTTGGGGCTAGATGGCGCTGTGTAAAAATCTACACAAATATTTACTTATTATTTATTTTGTGCGTATAGAGTTATTACACACGCTATTATAATTTTACCGTGCCTAAATAGTAATTTCAAACCTTGTGTAAAATTAAGTATCTACTCGTAGTAATAAAAAAATATGTCAATAATCACTTTGAAGTTTTTAATAGCTGACTGATAATCTAGAACGTTTTACGTTATTATTAATAATAGAAAAAAATAATTATAGGCCCTGCGTTATTGAGGGAAAAGCTCATCCTATTTCTCATGGCATGCCGTGCGCTAACACTTTTAATTAATAGGCTATTACGCGTTTACGAGCGCACTTGAATACCTCGCCTACCGAACTAGTTTTTTACCTTTCATAGCCTTATTTACTCGTTCATGATAAAAATAGTTTTTTTTTTCAACACTTTTTTTTTCATCGTAATTCACAAATTTCATACACTTATTTACTCGTTCATAATTAGAGCATGCAACCTATTTGGACAAAAACCTTGTTTTTTCTTAAAATATTAAAAAAAATGGCGAGACAATCAGAATGCATTCGAACACGAAAACTCTGGTCTGGGTCTCAAAGATTTGAAGTTGTAAAGAAGACATTTACCACAAAAGGACACTATACCTACTTATTGTTAAAAAAATATTTCACCATGCTCAGAACTGGATGTGGGAGGAAGTCAATATTTGAACAAGTACAGAGTTTTACTAGTTTCAGTTACTGCAATAACTCAATATGAAACACCAAGTAGGTAGGTAGGTACTTAATTTATCAAGTTTAAAACATGCTAAAATATTAGTAAAATATTGACACAACACACAAATGACTTCAGCATACAAGTTCAAAACCTTAAAGTTAAATGTTAAATGCATAATAAGTGCCTACCATTTTCAAAACAAAGGATAAGAAATTAAAGTTTATTACTAAATAGTGTTGTACCTACACTGATCGAAACAACTGTTTGTAATATTCATTATGCATGTCAACATGACAGGTGGACACTTCTGTGTGGCATGTCAAAAGTTATTGGCAGGTGAAGTAGGTGGACTTTTTATGCAGATTAGAAGAGTTAAATGTAAATTACTTATAACCTACATACTAAAAAGTAATATACATAGTATTTGGTATGCTAAACCAGTTCAGCTAGAAGAAAAAAATCTGTTTACGAAATAGAACACGGTAGAGTTGGCTAAAATACAAATGAAATAGGTAGGTAAAGCACCTCAGGTAGGTATTAGTTTGATTTTATTAACTAAATAAAGTAGTCGCATATTTTACTAAAACATTATGTACTCACTGTGCGCATCCACTGTACAATCATCCAACATAAACTTCAAAACAATACAATCCAATCACAAACGTCACAATAAAAAAAATCACATATTTTTCAAGGACGTCAACGTCAAAAATTTCCCGCGCGAAAAGGCATCTGCTGTGCCGTCAGTGCAATGCTCTATCGACGAATGTTGGCTTTTCCGCGGCAGCAGTCACTACTGCCATTCAGCCACGGATTCTAGAAAGAAGGTCAGTGTGCCTTATTGATAAAATAAATTCGGTGAGGCGCGCACTATGGGTTATATTATTATTAATAACTTGGAAATTCAAATTGTGAACTTTATAATGGATGTGATTACTTCAACTTTCTTTATTAGCCGGATTTTGTATTAGATAGGCAAAAGTAGAAAATTATTGTAAATTTTGCCTATACATACAATTTCTAGGACTGATCAAATTATTGTTAGTTAAAAAAAAGAATGAGTCGATTTGAAATATGTAAATTACTTTTTGTATTTTTTCAGTTCTCTCTTTAATTAAAAACAAAATTTAAAAACGTAACTTTATTTTTATTAACTACTCGTACATATTTTTTATAGAAACGGGTAGGTAGTAGGTCTTTGCAAGGTCGTCGAAAGCAGAAATATTAATAATTCATATCAATAAACTATAGGGACAAAAATATTTCTAACCTAATAATTAATAGATAAAACCTTTACAAAAATTAATAGATTCACCTTTACACTTTCACTTTGCATAATATTTTTTTTATCTAAATTGAAAAAATCTGTAGACCGTTCATCACGATCCGCGATTATTAATTGTGTACTATGTAATTATGAAATTAAAAAGAACTATTGATGGTATTATTTATGGTATGTGAAACTCTAAGAAGTTCCACACAGATCCGTAACGCTCTACCTCGTCCACATAAAATAGCTTGTCGATGCAATCATTATGTTATTTTTTTTAAGTTGGAATGCTACTTAAAAGTGAATTTAGCTATCAAAGCGCGCTATGGAAACTTTGAGGTTATTAACCCTACTGAAATTATGTGTTTTTTAATGTTTAGTTTTATTTATAAACTAAGAAAACACTTATTAAAATAATTACCTAATTAATTAATTTGGGGACCTTACGTGCGTCGGTGATCTGAGCTCTTTTTTCTAGGCGAACTTAGATAGAAAACTGAGCTCATTTTCATTTCTTAATGTTCACTCTCTCTCTCTCTTAATGATATTGTAGTTTGTCTTTGTAAATAAATAGAACAGTATAAAAACCTAATCAATTCTTATTGCGTTTATGAAGAGTAGCCCCTAAATGGTAGTAGGCCCCCGCCTTCCGATCCTAAATTCGTGCGTTCATATCCAGTGATCCACAAAATTTTCTATTGTTTCCAAATTCAAAATGTGTTCTGTTCTGTTCAAAAAAAAGTTCGCAAAAGGAAAACGTCTTGAAAAAACCGGCACGTCGTAGAACCTAAAAAGTTAGAAAACATGTGTGTCAAGTGACTAGTAGGAGTAATATAGCAAAATTTGTGTTCGCTTTTCTATGATGAACACAGAAAATCCCCAGTCACCGCCATTCCGAAAATTTGTAATGACGTTTAATCAAGAACCACAATGTCTATGGTTTGCACCTAGCTATAACAATAATTTATACTATCACATTGTTTGTTAACTATTAGGTACTTACTTAAGAGATTGCGGTAAAGTGTGTCAGTGGAGACACTTACTGTAAATTTAAATTTCCCGTAAGATAATTCAGATTCAGGACGCGGGGAAATATAGCACTCTTAGAAGACCCTAACAGGTACAGTGGGTGAAATCTATGTTAACTAATATAGCACCCAACAGTCACATACATTGTTCTGACCCCGCACTAGGATTCTATGTCGTGGGTATCAGAAACTACGAGTACCATGGTACCACAACACCCAGATCCGAAAGAAATATTTATAAAACCTCAGACCAAATAAAAAGAAATAACCCCGCGCCGCGAACAACAATAGTGAAGCCACCTTTTCATCTATGTGTGTGTCGAAGGTTTTAAGGTTGTGTGTTCCAAGTAACCTAAATTCATAGTATAATAATTAAGAAACGATGCTATTTGAAGTACTTACAAGTGAAAAGTGATTCCGTGAGACTTTTTATGTGATTTGCTGCTGTTTTTACAAGTTTTCACTACACAGGAAGGCATAATTCTATTTTTAAGACTCGTGACGTACTAAGAGCGATGAGCGTGGTTTTAGTGTAGGTGTGTGCGTGAGCGTGTATGTTTACTTGCAGGAGCACGGTTTTGTGTGGCTTCACTTTTGTTGTTCGCGGCGCGGCGTCTTTTCTTTTTATTTGGTCTGAGTATAAAACATGCATAATTTTTTCATAGCGGGGATTTAAACTGAACCTCTCGCATCTCAGCTGAGTATTCGGCCGCCACGCCACCGAAGTCGTCGAAAATATAATGACAGTAACTTTAAATTCAAATTTCAAATGCTATAATGAGATTCGAATCTTCGGCTGATCACCATGGTTTACCATATCCATTTTAAGGTTTTACATCAGAATTGGCTGCAAGTTTTCATATGTTTACTTGTGGCTCTGCCCACCTCATTAGGGATATGTACATGATAATATGTATGTATGTAAAAATTCATTGGTGCGCGACCGGATTTGACCCCACGACCTTAGTGGGGCCACTGCTACTAGGACACCAATGCCTTTTGTGCTTCTTAAAGTAAGTAAATACCATTGTATTTACACTATACTTACTTTAGTACCTAGGTACCTACCTTCCATGAGCTATGAAACATGCAAACTGTAGTAATAAGCGTAAATTATCAATTTACTGCTGCTCACGCACTACCAGTGCTTAATATAAATGTAATGGCGTAAGGTTATTCCTTGGGGGGTCAAAGAAAGTCTTGGCTTATAAAATTGTTTTCAAATGCAGATACTTACAGATAGCATACCTACCGCTGAGACGGCATCTTAGGTATTAATCTAAATATATAGAACTGATACGTGACTGACTGACTGAAAAAAATCATAAAACTTGAAGGGCACTTTCGTTGCGGGCACTACACAATGTACAATACACCCCAACGCAGTATGTCAGTACAGATCTATGCTTCCCCACAAACAATTAGAATAGAGAAAATAAACCCCCGAATACTCAAACGCGACTCAGAGTTGAGCACGTCTCAAGTCACGGTTTTTTGACAGTTTTTAATCAAAATCTGTCAAAAACACTTGAGACGTGCTCAACTCTGAGATGCGTTTGAGTATTCGGGGGAAAGTCTTATAAAAAGGTGCATACCTACTCTTATTAATTCAAAGACATAGTTAGACTCTAGAGACCACGAAACAGAAGTTTTTACTTTTTTATGTCGTGTAGTTGGTTCACACTATTTTTTCAAATACCGATTCTGACATTCAGTTCTTCCCTACGGCTGAATAGTCAAGCATGCTCCTAACTTACATGAAATAAAAAAAATTATGAATGATGAACACCTTCGGTAAGTACTTGAAAAATATTGTGAACGAACTACGCAATATAAAAAGCGAAAACTTCTGTTAGGTACGTGGTTTCCAGAGTCTAAATTATAAGCTATAATAAGAGATGCGCCTGTTTGTAAAACTTTACTCTGCCTATTAGAATTAAAGGTGCACTAGAAAAGGAATCCGAGAAATTTAACTCTTGGAGGTACGCATTAACGAAGCGAGAAGATAAAGTTTGGATAAAAAAACACAACCTTTATAAAATCCAGCTAGTATTTATATGTATTAGATGCAAAAAACTATAAGTATGTTCAAAATCGATTTAAATAAAACCTGAAATAGGTACTTACACAGATCATGGAATCTTATAGCAGATAGTTATTCAACTTGATACGAAAATCTACTTCTCATCGAAGGGACTAGCTCGAGAAATATGAATAAAAAACCAATTAAACTCGCAATCGCGCTGACATTAGCATCAGTCAATCTCCTCAGTGGGACTACGCAAATGACTAGCCGCAAAAAGGTTGAACGGCAAAATACTGGTCATAATATGTGTGGACTAATGCCCTTCTCATCTGTGGTGTAAGCTTTATAAAATAAAAGTGGTAAAGTAACTTACTTTACCACTTTTATTTTACTTAACAGAACTTTCAACACCCCGTACCTACATTCAGCAGATGTGTCATGACACATAGAGTGAGGTTCTTTCTTTCTCACTCTACGTGTCATATCATGACACATCTGCTGAATGTACGGGGTGCCAAAAGTTCTGCTAAATACCTCGCGATGTTTTTTAAATGTAATTTCGGCTGATGTGTCACAGGTTAGGTACGTACTTAAAAAACATTGCAAGCTTACTTTTTCAATTTTTATTTTTGAAGTGCGGGTTTGATTCCCGCTTCGAGAGAAATGTTTGTATATTCTGCAAATATTTCTTCCGGGTCTGGGTGTTGAAGTATTATAAGTATGTATTTACAAAAAAAAAGTACGTATGTATTCTATCAGCCATCTGGTGCCCATAGTACAAGCTTTGCTTAGTTTGAGGCTAGATGGCGCTGTGTCAAATGTCCACAAATGTTTATTTTTTACGATTTAAATAAAATCACTAGTAGGTACTAGGCTACCTACACAGTTCATTGACCATTCACTACCTACACATTCACAATCGGGATGGGTGACCGCAAGTGGCATTACGAGCTGAGCACTTCCGTGCTTCGGAGGGCACGTTAATTTGTCGATGCCGGCTTTTAAGTCGTTAAGCCATGACGGAGGCCTTTATTCGGCCCAAAAACTCCGTCACAAGAGCTGGCCACTAGCTCATACGAACTTACTTTCATTGACCTAATTCAGATTTTAGGAGCTGCAACAACAGGCAAATAACCAAAATTCTCTCAATCTCTTATTATTCCACGACGTATTCCAAACATTCCTCACTCCATCCCTAACTTTATTGAACTAACTAACCAGTAATCGTTTCGCCGAAGTTCTGACGTACAATGCTTACCTACTACAACTTCCCGGATAGAGCGTTGTTTTTCTCACAACACATCACTTCCTTGTATTATAATAACCGATCTGTAAGAAATTGACGACAAACCGCCAACGGAAATGCAAACGATTGTGGAAGAATGTGGAGAAATGGGTTTATTGCGGCTTGGTATATTTTTTTTATGTAATGAAGTTACCAGTAAAAACTAAAGTCTATTGCCCGGTTTCAATATTCAACTAATGAAAGACAGATTATATACGGATGTATCTATTCGGACCATAGTTATTTTTCTGTCTAAAAATTAGTGGCGCTTTTTGACAGATAACAACGTTGATATTATAAGGAACGATCCTGTAAGAAAAACACCATACTAATAGTTCAAGGGTTTATTAAAGGTTTATTAAATCACAGATATCAACATACTCCACATAATATCAATATCTAATCAACACATACATAAGTATAATACATTAGGTAGGTACTTACTCTAACCACAAGTTATCAGTTCGACGGCCGGACCACTAAAAAGCCCCCGATACGACATCCAAGTGCTTTTATAACAATCCTTCGTAAACAGCAAGATGGCGGCGATGTCGTACCGGTAGCTGTTCAGTGACTTACATGAAAATCATAATTTGACTTTTATATTAATTTAACTAACATCTAAAATCAGGATATTGATTTACGGAACCTTACACTCGGCCATACTGATCACATGCAATGTCCTCATGCATGTTTCTGTTGAAAACTTAACAATCATCTAAACCTTACACTTGGCGAACCAAAAAAAAAGATTCAGATTCATTTAATTATTCCATTTAGATACAGATGTACACTTGGAAAAGTCACACAATTACAATACAATTTAAATAGTACCTTGTTTATATCTACTAACAAAGAAAATAATTAATTAATAACAAAAACAAAGTTGAATACTATCGTCCAAACAAAATAACAATGACTTGGTACATTTATGTCATATTTAGATTGTTAGCAAATGCTTCGTAATGATCATAGTACCTATGATTTGTCTATTAACATTTTTCTTATCTTAATACTAAACTCAGCATTATTCAAATTCCTGATGTCCTTTAATAGCTTATCAAATAATTTTATACCTACAATTATAAAACTGTTCTCAACTTTGGCAAGTCTATGTTTTGGATGGCAAATGTTCTTTCTATTTCTTAAATTATAGCTATGCATACATAGCTCTCTTTTTATATTAAATTCATTGATATTCAATTTTACATAATCATAGTCATGATTCCTAACTGCTTAAATTTACATGATTCGTCATTTCTTATTTGTAAAATAGATCGTATTGCTCTCTTTTGTAATATAAAAATTCTAATAGACTGAGAAGCATTCTCCCAAGCTAGTGGACTGTATGTCATCAAAGAATCAAAATACGCATGGTAAACAGTTTTGGCAGTTTTGACGTCACTAAGTTGTCTCATCGTCTTAATAGCATAAACTGCCGATTTAAGTCTTCCAACAAGTATGTCGATATGTTTATTCCAAACTAGTTTGTTGTCAATATCTATTCTTAAAAAAAAATGTCGTCATTCTCAACTATTTTATCATTATGTCCACCATTTGTCCACATGCTTTGTCAACATTTAACAAGAGTTTATTAGCGGCAAACCGATTCTTGAAATTAATAGTTCCTAAATTCAATCTTAGATTCTCATTATAAATTGCAACATTGAAGCATATTAAGTAAAAGGTTAATACCTATCTCTATTTCATTATATAGGCCAGGTCATGAATCAGTCAATTCTCATGCCTGTCCCTTTTAAATCTATCGCTTTTGATTCTAAATTCTTGAAATTAAAAGTTCCTAAACTCAATCCTAGATTCTCACTTTAAATTACAACATTGAAACATATTAAGTATAAGGTTAATATCTCTATTTCATTATATAGGCCAGGTCATGAACCAATCAATTCTCATGCCTGTCCCTTTTAAATCTATCGCTTTTGATTCTCTCGATACCAAGTCAATCAACCGAACCAATCAATTCTCGGTCTTGGCATTTGTTCTACTAGATCATAGGTGTTACCCGGACTCATCCCTCGCTTTTGATGCTGGCGTTACCAAGTCAATCAACCGAACCAATCAATTCTCGGTCTTGGAATTCGCATGTAGCATTTCGGCAAGTCAGTCCGTAGCCACCGATCACATCATTAATTCTATTAGATCATAGGTGTTACCCGGACTCGTCCCTCGCTTTTGATGCTGACGTTACCAAGTCAATCAACCGAATCAATCAATTCTCGGTCTTGGAATTCGCTTGTAGTATCTCAGCGAGTCAGTCCGTAGCCACCGATCTTTCTCAATCCTCATCACTACATTTTTCACTCCACATCGCTCTCTTATCACGCTAGTTCTCACTCTATCTCTCAAGTTACCCTAAACACTTCGCAACTCACGCATTTCTACTGCCATACCCAACTTATTGGACTCATTCAAAAGTTGGACTTTGGACTCTACCACTTACGCGCATAAGCAACAAAGTAACTGCACAAGGACTCATCCTGAATGCTAAATACGAGAGTTACTTCGTTGGACGAGTGACCTATGGTAAGGACTGCTATTTGTGACACCAGTCTTTGAAACCTGCTGCGTCTTCTGTCTTTTTGAATCGTGAAATTACAAAAAGGAGCACCACATTGGAACTAAAACAACGACATTCTACCACATGTAAAAAAAATACCACTACTCGTCACAAGAGGGCGCAACAAACAGCATTGAACTCGAACCATTTGGAAAGGTTACTAAGATGAACTTCATAGAAAACATCACCTTTCGGCGAAATCGAACGAAGTCTATACAAAGTGATGATGATGAGAGTAACATCCCGCCGTCTGCACAACATAATGAAACCGCAATCAGCTCAATACAACAAAATGAAACTGCAATCCTGTAAGCTCATTCTGTAAAATATTTAAAATATTTAATAGGATACCTAGATCAACTAGAGAACTACCATTTAATAAATTTAAAACTAAATTGTATACATGGCTGGTTGAAAAATGTTTTTATAGTATCAATGAATTATTAAGTTAAAATATATTGTAATAATTTATCAATTAATGCCGGAATTTATATTTTAATAAGTTGAAATTTTAATGTATAATTTAATTCACAACAACTATAAACATAAAGTCGTTTTTGCATGCTGGGTTACCTAGCGAAGCGTGTGAATCCAATTTAGATATTTAAGTTCTCTATGTATCACACTTCACGCAAATAAATTATTTCATTTAATTTCATTTTCATTTCATTTCATTTGAAAATTCGAATTCGAACTCGAAATCACTCGAGTGACCGAGCTCACTTCGAACGCAAACCCACTTCACCTTGAAATGGTATTCTGTTTAAGTTTAGGAGCACACACAAGTGAGGTGAAGTGAGTATCGAAATAAGCTAGGGATTGAACCTACGCATTAAAGCTTTAATCGACCAATTGATTTATCCTTTGTTGGGTTTTATACATTAAAACGGAAGAAAATTAATTATTTTCGTATTATAATTATGTCAATAAAAGTCCAAGTCTACATTATAATTACTACGTAAAATAAATAAAATTAATAAAAATGAATAGTTGAACATTGGTTTGGTGGAATAGACACTTGGTCTTTGACTAATTCGTTATTTTTGTGTCAGTATCAAAAGTACTACGCTGGCGGGCAGCGGTGCCAGATTAGGCGAATTATCGACATTTAGGCTACCTTGGGGGGGGTGCAATGGGGACTCAAATAAAATCCAATCGGCTACTAGTAGCCATTTAGGCTACCTAGAAAAAAGAATGGGTGTAAGGCTACTTCAGGATTACACCTTTATTAATATTTTTTTTTTTCTTTGACAAAATTGTACGCTTGTATCGAAACGTAATAAGAACGTCCATCGTTCTTCGGTTCTTTCCCCATTCTACTATTCTACTACCCGGATAAAATAAATCATACCTCGCTGGGATCTATAATGTATGTATATTGTATATATATAATGGAGGTAATATTAAATAAATAATAACATTTTTTTTTTTCGTGACAAAGTCAAAGTTATAATATTTCGTATTTAAAAAAAATATATTTCTATAAAATCACGGGGATCACTTGAACACGTGTCTTCTATAATCGGGCTACATATAGGCTCCTTAGCTCAAAATGTTAGGTGAATTAGACTACTTGTACGAAACAATATATTAGGCTATTTAGGCTACTCGGCAGGCAAAATTTGGCGAATTGAGTTTGCTTTTATCTGGCAACCCTGCTGGCGGGTTAGATGTTTTGATTTGTTTGGTGTGTGGTGTTTCCGTATTTTAAAATCATAACAATTTGGATACTTATTAAGTGAATATTAGACTCTCGATGAAGTAAGTACAATAATATTTACAATAGTTGCCTTGACAATCTAGTAGTAAGTAGGTAAGCATTTTACTGATAAATATTCATTACCATTACAGACCCAACGAACGATAGTCTCACCCTAGCCCAGCACAAATGGAGGCCCTTTTGCAATACTTAGAAAGAAATCGAAGCCTTGCAAAGGTTACCAGTGCTAGGGATCCTGTGCGAAAGCATTGGGAGAGGTTGGCGGTCAAACTCAACAGTATGGGAGGTAGCACAGTATGGGAGGTAGCGCCAAAACTTAGAAGCAGTGGACTGAGGTACGTGTGTTTATGTACTAATTTTACCAACGGTACTAATTTTCTTACCTACGTACTTATTCTTATGTACTTAGATGATTATTATTATTTTTTTTTTTTTTCATCATGTACATTTTCTAATAGTTAGATTGTTGGCTAATATTCATTTAATATAAAGAAGTATGTCAGGATCGTAGCAAATGGCGATCCGTGATCTCTGCCTACCCCTATGGGAAACAGGCGTGATTTTATGTATGTATGTATGTATGTATTCATGGGAAACTAATGCAACTCATTATGCAAATTACAATGTGTCTGTTTATTATTATATTTTATTTTAGTTTTTTTTTTTTTTTTTTCATCATAATATTATCAATTTATCATAATTCTGTCCCTCTGTCTGTTTTAGAACCCAATAACTGACACATACTCCGGTCCTGTCCTACCTACACATTAAATAACTGGGTACCTACTCTTATTTTTGTTTAAAATATCTGTTACTAGCTTTTGTCTGTGGCTTCGCCCGCATAGTACTTAGATTATCAAGTAGCTTATGAGCTTCCCCATGATGTACGCTATATCCATGCCAAATTGTATTAAGATTCGTTCAGTCGTAGCCGTGAAAAGGTATAAAAAATGTTAGGATATATGGATTATAAATGAGACAATTTTGTTACAGGTCCCCGTCGCCCTAGATGGACATTGATACCGCCATCACCACCATCACAGCGGCGATCTCAGTTGACCAGCACCACTGACAGATTTTTGAGGTTGGAAGAACAGCGATTACAGCTAGAACACCGATACTTTGGTGGCTGTTACTTAAGCTATTCAAAGACAAAGTGAGCACCTGTCAGAGGCTAATAGGGCCATCGCATCGGCACTTAATTCGATTGCAGAGGCTCTAAGCATGTTAGCAGAGCGGAAATAATTTTAAAATAAATGATACCTACATTTAAGATGATAAAAGTGTTTTATTTTAATGTAATTTGCGTGCGCGCCACAAAATATTTATGAGGTCTTCCCTATTACAAATTTTCAGCTTGGCGTCTGCTAGTATTATGTCTAGCTCGTGAGATTCTCTTAGTAAACTAATAAAACGAATAACCGAGACATTTTGTGTCTTATTTAACTTAAAGACTAACAACCAAATTCGCTCCTTTGTAGCTTTTAATTTGACGAGCGAGTTAGAGTTTCAAGTATCGAGATGATTTGGGAATTCCCTTACAGAATACCAATTGTAAGTCATTATTGAGGGGAAATATCAAAATCTCACTCAACTTAGGTCATATCATTACCACGCTCGTCACCGAGGCGCTAGAAGCATTATAGAGTTTTACAGAATACAAAGCTATAAACTCACTGCGGATTCAGCGTAGTGAGGTTCATAATGAATTTATAGAATCAGCTTACCGGAAATAACCGATGATGAAGCGGTAGAAATTCAAAGATTGAGAGAACGGGTAGACGCTTGAAACCCAGCTCAGCCATGCTCACCAAGAAATCGAGACTCTTCCCCTACAGAATAACTATTGACTACACTAAACTATTGACTGGAATAAATATAAAACTAGCAGACTCAACACCGAAAGATTTTTGCATCATCCTAATTGGAGAAGAAGAATTTAGAACAATCCATAGGTGTGATTTCCATATTGTTTGTTACCTTTTTGTACACATGTCTTTTACAAATAAATATCTTTTATCTTTAACTTTATCATTCGTAGTTGTCTGCATTCTTCCATTAGCTCTGCAAGCCAGTCTAACCACGCTTTCTTCTTTTCACATACCAACTTTTGTACATCTTTATCCCAACATGCATGCTTCACCTTTTGCCCTTTACTCCTCTTACTTACCCCACATACTTGGGAAGCCACACTTCTCATCTTTAGATACCTTCTATAACCCCTCTAATCTCACAAATACTATCAATACCATGAAAGTTTTCAGTCAATTTACTTTCATATTTATTTTCTATTTTATACCAGTCGTTATCAAGTACCTACTTTGATTACTTTATATGGCCCCTCGTATGATGGACTACATATTTGTAAGCGATTGTATCAATTTTGACCTTGTTCGATGGGGCTGCTACTCGACGCTGCTCTTTCGTTGCTTGTTGTCTCGGCGGCACCTATGCTGCTCGTCGCTGGGTGCACGCTCCCGGCTTCGTACAGGCACTGGGCTGCAGGTCGACTCTTGCACACTGCGACGATTTGACTCGCGGTGGCAGTCGTCAATCGATGCGAATGTGATGATCTCTCAGGACTACGTGGCGTCTCGAAAACAGATAAAAGGAAAACAAGGAGTTATATCGGTTCAAACAGCCAGTTATCTCGAAAACGGTGCGTCGTAGCTCAAAAATAACAAAAGAAATTAACCCCCTTGAACTCTTCGTCACATGTGAAATATTACAGAGTTACAAAATATACCTATGTATATATATACATGAAACTAGGCCAGCACGCGGTCGTGCCACTTCTGAATTGTAAGAAAAACACCATACTAATAGTTCAAGGGTTTATTAAAGGTTTATTAAATCACAGATATCAACATACTCCACATAATATCAATATCTAATCAACACATACATAAGTATAATACATTAGGTAGGTACTTACTCTAACCACAAGTTATCAGTTCGACGGCCGGACCACTAAAAAGCCCCCGATACGACATCCAAGTGCTTTTATAACAATCCTTCGTAAACAGCAAGATGGCGGCGATGTCGTACCGGTAGCTGTTCAGTGACTTACATGAAAATCATAATTTGACTTTTATATTAATTTAACTAACATCTAAAATCAGGATATTGATTTACGGAACCTTACAATCCACAAATACGGATTTAAACCAAAATTCCTATTCTTCATAGTGGGTGCTTCTAAAGGAAATAAAAATATGCTGATATGTTTTAGACCAAACACAAAATATACCTAAACATAAAAAATGAGTGAAAGAAAAATAATTTATTGCGAACAACAATGTAGGAGGATATTTTTATAAGAGAACGCTTATTGGCAAAAGGCGACCTTTTCGCTTATTGCCATGTTTTCCAGGCAACCAGGATTAAAACTGAATTAAACTAAGCTAAAACTAAATTAATGTTTACATCGTAATGTACGGGGGGTGGAAGTGGTCTACCAGTTTTAACAAAACTTCCTGTGTAACCAAAATGGCGCTAAGACAATACATTAGTAGGTAACTGTCAGAATATTATTACAAGAGAAAATCAAGCTTATTGTTTTATGACGTGCAATGAACTTGAACTTAGGGTGGTACACAAGTTTTTGGCCAAACGTTCAGTATATCAAATACGTACAATGATAAATGATTTTTACGCAACTTCCTTTTTAAAATTTTAATCATAATCAGCTGACCTAACGCACAAACGCACATCTGATTATCTAACTAAAGAAACTTTTTATCTTTAAATTCGAGACCATAGAGTTTTTACTCTATGTCAACTCACACAGCTAGCCGCTAGCTTTCATCATCATCATCATCCGCAGATCGCTTCCACTGCTTTGCATAGGCCTCCCTTTGATCTTGCCATTTTGGATCTATAGATATTTAATTTCATACTCATCGAAGCGATGCGCAATCCAAGAGCTGGCTCTTATTTGGCTCAATGGATCGGTATTGCCATTCAGCTTGGCAATGCAGCCAGTGTCTTTAGATAGCCCGACTGTTTCTTTTCTATTTTGTAAATTATATTAGTATTAGTTTTAAGTCATACTTCTGTTAATAAAATATACCAAACATTTAAGATAATTCGCACAATATAGGCAAATAATTTGTTTACTAGGTATCACGTTTACAGTGTAAGGTGGGGTAATTAAAGTGCAGTAAACATTTCCATACAGATAAAATATCTCTTTAATGTGTAGGCAGCCCCATAAATTCATAAAATATATATAATTCAAGCTTTCGTGACTGACTGACATACCAACGCACAGTAAGAGAGCCATAAGTCCTAGGAACATTAAACTTTGGGGTACATTTCTCTTATGTGTAGGGGTGAACTAGGAAAAAAAATCCCGAAATTCTGACAAAGTGTCATCTCGACCGAAAAATTTTCGTCCAATTCGGCCCAAATGACACATTCATTCCCGAAGAACGCAGCGAGAAGATGAAGTCTATGAAAAAAAAAAAATCGGTCAAGTGCGAGCATTTATTTTTATTTTTTGTTCTAACAGCAATAGAAATACTCACTGAAAAATTTCAAATCCACCTATTACGGTTCATGAGATACAGCCGCGCAGACAGACGGACGGACAGACAGACGGACGGACAGCGGAGGCTATATAATAGTTTCCCGTTGGCACCCTTAAGGTACGGAACCCTTAAAAAGACTCAAAATGAACAAAGTCGCGGGGCGTTCCTCTAGTATACTCATAAACTAGCTATGTCGTAAAATGTTAATGAATCGCGTTTAATTGATTTAAACTGTACACGCCTACGGACACGTTTAAATGAAGCTTAACAGAAAATATATTTAGTTACCTAATCATCGGAAGTAGGCAAGTATTAAAGATATAACTATTTAATTTTATTGTAATGAAACTAAGTCATAGCGCAGAGTAATTAATTGCAAGTTAAATAATCAGACGTAATCATAATAAATATCTAGAGTAAGTACATAGAGGTATATTCAGTATTGGAACCAAATTACCAGCAATTGAAATCTAGTTTTTAAAGATTAAAGAATTGCGTTGATTAAAGACCTGCTTTGCGTAATTCCCTTATTTTGTTTATAATAGTTCCCTTTTCAATTCAATTAAAAAAAAATGTAAGTCGAAAGGAAAAATTGTCAGGAAACTTACTAAGACTTGACTGTGTCGACCATTAGGACTGATGCATGCTTTTTATTTTCTTAGATGTTACTTTAAAAAAATCAATAATCAAGTTTGGTAAAATGGTTTTTTCCACCACCGTCAACGCTTTCACTTTTCACAATACTATTCTTAATATTCACATTTTGTAACCAGTTGTCTTAATGTTAGGAGCGGCTAAAGTCGCAAAAATCACAAACACTCTGTAAAAGTAGAGTTGTGAACTAGATCAATAACACCTTGTAAATCTCTCATAATATCTCATAACATCATCTACTTACTCATAAACCCATCAAAATATTGTATAACACATCGTTTTCGTTTACATAACAGTGGACGTGCGATTGTTGCCTATATATGGCTAAACACCGGAAAAAATGCTATTCGGAATCTTGGAAATCTGAATACGGTAATTTGGACTAAAAACCTTTCAAAACTAGAATAAGAAGTAGGTTTTAAGAGCTAAATATAAGTAATACTATTTTAAGTATATGTTATGCGCCTCGGGAACTATTAAAAAAACCTTGACGTAAAGATATATTTGTTTTAAGAATCTAATGTTGATAACATAATTACTATACTTACTACTGGGTTTCCATTGTAATTTTGATGGGGTACAATTTCTGGGGTATTATAATCAAAATGAATATTGCAGAAATAGTTCAGTAATGTTTTAGACTGTTGCAAATAGTCTATGACGTTTGATTTGAAAGTTTGCGAGAGGAATAAATCACTACGATGTTAGTTTTCTGCCAAAGATTCATAGATAAAGCATAGTTAAACTAGGCGTCTACAGTAATAGTAACTAAAAAACTAAAGAAAACTTTGTTTTGTAGTAATGCATTGATTAGTTACTGGTTTGTTGTCACATTTAAAACAGGAATACAAATTCTTCGTGTTAAGTTCGTAATAATAAGGCCATATTCGTGTTTAGGCAGCAACACTTGTTTTTTGAACGTTAGATTTATGAATCTAATTAAAAGTCAAAGTAGGTCTAGGCTAAGTAATTAAAAAGAAACAGTAATTTTGTAAAGATGCGAAAGGAGGAAAGAAATGCCCAAGTCCAAAGAAGCTTACAATATTTTAATTTTCAATTAAATTTCTAATGGTAGCCACAAGCTGTGGGTGGTTTTCTGCTTTCCCATGATTAGGTTCTATAACTAGATACTTAGGTATAGTTTCCTCGTCCATACTAAATACTATTTTGGTTATCCGGGCGCAGCCATTAGCATTATCACCCATAAAACGAAAGGCTGCGCCAAATCAAAAAAAAAATTACCTACCCATACAAAAAAAACTAAAATAATTAAAAGATGTAATTAGATTCAAAAATTTTAATTTTATTATTATTATTTAAGTTTTTGCCATGGATCATTTATGAAACTTGTAGGGTTAGCAGGCTTTTTACTACGTCTTTTGTTGGCTGTTATTTCTTAAATAATATTAAAGTAAATAATTATGGCGAATGATCTAAGTTTTACTTATAAACCTCTCATCCAGTATGTCAAAAGTTGCACGATGCTAAAAACAAGTAGGTATATCAGTCAGCTCTTTAATAGTGATGAAGAGTGACAGATTTTTGCAACAGACAGCTTATTTTTAATTAAACGTTATTAATAAGGCCATTAATGTTTGTTACAATGAAAGGTACCTACTCGTATATTTGTGCATGGTGTTTGCAAATGCCTAGGATTTAGAAGGGCCATTCTCCTCTCCAAACTCAAGGTGCTACAGATGTTAGATCTTCAATTGAATACGCAATTAGATTACCATTTATAGATTCAAGCAATGCAAATATCTTGTACCTACATAGAGCTTTTTAAGCTATCGTACTTATGGACAATATAAACACTTATTTACCATCATTTACTTATACATTTTCAAGATGATTGTAGTTAGGCTTTGATATCATATCGGACCATTATTGAAACCCCAAAAAGCCAGGCAAAAACCTTTTAGGCCGACCGTATGTTTAGACACGGATGCTGTCTAGCTAGACAAAGCGACAAAGTCAAAGTCAAAGTCAAAGTCAAAAATTTTTATTCCATAAAATCACTGGGATCACTTGGACACGTCTTAAATCTACGTTGCATTTACACCTGTTCGTAACGCGACCAGGCGTGGAAGATACAGGCAAGAAACCACGCTTGGCTATTTTTTTGGAAAATGATCCCTTTACAATCATGTTATAAAAGGAGTTGGAGCATTCAGTCCCAAGCATTTTTATCTTCTATATAATCGGATATTTTATAGTAAGCTTTTTTATACAACTTTTGTTTTATTAGTGTTTTGAATTTATTAACTGACAAATTTGTCATCTCGCTTGGGACTTTGTTATAGAAGCGTACACATTGCCCTTTAAATGATTTATTAACTTTACCTAGCCTAATCGTGGGTACAGCAAGTTTATCCTTATTTCTAGTATTAACACTATGATTATCACTATTTTTCTTAAACTTACTAACATTTTTATGTACGTACATCAAGTTTTCGTAAATATATTGACAAGGAACAGTCATAATGTTTATTTCTTTAAATTTATTACGTAATGACTCCCTAGGACCCAGGTTATAAACTGCTCGAACAGCCCTCCTCTGCAACACAAATACGGTGTTTATATCTGCAGCACTCCCCCACAACAAAATGCCATATGCCATGATGCTATGGAAGTAGCTGAAGTAAACTAGTCTAGCTGTATCTACGTCTGTAAGTAGACGTATTTTTTTGACTGCATATGCCGCAGAACTAAGTCTCTTCGACAATTTATCTATATGTGGGTCCCATTGAATCTTTTTATCTAAGGTTATGCCCAAAAAAGTAGTAGTGTCCACGAGATCTATATGTTCATTTTTTATTTTTATATGAGAATTTACTTGTGTAACATTTGGTAGTATAAATCTTATACATTTGGTTTTCTTTTCATTTAGCAATAGGTTATTTACATCGAACCATTCTACGACTTTGGAGATTGCATTGTTTACTTCGCCAAAATTAACCTGGCGTCGTTTCATTTTAAATAAAAATGAGGTGTCATCTGCAAACAATACAATTTCATGATCATCCCTAACAAGTTTAGGTAAATCATTAATATAAACTAAAAATAGAAATGGTCCTAATATTGATCCCTGTGGTACACCCATTGTTACTATTGACCCTGGAGAACGTTTTCCATTAACGTCGACTCTTTGTATTCTGTTACTTAAATAGGAACTGAGAAGGTCAAGAGCAAAACCCCTAACCCCATAGTGTCGGAGTTTCCTGATTAATGTTTCATGATGGACACAATCGAATGCTTTTGACAGATCACAAAAAATCCCTAAAGCATCACGAGACTCTTCCCATGCATGGAAAATATGCGATATTAACTCGACACCAGCCTCTGTTGTTGAACGGCCCTTCATAAATCCGAATTGTTTGTTGTCGAGTAGGATATTTTATTGAATATAGTTACATTCTATTGAATCGTTAAATCCAATAATTTATCGAACTGACCTAACGCGACGTCCTACGTAGCCGATGCAAAGCGCGCAATTGCGAAGAGATCCGATGCGGTGATATGCCAGTTCAATGCGATGCCGTGCGACGCGGCGGGTTTGTCTTACGTGCTCCCCAATGGAACGCACCACCGCCGTCAAAACCAAAAAATAACGGCACTGCATCTAGTTCTCTCGAAAATATCAAGCATTCGCTTCGCTTCGTGTCGCGCTGCATGCGTTTGTTGAGGTTTGTTGTCACGTAGGTAGGCCACTTCAAAAAGTATCAACTGTTTGTTGGTTTCGCGCCGAGCCACGCCGCTTCGCGTTCCTGTCATCGCAAGGGGACGCGTAAGCAACCGAAATGGCAACAAACTGTCAGATAACTAAGTAGACCCTCGTCTTAGTACACTAAGGTATTCTGCATCGTTTGAGCATCATGGGCATCAACCCACGGTCATCCTAATACTTTCCCGATGCCACAGAAATTAGTTCACCTGTCTGAGAATATAAGACTTAGTCCATAGCGTGAATTCACACAGAGGAAATGTTTATGAAAACAGCATTCTTTACACGACACGGCTCGCTTCCTAACTATGGGAACTTATGCAACTTTGTTGGCAATGAGACCATTATCGACTTACAAAAAGGTTATCAATTCTCCGGCTGTTAAGTTTTAATGCGTTGGTTATGCCGTGTTGCGTTTTTCCAGTCTAAGTAGCAAGGAACAGAGGCCTATATAAAATAATACTACCTACCTATTTCTTTATCGGCATACATACATACAAACATTATATTTATGCCCGTCCCTAGTGGGATGGGAAAAGCCATGCGTAATCATTAGAAAAATTGCAGCCATTCCTGATTCAAACTCCGTCTACTGAAGGGATATTATCCCTTTGTAGACTTTAACTAATAACTTTTATACTGGGCTGGGAGTAAAGCAGTCCAGCTGCTTCCCCGAGCATCACGTAAAAGTTGACTATGGGATAGTACCTATACTCTCCAACATGATGGACCATCTATATGGGCGATGGGCTGATCACCTTTCACCATGGTTCACCATATCCATCTTGGGACTTTCAATCAAGAGTGGCTGCAAGGTTTCTTATGATTACTTGTGGCTCTGCCCACCCCATTAGGGATACCGTGATAATATGTATGTATATTATGTAAAGTAATTCTTGTGTTTTATTGATGAAATTAACTAATTTGAGTGGCTTGACATACTTCTTGAATACTTTAAATATTAATATTACACAATGACTAGCATTTTAAAAGAGCTCTAACCGTAGTTAGGTTTTTGCATCAAATTAACGAATATTTTACAATGACTCTAGCCTTTTTATGAATGAATAATCATTCGAAGTTTAATAAATTTCCTATCCACCCACATAAAACAGGCGCTTTCTAGACATTCGATTTAGAAAAACTAGACAGAATTAACGATGACTCTATAAATATCTTCTTAGATAACTCACATAAAAGATGGTATTGTACTGAGCTTCATTAATATGTCGTAAAAATGCCATTGTTGTTTTTAGCCGTCTAGACCACACTTTGATTTAGAACTTCAAGAGAACTCCTTAGATATTTTTTTAGAATAATGAAAACAATGAAGGATTTTTTTCTCACTTCTTCACAATCTTCCCCTTTTTTGTATTAATTTAAAGTTTTATATCTACTCATGCATTATGAAATATAAAAAATATCCATGAAATTAGAGGGCTTCGGTGGCGTGGCGGGCAAGTGCATGGCTAAGACGCAGCAAACGCGGGTTCAATTCCCGCTGCGAATTAAATACTTGCATGTTCTGCAAATAATCCTTCTGGTTGTTGTGGTACTCTTAGTTTCTGATACTCATAATGCAAGGAATCCTAGTGTGGGGTCAGAATGTATGTACCTATGTATGTTATGTACCTATTCAAAACTGTGACGGCTAACAGCCGTTACTTTTTAAATTAATTTAATTAAGACAAGAGTGAAGCTATGATTTCTACAAAATTGTTGATTTATTTTAATCAGCTTATCTGGTATGTGTCAATCAGGATGAACCCAACGCAATAAAACGAGTCGTGTTCATAAATGCTAATGCTGACATTTAGTTGGGCAAGTAAGGCAATTCTGCAACTTTTTATTTCAAGATGATACCTACATGTTAGTAGAACACTTCCTATTTTGATAAAATAGATAATTAATTATTACAAAAACATATCGTCACTGGAAAGGCAAATTTACGTAAGCGCCAAAATGGCGCCAAATGGGCATATTGAGTTATTATCCCAAAATAGCAGTCCATATACAATAATATGAATTGCTGGACATAGAAAATGAAAAAAGAATGAAATCTTACGTTGACGTCATCAAAAATTCGATAATTATGTAAAAAGTTATGATTAAAAAACGAAAAAAATTAACTTTAAACGGCTTTTTCTCGATTGGCGCTTACGTAAATTTGCCTTTCCAGTGACGATATTATCTTTTTATAAATTCTAGACAAGAGAAAGAGATCTCAATGAGATGCCTTTCCATGAAGTTAAATTCACCTATAGGTGATCTATGTATCTCTATTTAGTCGTGTCATTAGTTCTTTCGAACCAGTATACAGAAAGGACTTAAAGTACGCCTCAAAGGCTCCTTTCGATATGTTTTCGAACTTTCTACGGTTCTACGACATACCGGTTTCCTCACGATGTTTTCTTTCACTGGTATAGCGCACGTATTTTTTTCGAACAGATAAATCCTGGCGACTGGATTTGAACCCACGAACTTAGGATCAGAAGGCGGGGCCGCTACCAGTAGACACCAGTGCTCTCCTGGTGTGAAGTGTACAGGTGGGTGCATATCTAGTGGCTTACCATGTAAACTATGATTTTATAAATATGATTTTATACAGCGTCAGGAGGCAACTTTTGTTAACACTAACGAAACGCTATTCTATTTCCCGGGACGATTTTAGATTTAGTAGGCTTGTGCAGTACCTATTATATAACCACAGATGATTTCCTTGACAGTTAGTATTATGTAGATCTATTTGTAGTATTATGTATTACATGTATTTAAAAAAATTATGTAAGTAATAAGTATTATAACAGCCATCTGGTGCCCATAGTACAAAGCTTTGCTTAGTTTGGGGCTAGATGACGCTGTGTGAAATTTCTACAAAATATATTTATTTTTATTTTTAATTTGAGAGTATACGCGCACATATTTCTTATAGTAGAAAAATCCATTTGTGCAAGACCGTATTTGAACCCATGACTGTAGGATCGGAAGATGGTAATACATCCACAAGACCACTAGTGCCCCGCAGTCACATAATTATTCTTACCGAATAAACTTTCTTTCTTACTAAACTGTTTATACAAAATATGACAACGCCTATTGATTAGTGATTCAATGTCTGCCCATGCGTCCATTTGTTATTCTCGATGAATGCAGAGTCAAATGTCAACTTGTTTATACAGAAGATTTGCCATTTGCATAGCTCTCAACTCTGGTACGGTAGTCATAAATATTTATATACAAGTGTTAAAGTAGATGCGTTGCGAGTAGATCGGTAAATTCATACTTTTGAAGTAAACCACAATATACTTAGTACCTACCCTATACCCCATTACTCAAAGGTTATGCCTTAATGTGGTTACTCAAAGATTATGCCTTTAATAGGTACGAAAAAAATCCATTTTACCATTTATGCTCGATTTTAATATTCTTACTTCTCTGCTGGACTGGGAGTAAAGAAAAAACATAGAAAGAAACCAGCTGCTTTCTTTCCCCGAGCATGTCGTAAAAGTCGACTAAGGGATAGTACGAGTATATCCTCTCCGACGTGATGGACCATCTATTATGGGCGATGGGCTGATCATCTGTCACCATGGTTCACCATTATCCATCTTGGGACTTTGAATCAGTAGTGGCTGCAAGTTTTGTTATGACTACATGTGGCTCTGCCCACCCTGAAACCAGCGCTGCTTCCCACGAATGTGTGGAGCTGCAATTGCTGAGACCGGACCTGTTTGGCTCACACGACACAGAGGGACTAATTAGCACAAATCTATCCCAATTTACTAGGATTTATTAAATTAATTTATTATTTTTATTATTACAATTTTTGTAAATTATATTTGTAATACTTGTAAGTTTCTTTCTGTTAATAAAGTTAATTTACTAGGTAGGTACCTCATGTTTTCTATTTTTGTTCTTCTGTTGACCCTATCTTCATTGTTATTTTTGTTGTGTCTAGTATTTTGTGTTCTCTGAGTATTGTGTGTTAAATAAACAATTTCTATTTAAATATATTTCTTTGTATTTCTTTGTATTTCTTACACAAAATCTCATATTACTAATACCCACTCTCCGTTCACCATACCACTCTATAAGATTCATAGCATCGCTAGAAATCTTATCCTGCTCTATATAAGCAGGGAAAATGCTTTGATAAATTAAAAAGGTCACGTCGTTACAAGGCGAAATGCTCACTAGGGCTCCAAGATGACTATCGATGATTGGTTTCTAAGCATGAATGACCAGCTATGTACCAGGCTCTGATTCGTGCAAATCGGTACAATGACTGGATAATAATGAAGGAATTTATCCTCATCGGAAGCTGGAGAGAAACTTCAAGCAGTTTTCTACCGACTCTCAAATATTTAATTCAGTTACTCTCTGTAGAAAACTAGGTATTTCACGTCATATTCGTAGCATAAAAAATGAATTATACATTTACGAATAGAAAGAAACATTTAACTAATACAAATATAGGTAATTTACAAAATACAAAAGAAACAGTCGGGTTATTTAAAGACCTTAAAACATACATCAAATGAATTAAACATAAATACGATCTATATTAGATTATTTAAACAGCGTCCGGAGGCAACTTTTGTCTACACTAATGGGACACTGTAGTGCCCGGTACAATTTTAGATTGAGTAGGCTTGCCCGGCACCATGTAGTACTATTAGTTATTCTGTTCCTATAAGATTCTCTCAGTTAGTCCATAAATACCTAACATATTGCATTTATCTACACTCATACTCATAAAGAATGCTAAGGTGCTTACTAACATCTTGTAATTACTCATCCGTTTAATAAACACGATAATCGTTTTAAATCAACTTCCAACTGACATGTTGTTAATAACTAATGCGCTGGCGCACCGTCAAATTACTGGGGTTAGGGCAAGCCACAGTATTATCAACAGTTTCTACTGAAACATGTCAGAGAAACTACAGATTCAACAACAGTTTCTATTGAACCTGCCACATCCTATCTTTAGTTAGTGCAGAGCCGACTATGTTATTTACGCAGTGTCCTACGTGAGCGATCTTGACGCGAACGCCAAGCGTGGCGGCTTGCGAAAACAACAATAAATTATTTTCCTTTTAAAGTGTCAATTTCGCGGCACAAAACAAAGCGGATGCTTGATATCTTCGCTGGATGTGGTGCCGTAATATATTTGGTTTGGCGGCGGTGGTGATGCGGGACGATTCGCGCGCATGTAGGACAAAGCCGCCGTGTTGCTACATCTCATTGAATTTGCGTGTCATCGCATCGGATCGCTTCTCAATCGCGTTCGCTTTGAATTGCCTACGTAGGACGTCACGTTAGTAGTTTATACGGAAACGTGTGCTATTATAAAACAGAGAAAGTGAAGATTCACAAACATGGATGAATAAACACGAATTACCCCTGTAACGCCAGATTACATTTTAATAACATAATACTTTTTGTTTTATGTTGGGTAATCAAGGTGAGGTGAGGCTAGGTACCTATACCTAGTAATCGAATTGTAGTAGACTTATGACGACAGAATGAAGACATCAGGGTTATACTCTACGTTTACTTAAAGGTAAACTACAGGTGTCTAAATATTGTTACGGTCACTATAAAATGTTGTTAGTTAACTAATTAGGTAACAATTTATGACAAAGAGAGCATGGTGTATCCCCCCTATTTTCAGGAGAGTCGATAAATGATATATATCCACGTTCTACATTACTGCATTTATATTTTCACCTAGTGAGCGGGGGAGGACCGATTACTTGTGGCTACCTAGCCGACCAACCGCCACAGATGCTTACCTTTACCAAATAAATAAATTTTACATTTTTGAAAAACTGCTTTGCGAGACTTGTATTTTTGTAATCTGCATGTTATGTTTTTGATGGAATCTAGATTCACGACCATAGAGTTAACAATGATAAAATGCAGTCTAAATTACTATATTCAGAGCAATCACTTTACATCCTTTCATCACACTGGTTCGTAAGAAGTAGTGACACGATTAGTAGTAGTAGAAAAATCTTTATAAAATCACGATAAACCAAACCTATCACGACACTTCTGCTGAAACTTTGCCGCCGAAAGTTCGGCTAAATACGCTCGCAATGTTTTTGAAGTAACCTATGCACATCAGCCGAACATTGCGAGCGTATTTAGCCGAACTTTCAGCAGATGTGTCGCGACATTTAAGTACTAAAACAAAAGAGGTTCATCAATCTTCACTCTCTGGTTCTCCCCAGAATATCTCAATTGAGAAAATTGCACGAGCAAACAATACACTATTATGGTAAGGTTTGCAAAGAACAGTTTTCACATAAATAGCTGGGACCCTTTAATTTTGAAATGTATGCCTTCAGGCAGCGCTTAGCTATGCAAGAGATTTTGCTGGGGATTTTTCATTTCTTGAAGGGCTGACTTGTACCACATACTTTTACTTGTTTTTGTGTTGAGTTGTTGCCACAAAAATGCTATAAACTAAACAGAGTTTTAAATTAGAAAAAAACAGTCAAGTGCGAGTCGAATTCGCAGCCCACTGATAGACGGACAAACGGACAGACAGACGAACGGACAGTGGAGGCTTAGTAATAGGGCCCCGTTAGCACCCTTCGGGTACGGAACCCTAAAAATATTTACTGACTTAAATTATACAAATACAAAATGTAAAAATGTAGACTATTTTTAAATAAATAAATATTTCAGAGATATACACAAATTAATTCCCATTTTATTGCTATGAAACCAACTACTTGAGCAGAGCAGACTGATGGTAATCGATAAATAACCTTTGTATTAGATCTCAAAAATGTAACTAACTATAACTAGTCGTGTTACTAGTTATATCGAATCAGTATGATGAACGTATTTAAAATACGCTTCAAAGTCTCCTTTCGTGCATTTAACATATTTCCGAACTTTGTTTAGGTTTCGATATACCCCAGTTTCCTTAAGATGTTGTCCTTCACCGTTTGAGTATAAAAGGCCTAAAAAAACAAATTTTAATATTTTAGGGCTTTTTACAGCGAGTGAAGCCGCTGTCGGATAGAACAGCATCCGAGTATGAATAGATCGCAAAAATGTACCTTAGAAACCTAATTTGCTACTTCGAGCTAGCTCAGCCAACCTTTAATAGAAAGTATTATCTTTATTATCTAAAACCACGATGTCCTCCGATCACGTCGGCCATTTCCCCGCTCTGTTACCCATCGGGAGCGACACGGCCTCCCGCCACACTACCGACGTTACTGGTACAAATGCCTCGTAATATAAACGAGACTATTGTGTGTTATTATTTATTATTATTATAAATTATAAAAATTAAAATATTTTTATCTAAGTACACACAGTTACAAAGACAAACTACAATAACATTAAAAACTTTAAGGTAATCAGTATAATAATAAGAAATAAAAATGAGCTCAGTTTTCTATCTAAGTTCGCCTACAGATAGAAAACAGAGCTCAGATCACCGACCGCAGGTAAGGTCCCCAAAAGGCTGGCGACGTTACCTCGTTGGATAGCTATACTTATTCTTTGTCCGAGATAAGCGCCAGCCAATAATAAAAATAAACAACTTTGCGTTTGTAAAAATGAACTAAATTGGTCAAAAACATTTTTGTACTTCGATTAATATTAACCAAACATGTACCTACTTGGTTGGGGAAACAAACGCTATTTTCAGTAAAAACAATATCAGTTCTTCTTAAAAAAATCAGAAGATCTGTCAACCGATAAACAATTTTAGTAAAAGGATTAAAGTGCGCCTCAAAGGCTCCTTACGTGCAATGTTGCTAAGGTCCAGGTGTATTTAAGATCCGTCATCCGTTAGTAGAATATGGGAACCTGTAATAAGGAAGTCACTTGTCGATAGGTACTTAAAAAATGTATGGGAAGCATTCAGAAACTCACCGCGTGACTTAGTGTCGCGACACATTTACTGAGAATACAGTAGTACCTACCACAAATATTGTGCGCCTCGGCAATTTCCATCTAGCTTCTAAAATACGAACTAAAGCGATGATGATATGTAATGTAGAGATGTTACAATAATTATGTAGATACTGATATTTTTAAAAGGGTTGGTTCAGTTTATTAGGTAGTTGTATAGGTATTCGGACAAATTCGGTTTTCATACAAAGCACGAAGTTTGCCGCGGCGCACAATATTTGTGTTATACTGTACGGCGCCGAAAGTTCGGCCAAATACGCTCGCAATGTCTTTAAAATAACCGAATGACATACTAGCAAGGATGTGGCACGTAAAAAACATTCCGAGCGTATTTAGGCGAATTTTCTTTGCCGTACTTTCAGCAGATGAGTCGCGACACTTAGCGATCGCTTACTTGGCTTGGCTAGGCTTTGGTTACATTGTGGTTGCTGTGATCGATGGCACTTAGGTGTCATATTATGCCGTCATTTGCCGGTATTTCCTATTTCCTACAGGTATATTGTAGACAGTAAAACCTAAGTAAGTACCTACCTAAAAAGATCTGGTTCTGTGAACTGGAAAATTGTCTTCAAGAGTTTGTTAAGTAGGTATTTCTAAAGTCAGAAGTGTTAAATTTGGAATAAATAAATATTTGTGGACATTTCCCACAGCGCTATCTAGCCCCAAACTAAGCAAAGCTTATTTTTTTGTAAAAACATACTTATATACATAATACTACAACATCCAGGCCGGAAGAAATATTTGTAGAACATACAATCACTTCTCCCGTAGCGGAAATCGAACCCGCGCCTTTTGCGTCTCGGCCGAGCACTCGCCCGCCACGCCACCGAGGTCGTTAAAGAAGAAGTCGTCGGAAGAAGACTACCATGTCGTTTATCGACCTCAGTAATCACTCAGTACCTCAGTAGAGTAAGTACTTAGCAAAGAATGGTGGAGACTTGGACCGAAGTTCATTTTATTAACGGTAGATGCATTCTTCGCTATGTAGATATTTTTTTAATTCAAATTACCTATTCATGTGGACATACACAGTTATGAAATTCCGAACAAACTTATTGCAATTTTCATTTTTGATTGATTGATTGGTTTATTATTCACTAGCTGCCGCCCGCGGCTTCGCTCGCGTGGTACCCGGTACATGTAGGTATTATTTTTTTTTCATCGTTTAAATCTTCCCTGGACTACAACGAACATTTTAAAAAAAGATTTGGCCAAATTGGTCCAGGCGTTGTTGAGTTATGCGCTTACCAACACATTTTGTGATTCATTTTTATATTATAGAAGATTACGATAATTAGCATGACAATAGAGCATTACCGTCTGTTGAAAACTATTAGAACACGGGAAGGTACAATCACAATCAAAAGTTATTTTGCAGATAAATTTAATCTGGATTGCCACTAAACATTTGCATTACAACTAAGATTTTTTAAAACGGTAATTTTTATGTTCTACAGAGGTGCGATCATAAAACTAGTAAGTGCGTAACTCATTAATAATAATAAAGACTTTTATTCTGAATTTCGGTACATTTTTGAGAGTTAAGTAAATATTATTTCTCGAATGTAATATAATTTAGAAAAGTATCACAGATCATCGTTTAAAAAAATAAAATGTTTATGTGAAATGTCCAACATTAATAAATATATTGCTGATAATTTCACACAGTGCCATCAAGCCCCAAACCAAGTAAAGTTGTGCTATGGGAACCCGATGGCTGATTATACTTTTTAGGGTTCCGTACCTGAATGGTACCTACGAGACCCTATTACTAAGCCGTAATCGGTAGAGTATTTTCACAGAGTGTGTATTTCTATTGCCGCTATTACAACAAATAATAAAAAAGGAGGCCCAAACATTTATGTACATGTACAATGGTACGGAACACTTCGAGTGCGAATTCGACTGATACTTGGCCGGTTTTTTATTTGTAAATACCTAAAAATTTACATCCAGACACAAAACAAACATTTATTTATCATATAAAATTAATTGCCTTGGATTGAATGAATCAAATCCACATCCTACAGCACAGAATGCAAAGCTACTACCAACTTAGCTAAGGACAGTCGAGTAGGTACAATACACCTAACAGCTGTTGCTATGAGATTTATTGGTAGGTGCTTAAGAGAATTTCTGAAGGTGATTGTATGTATAACACAAAAATGATATTGTGATAAGTATTAATAATAACTCTCTGAGCAATCATTACGATGAGTGATTCGCCATATTTGAAAGCACTTCACTAAATGTATTTATGAAGCAGGTGTTATAATAAAACGTTTTTTTATATTTATTTAACTCACCTACCGACTCGCCAAGACCACTTTTGTTGTATGAACAACCTATTTTTGCTAAGATGCTAATGACCTACCTGTGCTGTATTATTAATATTGGTGAAGTAATATCGACAATTATTCCTTTATTTACAAAAAAAAAAAACGAAATAATATTATCTTATCATGATCAGACGATTTTCATTTCTAATAATGTTCGTAAACATGATCATTTTATTTATAAATATAGCTCACAAATAAAAACAATATAAAAGTAAGTTAGTTTTTTTAATAAAAATCAATGTGATATCATTGATTCCTTACTTAAAAATGACAATTTGACACATTAGTAGGTACTGGACTAATACTTTGTGCTTGCTGCCAATCAAATGTCCATAATAGCTTGTCATCTATTGTAGCTATCGTATTTATGTCAGTAGGTTTCGTCTTTGTTAAGGATTTTTTATAAGCTCGTATGATAGGCACCGCTTTCTTGCTGATTGTACTTTTATTTATTTGCTTGAATCACAAAAGACCAATTTATGATCATAATAGCTGACGAATAATGTTATTGTTACTTGTTTGATCAATTCGATTTTCACATTGGCTTTTTGAGATGCTGCAAGTAAAAGTATTTATATATATTGAACTCTTAACGTTACTGACTGATTGACTGACAATCAACTCACAACCTAAGTACACCATAGACCCTATAGAAGCATAAAACTTGAAGGACACATTTCTCTTATCATCATCTCTCCGCCCTTATCCCACTTAAGCGTGTGGGTCGGCACAAAATGACTTTTCTTTTTACTATGTGCACTTAAAAAGGTATTCCCGGAATTCAACTTCTAGAGGACGTAGGTAGTGGTAGAAGTGAAGTTTCTATAAAAAAACTTACCGTGAACAAAGTCATGGGGCGCTCCACTAGTCTAAATACTTATACAAATACTGTACCTATAGGTATGATATGTATACACCGAATAGTCTATGTAAATCCTCTTCACTACAAGTCATAAAAACATGTCATTTGTTCTCGTTTTTTATCATACTGTACATAATCTGACAGGTAATGTAGCAATTAATTTATGAGGCGATAACTCGGATGGGCACATTCAAAGCACATCTAACTGTTAGCAACACGATTGTGTGTGAATTATGGATTAGGTAAGTACCAAAGTTTGACCGCAATTCGAACACACACAGCATTTTCGTAGAAACAGTTAAACAGTTTTAAACTACAATTGTAACTGCTTAGTTATAGACTATCTATAGTACATACATACATATTATTACGCCCGTATCCGTAATAGGGTGGACAGGACCACAAGTAATCATAAGAAAACTTGCAGCTACTCCTTATTCAAAGTCCTAACATGGATATGGTGAATTATGGTGACAGGTGATCAGCCCATCGCCCATACAGACCGTCCTTTTTTTTCGGACGGATAAATATGATGTGGGTCGCAGATGAACGCTGGCAGCGGTACCAGGCGGCAGCAGCATTATATAGATTATCCATCATGTTGGAGAGGATACTATCCCTCAGTCGACTTTGCTCGGGGAGAGAAGAGGCTGGACGCATTCTGTCTTTTGAACTATAGCAGTATTATGTACAACTAAGTCATGTCACTAGTTCTTTCGAACCAGTGTGGTGAAAGGTTTTCAAATGCGCGTAAAGTCTCCTTTCGTACACTTGACACATATTAGGTTAGACACGAACTTTTTAGGTTCTACGACATACCAGTTTCCTTAGGATGATTTCCTCTACTATTTGCGAGCACTGCCCACATACATTTTTCGAATAGAAAATTCAATGGATCACGACCAGATTTCCCACAACCTAAGGATCGGAGGGCGGGGCCCAATACCACTATACCACCAGTGCATTAACACTAACTCGTGTTCTCTCGCCGTTGTGTGAGCACGTGGTACCAAAAATATTTTTGTAACTAATGTCGAAGCACATCGACTGTCGGTTTAAGAGTGCTAAGCCGTTTATGGTCACTTGATTTATAAAGGCACTTATGATAGCAACTTGGAGGTAAATGCAGTTATTCATACTTTGGATTCCCTGGTGCTATAAAATTTCTTACCAGTTTCTTGACAAAACATTTATCACTGATTTGTGAAAAACACTTCTTTGATGATATGGGGGGTTTTCCATACAAACCCTTATTTCATCCCCTTCAAGATTCTTTTTTCTATAAAAAGTAGCCTACGAGTAGGTATGTCCTTTCCCAGGATGAAATCTATCTCCTTGCCATATTTCATCAAATTCGGTTCAGCAGTTTATGCGTTGAAAAGGTAACAGACAGACAGACAGAGTTACTTTCGCATTTATAATATCATATAAGTAATAAGTATGGATAGGTCATGACCAAAAATGTATAGCGCGTTGAAGTCTTTTACATGACGATATTGTTTTCTACTTCAATATACCTACCAATTGATTTTTTGATATCAAAGAAATTTAATAAAATTTTACTACCTACCAAATGGTTTTGTACTTAATCAAACTTGAATCGAACGTTTTGTATGGTAATCGGGGCTAATCGGTCTAAAAGTTGGGATTTTAAGTTCGACCTAGACAAACCAAAAAACATACTTTCATCTGCTATCGGAACATCAATCATCGCAAGAAGTGTATAGGTATGTCACGAGAAATGTTTACCTTAGCGTGTTGTTTGGATTAGGGATGTATGAAACGACATTTTATCAATGAAGTGATATGTAAGCGGAAATACACGGAAGCTACTCTTAAAAATAGGAACTCGAATAAAATCAAGGTGACATGAATAAGTACAATACAGAATAAGAAAGAATTTAGATTAGATCAGCTTCCACTCACGCTTGCCTTTCGCGTTCTACCCGGGTAAATGCCCAATGTTATTCTAACACAGGCACACGTAGGTATATTCTAAGTTCTATTTATAGTAAAGATAAAACATAGAATACTCTCCCAAAGCATGTCGTAAAAGTCAACAAAGGGTATCTTCTCCAACATGATGGACCATCTATATGGGTATTGTTGGGCTGATCACCTGTCATCATGGTTCACCATATCTATCTTGGGACTTTGAATTAGGAGTGGCTGCAAGTTTTCTTGTTTGCCCTGATAGGGATATGGCCGTGATCTATTTATCATTCAAATCCTTCGGCCGTTACGGCACGAACATTTAAACTTCCAAAAAACTATCGCATTTATAATATTAGTAGGATTTGTATTTAGTTGCAATTTATTAGCAAGGGAAGTTAAATTGCGACCGGTGGTAATCCTACATCAAGATACAGCCCTAGGCGACGCATGCCAATCGTAGCATCTCACTTAGTCATGGATTCGCGCTTCAGTTTCACTCCATGATCACAATGATTGTTACAGTATATTTACTTTTCTTCTCGTCCATAAAACGCTATGAAAACCCCACTAGCTTTTATTTTCTTTCATCACTTACCCGACTAATCTAAGCTAAAAATGTTTCAACACATATTTTCCAATCCCTCCGGACTCTACATAACTAGAAAATTTTATTTGAAATTATTTTACATTTAAAAAAATATTTTTCATACAGTTTATTTGGAAATGATCTTATCTGAAACGAAAGATATATAAACCTACCTGCGCACTGCACTAATTGCATAAGGGAAGTCGTCAAACCAATAAAATTTAGTACATTTTAAATACGCATGCCATAGAAAAGCCGCAATAACAGATCATTACACGGTCGTTTAGTTAAAAATGCATTTGCATACGAGAAATCACTTCCCTACATTTATTTCCTTGGTTTTGCGAGAAACCGGTCAGATTTAAATATTTATGTAGCGACATCAAAATCGTGCATATCACCAATTTTTTTTTGTACCTACTTTCTAATTCGTGAGCGAACGACGTGTATCCTACAAGTTGATAGATTTTCCGAACTGTGAAAGTTACCGATTTTTGAGGCAGGCTTATAAAGTGAATATGAAACGATGCATCTTGTTTGTAATTATGCTAACGAATGTAGATATTTGACACAGAAACACTAATACCCACCCATTGCTAGGAATCCTTTGTAACCTTATTAGCGAGGTTGATACTTGGCGAGATCGCTGCTGAGATTTAAAAAAAATTACAGTGCTTATCATATGAAATCCTAAAACGAAAACTAAAAAGTCTTCTAGATATTTTTATAATTGTCATAGCTATAAAAAAATATCTAAGACCTAACCTAACTCTAACAAGGGGGGAAGTGACCATTATAAAGACCATTATAAAGAGTATGAAAGGTACTTACCAACTCGAAGTAAATGAAAGTCCTGATTCCATTCACTCAAACACGTGGTTCACACACAAGTAGCGTCTAATCCACACAATCATAGTAAAGTCTTGAGTTTATTGTAAATGTCCTTTAAACATATTGAAAGGCCGACTGGATACTAGATGTTTTGCAACTTTTAATACCACGAATTAAATATAAATGAGGCATCTCATCATTATAAAGTTTTATGAATACTAAATCATTAATCATTTAATTACTAACACCAATTAAAACTTTGTGATAGAGCGAATGTGTAGGTAATTTTAATAAGATTATATTATTTTAGTACCTACGTAGGTACCTACCTACTATTGCACTTTGTTAGTGAACTTTCATTAGGTAGGTACCTACCTATTTACTTTTTGACGAACATAAGGCAAGTAGGTACCAGGGTATATTTAATTTTCAGTAACTAAGGATATCTTAATTTTCTACAAAGTAATAATAAGAAAACGACACAATTTTAATAAAAAAACACATCTTAAAGACCACATCCAATTTTTTTTACATTGCGAAAATTTTCAATTTCTGTGCAAAATGGTCGCGAAAATTGCTGTAGATATTTGGATCACGGGTAATTCACGAACGTGTGGCAAGAGAGATGCGATATAAACGTGTGAAGCGTTGAGTCTGCATGTAACAGTAGCGTGCATCTGTTACATGAAACTACTATTAGGTACTCGATTGAGTTTTGAATGTGATTTTGTAGAATAAAGTGTTTTTTAACACCTGACAGTCACATAGGTGCGTAGTTCTGACCCCACACCAGGATTTCCTGTCGTGGGTTTCGGAAACTACGAGAATCATGGTACCACAACCAGGCGCGAACGCAGCCTGAAATGGAGGGTCACTAATCAGATTTTATTGCACAATACACAATTTTATTGCACACATTATAAAACAAATTGAAGCCTTCTATTTTTATTGTCATCGCGGCTAGATGCAGAAAATCTGAACGCTGCGGTCCAGCCCGCGAGCTAGCTCGAAAATGATCAGTCTTTATCTATCTCTTCCATACATCGTCTTGTTTTACGCATAGGTACTAATTAGTTCTTTTCTGCATTCTTCAATCTTGGGTGTGACAGGAAACCCGAGCATGTACCTATGTTGCACCACTGTGCAGGTCGATTTTACTACTCAGCTCAAGCTTACCTGACGAATGTAACTGTGCAAGCAAATATGGCCTGCTTAACTAGCTGAGAAAGGTGTAGTAACAGTGTAGATAGGACATAAATTGTATGTACAGTAATTTCCGCAAAATTGGTAAAAATATTTTTATTCTGTAATTCTAACTAACAAACTAATCTATATGAAATGTATCTGCCTGCTGTTTCGGACGATCTGATGATTTTCACCACCTGCGAAAACAAGAAGTTACGAAAACGTTAGATAATCATTTGGACTATTTTGCATATTTGTTATATCATGTGGAAATTCTTGAGCTTATGCTTTCGCGAATGATTGTATGCATGATTTATTTATGCAAAACTGTAATAATTCATTGCTTGTAGGTACTTACAGTCCTGTATAATAAGTTTGCTTAAGAAAGTATTATGACGTATAAACCCAGTTGGCGGTTTTAAAACATTGTGACATGGGATATTCAACGTGGCGTCCAACGCCCAGCGCAAAATCGCACCCGCGGGTTCGCTCGCGTGGAACCCGGATAAAATATAGCCTATGTGTTAATCCAGTACATTTACTATGTCCAAGTTTCATTCAAATCCGTTCAGCCGTTTTTGCGTGATTGAGGCACAAACATCCAACCATCCTCAAAAACTTTCGCATTTATTATATAAGTAGGATTACCTGCCCTCTCTTCAGTCCAAAGTATCTTGCCACCGGGTCACCAGCTTGTATTCTCATCAACATGTTCTCTTTCAGTTTACTGAGGGATAGGTCAAGGAATTATTAAACTCGGAAGATTTTTTGATGGAAGTGCATGATTCTTAATTACTAGCCTTAATTACCTTATATTATATTAAATAAAATAAAAAAATGTGTATTGAATTGATCAAAAATAGTCCAGACCAGCTGTTATAATGCTTGAGTAACAAGTGAATATGCATATAATTATTACAAATATTCATAACTTTTTTATTTATTAGAACATCTTGGCATTGAAATTTTAATGCATTTTAATTTTATTCAATTTAAAAATGTAATCTTACCCGCTAATATTATGATAAGTTTGTAAGGATGAACGCTCAAGGATAAAAAAAAATTAGTGACAAAACCACGAATCTCCAAAGAATAATTAATTTTAAAGCCTTTTGAATTTTCAAAACGAAGGATCCATTGGTGGGGTTCCTAACATGGGACCTTCGGACCTAAAATCAAGGTACTAATGACTAAGTCCAGTACCAGTTCACGGGTTATTTAAAAAGGATACTATCTAGTAAGCAGCTCCTGCTTCTCATCAGTAGTCAGCACAATGTGCTCCGGCACCAGCTCATGCTCGGTAATGTTGATGAGCAGCTCAGACTCGAGGAACTGCTCCAGCATGTATTTAGGAGCCATATCTACGAGTGACTGCTTGGCAGATGGTGTCATACCTGGAGAAAAAAAATTAATACATAAAATCCCACCTGTTTCCACACAGAATCTCCATTAGCTAATGGCCCTGATCTTTTGCTTCATTTGCTCTTACACATTATTTTTTTAAGATACTCTGAAATGACTAACCTATCCTATCCTACTAACAATAGAAACAAGAAAGTTGAAATTCAAATCAAAAACATTTTATTCTTTGAGATCAATAAGATCATTTAAAAAGTGTGTGGATGATGTGGCTCAACCACGATGCAACAGGGCTTACATCAACAGCTGTGCTTACATAGTATTAAAAATAAACAACAGACCTATTAGCCGGAATATTCCGAGCTTCATCAAATTCTGTTTAGCTGTTACACCATGAACACCAAAACATCTTCACAAATGTTCATTTATGCCATATAAGTAAATAGGATTTAGGATACAATAGGTATATTATTAGATAGATAACAAACTAGTGAACTCTAAACCAACCTGCTTGCACAACAACAATAGCTCGATGAATATTTTCTTCCTGCATCCTAGTACAGTATGTTTTGATAGTTTTTATTCCAATCTTGGCTTCATCGGGGAAGAAGACAAACATCTGGTCAGTTGGGTCATCATTGTGAGCTACCAATACAATCAAATCACTTCTTGCTGGTCTCTTTTCACTGAAAAAAAAAACAAGTAAAACACATAAGTAATACAAAAACCTTTAAACATACCCTAAACTAAACCATAAGTTGGTTTTTAGAGCTAAGATTGAGTGGAATTCCTTTTTCAAATATTTAGAACACTGGCAGCAAAATGGTGTACCCTTTTTTTTTAAATAATGGCCAGTGTTTTTTTGACATTGGCTGACTGTTGTAAGTACCTACATAATGTATCAGGTTATGACATTGTCGCAAATGTCGGAAATTCAATGTTTTTTTTTGCTACAAATATTCCAAAATATGTTATAGTAAAGTTAGTAATTTACACTACACAACAAGATCATAGAAAATTTAAAATTACTTATAGAGAACTTGTGTACCAAACATGCAGATTTTAGATGAGAAAATTAAGAAAAACATAGTGGATAAGACATTATCTGAGAACACAAAATTAAACATTGGTAAGCAATAAATATACCAAATCAATATTGGTAAGTATACTAAGGCCTTTTACCATCTATAGTAGGTGATTTATACAGCGTCAGGAGACAACTTTTACCTTCACAAAAGGGGCGCTGTAGTGTCCGGGATAAATTAATACGGAGTAGGCTTGCCCAGCACCTATTCCATCCTCTCAGCTTAGTTGGCCTTGCCCACAGGAAAGACATGGTCAATACATGCGAAGCTGACTAAGCCGCGGGTTTCCTCACAATGTTTTCTTTCACCCTTTGAGAGTACTGGAAAATCTATTGGTACATGACCGGATTTGAACCCACGACTTTAGGATCGGAAGGCCCCGCTTTCCTTTACTACCAACTAGACCACCAGTGCTCTCAAAGTTGTTGATAAGTAAGTAAAATAAGAAGTCCAAGGTAACCTACCTAGGTTTATCTCCAAATTGTTCTTTGAATTGTTCTAAAGTTTGGTCCAACTCATCCTGAGTTACCAAGTATCCTCGGTCATGGCACAACTGAAAACATGATCATTATTTCAATTAGTTTAAATGCAATGCAGCCCTGTTCAAAACGAATTTTTTTTTTTAAACTATTTATAATAGACTACCCGCCAAATAGGATGATGCTATCCACAATAATAATCTTGGGATTTTTTTGACATTGCTGGCTTTATATATTCAATGTACATAGTTCAGAAAACATTCGAAAAGCCGAATTCATAACCTACCTGCATTACTGTTTTGCGAATCCGCCATAGCTTATAGGTTTCCGCGTCATCGTCCATGTTTAGATCCAAATAATATTGCTTGTTGAGTTATTGGAATGTAGAAAATAAAGCTAAAATAAGATTTATTTCGTTTATTTATCTCATGAATCTAACCTCAAACTATTGCTTGTTTGTTGTTGATTTGATGTTGATTCTGTGGCAGTGACATTTTCAATAGTGATAACAGTGACAGTGAGTGATTGATAATGGTACTACAAAAAAAAAATAAGGTACACCGACTGTTAGCTGCCATTGTCATCTAAAAAAGCTTGTCTTGTCCAAAGTTTGTCTATTCTATGGTTTGTTCACGGAAATATCGTCGTTCACTGATGTGATTTGTGTTTTTTTACTGTAAAAATAATATTTTACGATAACATCTTAGCTTGTTTAGTATAATTTGTTATTGCTCTCCAATCGTACAATGGCTGGAATAAAAGGTATTACTGATTTCCTTCTATGTCTATAAAATCCTGATCTAACTCTGATGGGGCTAAGCCTAAGCCTTGTGAAAGTCATTCTATTCTTCATGTAAAGTGACTCATATTTATTTACAATTAAGTTTAGGCTATGATTGACCACCACTAATGTGTATTTTTATCTTTTCATGTAATATTTTGGCTGCTTCGGCAATTAGGGTAAGTCATCGACCCACTTATCTTGGAGATGTTCTAAGGTTTCCATGGTCACGATTCAACCTTTGAATGCGTATAGAATTATAATATAAACGTTTTACCGAAAACAATTACTAGAAGTACCTATTTACCTATTATGTTTTGCTATTTGCTATCTTATTGCTCTTATCTACTTATTTCGAATTGTAAACAAAGAAAGTATTTGCACTAAGTAAGTTTGTATGAGCTACTAGTGGCCAACTCTTGTGATGGTTTGAAATATTTTGCATGTATACAAACCTAGCCAACTAGATTTTAACAAACAAATATTTCTTATCTGCTCAAAATTTATTTGTGTCAATCATGAGAATTATCTTTCAGTAAGATCAAATATTCTCAAGAATCTGAGTGATTTTGACCACCATTTAAAAGATCTCATGCTAGAAAGCATTATGAATTATGCATTTACAATGATTCTGTTTACTTAATACCTACTCAATTTTAACTTTGATGTTTGCAGTTTGGTGTCCCTAGCATTTGCGGGTTCAATTGGAATGACATTTGTTATTCTGGCATGTGCATTACCACAATACAAGTAAGTTTATCTAATAAGACATAACTTTACCTCACTCCTTGATCAGGAGCCTTATTTTCATAAATACTTCAAATGCTTGTAGGAATATATTTTTATAAAGTGGATTCAAAGTGATCTCTATCAGATTCTATTGAATACACTATATTTGACTTTTGACTTCTGATTCCTGTTATGTTTCAATGCTTTCTTTTTAATTTTCAGGCTATGGTGGCCATTCTTTGTAGTTCTATTCTACATGCTATGCCCCATTCCAACGATGATAGCGAGGCGGCATGCCGATGCTACTGGTGGCACCAACTCACCGTGCATGGAGACAGCCATATTCATCACAATGGGTTTCATTGTCAGCTCCTTTGGACTGCCGATTGTCCTGGCTAGAGCTGATGTGGTGAGTTACTCTCTTAAAACTTTTGCAAAGTTCGAAAAAAAAAACTTGTGACACAACTACATAGTAAGTACATAGTACTTATTGCAAAAGTATAAAAAAAAACTGACAACAGTAATCCTCAAGTTCATTAAACATTAGTATCATCAGCCCATAGAATTCCCCTGATGAGCGCCATCACGCCTTTTCATCAACTTGAGGCATCCAGTCTCGTCCAGCAGCCTTTCGCAAATTATCACTTAAATTTTCCCTTAAAATTAAGGGGAAAATTTACAAACTTGCAAGTTTACGAATCAGTTATAAGACCTGTTGTTATCTTCTGTTCATTATCTTATTATTAGATTGTATGGATGTGAGTGTTGGGCAACCAAAGGTATGGATGAAAGAAGACTGCATTTAGAGATGAGAATGTTGAGATGGATTTGTGGAGTGACGAGAATGGACAAGATACATTATAAATAATTATATCAGAGGAAGCTTGATAGTAGTGCTTGTGACATAGAAGTTGAGGAGTATTAATAGGTTATGGGTATGTCATGAGGAGGGATGAATGTCATGAGACAAGAATAGTATTAGATATGAATACAATAGTAGAATTAGACCAAAGAAAAGATGGATGGATTGCATGAAAGATGATATGAGTGAGAATGGAAGAAAAATACATGTGTCAACTCCACATAAGTGGGATAAGGGCAGGGAGATGATGAACTTTTAAGGGTACTACCACTATCACACATTACTCTTTACAAAACCTGACCATGTTAGGACTATGGACTTTAGACCATTACTGACCATTAGGAGACCCTGTTAGCAAGAATAATTTTTATGTCCATTGTACATTGTCTGAATTTAGGTTGATAATGTAACAATGAATAGTCTGTTCACTCAAAACGATCGCGTTAGTATGTTTGAGAAACGTCAAATGAAGGTACTTTTTTGTGCTTGGCGCGCCTCTTAGTTTCGTCATTCGTACCTAACAGGGTGTGGTCATGATTAAACCAATAAATAAATAAATAATAAATAAATATTTGTCGACATATCACACAGCGCCATCTAGCCCCAAACTAAGCAAAGCTTGTACTATGGGAACCAGATGGCTGATAGAATACATAATATACTTTTTTTTTTATAAATACATACTTATAATACATAATACTACAACACCCAGACCCGGAAGAAATATTTGCAGATCATGCAAACATTTCTCCCGCAGCGGGAATCGAACCCGCGCCTCTTGCGTCTCAGCCGAGCATTCGCCCGCCTCGCCACAGAGGTCGTCGACAACATCAATTATGTATATCAGACACTTAAATGCATCAAGTCAATGAAATCATTTATGGATAGTGAGTGCAACTACAGTAAGCACACAATAGGTAGGTACAAAGTATGAATAAAAAGTTTATTGTCACACTAGTTTACCGCCGCCCGCGGCTTCGTTCGAGTGGTACCCGGATAAAATAGGCTATATTATTCCAGCATACGTACTATGTATCTACAACTACATATTTCCAAGTTTGATTCAAATCCGTGCAGCCGTTTAGGCGTGATTGAGGCACAAACATTGTCACATCCTCACATAATTTTGCATTTATAATATAAGTAAGATTAACCTCTCAAAAGTCTCAGTCACAGATGCAATAAATTGAAGGACACATTTACACGAAACATGAGATCATCATTACGCTTTAGTGTCAATACAACATAAGACTTTACTTCTCTGCTGGACTGGAAGTAAAGAAAAAGCATAGAACGCGTCCAGCTCTCTTATTCTCTCCAACATGATGGACCACCTATGTGGGCGATGGGCTGATCACCTGTCACCATGGTTCACCATATCCATCATAGGATTTTAAATCAGAAGTGGCTACAAGTTTCTGGCTTGTGGCTCTGCCCACTCCATTAGGGATATGGGCGTAATATGTATGTATGTATGTACAACATAAGAAACAATCAATATTACACTTAAACAAGTAGAATCCCTGTGACTTTTCCACCCAGACCTATTTTTATTTAAACTTTCTTCCCGCTGCATCCTATTGTGAATTGTTTTTATTTTCAGATCCAGGCAGGAGCGTGCTACCTCACCCTGGCGGGAAATGTGATTGTGTACCTCACCATCATTGGTTTCTTCACAATCTTTGACATGGACGATTCTGATTACACGATGTGGTGAGAAATCTAAATGCAATGGTTTGATACCAACCGATGGACTAAAAGTATCGCAAAAAGTGGTTATGTTTTGTTTTAAGTCTGATATTATTATACTGGATAATAGTGATGGTGTAAGTTGCTTTGTCTGCAATACTTCTCATGCTGTTTGGATGTCTTGAAATTCTCCAGTAATATGTTTTATGGCTGAAGGTAAATAATGTTGTACCTATATTAAGCTTTTGAAGATTATGCTATGATTATTGTGAACTTGATCTTTAAAAAGCTTGCTTGCCTTTTGAGAGTGTTTTTACGATACTAATTATGGCAGATAGTGAAATCACTCGAAATTGTTATTCATTTTAATGATCCCTTCTAGATTTTTATAAGTTACAGTTTAATACTTACCTTAATCTTTTTTAATTGAGAATGGTGAATTTGATTACTATTGTGTAACAAAAATCTAATGATTTTTTATATTCATCTTTTTTACCTTCAACTCTGCAGATAATTTTGTATGTGATCCGAGTTATTTCAAGCATTAAACTAATCATAGTTATAAGCTACGTAAATACAATTATTGGTTGTTGAAAACATCTTATATTTGATACAAAATTTTAGTGTAAGGAAAATTACAGTAGAATATTTTTATAATACCTAATAGAATGTTTACTGCAATTTTGTGTTAGAAATACCTACATTTGTAGAAAATATTATATTCCTTATTTTATTTCTTTTTTGAGTACCTAAGTATTATTATAAGATAAAAAAATATTCATTCATTCTGTATTTTTTCATGTTTGGTTGTACTACTAACTACTACTCATGTAACCAGTGTTGAAAAGGATTCTAAGAATTTTCATATTCCGTTATATGTTCATGTTGCATTATATTTTGTATTGTAATTTTACTCAGTAAATGGTTACATTCCTGCAGTGTAAATTATGTAAATATTAACCTAGAGAATCAGGTCACATTGAATAAAGTACTACCTGCTTTATCCTCAGCTTTTTATTTACCTACAAACTTACTTTTACCGAGGGTAAAACATAGAAATATTAGCCCTCCGGAGAATAGGCCAGGTTTTTAAATAACAATAAGTCCCATTAACCTCCAGTTCCATCTTCCAGTTTAATTTCACTCATTTCATAGTATGGAGAGGATACTACCTACTAAAATATTATGATGTTTATTATTCAATGGCCCTAATGCCCCCCGCCATAGTCCCCTATGAAGGTTTTTTGTATGACGCATACTGACTGCCTAAACAATACGTAATACGCCAGTCATCTGAGTCTTCCTCATCAGACCTAATTTTTGCGGTGCTATCACAATATGGTATCATATTATGCCAGAATCTTATCTTATTATCTGGCTGGGGCCCTATTCACGATGACCAAACAAAACGAGACGCGGGAAAACGTGTGGAATTACCGTGTTATCGTATTCTGCATGACAATGTGACATTGTCAGATTTCATAAACGAGCTCAGTAAACGAGAGTAGGCGCGAGACGAGGCTCGTTTTGAATTGTCAAAATTACATACTTCAATATTGCGTGTTTTGCTAAAACTAGGTTGTGTTTTTACTAATTATGTAAATAAATTAGTCTTCTTTAAACTATTTAATAGCAGAATAGATTATTTGTACAATAAATAATATAATCTAGGTACCATTGAATAATATCCCTAATAAATGATGTGGTAAATAAGTGAAATAACCTAACCCTAGTGTACAGAATAATTTTGCTAAAACTAGGTTGTGTTTTTACTAATTATGTAAATAAATTAGTCTTCTTTAAACTATTTAATAGCAGAATAGATTATTTGTACAATAAATAATATAATCTAGGTAAGTACCATTGAATAATATCCCTAATAAATGATGTGGTAAATAAGTGAAATAACCTAACCCTAGTGTACAGAATAATTATTACTCCCGGAGCCCTAGTGCACAAAAGGAGCTTTTGAGGCGCATTTTGAATCTTTTCACCACGCAGGGTTCGAAAGAACTAGGGGCTAGTAGTAGTTGTAGTAGGTACTAACCTAACCTAACTAATAGCTCTTTTATTGTGAATGCAAAAGTTTTTGAAGATGTGACGATGCTTGTGACTCATAATTTAATTCTAAATGGCTGCACGGATTTAGTTCAACTTGGGATATGCATAGTATGTGTGCTGGAATAACATTAGGCTACTTTTTATCCTGGCAATAGGCGAGCGAAGCCGCAGGCGGCAGGTAGTACCTACTTAATAAGTTAAAGAAAAGTGAGCATTTTTGTGTTTTATGGTTTTAATGCATTTATTTAACATAATATAACTGTCATGAGCTGCCCCTCCTAAGGTAGCACATGAGTAGGTATGCCTTTAAGCCTCTGTTGCAAATCTGAAACGAGGCAGAAATCATTGTTATTGTTTTTATAGGTAGGTACATACTTTCATGTTTTTGGAAATAAAGATTACATTCTACTAATATAATGAAAGTGAACGTTTTTTCAAAGAATCTAATAAAGTTAATTTATTTTAGTTCGCTGATGCTCTCACAAATACTATTATGTAATATCTACTAAAATAAATAGTTGATTAAAATATTACCCTTGTTTGATTTAATTCCTCTCTTGTTCGGAGGTAGGAAATTTGATGTAGGTTGGCATCATTAAAGGCATTCACCGCTTACTCTATGCAGAGGCTTACAGGTGCTAACCAAAAGTTTCCCACTGGCTTTTGATAGCTACTGGTGATCAGGAAATTGAGGGTTGTAAGTATCTGGAAAAATACAGTAAATATAGTAGGTTTCAGTCTAACCTAATACCTACCTAACCTAGGTACCATTTTATTATTGTTCAATAAATTAAGTTTATTGACCGTAAGTGGCATTGCGAGCTGAGTGCCTCCGTGCTTCGGAGGGCACGTTAAATTATGGGTCCCGGCTTTTAAGTCGTTAAGCCATGACGGAGGCCTTTAGGCGGCCTTAAAACTCCGTCACTAGAGTTGGCCACTAGCTCATACGAACATACATACCATACATAATAGGTATCTATTTACTTACTTATTCATATCAAGTGCCTATCAAGAAAAAGCAGGCAATTTGTGGTACAGTACGGTCAACGGATCTAGGCATTCGTGAAGTAAGCCGTTTCGAGCAGTAGACAGTATGAAAAAACTTCACTGCGCATGTCATACTGCTAACTTCACGAGTGTCAAGATCCGTTGACTGTACTGTACTCGCAGTTTCTGATACCCAAGACACATAACTTAGTGTCCCTCTGTATTGTGGGTCATGTTTGTATGTGAATTTAGAGAGTTCTATATTTAAAAAAATCAACATTCTTTAAGACACAATTTTCCCAAATTGAACCATGTAGGCTCAGACCAAATAAAAAGAAAAGACCCCGCGCCGCGAACAACAAAAGTGAAGCCGCCATTTTATCTATGTGTGTGTCGAAGGTTTTAAGGTTGTGTGTTCCAAGTAGCCTAAATTCATAGTATAATAATTAAGAAACGATGCTATTTGAAGTACTTACAGTAAGTGAAAAGTGATTCCGTGAGACTTTTTATGTGATTTGCTGCTGTTTTTACAAGTTTTCACTACACAGGAAGGCATAATTCTATTTTTAAGACTCGTGACGTACTAAGAGCGATGAGCATGGTTTTAGTGTAGGTGTGTGCGTGAGCGTGTATGTTTACTTGCATGAGCACGGTTTTGTGTGGCTTCACTTTTGTTGTTCGCGGCGCGGCGTCTACTCTTTTTATTTGGTCTGAGCATGTAGGTAAGTAGTTGTGTTTTATAGTAAACAAGTCATACCTGATTAAATCAGCTGGAAGAAGGTGTGGTTGTTCACGAGTTTCCTGAAATAAGATATAATATCTGATGAGTTTCAAATATAATAAAGTAAACAAACTATAACTATAACTATATCTATAAAAAGAAAAAAAAACAAATCTCAGTCTTATTAATCATAGGTTTGGAATTGTTTGTTTGCTTCTATTCTAAGGACAAGTCAGTCTTTTTTAAATCTTAATTAGTATGATGGATCACTAGAGTCTCTTCCTCATGAGCTCCTCCTCCTCCTGGCTCATCTGCACAGGCAGCAGCGCGCGGATCTGGCACAATCCCACCTACAACATCGCACCTCCAAACTTAGTCTTACGTATATTCTTGATCTAAATAGGAATGATGGCTCACCAGAGTCTCTTCCTCATGAGCTCCTCCTCCTCCTGGCTCATCTGCACACGCAGCAGCGCGCGGATCTGGCTCAGCCCCACCCACATCTCCGCTACATCCAGCTTCGTCTTCGCGTTTATCACATAAGTCTTCTCGAGAGCACGGATCAGTTCGCCAACAGCGTCGTACTGACGGACTAGGAGACTGGAAGGAAGAAATATATTATTATTATCATTAGGAGTCTGTAATATATCTGCCAGTTTCATCATGTTACATGAATTAACATATAAATAGTGTAAAACATAAATGGCAACGAAGATACATCTTTTTTGTTTGGTACCTGGAACAGAGATGTGAGTAAAATTACCTGAACATTTCTCTGACGAGTTTGGGCGTCTCGATCTGCGACTCCTCGGCCCAACTGACAATAGTGCCGATCAGGACTTTACGGAACTTCTCTTCTGGAGTCTTCTTTGCCGGTTCTTCTATGGCCTGTACAATAAATAAATAAATAGCACCCAACAGTCACATACATAGTCCTGACCCCACATTAGGATTCCCTGTGTCGTGGGTATCAGAAACTACGAGTACCATGGTACCACAACACCCAGACCCGGAAGAAATATTTACAGAACATGCAATTTCTTCCGCAGCGGAAATCGAACCCGTGCCTCTTGCGCCTCTGCCGAGCAATCGCCCGCCACGCCACCGAGGCCGTCAAATTATTATAAAACACTTTTATTATAAGAATTACTGTAGATTCTAGTTTTTTTTTTGCACTAGTACTGAACCTTTCGTGTGCGGATCCAACTCGCACTTGACAGTTTTTTTTAATTATACTTTCACTTATTCTAGTTCTCTTTTAACTATAATTAACCTTTCACACCTTCAACTCTTTCTAGTTCTCTCTAAAGTCTTTCGCTCCATAGATAAATGTTTTTCAAGAAATTCCAAATGTTATTTACGTTATGATTAGTAATAGTTACCTCAGACAGTGGCTCTTGCAGAGCGTTGAGAGACACATGCACCATGAGGCTCTCGTGGATCTCGTTCATCCTGACGATGAGCTCCTCGCCACAAGGACAATTCTCCTTCCAAGATTCTTCTTCCTGGTCCATGTGCTTGAAGCCTGTAAAAACATCACAATTACCTAGTAGATTTCGTAAAAGGCCTAACCTCCGAATACTCAAACGCATCTCAAAATTGAGCACGTCTCAAATGACGATTTTTTGACAGAAACTGTCAAAAAACCGTGAGTTGAGACGTGCTCAACTCTGAGTCGCGTTTGAGTATTCGGGGGTAAGACAAGTAGGTATATAGTTGAGCTCGAGGCTTAGGACAAGTTTATAGTCAAGTTTACTCCTTTTACTCCATTTACTCTTTTCTAAACTAGTAACACCTACCAGGTAGGTCCTACCTATTACTCAATTAACCTTTGAATTTATAATAAAAGCGTCCATTTTAATTGCGGGTTCCTATCAGACGGAATAGGAAAAAATAAGACAACGATGTTTTTATGAAACAAAGTATTATAATCAGTCTTTTATAAATAAACTATATAATATCTACTAAAAAACAGCATAGAAAATCACAATCTTTTAAACAAATTTTTAACCGTATTCTGGTAATAATTTATAGAAACTACTCAAAATAAAATTAGTCTTAAAAAAAAACAGGAACACAAATATCTACGAATATTTAATTTTATCTACATAATCATTATAGGAACTATTTTATTTTTTTTTAGTGTAAAGTTCCGTAAATTAATATCCTGATTTTAGATGTTAGTTAAATTAATATAAAAGTCAATTTATGATTTTAATGTAAGTCACTGAACGACTACCGGTACGACATCGCCGCCATCTTGTTGTTTACGAAGGATTTGTATAAAAGCGCTTAGCTAAAAGTCTAAAAGGCTTTGCGTATTTCGACATCGTGCTGATAACTTGTGTTTGAGTAAGTACCTATATCGTATTAATACATTAGTGTTCTGTGGGTAGGTACGTACTCTAAACACAAGGTATCAGTACGACGGTAATGTACATTACCTAGGTTAGTTACATTATATTTTAATGTGTTAATTCGATATTGCTATCTTTGCTGCCTATGCGATCTTTGCTGCCTATGCTATCTTTGCTGCCTATGCTATCTTTGCTGCCTATGCGATCTTTGCTGCCTATGCGATCTTTGCTGCCTATGCGATCTTTGCTGCCTATGCGATCTTTGCTGCCTATGCGATCTTTGCTGCCTATGCGATCTTTGCTGCCTATGCGATCTTTGCTGCCTATGCGATCTTTGCTGCCTATGCGATCTTTGCTGCCTATGCGATCTTTGCTGCCTATGCGATCTGTGCTGCCTATGCGATCTTTGCTGCCTATGCGATCTTTGCTGCCTATGCTATTTTTAACGAAATTTTTAACTTAATGTAGCTTTAAACTATCTCTAGAGGTCTCTAAAAGTTAGCGAGCGAAGCGAGCTTCAAACCAATGCGAGCAAATTTTTTTACTTAATGTAAACATCCAAACTCACAAACTTTCGCATTTATAATATAAGTAAGAAGTAAGATTTTAGTTTCGACGATGTAGATTGTGTGCTTATTTACCTACTATAGACTTCGACTTTGAAACAAGACGAGACACTTACCTTAAAACTCATCTGTTCTCTGGGCGGACAGCGGAATTCCCTGGTCTTCTTGGCAGCCACGGCGCTCGGCAAATCTGACTGCTTGATTTCTTGGTAACGTCTGAAAGCAAGAAAAATATGCGTACATAATATTTAATCAGTTCAAGCTGGTATTATTGTTTCTGGTGGCCACAAGCATTGATTGATTGGGTTAGATTCCCGCTGCGGGAGTATTCTATCAGCCATCTGGCTCCCTTTGCTTAGTTGGGGGCTAGATGGTGCTGTATGATAATGTCCTCAAATATTTATACTAGCTGCCTCTCGCGTCTTTGCTCGCGTAGTACCCAGATGAAAAATCCGTTCAGCCGTTTAGGCGTGATTGAGGCACAAACATCCAAACTCACAAACTTTCGCATTTATAATATAAGTGAGATTTATAGAATTTTTTTTTTAAAGCAGGGTTATGCCGATGTTACCTCAACTGATCGCTCTGCAGATCGCCTACGAAGTCGTGAGCAAAAGCTATGACGGCTTCCACTCTATGCCTCAGTTGTATGTCGTTCAGATGTTGTTCCTGTGCTCGTCTTTTCCTTCTATAGGACATAATTAGAAACATTTATAGAAACTTCAAAAATTTATTTACAAAGACAATCTATATTATCATTAAAAACTTTCAGGTAATCGGTGTAATAATAAGAAAATAGAGTGATAGGTTAGCGTGGGCATGTTATGCGGAGGGAAGAAAGTCGTGTTACAAGGAAAGTGCTGAATATGAATGCGGATGGATGCACGGACAGAGGAAGGCCTAAGAAAAGATGGATGGATTGTGTGAAAGAGGACATGCGTATGAAAGGAGTGAGTACTGAGATGACGAATGATAGGAGAAGATGGAAGAGGAAAACATGTTGTGCCGGTAACCTAGTAGGATAAGGGCAGGAAAATGATGATGATGATGATGGTGTAATAATATTTAAAATAATAATGTTTAATTTTTTAATAATATTTATTTATATGTATGTATATATTGTATATATATTTTTGTAGATATATATTATTTGTATATATTTATATTGTGTGTAGTATATCTTATTAGTTTATTATATTTGTAAGCTTATCTTTATGTTTTTCTTTTTCCTGTCTCTGTACACATAACTTCCACTTATGTTAAAGCCTCTCCCTTGCCTCAAAGGTTTGCTGGCAGAAAACTCTTAAAGAGTTAAGCTCGCCTTTGTACATGTACTTTTTAATGTTTTGTGTGTATTTGTTTCGTTTCGTGCGTGTACAATAAAGAATTTCAGATAATGGAAACTTGTGGGTAAGGCAGTAAAAATTTTATGAATTTGATCATGATGAGGAGCTTCTCAACGTCTTCATCTCGCATCATACAGACTAGAAGGAAACGGTCTACCAGTTTGATCAGAGGTCTGAAACGCATTTAAAAAGGTTGTTTTAATGTGTTTGACTTAATTACAGCTTAACTGAATTTGATCATGATGAGGAGCTTCTCAACGTCTTCATCTCGCATCATACAGACTAGAAGGAAACGGTCTACCAGTTTGATCAGAGGTCTGAAACGCATTTAAAAAGGTTGTTTTAATGTGTTTGACTTAATTACAGCTTAACGTCTGAAGAATAATAAACTCTTATCGGATTAACGGGTTGGGTTGCCTATGAATATTTATTTATTAAAATGAGAGTTGGCCTGATGATAGGGGTAAAGTACTTACAGGAAGAGTGTACTCACAGGAAGAGTATATTGTCAGGAAGAGTACTAACAGGAAGAATGTACTGTCAGGAAAGTATACTCGCAGGAAGAGTGTACTCACAGGATGAAGGTATTCGCAGGAAGAGTGTAGGTACTGTCAGGAAGTGTGTACTCACAGAAAGAGTGTACTGACAGGAAGAGTGTACTCACAAGAAGAGGTTCTCATTGGTGCCGCCCACGGGGTCGCGGTTGTGCACCTGGTTGGTTGTAACTGCGTCCGCCAACGCCTGCATCACGAACTCACGGACCACCTCCAGCGGTAAGTAGGGGGAGTACAAGTTGCTGATCTCCGTTATACTCTCTCTGAAACAAGATGTTTTGCGAGGTGAAGATAAATTGGGACTGGAAGATTTTCTAACGAAATAACAACATTCAATACCTATTCTTAGGAATTCACAGTTAAAATTACATGTGTCAGAACAAAATTAAGTTAACCTTAGTTGGGGCTAGATGGCGATACATATTTGTCGGAGATTAATTATAGCGCCATCTACAATCACACTGCAACACTGACTCACTACCTACAGAACGCAAGCGTGACGTCACAGCCGAGTCATGCTTGGATGCGGCCGTTGGAGCTGGCGGGCAGTCTATTTTTAGAGCTCGTGCCGAGCGGGACGTATCTGTTCTGCCTACTTGTTTATTCAAGAGTTACTTGGTATTTGTACTGGACGCTAATAACTTCGTACGATTATACCGAGTGTGATTTTTTTCTCGAGGTTACCCATTATGTCGGAACCCGACGAGAACACGTGCCCACTGAGCCCTACAAATCGGCCACCTGGGACATATTTATATTCTTCCGAATGTCTGGGAACACGAAAGCAAGCAAACTTACTCCATCGCTCGCTGGCAAACCCCGAGTGTGGACCTCTGCTGAGCCGTCAAAGACCAAGTCTACGCGCCGTACGTGAGGATAGGGAGAATGCATACGTCAATGAGCTTGCGCTTAAGGGAGATTGTCTGCATGCATGCAGGCAATAAAATAACGAACGAAACTAAAGTTCACACAATCACTTTAATAAAGTTACGATCTCAATAATTAAATTTGAATACAGATAAGTACTCTAAATTACAAAACGGAACGGAATGACAGAAGTCAAAAACTCGTCACTTGAGATTGAGACGTGCTAAACTCTGATGCATTTGAGTATCCGGGGGTTATACTATATGCTTCTCTCCCCGAGCATGTCGTAAAAGGCGACAAAGGGATCTTCTCCAAAATGATGGACCACCTATATGGGCGATGGGCTGATCACCTGTCACCATGGTTCGCCATATCCATCTTGGAAGTTTGGATCAGAAGTGATTGCAAGTTTTATTATGTTTACTTGTGGCTCTGCCCACCTCATTAAGGATACGGCGTTATAATATGTATGTATGTATACTATAATATTGGAAAGCTTTAGTTTGCTTGAAATTACCGGCGTAAAGCTCAAAACGCAACGATAGCGCGTACTTTACCTGTGCTGCCACCTAGTATTTCATAATCCTGTTCTTTTCCAGATGCTGTTCAAGCGAAGCTGGTGTACTCGCATGGTAGTGGCGTGCGACTCGAGATGCATCGCAATGAGGATGTCGTAGAAGCCCTGGCGTAGTGGACCAGACATGTACTGAGACTGTATTGCGTACAGCAATTGCTTCTGATCCACGTGTTGGCATAGTGAGTGGGCGGCTCTGAAATATAACAATTTAAATGTAACAATCTAAAACACACACACACAGTCATGCTTACACATGTACAACAAACTTCTTAATATGCACATGTAACTTAAAATAACATAACTTAACATAGCTCTTTTATTGTGAATGCAAAAGTTTGTGAAGATGTAACGATGCTTGTGCCTCATAATTTACTTCTAAATGGCTGCATGGATTGAGTGAAACTTGAGATATGCATAGTATGTGTGCTGTGAGTATTTTTTGTTTTATGGTTTTAATGCATTTATTATTACTTATTATACCTACACAACCGCATGTACCCATAAGTTAACACTAACACACACACACACACACACACACACATCTCATGATTTCTGATTTATTTAACATAATATAACTGTCATGAGCTGCCCCTCCTAAGGTAGCACATGAGTAGGTATGCCTTTAAGCCACTGTTGCAAATCTGAAACGAGGCAGAAATCATTGTTATTGTTTTTATAGGTAGGTACATACTTTCATGTTTTTGGAAATAAAGATTCTAATAAAATTAATTTATTTTAGTTCGCTAATGCTCTCACAAATACTATTATGTAATACCTACTAAAATAAATAGTTGATTAAAATATTACCCTTGTTTGATTTAATTCCTCTCTTGTTCGGAGGTAGGAAATTTGATGTAGGTTGGCATCATTCAAGGCATTCACCGCTTACTCTATGCAGAGGCTTACAGGTGCTAACCAAAAGTTTCCCACTGGCTTTTGATAGCTACTGGTGATAAGGAAATTGAGGGTTGTAAGTATCTGGAAAAATACAGTAAATATAGTAGGTTTCAGTCTAAGCTAATACCTAACCTAGGTACCTACCATTTTATTATTGTTCAATAAATTAAGTTTAGCTAACACAATACTTACTTTGACTTCTGTTGTAATGCTAGAACATCTCTGAGGCCCCAGAATTAACTAGCCTGCCTCCAAGAACGCCGCACAATACCAAAACAACTCTTTGGCCACCTTATAAAATAGCACGAAAAATTTAGGGTCCAGCTCAGCAGAATCCCTTGACAGTCTGCTATTTATGTGTGAGCGTTGCTGGCGCCAGCATATCATACGTTGTCTTCGAAGAACGTCTATTCTTATCACTACGTTATAATATAGCCAAGTTTTTTTCAAAACAAACAATGCAATATGTCAATATTTTGATTGAGAATTCGTTCGGAAACAAATTGTGGTTGATTTGATTTAGCTAACCATTTTACGTTATATATTTTTTTTTGGGCTCTAAACTTTAAAATATAACGAAATTAATATTAGAAAGAGCTTAGAAATTCTATTATTGAATACTAGCAGCCGCCCGCGGCTTCGCTCACGCGGTACCCAGATAAAAAGTCCCCTATGTCCCATTCCAGCACACGTAGGTACCTACTACCCTCATTATTCATTATAATATAGTGTACGCTAAACGATGACTAAAGTATTGCCATCTCTTACCATTTCATAATGACAAACAGTGACAGGGCTAACTTTAAGCAATGGCTAACTTTAGCGAACGAATATGAATAATGGTATGTAAGTATATTCCGTAGTTTTTGCGTGAAAGAGTAACAAACATACCTAAATCTAAAAATTAAGAAATTTCGGTGAATTTAGTAAAAATTTTGAGAGTTAAGGTAATGGGCGCCGGCAGAAATAATTTCCAGGTGCAGATTTTAGTTTTCTTACAATCTTTGCCGTATATGATTGTTAATAAAAAGATGAAATTTTAGTCTGAATGTTCGAGACATTTACAAATTTCTGACTATTCATTATGAATTTATTATATAGGTACCCAGTCGTCACGGCTCACACCTATTTGTTCACGACGATCGAAATTTAAAAATTCTAAATTGGTGGGCCAGGAGTACCGGGATCGATATTAATCGATTTCCATTACTTCTCTGAACGCACCCTTTAAAGTACCGCTACTCTACACCAGATGGCACCAGCATAAATGGGATGAACTTAACAGAGAAAGCGCAATACAGTTTCAATAATTCCTGTTGATCCCGAGATTCCCAAGGGGTGCAAGTGCACCCTCTGGCACCCCCTTGCCGGCGCCCATGGTTAAGGTAAAACAAAACGCAACGATAGCGCGTCAAAATTTGATCAGAATTAGCAGCGACATCTAGTTTTCAGACGTAGAATTACGTCAGAACTCCATGAATAATCAAGATTAGAAACTTATTAGACCAGTAATAATTTATGCTTCCTTTCACAGGTAATTTGACATTGACAGTTCCTTTTCTATATGTTTTGTATCATCTATTACTAATCTTTGGTATCATCGCTGTCATAATATGTCAAAATAAAAGTATTCTATTTTTCATGAAAAACATGCCAAAAATAAAGAATTTGCAGGTAATTATGACATCAACTAAATGAGAAAAATCGGCTCTTTAATTTGATATAGGTTATGTGCAGTTTTAGAGCAAAAATTGATTCCAGGTTTTCATCCCTTTTCACCCCTTTAGAGGTTGAATTTTGAAAAATCCCTTCTTAGTACACCCCTACGTACCAAGGTTTACCTACACTGAAAATTTCAAGTCTCTACGTCCAGCGGTTTAGGCTGTGCGTTGTCTGTCAGTCAGTCAGTCAGTCAGTCAGTCAGTCAGTCAGTCAGGACAAAGATTCTTATAATATAAGATTTATTTACTTGAGATGAAGATTGTAAACAAAAAAATAAAATCAATCTAAAACCGATAGTTTTCCGAACAGACCGGATGCTTGATTTTGAACGAATCACGTAAAACCAAAACACGGTCATAGACAACTAGTCTTATGGCATGCAGAATACAGTTTTTGATTTCACACCATGGCGTGTCTCGTTTGCGTTTAGAGACACGATGACATTTGGCTCGTTACGTGGCTCGTTTTCTTTGGTCATCGTGAATAACCCTCCTGCTATGAAGTGATTCTGTAACATTGGTACCTATCTATACAACATCTCACAACTGTTACGTGAAACGGAACGTTTGATTAATCATCTTTTGTAGTTTGACGTTACTTGTTGTCAAAACTGTCAAAGAATCGTCTGAAAATCATAGCGATAAAACACCGCACCCACAAAATAAGCTATTTATTTCTATTTACTACAGCAAAAGTGATTACAAAACCATGGGGGATCACCTGCCAGCGTGTGTGATCGACGTGGGCACTGGGTATACGAAGCTGGGCTTCGCCGGCAACAAGGAACCACAGTTCATAATTCCGTCAGCCATAGCGATAAAAGAAACTGCTAAAGTCGGTGACCAGTCAACTCGACGGATGACTAAGGCCGTCGAGGACTTAGATTTCTTCATCGGCGATGAAGCATTCGACGCTACCGGATACTCTGTCAAGTACCCCGTCCGACACGGTCTCGTCGAGGATTGGGACCTAATGGAGCGATACATTGAGCAATGTATCTTCAAGTACTTGAGGGCGGAGCCGGAAGATCATCATTTCTTGCTCACCGAACCGCCGCTAAATACACCGGAGAACCGGGAGTATCTAGCCGAGATTATGTTTGAATCATTCAATGTTCCCGGTCTATACATTGCTGTGCAGGCTGTGCTAGCTCTTGCGGCCTCCTGGAAGTCTCGCACATCCGCTGAACGCACATTCACGGGTATCGTAGTTGACAGCGGCGACGGTGTCACCCACATTGTGCCTGTAGCTGAGGGCTATGTTATTGGATCATGCATAAAACACATTCCCATTGCCGGAAGAAACATAACTTCCTTCATTCAGTCTCTGCTTCGTGAGAGAGAAGTAGGCATCCCACCGGAGCAAAGCTTGGAAACTGCCAAGGCAATCAAGGAGAGGTATAGCTACATCTGCCCGGATATAGCAAAGGAATTTGCAAAGTATGACTCTGACCCTGGTAAATGGATGAAGAAATACACGGGCATCAATGCTATTACTAAAAACCCATTCTCAGTCGATGTTGGCTATGAAAGGTTCTTGGGCCCTGAGATTTTCTTCCACCCTGAATTCTCAAATGCTGATTTCACTGTGCCTTTGAATGAAATGGTGGATGATGTTATCCAATCATGTCCCATTGATGTTAGAAGAGGATTGTATGGAAACATTGTGCTGTCAGGAGGGTCGACTATGTTCCGTGACTTTGGGAGGAGACTGCAGAGAGACATCAAGAGGACTGTAGATGCTAGACTGAAGTTGTCCACTCAGCTATCTGAGGGACGCATTACTCCTAAGCCAATTGATGTGCAGGTAATTTCGCACAACATGCAACGATACGCTGTATGGTTTGGAGGCAGCATGTTGGCCTCGACTCCTGAATTCTACCAGGTATGTCACACAAAGCAGGCTTACATGGAATATGGACCGAGTATTTGCAGGCACAACCCAGTTTTCGGCACTATGACATAATGGTTTCCTGTCAGTATTAAAAGATGCTTCTTAATGCAGTTGACAAAAACATTCAAATATTTATTATTTGATTGTTTTGTGTAATGTCATGTAGTAAAAACATCTTGTCAATGCTGTAGAAGTCTTTTCAAAGTCATGACTGTATAATGCCTGTATTATTCTTAATCAATGTGACAAATATCTTAAGGTTTAAAATAATAATGAAATGTCGAAGATTTTATCACAGACTTGTGTTCTAATGAAGCATTTTTTGTATTATCAAATTATTTTCACAGAGATTTCTATTTAGGTTTTAGATTAACATACTTATAGTTGATTTAATATTGTAATTTCTTTTATATGCAAGCATTTCTGAATGCATTCCAGCATTTACCAAATAAAAGCTCAAAAATTACTCTCTTATTTTTTTTTAGGTATTGCAGTAGCATACCCTAGATCTATTTATAATATGTAGATATGTAAATGTTCATATTTTGGCAAAAGGAAAGTAATGTAATTGCCTTACCTTGTTTGTTACATAGGTACTTAGGGTACATAGGTACATAGCAAGGGCTGATCACCTGTCGACATGGTTCACCATATCCATCTTGGGACTTATGATTACCTGTGGTTCTACCCACTCCATTAGGGATATGGGCTTGATAATATGTATGTATGTATGAAAGTAACATGGTACCTATTGAACAGTTGTAAGGATGTAAGTTCATAATAGCCATCTACTCGTACCTATACAGAAAATACTTTTCAGCAGCAGACTATCTACCTAGTATCTACTCAAAACTAGTCACATTTGGAATCCTGTCATTCATTAAATCAGTGTTGCTCTTTCATTGCAGCCCTCGAGGTCGTTAATTAATTTCTAGAGCTCTATATCTTCCTAGGTACCTGGTAGGTAGGGTAGGTGATTGAGCTTTTACTATGAGAAATCTATGGGGAAGTTGGTTAGGGGTGGTTGATTCAAAGCAATCAAACATAATGAATAAAAAAACGGGTCAAGTGCGAATCGAATTCGCACACGAATGGTTCCGTATCATCGTACGTGTACTTTTTAATATGATTTTTACCCTGTGTAATACAAACATTTTTTTTTGTACGAGGCCCACTTTTATGTTAAGTATTTTAATTTATAATGTTTGTTGTCATAGCGGGAATAGAAATACCCACTGTGATCATTTGTTTGTAAACTGTAGACTTTCCGTCAGTATCATGCAGAACTTGTACCTTTTTACCAGGTTTGTTGTAGGTACGGATACGCAACCCTGTTGGACGCGAGCAAGACCCGCAGGTGGCCATTGATTCACAAAGCTCTGCGGTACCTACTCTTACATAATCTACGCCCTCTAATTAGTCGGCAATCGGCAGCGCCAGTGCCACAAAAGAAATACTTTCCTGAAGACTGATTTCCGAACGGAAATAGTTACCTAGGTAAGTAAGTACCTACCTTGTTACTGTTCTGTGATAGAAACAAGCCAATCGGCAGTAACTCGTAATTAAAGAGTTTTAATTTTTATGTCTGTGTCTACTTTCACAAGGTTTCTGTGGGTAACTCTAGGGGTAAGGGGGATATTCGGGACATAATATGACTAAATAAATTCATCATTTTTGACTAGACCTGGAACATTATGTCCCCCCTCTGACTTAAAATTTCATAGGCAGGTATCTACACGCATCTCCATTTATTACAATCCTGAAACTATCTTTTGCATTATTCACCCTCATTACTTTCTTTTCCCTTAGGTACTTAGATTCCTCTACTCTTGACGGGCTTTTGTATAACTAAAATAATTAAATTATCTTTATAAAGATTACCTAAGTCATAAAGTTCAATTTTCAACTAAGGCATTCGCCTAAGTGTTCGACTTACCTACCTAGGACTTTTAGAGTGTTCAACGGCAACGGGTTCAAAGAATCTTTAGGTAGGTACCTACCTATTACCTAAGTATTTACCTACTTCTCAACTAACCCAATAGCAACTATAGATTACTCTGTGCCGTGGCTTTGTTAACTCAAGATAAATCAATTACACTCAGTGAAAATGGGAAGAAGTTTGTTGAATTAAAGTTGTTGATAATTGCCTACTAACTTCCTGAAAAGATGGTAAACTTCAGCAGATAAATTATATTATACCTAATAGCTATGGGTAGGTACCCGCGTTGTTTACTAAAATTTACATAGGTACGTTTTTATAGCACTCACGATAGCTGGATACCAGTGAAATTATTTTAAGAATCGCTTCAGTAGATTCTGAGACTACCCCATACAGAAACAAATAAACAAGCTTTACTTATTTTTAATTATCTAATAGGTTGTGTAGGGAAATATTCAAATATTTTATTTTTATTTATTTTATTTTGTTATCTTTGGAAAACTTACAGCTAGCTTACAAAATTATAATAATAGAAAATAGGTATTATGTAACGTTGAAAAAAGTTGCATAATAAAGGAAGGCCAATTAAAAGTTTTCACAAATAAAGTAGAAGAGTATACATACATACATTATAAACATAAACAGGTAAAGTAGACGACACTAGAAAAATAGCAATAGCAATAGTGAAGATGGATTAAAGTTCTAAACTACATTATAACGAATGTAAATAGTTAGTTATTTTATTTTGTAGCGACTACGTAGCGAAGGTAACTGCTACGCGATCTTAGCTCATACCTACTTATGTCTTTGTAAAAAAGGTCATGCCAAAACTTTATCCATGGCTTTTATCTGTTTGAAGAAGAATCCGTGCTAAAGTTGTAAAAATAATGTAATTTCGTTTCCTTCAATCTCGGAGAGCGGAGTACGAATAGAAATGACCATCTTCCTCGGCACATGAGTGGCACGTCCACTCTTGTGCCATTTTATAGCCTTCTCGTCTTGTCTACTTTGTAAATTAAATACTTACCTACTAGTTTTTGCTCATAATTTTGATTAAAAACCGGTTTCTCAAACTTCTTAATTCATACCTAGGTACTTACTGAAAGTTTCACAACAATAAAAGAAACAATGTCAGATTAAGTTATCATTCTAAGTTTCCCACTGGTGGTCTAGTGATAGGGCGGCCTAGCGGCCCCGTCGTCCGATCCTAAGGTCGTGAGTTTAAATCTAGCCCTGCACCAATGGATCTTTTTGTTCGAAAAATGTTTGTGCCCTGTATTATCCAGTACTCTCAAACGATGAAGGAAAACATCGTGAGGAAACTGGCACGTCGTAGAACCGTAAAAAGTTCTAAAACAACAAGGGCACGAAAGGCGCACTTTAAACCATACTGGTTCGAAAGAACAGGAAAGAGTGACTAGATAGATTCAATAATTACATAATTCATCTTTATCTTCCTGCTCTAATCCCACTTGTGGGGTGCACAACATGTTCTCTTCTTCCCATAATTAAATACTTTAATCTAATCTTTAAACTATGACAAAAAACTTATTTAGGTATGTCTCGTTGAACAAACAAACAGAAGCGCTTCGGTTAGTAGTTATTATTTTTCCGTATTTCCGCAAGCGACCTCGATATTTCACGTCTGGTTAGGAGGATAGTTAATCCATCAAGTCACCACCCAGTCCTTGTCCGATACCATTTATGTAACAAATGACACGGAAAACACGAGCATAATGTATTTTGTATGCGCTAATCCTTATGTTGGATTAGTTTAGTAGTAATCCTTATTCCAATGTTTGGTCCTGTAATGAGTAGTGACTGATTGAGTTTGGACATCAATCTGCAACTGAAAAGCTCATGATAGGTACGGCACTTAAAGGCATCATGAGCTTTTGCTTGAAATAACTAAGCACGTTTGCATACATTACAAAACTACTGTAATATTATTTTATCTACTGTAAAAAAGTAAGTTCGTATGAGCTAGTGGCCAACTCTTGTGACGGAGTTTTTAGGCCGCCTAAAGGCCTCCGCCCTCCGAAGCACGGAAGCGCTCAGTAGCAGTAAGGATCTGCGTGACAATGGAAATTTTGAACAATATCCCAAAAATCATAGTAAAAAAATTCAGCGATCATTCCGTTTACGCTGTCAATGTACTGTCCGAACCTTATTATCGCTGCTCACTATTCACATTCTACCATAGATAGTCGCAGATTCAATGTTCGCCCATCCCATAACTCACAACCTTTGTACCTCCATTGTTATTCGCCAATATACGACCCTACCATTTCAGGGTTCAACTTAACGGCCTGGCAGGGCCTTGGTTATGTGCCGTTTCGTCTGTTTTATAACGGTACGATTACACCAAGTCCGTTATCGGCCGAAGTATGGTCGGACGTGGTCAACGACCGATCGAATGTCGATGGAATCGAACGGAGGATGTCGGTTGTAGCAGGTATGCACTTCTTTTATCATACGTTTGATTTGATCGGCCGAGTTCGGTCGACGACGTCCGACCATACTTCGGCTGATAACGGATTGGTGTAATCGTACCCTAAGGCAACTTGCCAATGGTCCAATGGAGATTACGAGTGTGGAAAAGACTATATACCTACTATATTATATTGCGCAAGTTTTTTTTCACACTCGTAATTAATTATCTCGTAATTAAATTATTGAAGTGTACTAAACCGGTCTAAATTAAGACAATACGTAGGTAAGTACTAAGCAATTACATACTTACGTACATTATTTTGACTACCTCGGTGGAGTGGCGTATTAAAATACCTAGATATATACGTTTAGGAACGAAATTAATTTATAATGGCAAAGATTATGTGAAGAGTTAATCTAGCTTACAAGTATAGTATCTATTCCACTTGTAAGCTTTCGAGATTTTAGTAGGTACTTTGATGTGGTAGCTACCGACAATCTCTAGGTTCCTTTGAGTTTGAGTACGCATTACGTAGGCTTATTTAGGTACAAACAAGCGTCAAAACGAGAACTGCTCCAGGGTTAAAGCTAATTGCGAAATGCAGTATTGTTTTTCCATGCGTGCCCTCCGCTCTACTACATACTACGTAGGTACAGTTAGCGACAGAAGTTCACGAACATTTGGAGTTTTTCAAATAATTTTTTCTTCATGTTATTTTTATAAATAGCTATTTTAATTTACAAATAGTGGATGGGCAAAGGCAAAATCTCCTTTGTTATTTTCTCCATTTGATTCTAAGTCAACGAGTTAAGGAGATATATAAGATTTAAAAACATTAAATGTTGATGAACTTCCGTCACTGGGCGTACGTACATAAATAAAATAGGTTTGCCTCTGGGTATTTTAATTATTTCGCACAAACCCCGCTTACGGAAATGTTTAGACACGTAATAACTTCGACGGTGTAAGGATCCAACTAAGTATTTTAGTGGGTAATAATTTGTTCTGCAATGTTTAGTAAAGGGGAAAATTGTTTTTACTAAACTACCTATTGGTTTTTCCTCATTGTTAGTACAGTCGTTTGCAATAAGTTTTTAATAAATACGGGAGATAATAACAATTATAAAAATGGTCTCGTATACCTACTAGGTACTACTACCAACCAAAGAAAACTCGATATTCGTTTATTAGTGCATATTTTTTAGTCTGTAATATCTGTTTATTATAATGCTGTATTACATTTTTTTGAAACCTAACAGTCACATACCCCACACTAGGATTCACTGTAGCGTGGGTATCAGAAACTACGAGTATCATGGTTCCATAACACCCAGACCCTGAAGAAATATTTGCTGATATATTTTCATGCAAACATTTCTTCCGCAGCGAGAATCGAAGCCTCAGCTAAACAATCGTCCACAACGCCACCGAGGCTGTCGATTTTTTAAGTAAATTAATGCATCTTATTGCAAACGAACAACTAGGTATACCAAATTGTGTATGTATTTTGCATCTATTCGTAGTCAACTTTTTATACATGGTTACCTATATTTCACTGCTAAAACCAGGCGCAGTCGCAGCTTAAAATTTTGGAGGGGGTCACTAATAATAGAGTACCTATGTCGAGTAAATCAGATTTTATTGCACAATACACAACTTTATTGCACACATTATAAAACAAATGGAATATCTACGACTATTTTAATTGACATCGCGGCTAGGGGCAGAAAATTGCTTTTTATATTTTGTAAATTTTTAGATTTTTCAATTTTACGTGTCCCCTGTGACCCCCCCCCCCCCCCCCCCTACGGACCGCTCCTGGCTAAAACAACGTCGAACATTTCCAAGCAATTCAGTAGTCCATTTCGTTTCAGCAACTCATTTCGTTTTTAGGCACTCCCTGATTGAAAGGCTATCAGGGAGTAGTAGGTAAGTAGGCGCAGACCGTCGACGGCTGACCTGACGCGATCTCTCGTTTTAGCTGCTCCGAAATATCTCCCGGGATCGATACTATTCCGGGTTAGAGAGAATAACCTCTGGATGTAGGTAGGTACTTAGTACAGCCGGCTGCACTTAGATGTTGCAGTTAAAACTCTTACCCCCGAATACTCAAACGCGACTCAGAATTGAGCACGTCTCAACTCACGGTTTTTTGACAGTTTCTGATGAAAATTTGTCAAAAAATCATCATTTGAGACGTGCTTAACTTTGAGATGCGTTTGATTATTCGGGGGTTAACCAGTCAAAAGTACTTTTAACCACTAGAACATCAGTCAAAATTACTTTTAAATACCTACATAATTATCACGCCCGTATCCCTAACGGGGTGGGCAGATCAACAAGTAATCATAAGAAAACTTGCAGCCACTTCTGATCCAAGACTCCCACGATGGATATGGTAGACCATGGTGACAGATGATCAGCCCATCGCCCATACATAGAGGTGTAAATTACTTTTAGCTGGTTATATATACATGGCGAAATATGCATGCTAAGCTGTATTTTTACGATGTTTTCCCCCATAACTGACCACGACCGTACTGTGGAGTAAGCTGAGAGGATATGCTAGGTAAAGTCAAAGTCAAAGTATAGGTTATTATTAAATGTAGGTACCTATTTATTGCAGAAATACATGTGTAAAAGATATTGGGCAGCATAGTGCTTAGGTACATTAGTATCACATTCTCTGCCTAGTTTTAAGTAAAGTGCCGACTAATCTATTTGATACGTCCATTGCTATTCAAGATATTTCTATTCCAAAAGCTAGTTAGTTCCAGCAAGAACGTCTTACAGGTGTATTCCACGTTCCTTATGAATCATGTCGGTTTATTTGCTGTTAGCCGGCGATGCCTTATCCGGAATAGGGGCGTACGATCGTTTTATTTGTCCGATTGTAGGTACGAATTTACTGTTGACTCTGGGGATTTTTGTTGCGTTTAAAGTAACAGCTGAAAATATGATTAATGCCCGGTTTTAAATTCAACTAACGGAGGACAGATCATGAGAGAGGACAGGAGATCGTTAATTGCTATAGAAACGTTTTTTTCTGTCAAAAACTGTATGGCGCTTTTTGACAGATAACAACGTTGCTATGTTAATGAACAATACACCGTTTGTGCGAAAGAAATCGGCCTATAAATTTTCGCTGTGTCTTACAAGCGTCATGTAAGCAAGAGTACTTTCTGTGAGGAATGTAACTTCCATTAGCAACTTTCATCGAGAGCCTTAAGTAAGTTTAATTCAGGAACTGTCCACAACTCCGAGATTGATGAACTCGCGACGTGCCAAAAACAAAGTTATGGCTAACGATTACTAATGATACCATCTAGGCCGGAGATGGTAGACTGCAGTATTTTTCATCTTTCACGCTTTCGAAAAGTTGACGTTTCACAAGTTGACGATTTCAGTAAATTATAATAAGACGCAATGTTCACCTTAAGTTTTCTTTTTCCTAAAAACTTCATCTTCCGACTGCGACCTCCGGGAGTTGAATTTCGGATTTTTTTTCTTAGTTCTATGAGAACTAAGGCCTTTTATCATATATAGTAGGTGATTTATACAGCGTCAGGAGGCAACTTTTACATTCACAAACGGGACGTTGTAGTGTCCGGTACCAATTAAGATGGAGTAGGCTTGCCCAACACCTATTCCATCCTCTTAGCTTAGTCGGCCTTGTCCATAGGAAAGACATGGTCAATACGTGCGGAGCTGACTAGGCCGCGGGTTTCCTCACGATGTTTTCCTTCACCATTTGAGAGTACTGGTATAGCGCACATACATTTTTCGCACAGAAAAATACATTGGTACACGACCGGGTTTAAACCCACGACCTTAGGATCGAAAGGCGGGGTCACTACCAACTAGACCACCAGTGCTCTCAGTCATCAGTGCTATGAGAGGAATATACCTTTCAAGTTTCATGCTTTTACGAATTATGGTTTAGGCTGAACTTTGATTGTCAGTCAGTAACGTAAGAGTTTTATATATTTAGAAAGAAGAAATGTTAAGTAGAAAATGAACCTGACATGTGAATTAAAATATTATTCATTAATTAATCCTCAAATAAATTACAAAGGGTATCATACCCATAGGACAAAAGGGACACAGTAAATACCTATTACTAATTCAGATCGCTATCACTGGTAAGACCCTTCGGGTATTAGAGTACCCTTTGCCATAGAACCTTTAGAGGACCTACAGTCACCTGTGACAGCAGTCAGCACAATGGACACCCTGTCCCTTTCCCCTCCCTCCTCCCGACACCCTTGGGGTGGGGGTAGCTGCATCGCTGTCGCAAAAATACCTGAAATTTTGATGTTCCACGTTTTCAGCTTTTCGGGCATTGTTAGGCAACATTTTCATGAGCCGTGGATTTATGAAGTGGAAAACGTCGATTTAGTTACGCTCTCGGTATTTGGGCCGATAACAAGTACTTACACACACGTGAATCAGAACCTGGCTTTCATAGATCTGATTTTATTACAAAAAATGAAAAAAAAAAAAATTTGGAGTACCTACCTACCTACTAACAGAACTGTACCTAACTCGAAAGTGTCACCAGTACTTTCAAATCAGTGTGGTGAAGAATTAAAGTCTTGGTAACCATATCTTATCAAAACATTTTTATACAAGTACCTAGTGTAGATACTGGCACGATAATAGTCCTTTTATGGAACGGTCTACTGTGTTGGAACTTTAAGAGGCCTCCATAATTATACGATCGCGTCTAGACCGATTTCAAATCGAATTGAAAGAGATGGCGCTACGGATTTCGGAACTGACAGAGTGAGATCGCAAAACATTTGAATCAATTATTCCGCCAAATCAATAAAATCATTTTCTTTTTACACAGTTAATATATAACTAACTACAGAGTTCTATATCGATTTTGGTGAGCAAAATCCGCTATTGCACACTCTTAAGAAACAACCAGTGGCACGAATAGAAGGAAGCAGTGGGAGATCCACAAAAAAACCTAGGTACCTAATCTAATACCTCTGCATTTTGGTGAACTTCACGGAACAGAATCGGTGATCCTCAAATCAGTGATCTACAAATCGGTGCGCTCCACGGAATACCTCAATTTATTATGTAGGACACTTTGCGCCACTCCTTTAGGATTACGATTTGATATTCAACAACAGATTCAAGCGATACTTTCAGAAAATCCATTTATTTATTACAATGAGAGCAAACAAAATACTAATGGCATATAATGCCGAAAATAATACACTTAGCCTGGAGACAACATGAAAGCAAATAACTTACTGAAAAGGTCAGACCTGTTAAAATAATAATATCAGTTATAACAAGATACATTATGATCTATTAGGTCCCATATTTGTATCCGAAGTTTTTCAATGTTGATGTCAAAAATGTGTATTGAAGCTTTTCAATCACATGCCTTGGCATAAATCAGCCGAGTGTCTGAGAATTCTTATCATAGGGTATATTCATCTAAATCAGAGGTTCCCAGACTTTTTTTCTCATAGACTACTTTCAGAATTTAGCTGGTTCCGGTGAACCCCCTGCAGCTACATTTCTACCATATTCCCAAAACTCGACAAAAAATGTGAAGATTACATCTAACTATGTTTGCGTTCCGGCTGAGTTCCAACCACGAACGGGGAGTTTTCTAACTGAAATTAATGAAATGGAATATGCAAGTTTTTACAAGTAACAGTCGCTGAGCTTCTTAAAATATTATCGACCTACATTGATAGTTAAAGTCAAGCCAACATTTTAATTCTTCGCTATCGAAAGCAGATAAATTTTCGTGGAATTGTAAACCTCCATTTTTTTGTCACGCCAACGCTGACCCCCGTCGATTCTCCCGTGGACCCCTGGGGGTCCACCTGGACCACTTTGGGAACTACTGATCTAAATAATATAGAACTATTATCTGACTATCTGACTGACTAGCGAGCAACGCAAAGCCTAAACCAAAACCCCTAGAATCGTGAAGCTTGGACGGTATATTCCTTTTATGGTGTACCGAGAGGTAAGAAAGGAATTTGTTGTATGAAAAAAATCTCAACGCGGAAAAAATCGTAGCACTAGTATCCCTAAGCATCTTTAACCACTAAAGCCATTCCTTTACCGAACCGTTGTTTTGGCACAAACAATGCAAAGCAAAGTCCTGTCGAAAGATTGTTAAAGGAGATATTTCACAAATGTATGGAACCTAGGCCTGTTCCGTACACTTGTGTAAACATAGTTAATTACATGTTAAACCTTTTCACATTGTATGTTTCTTATTATTTTTCACAAAACATTAAACAATATGGCGGGACGGTATTGATTAAAACACTTTGACAGCGGCTGACTTTAACAAGTAGGTAAAATGGCTGCATTTCCGTAAAAGTTTTCAAGTAGGTAAAAGCTGTCAAAATACTTAACTGATAATGGCAGCTACGAATGTAACCACTGTAAAAAGTCTTCGCATTTTAAACATTTCTCTGCAAATAATTGTGCTTAAAATTAAAGTTGGAGTACCTATTTCTTCGAAATTCAATGATTTCTTTTCTATTTTTCTGTTTGGTGTACATAGACCATGCCTGTTATGAAACATCTCCATATTCGCTTTAGTTTTTCTGACGGTCCGTTTGAACGGGATAGTGGGCAGAGAACCTAAAATTTTATTTTAACAAAAATATACACAATATAGGCAGTGTTGAAGGTTGTGTATCTACAGCAGTTTTCCTTCGAAGTTGAAAATATTTCTTCGTAAGATGGTAGAAACGATAACAAGTTTGTAGGTCAAACAGTTTAGAAATCGCAAGGGTGCGGGATTGCTAACGACTTGGTGAACTTATATCTTGGAAGCGTAAGACTGATACAAAATTATGTAAGACTAGGTTTCGCCAGAGGCTTCGCTCTCGTGGTAAATGAATAAAATGTAGCCTGTGCACTCCCCAACCCTTTAAATATATCTGTACAAAAAAACATGTCCATCCTTTGCCCCGTTGCTGCGTGTAAAGACATACCTCATTCACAAACACCCTAGCACATTTATAAATATTATTATTAGGGACTATAACGACGAAATATATGCATATGTAGATACAAAATGATAAATTCGAAAGTGAGGATGTCTGTTTGTGCCTCATTACGGCGTAATGACTGAATATCTTTTATGCTGGCATCACGTGAGCGAAATCCTAAACTGCGGAACTCTAAAACTCTTAAAGAACATGACTAGGACACAGATTAAATGATAGTTACTACGACCGGACAATGAAACGTCAGATGGTCAGGGGTCAGCTTGCATTGAGAGATGGGATCAGGGGCTCGCGCACGCGCGTTTTCCAAGACGTTATCGTTTGATACTTCCTGAAAACGTGAATTCTTTAGTTTGTATAGGAATATGATCCTTGTGTGAATAAAATCACAAATCACTATTGATTTTCTTCGGTGAAGAAAATAGTTGCTATAGACGGCTGGTTGTTTTACAAATAGGTTCATTTAATAGATAAATAGAGTATTTTTAAGGATACAAGGTGTGTGTAAGCTGGATGCGAACATACCTAAGCAAAGTTGAAAAAATATATTTTATTTCTCTACAATTGTGCTGTTTTCTCTAAATATGTACCTAGGTGAATACAAGGTATGAGGGCTGTGACAAGTCCCAAGGTGATTAATCTTTCGGACGATAAATAAATACAACAATGTATAAAACTACCCGTAGTAACAAGTTTTGATAAACCTGAAGCAAAGTGCATCCATAGAGATCTGAGAACGTTCTTCCGGAGGTTCTAACCTGGCCGGCTGTTCAGAGTAACATTTTAAAGAATAAAAAACTCGACTGCGTAGAATTTAGGTAGCATAGTAGGTCTGACATATTTGATTTTGTCACTCATGATGATGATGATGATGAATCTTACATCTTAGTTAATTGAAAATGGCTCCCTAAAGCAGCTATATTGAATTTATACATTTTAGTTTCAAAAAAGTTTCGCAAGCTCCTATAACACTTTCGTAATCTAGATGAATCCGATAACATCTCATTTTTCAAAATTCGTTCAGCCGTTTCGGCTACAGATGCAGCCAAAATAATAAATTGAAAATGGCTTCTTACAGCCGCCATATTAAAAATAAATATATTGGATTTTTTGACACTTTAGCCAATGATACTTTCGTCGTCCAGACGAATCCAACGACCCCTCACTTGATAAAATCCGTTCAGCCGTTTGGACTAGAGCTTCAACCAAGGAATGCACATACCCACCTATACACATGTATACACCTCAAATAACCTCCTTTTTCGCAGTCTGGCAAAAAAAATGTCATAATACATACTCGTACCTAGACTTATTTGTCTCTTCCAACTCAAATCCTCGCGTTTGATAGATAAAACTCGGACTCTGGCAGCAAAGGGTTTACCCGGCTATCTCACTTAATTCTCTCAAATTCACTAATTTACAATCCACGAATGAATATTTAATAGTAAACTTGGAATAGGTCGTAGATCGCCCGGCAGATTAACCTAAGAACTCGGGTTATTTCTTATGCAGGCTCTTTATGTTACTCCTGCTAATTTTGGACTTCATTTTGTTTAAAATGGTTAGTATACATATTTGATAATTTGTAAGGTCATTGCGATTATCTTTGATTTATTTATGAATTATGAAAACTTTCTTAGTTAATGTTTTGTACAGGCACTCTACAATTACCAGTATTTCCCTCTGTAGACATTTCATTAGCTTGATTGTTCTAACCGTACTTTATTAATTCCATTATCAACATGGAAATACAAATATGGAGCATTTTTCCGAATTCGACGTAGTACGCCGGGGCTGGAGGGGCATGCGGGGTGGGGCGGGGAGCGGGGAGGCACGCAGCCTCCTCCCGGCAACGATTACTGATTAGTGTGGCTGTGGCGGCGCGAGTGGGGGGTCGCTTGCTCGCAACATGCCGCCGCCGGTTCCGAACCCCACGACCCTTCAATGAACTCGCGAGTCTTATTCCCTTACGAGTAATGACTGTGGACTCCAGCCCCCGGGCAAGTGACGAGCGATCAGCTGATCAGCCGGCAGACATGCCTCACATGTGCTTCTACTACACGCGTACCTACTACGTTTGTGCGATCATGTATATGAATGTATTCGGTGGTTGACTGGTATTTTTCGGTGAATGTGCGGTGTTCTACTACGGTGGTTCTAGGTGAGTAATTCTTTACTTTGATCGTGAAATTGCGATTGATAACTCGAATCTACCATAGGAAAATAAGCAGTTTTCATTTATAAATTGATGAGGATTTCGTTACATGCAGTGCAATAACCTTTTCAATCTGAAAGCGCAACGCCGAATAAGCCTCTTTTAAAACAATTTACAGTTTCAATGTGGACTACTTAGCTTGGGTTAGTTAGGTTTAGGGAAAAGGCCTAATTAGTACGAACAGTGCCTTTAGTCCATGCACTCGTTTATGTCTTTACTATGCGCATTTATAAGTTCGTAGCTGTTCGTAGCACTTTGTAGCACGAAGTTGTATTTTTCTAGTTCCCTGTTTACATAATAATATTAGGTATAACGTGTTGCCAAGATTTGTGCCGTACATAATTTAGTAAGCTCGTAGCTCGGAGCTACGACACAGCTACGGTGTTAAGGCTGCTTAAGTAGCTACGCGTGGTTTTCACCTGTTAGGGAGAATCATATTTTATTCATCTACATAGTTAATCCGATAAACATTACCATTAGAAAAAAAAAAACTTTAATTTTACGCGACAAAGCAAAGGAAGATTATCCTTATTATATTATAGATTTGTACAGTGAATGCACATAAAACAGAGTATCAAGTAGCAAATCTGATAGTACTGATCCGTTTTCCGCAAAGAATATGCTTAGTATTTGCTTGGTAAATTCACCACGTGTTTGGGATTGGCGAAATCGTGTAGACGGATTATATAAACTTACTGCGACACTAGACACAATATATTTCCTCATTCTATTCCTACTATATTATAAATGTGAAAGTTTGTGAGGATGTTTGTATGTTTGTGCCTCAATCACGCCTAAACAACTGAACAGATTTGAATGAAACTTGGAATATACATGGTACATGTGTTGGATTAACATATAAGCTAATTTTCATCCGGGTACCACGCGGGCGAAGCCGCTGGTGGCAGCTAATGTGAATTAAATAAATAAATCATAATCTATTTTCTTAGAGTCCCCACGGCCTAGATTCACAACCACGCAGTTTCCGATATTTTAGTAGCAACTATCGAAGATTATGTTCTTCAAAGCTTATGTCTGAGCTTAATGGATCAACTTGTCTGCCATGTCTTGTATCTATTATTACGTAAGATCACAGATTGAAACTGTCAGCAAGCAAGTTGCAATAAACTTGCTTCAAAATATCTGCCTCATGACTCTAGTTCAGATCTTAAGATTAATGCTCTAAGTAAATACATAATTCAGACGATTCTCTACGCATTTTCGGGGTACGAGGCAAGACTTGATTTTAACATCGTACAAAAAAATGTAATTACTGATGGCTTAGTGATAGTGGCCCCGACTTCCCAATGGATATTTCTGTAAACCAAAAAATATTTCGATGGTCCCTATTAACAATGTCGGATATACTTTTTTACCATTTTTTACCGGCGGCGCGCCAGTTCCTTCAGTACCCACAATGTTGCGGGGATAAAGTTATAACTACCGACTATATTAACAAAAAACTGGCGAAATAATCATGATTTTCAATAAGACAAAATATTGTACACCATAGAATTTTTTGGATCCTATTTATATAAGAAAGTGAATATTGGTAAAAATGCATATCCGACATTGTTAATAGGGACCATCGATTTGTGTTATGTCAGTACTCTCAAACGGTAAAGGAAAACATCGTAGAACTGAACATGTGTCAAGTGTATTCGAGGCTCATTGTACCCCTTCAGCACACTGGTTCGGAAGAACTTGTGACGCGTACACACTACGCACCGCGCACGGCTCTTGGACGGCTCAGAATATAACTTGCGCAATTCGCACGAACCGCATATAAAAACGTCCAAAACTGTTCCTAAGATGCACGCGAACAGTGCAGGTCGTGTTCGCGAGGAGACAATATAACTTGCACGCCAACCTGTTCGCGAACGAATCGTCTGCACCTCCAAAGGTGTTCTTTACCATGTCTCTTGATGCGTAAATCGCGCAGTTCGTGCGCGTACACAGATGTGGATCCTACTTAAGGGCCGATTTCATCATTCAAACTGAACGGCATATAGCTAAAATGAGTCAAGAACTGTCAAATTGTATGAAAACTGTTAACAGTTATTGAACTCAGTTTCGATTCTAAACGCCATTCAGTTTCAATGGTGAAATCAGACCTAAGTGTTCTGACTTAAATGTAAACTAAAATATATAACTTTGCTTTATAAAAGATACACTTTAGAAGATAAACATCTGATAAATAAGAGTTTTGTCGCGAACAGTTCCTATAATCTAATCTCACCCAGACGATATGCTCCAGTCAGAATATAAGGAAAATTGAAACGAAGAACATGAAATATTGAAGATAAACAGCGCGCCGGCTGCTGCTAAAAATACAGCCTCATAAAGAAATGGCACTGCTTGGATTTACAGAGGTTGCGGCTTCATCCAAAAAGCCGGAAATATTAAATAAATAATAATAACACCCAACAGTCCCATACATAGTCCTGACCACACTAGAATTCCCTGTATCAGAAACTACGAGTACCATGGTACCACAACACCCAGACCCGGAAACCGCGCCTTTTGCGTCTTAGCCAAGCAATCGCCTGCCACGCCACCGAAGCCGTCATATTGCATCTCGTGGCGTTGCTTGCTTAGACGTTCTTGATTGATCGTTGAAGTTAAGCAACGTTACGCGCGGTCACAATTGGGATGGGTGACCGCAAGTGGCATTAAGAGCTGAGCGCTTCCGTGCTTCGGAGGGCACGTTAAGTTGTCGGTCCCGGCTTTTAAGCCGTTAAGCCAAGACGGAGGCCTTTAGGCGGTCTAAAAACTCCGTCACAAGAGTTGGCCACTAGCTCATACGAACTTACTTACTTTATTAATACACCCAACAGTCATACATTTTTCTGACCCTACACTGAGATTCCCCAGTATCATAAACTACAAGTACCATGGTACGTACCATAATACCAAAACCCGACCCTGCCTTCCGATCCTTAGGTCGTGGGTACAAATCCGCACGTGGATTTTTCTGTATGTGTGCTACCAGTACTCTCAAAGGAAAACATCATGAGGAATCTGGCAAGTCATAAAACCTAAGAAGTTCTAAAACATGTGTGAAGGGCACGAATGGAGCCTTTGCGGCATATTTAAATCCTTTCACCACACTGGTTCGAAAGAACTAGTGACACGACCAGATACAACCAAGACCTAGAAGGAATATTTGTAGAAAATGCAAACATCGCAGCGAGAATCGAAGATGTATTTCTCTTTGTCGTATCCCAAATTTAATATCCTCATTTTTCTCTAATGGTACTTACTAAGGATACAAAGTTGTGTCACTTGTACCATCAATACAAATCAATGGTACTACTGACACAAAGGCAATAGTGTAGCAGCAGGAGAAGAGGGATATTTCATATTTGTTATAATTCTGGCCGGATATCCGGCAACTCTATTATCAAGGAAGAAAATTCTCTGCAGATTTTCCTTTTTCTGAAAAAGAATAAAAATGTTATCGCTATTGAAGAATAAGGTTGTAATGCCTACTTTGTACTTTATCCTGATTAAAATTTGGTTTGTACACAAGTGACAGAGACATTGTTTGGAAGTGACGCCGAAGTTTTCAATACGAGTACTTTGTAATCTCTCCATACACAAGACCACGTCGTGTATTTATAATGCGTTCAGTTTTTTTTAAACAAACTTCATCTGCCAGTAGCATTATGTCGTATTTGATATTCGGGAATTCTTTTTTAGTTCAACCGGACATCATAAGAGGAATATACTCTCCAATTTTATGCTTCTTGGACTTTGAGCGGTTCTGTGATTGTTTGTTAGTCAGTAACGTAATAGTTTCATATATTTACAGTTTGATGCAAACATTTCTCGGGTATCGAACCTGTACTTTCACGTCTCAGAAGGGCACTGGCCCATCATGCCACTGAGTTCGTCCAAGTCGAGTAATCCTTTGCATAGTTAGCTGCCCTATTGGGGTGGGCAAAGCCACAAGTTATCACAAGAAAACTTTCAGCCTCAAAGTCCCAGATGGATATGGTGAACCATGGTGACAGGTGATCAACGCATCGCCCATATAGGTGGTCCATTGTGTTAGAGAGGATGAATTTAGCGTGAACTTATAATAAATAGGATGATCTGATCACATGACCGGAGAGCGAGGGATAATTGGCTGGCATTAGTGGCGGTTGGCCAGGACTTTGACTTATCAAAGCGTCCAGTCAGCATTGTTTGCTTCACAACCAAGACTTTCACGTCATTACGGAGATTATGTACTCAATTTGTAGTAATCATAAGTTCCTTTCTGTTATCTCACACAATATTTGACTATTATTTTGACGGCCTCGGTGGCGTGGCGGGCGATTGCTCGGCAGAGTCGCGAGAGGCGCGCGTTCGATTCCCACTGCGGAAGAAATGTTTGCATGTCCCATGATACCCACGACACAGGGAATCCTAGTGTGGGGTCAGGACTATGTATGTGACTGTTAGGTATTATTTATATGAGCCAGACTATTAGAGCCATTTCATTGAATATTTTTCAAACCTATAATATAATCTTTAACCTACAAAAAATATTCAGGTAAGACTGGTGATACGTAAGGATGGGGAAGGGATAATTGGCTGGGGCCATGAGTACGTGAAAGTATGGTGTCAGCATACCCTTAGAACCTCTACAGTCCGCTGAGTCAGTAGTCAGTAACTTTCTGTTGCCCAAACAATGAATAATGTTCTTGCTATCTATTCATTTAGCTATTTTCATTGACGTGAAAGTTGGTTAGTCTTGTTACGTTTTACCCAACATAAATTAACGAATAAATAAAACATTCTGAACGATAAATAATAAAATCAAATTAGAATAATAGTTTAAAATCATACTTTTATAAAACAAATTTACTTTTACACATGCGCAATAATAATCATCGTAGGTACATACTGTGTATTTATAAGAAATGATTTTTTTTTATGAAACATACTATTATTATTAAATCTTTGGACTGGGTGGAACAATTTGTTGGGGCTTCAGGAATGCGCCATTTAAATCTGGATCTCGCTATTTCAACGTTCCAAACGAAATCAAAAAACGTTCCTTTGACAGTCCATGGACGTGAATGCTTTGTTACGCGCATTTCGTATTGGACAATTTTTTGACAGCGCCATTGTCCTTCTGTTTTTTTAACGAGTCAGCTTAGAAAATGTAAACTGCCAACAGTTGCTGACAACACAGATTTTAAACGAACAACGATTGTAGTTTTAATAAAAAAAATATGAAGGGCGACTTTGTTCGTGCTATCATCCCTCTGCATCCTCTAGGATTTGAATTTAAAAGAAGAACATAAGAGAACATACCCTCCAAGTTTCTAGCTTCTAGGACTTTGGTTTAGTCTGTAGTTGATTGTCAGTCAGATAGTCAGTAACGTAGTTTTATATTTTGATACGTTTATTATCTACTCTAAGTGGAATCGTTGCAACACAGCTTCTTTTTAGGTCGTTGTCTTATTGGACGTGTCGAGTCAGCATCTCCCAGTCCACTTACGAGCAGCTCCCTTATTCTCGAAGAAGCTGGTTTAGCTTGCGGCATGTACCTTTTCATCTAATGCATTGTCAGCTTATTTTCTTTAGAGTTTTACAATTTTGACATATTTTGCTTACTCTGATGAAGGCTCGACTTCTTTGAAAATAAAGGAGTCCGTATTCGTTAACATTGTGTGAAAACCAGTACCACTTTTAAGCAAAACAAAATGAATATTGGTCGTATTATTTATCTACATAAATTAAATGTAACTGATCCCGGTCTTTATCTCCCCCTATATATAGAAACAGGAGTGAATTATACGTAGGTTGTATGTGATATTGACTTAAATTTAATTTACTATTTTAGTAAAGCTGATTCTTACTTAATATGAAAAAACATTGTTAGCTACATTGAAAAACAAAAGCACTTTTATTTAGTACAAAATGGGAGAGCTTCAATTATTTATTTACTCTAGGTACTACACAACACATTTCATCCGTATCTCCAGGGAATAGAGTATAATTCAGCGTGCAACTACGACTATAAACAACGAAAGTACGTAGATAAAGGAGCTCACGAGCTTAAAATGTTGTAAATCAACGTTTTTTGACTTCATAGAATTTATTTTGCTCAACTACCCCTTTTGGGACAAAGGCAATGAAAAATTTCGCAAACATCGTGGAAATCCTTCGTTCATTAAAATAAAAAAATGGGTCAAGTGGGAAATGGGTGCGAACGACCCGGGTTCCGTACCTACCAGCCCACTCTAAATCGGTGAATCAAAGCTATATCGTGTTTCCCCTTACCGCCGTGTTTCACACATGATACGGTTTTGAATGTTGATTAGATTGAGATTTTATGGCTTTCATAAAAATCCCTTTATAATGTTAATAAAATCCCTTTGCGATGGACATAATGGATTAAAAAACATGTTTATTTACAACTCACGTCGATGCGATTTGATAACGAAATAAAATTGAGATTATTATGTCCATGAATATTGAAGAAAATTTATGAATAGTGTAAGGTTGCTACCTAGGACCATGGCCACGTCTTCGATTTTCGGAAACAAGACTATAAAAATATAAAATATCTACGGTACAAAATTATGATGGAAAACATACTACAGATTCTAGAGTAGAGCACAGAGCTTTGTTACTCACTTGAAAATAAGCTTTCTGTTACTTTTATAGTTTTGACGACTTTTAGTAACTTTTGACATCAAAACGCAACTCAATTGACGTCAATAACTCGAATGTTTGTGCCTGTGCCTCAGAACAATAAAAACAACTTTTTTTATATAGGTAGGTATTTATTTCGTTTCTACATAATCGATCGTATTACGAGTATTTTCAACTGCCTTTATTCTGAAAGGCTAAATTTGTTTGTAAGGGGTAGGTAATCTCAGTCAAACTGAACTGAACCGATTCTGACTCTCTGAAACTCTTCACTGTACAAAGCTACACTATCCTTGAGTGCCGTAGGCTATATTTTTCTCTAAGCGAGTCAGCATTTTGGTGAGTGTACACCGTTTGCCTAGAACTGAACATTTTTGACGGATTCGGCTGAGATGCAAGGCGCGGATTCGATTACTATTGCGAAAGAAATGTTTGCACATTCTGCTTGATAATTCTTCCAGTTCTGGGTGTTGTGGTAACCATAGTATCGTTGTTTCTGATACGCACGATGCAGGGTATTCTAATGAAGGGTTCGGACTACGTATGTGACTGTTGGGTGTTCAAAAAAAGTTTACTTTTATTACTTGGCAATAAATTACTTTTATTACTTTCTGAAGCCGCGCGGGTTCTTCTTGTTGAGCAGAACAGAAGTACTGCATCTAAATAAACATAGCGAGCCTAATGTAATCTTAATAACCTAAACTTATGCTACAATAGTAAAGTGAGAGAAATGGGTTAGTAGGTACCCATTAATCTGAAATATTAATGCGGAGTCGAGTTCCCAACTACTTATACTTAGCTACCGTTGTCTTAGTTTCTTAGCCAAACTGTGCCATCAAAAGACGACCATCATTGTATCGTATAAAAAGTAATCACCAATTCGCACTTTAATTATTCCCTATTTACTTATCTAGTATCTATGATATAATTTTATTAAAGAAGAACTAACCTACTAAATTGTATAAAAATGAACCTAACTTCGGGAGCAATACATTCTAGTGGAACGTGTTTTTATACAAAATTCATCTTTGCGCTCTTCAGAAGTTGAATATAGGGAATTCCTTTCTCAGTGTAAAAAAACACCATATTAGAAATATAGCTTCCAAGTTTCATTCTATTTACATTTTTATTGGCATAATATTTCCCATCCATTTGAGTGGTCTGTCATCTAATGCCGAGGAACGTCTGATCGCTCACGACCGGTTAGAAAACCAAGACTTACCTATACTAAGCTCCGTGCAAGTAAATAACTAAGTTGAAGGTAGCTAGCTAACCGTCAGAAACAGCTGATGTTGAGTGAGTTTAGTTGGAAACTTGCGCAGGTATGACTTTTCTTATTTGATGTTCCCTGATATGGGTCTGATGGAAAACAAATAACACTGCCAGAGATATGGATTTCTAGACATATTGTGAATTCTATGATAGCTTTTTTGGAATATTATTTTAAGGAGTTTAATGAACCATAGACAGATGTTAAGAATGCAAAATGAACAAGTTAGAAATCGATTTAGTTAGTCTGAAGAGAAACAACAAATTAAAATAAAAACAGCACATAGGTACCGAATTTAAAAATAAATATTAGTATTTGACTTTATTATTTTATTGTTTAGTATTTTACCTATTGAAAATTTAATAAAACAGCTTTGTGAAATTGACTACAATACATTCGCACGTACCTACCTACTAACCACTTTAAAGAACAAATGATTCGAGCACAATGCACCAACAATTAATACGGCGTTCATAGAACAAATAGCTTGCCTAAATATAAAGGGTGTATTTGAATAGAAGACACTTCACAGCGTCGCGTCAGCATCACGTTTCAAGATGGCAGACACGACCGCCACTTTAGCCGGGAACGTGACAGAAATTACCCAAAATACCTATTTAATTGTAGACGTGGTCACTATCTGTTGGGTTCGTTGCCTAATTTGTATGTAGCGAGTGGCCCAAATGTGTCCAACTACTTTAGTGATATAGCTTAAGATGACCAAGCAGACGTAGGCAAGTGAGTAGTTTCAGTTTATATCGATGTTTGTTCAAGGGTTATAATATTCTTAAGTCAAATTTTTTTGAGAAGTTTACGGAACCCTAGAAATTACCACCAAACTAAAACTGATATTTTCACACTTTTTAAAAGCAGTGTGTGAAAATTACTTTGATTTAATTATAGTTTTTTTAAAGTAAGGGTCCAGTTGTGTGCCTAAACACACCCAGAGGTAAACAGAAGGCTTATCGTAATAGCCATAACAAATATTTATATATTGTACATGGTCCACCATATCCATCTTGGGACTTTGAATCAGGAGTAGCTGGAAGTTTTCTTATGATTACTTGTCCCACCCCATTAGGGGTACGGGCTTGATAATAATGTGAATATATGTACCTATTCAAGTTATCTAAAAATTTCCAAGGGTAAATTATGTTACTCATATTTACAATTTCTTGAGTTACGAGTACCTTCTGTAGAAAAGTAATATTTCAATTTCTAAGGTTACTTTCTACAGAATAAAATGAGCAATGCTCTCCCAGCAAGAGATAAATAAGCAAGTGAAACCCTCAAGGAGAATTTGTTACTTACAGACGTGAATGGAAAGCGTGGCTTCAGCTATAAGCTCTCGGATTGAAAGGACTGAACGAGTGGCAAAGGACGTCCTATTTATTGTGAACGAAACGAATGGAAAAAGTAAACTAGGAGCCATTAGAGTATATTGGACTAGTCAACAAGAAGCTAGAAAAAGTTATTGCCCAACGGATGCATCATAAGGAAAATTATTAGGTAAACATTGTAGGGTATTCGATATTTTATACTATAACTTAGTTGGTAGTATCTCTAACTTGTGGTAAGTAGTAATGTTTTAAAACGATTTATTACTAAAATAAAAATAGCCCATCATACTATTATTACCATCATCTTCCTGCCCTTATCTTTATCTCTTTTTTATCTCTTTATGTTTATCTTCTTACCCATATCCCTTATCCCACTTACGTGGGGTCGGCACAACATGTATTTTTCGTACTTACTGCCTTTTATCAGTCGTCACCTCAGTATTTACTCCTTTTTTACTCATGTCATCTTTCACGCATTCCATCCATTTTTTCCTATTTTTTCTTTGGTCTACCTCTACTCTTGTATCCTTATAGTTCCTACATATTCTACAGATAGTTGGTTGATACAGGCTTCGCTTAGTTACAATGAAATGTTTTAAAATATATTTACTTTCAATAATTCTGATCAGCGAGGCGATGTGACCATTCAAGCCAAATAAGCAGCTTTGAGAAGAAGAATATTTATAAATGTAAGTTATAAAAGATTGCAGGAAAAACTACGTTCAAGGAAAGTTTTAGGTTATTATTGAATGTTTTTTTCATTACAAAGAGCGAGGCATGAAAAACAAGAAAAAACTTTCAAAGTTCCAAACAGTCAATGAAATAAAAAAGAAATCATTGGAGCTTCGTGAAACAAAGTTACCTACATCTTTTCTTGTATTTCTCATTAAACTGAAAGGTTGGAAAGTTAAACAAAACATAATCAAATAGTAATATAGCCATTTTGTAATAAGTTGTATGCGAAAAAGCTCTGGATTACACAATAGTGTACATAACATTTTTTTCTGTATGTGTCTCCATGCAATGTCTATCTGCATTTTTTACACAAGTCATGTTGGATTAGGGTCCAGTGGAACGTAGGTTAGGTCATTTTAAAATGCCGAGACAGTCTCTTCTAGATTTTTTTAGATCATCTGTTTACTCACATCATCATCATCTTCCTGCCATTATCGCACTCTATGTGGGGTTGGCATAGCATGTATTCTTCTTCCGTCATTTCTGTACTCCTTAACCATGTTATCTTTTACGCAATCCATTCTTACGTCAGAACATTAAGTAGGTACCTATTGTTTTATCGTATAAACATGTATTATGCAATAACTTTATAATTTCTTATTCCTGAAAATAGGGATAATGGCTGTTATCATTTTACTATAATTTATTGGCGCATTAGAGCAAATTGTGAACAATAACCCGAGGCGTATCGTCTTATCGCAGAATCTTAGGCGGAGACTAATAGCCCTAATTATTATGTTTATCGCTATGTAAGCACATACGTAATTATTCTGTGGTGAATTAACAATGAAATAAATGATTAGCTTTATAATAACAACTACTACATGTTTTTGCAAAAAGATTTGTCCGTGAATATTACGATTTATGCCCAGTTCCCATATTTTACTAATGGACGTTGGATTGTTCTTTAATCACAACGTTAAAAACGTTAAATTGATACGTCGAAAAGCGCCACACATTTTTGAAAAAAAAGATTGTCCTATAACAATGAAAGATCCTTCGTCCGTTAGTAGAATATTAGAATTGGGCATTAAAATGAGTCTTTAATCTGATATTCATGTTTTTGACAAACTGAAACTGAATTGTGACCAATCCTAAGAATAGTACTCGTATACCTACATGTACCTAGGTACCCAGCTTCCTCTGAATGTTTTTAAGTTAGGCGCCCGTGAAATCATGTTTTTTTACGGCGAAAATAAAAGTTGGTAACTACGTAATTCCTTATGCCAATTAAGTGCTCTTTCAAGAATGTTCAATTATGGAAATATATTTAAAACATGTTCAGCTCGAGAAAGATTTGGAAATTCACTTAAATCTCGGTTCAAGGCGGAAATGAGCGGGATGTCAGAGCAACCCTTGGATCGAAACCCAAAAATGTATCTTTAGAAAGGAAAAAATCGTTTCACGCATTAATTTTGGTGAAACATGGAGGAAAATCAACCAAGTATTTTACGTGTATTCTTACTTCCATAGCGTACCATCTGTTTTTTTGGGTTACAAGAGTTTTCTTCATTCCCTATGCCCGGTCCCAATATTCAGCGAACGGACAACGGATTTTTCATTATCAAAGCAACGTTGCTTTTCTGACAAAAATATATGACACTTTTCTACAGACAAAAACATAATTAATGATCAGATATCCGTTAGTAGAATAACTGAACACAAGTGAAAGAAGGAGGAGGAACACCTAAAGCTTCAGTAGATTATAAATAATTGGTATAATTATATGCATACATACATATTATCACGCCTGTATCCCTAATGGGGTGGACAGCGCCACAAGTAATCATAAGAAACCTTGCAGTTATTTACATATTTGAATAAAAACATCAAACAAGTTTAGCTACCAACTTTGCTCAAACAATTGGGTTATTTTATTCATGACATCACTCTAGTAAAAAGATTTCCTCCATTTTCAAGAGGGCGAAACCCCATTACATAACCAAGAAAAAACCTTTTCAAGGAAACGTAGAGCTTTTAAATTACATATTGCAACACCTTCGACTTCTGGTAAAAGAACCTTTTGCGTGGAACGAAACGTACGTAGGTACCTACTGGCTTTTTTGAACAAGTTCCATTTCGTAAATAGAGGTCACAATTAGTATAACAAAGATGGAAATGGTAGAAATTACGCGTGGAAATAAAAAAAGTTTAAAATCAGCTAAAAACAAAAGATTTTGAAAAAAAGCCTCACTTTTCTTTAAATAAAAAATATTTTTCTCTTTTTTTTAGTATATTAATCGATGCTACGATTTGTGTACGTAGGTGAAAGTACTATGGTCGAATAAGCTTTTTCCGCTTTTTCCAGTCTATCAGTACTTTGTAACGGTGAAGGAAAACATTAGAAAACCGGCATGTCGACAACTAGTAAGTACGAAGATTATGTGTCAAGTGTAAGATAGAAGCCTTTTTGGAAAAAGTAAATCCTTTCACCACAAACAGAACGGCGCACAAGTATTGTGCGCCGTAGGATCGGAAAGCGGGTTCTCTACCACCAGATCACCAGTGTTTTTTAAAAATTTGTTTCACTTATTATAAGTTGACTAGTTGCATCTTCGGACTAATTCGGTTTTCATACAAATAGTGTGTATAGTGAGAGCTTATTCTGTGCCACGAACAGTAGTACCTACACCACAGAATAAGCTCCAAACAGCTATAGACCTCTTATCAGGCGCGGTCCGAAGGGGGAAGTCACAGGGGACATGACCCCCCCCCCCCCAAATCGTACACGTCAAATTAAAAAATCTTCTAAAAATTTTCTGCTCCTAGCCGCAATGACAATAAAAATAGAAAGATTCCATTTGTTTTATAATGTGTGCAATAAAATTGTGTATTGTGCAATAAAATCTGATTTATTCGACATATTCTATTATTAGTGACCCCCTCCAAAATTTCAGGCTGCGACCGCGCCTGCCTCTTGTGTAAGTAGTTTGATGAGATTCAGGTTGGTAAGACAATACTTAAATACCTCTTCCTCGCAACTCCTCACAAACCACATGAAGGTGAAAACAAGTACGTACCTCGTGCGGTTTCTTCAAAGCTTTGTAACTACAGTAACCAGATTCTGAGTTATTTAATTTAACCTTACTCCAATTTCACTAGAATTGTTTCAGCAAAATTGTTTGATTGTTACATAATAAATGTTTTTAGGCTTCTGATTCACAGTGCGATTCAGAATTCTAAATTACCTAAAGTAAAGTTTGAACCTATATTGTATAGTTATCTCTACTCTACTACAGTTCTTATATTCCAATTCATTTTTGTTTAGTTTTGTAATCTACATTGACAAATAGGTATTTGTGGAAATAATAATAATAACACCCAACAGTCACATACATAGTCCTGACCCCACACTAGGATTCCCTGTGTCGTGGGTATCAGAAACTACGAATACCATGGTACCACAACACTCAGACCCGGAAGAAATATTTACAGAACATGCAAACATTTCTTCCGCAGCGAGAATCGAAGCGCCTCTTGCGTCTCTGCCGAGTAATCGCCCGCCACGCCACTGAGGCCGTCAGTGGCGTAATATAAAAAAGGTCACTACAGCGCAGCGTCCCGTTAGTGTAGAGAAAAGTTGACTCTGTATAAATCATGTAGTACTTGCGCATTATGCATACGGCAAATTGAACGAGATGTTTGGAGTGGACTGTACCTTATCTATTATGCAGCTACGTAGGTAGGTGTAGTAATTTCTTAATGGTCGGATCTTAGTTGGATTTCATTTGGTTGGCTGGCATCAGGAGTGATTTGACAAGGGATGATGAGCGACGCAGTGCCTAAAATTACGACACGCCCGACATCGTTTCCTAATCATACTAATATTATAAAGAGGAAAGATTTTTTGTTTTTTTGTTTCTTTGTAACGAATAGGCTCCGAAACTATTGGACCGATTTCAAAAATTCTTTCACCAATAGAAAGCTACATTATCAGGGACCACTAAAGGCTATAATATATTTTCAAAAAATTTTGGGATCCGTAAGGAAATTGCAATATTGTAACCCAAGGTAGAAAACCCAAAATAGTTTTTGGAACTAAATAATACACGCGTACGAAGTCGCGGGCAACAGCTAGTGTATGTATATTCGTATGAGCTAGTATCCAACTCTAGTGACGGAGTTTTTAGGCCGCCTAAAGGCCTCCGTCATGGCTTCTAAATATATATCTACGACACAACTCAGGTGAAACTGGAACATGGCATATGAAATTGTGTTAAACATTGGTATAGAGATACGATTGACGCAAAACACATTAACAAATAAATTGGTTACTTTAATTGATTATGTTGGGTAAAATCAAAGGTACCTACTTACCAACCTTACTCATGTATGTACTTGCTTTCAGAATTGAAGGACCTATTCAAGGACCTTTAGATAATTGTGTCGTACCTAGCTCGCTTGATATTTGACTACTGTACCCTTTTCAGATCTTCAAGGGCCTAGATCTAGTTCTCTCAAGTGTACCGAAAGATCTCAGAAGATACCAGCGATCTTCTGCGGCTTCACTCGCGTGATACCTTTCAGAAAAATGTGTGTCATAAAATGTGTATTCCGAGTTTCAGTCAAATCCGTCCGTTACGAAGATGAGTGGGAAAAAACATACACACAATTTCCTCACATTTGGGGACTGCAGTCATGAACCTATTTCTTTACTCACTACTTCCACTATTTCAAGGTTCTTTCGAACCAGTGTGGTGAAAGTGCGACTTAAAGCTCCTTTCGAACAGTTGGAGAACAAAAAAGAAAACTCGCAAAAATATCGTTACATTCGCGTTCGTAATACATAATCAATCCACCAATCCGGCACGTCGTAAAAATCTCCACCGATCCCTCTCCAGTATTTCAGCCTACCCGTCCAAATCGTTTTAATTGAATTCAGCTGTGACCGGCATCGTGAGTGCTTCTCCCAAATAGTGCTGCTATTATTTGCCGGTTATGCTCAGAAGACCGCCGGCTATTTTGAAAATAGTAATCAATGAAATATAGTCAAGATCGTAGGCCGTAAGTGGTTGAGGCTAGCACCGGGCCGGGTTGGAAGGTACAAGCAAAGGGATACCTAAACCCAGAAAGGTAAAGAAGGACCTTGGATTGAGGCAAAAACATCGTCACATCCTCACAAACTTTCGCATTTATAATATTAGTAGGAAGTAGGATGGTAGGAAGTAAAATTAGTAGGGTTTCTGTGCTAATTCGTCAGAAACAGTCAGTCGTGGAACCAATCTCAGAGCAAACGTCTATGTTCATTACACCTTTGTGACGCACTTTAAATCCTTTCACCACACTGGTTTGGAAAAACTAGTGGCACGACCAGTTGTATCACACGAAATGTTTCTGGGCGGGAATCAAAACCACAAACTTCAGCACAAAAGCAAGAACGTTGAATCGAATCTAATCTTCGTGTAGTGCTTTTTTCCGAACCTTTTAGGTTCTAAGACATGCCGGTTTCCTCACGATGTTTTCCTTCACCGTTTGAGAGTTCTGGTATAGCGCACATACATTTTTCGAATAGAAAAATCCATTAGTGCACGACCGGATTTGAAGCCACGACCTTAAATCGAAAGGCGGCCCCCACCACTAGATCACTAGTGCATCTTCGTATAGTGCTGAGAAGATCAAAAAGCCGGAAGTTTTAAAAGGTCATAAGGCCTCTGAAGTTGTCAAATGGCCTCCATGTGACAAGGGTCAAGCAATACGAGGGGTGGAACTTCCACAACTTTGGGGATAAAAACTTCGACCTACCTACCTATTAGTTTTATGTAATGTTTATTTGTAAATATGTTGGCAGTTGCTTTCCCTATGGGTGATAGTAAAGTTGTCTAGACGACAGAGACGAGTTAGCTTGAGAACATTATCCGCTGAAAAAATTATAAATCAGCCAATCATAGTAACGTCACAGAATGCAAATTGTTCCGTTGATATCGTATCAAATTGTCCGTCAACTAACAACAACTTATTTTAATTTAAAAGATATTTTCATTCGTTTAAAATGTACATACTTTTGTACACTTATCACTATATTATACCTGTATTATAAAAATCTGACTAAGCTGATCTGATTTTTCGAAATGAAAAATCAATTGGTACACGACAAGGTTTGACAGCTCCGCACGTGTTGACCATGTCTTTCCTGTGGACAAAGCCGACTAAGCTGAGAAGATGGTATACTCTTAGGTGCTGGGCAAGCCTACTCCACCTAAATTCGTCCCTGGTACTACAGCGCTCCGTTAGTGTAGGCAAAAAAGTTGCCTGCTTACGCTGTATAAATCATCTAGTATAGATGGTAAAAGGCCTTAATTTTATAAAAATCAAGCCGGTAAGTTTTGAAACTTTCGAATGCATAAAATTACATAAATTTCACTTCTGCTTTTTCTTTGTTGTTCAAAGGTTAATGAGATTCAGGACAGCTGCTAGCAAAACTGTTACAAAGAAAACTTTGCCCTGGCAAATGTATGCCAAAAGGTTTTGTACACGAATGTATTACAGACGGTTATTCAGTCCGTCAGGTGCAGATGTCGACTCCGAGCGATTAACCCATTTGAGGGCCAGAGCTCACCTACCAGTATGACTAGATCCCCCGACATCCTTACAAAATGTCTTTGGATCCACCTATCTATGCTAGCGCTAGGAGACGCGAGAGGTCGAATAAGCTGGTAGCACTTTGTCGGAAATGGAATGTTTGCGCCAATACTTGAGTATTGGTATAGCTGAAATATTCGAATATTGAAATCCCTCTGGGTTTGGAGACAGATGTATGGAAGTGTGTGTGATCCTAATAATGGTCGTTGACGGACGAAATTTCAAGTACCTAATTAGGAAGGCTCTACGCGCCGCCATACCTACCAACGAAACTCTGGTACTCAACGAAATATGAAATTGTTAATATTCGGAACAATCATTGAAATATTGTTTTCCATTTCAACATTTATGTAGGTAAACTTAATTAAATCTACGTTCTAGTTTATTACAGGGTCCTTGTGCCTTTAGGGTAGACAAGACAGCCATTGTCCGACATTGATATTGATGGCAATCGGCACAAAACACAGTAATTGTGATGTATAGATGAAATGTACGTGTCCGTTTACTTATATTACGCAACACGAGTTACTTGGCGTCGAATTTTGTTTTCGTTGCGGCTGATTCTCGGGTTTGATTTGTGGTATTTTGCAACGTTGATTTCTTGCCTCTTTATTGCTATATGTGATATGAAGATGAAATAGAATTCCACCATTCGTTTTTTAGAACTATTACGACACAACTTTGTTGACTTTTTTTCAGGATCGGGATAAGTACTTATTTCATTGTAATTTTGTTTTGAACCAGTTGCTACTAGTAGGTAGGTGCACAATGTTCAAATATAATTACATAGCCGAAGTTTGAATAAAGTTGGAATTTTGAGCCTATCCATATTCAAATATAATTAGTTAAGATAATGATGATGATGATCATGAAGGTAGGTGCTACTAAGTATAAAAATATGTTTATTTTTTTGGGTGAAATCCAAACATATTTTGTAGGTAGGTCACCTAATAAAGTAGAGCACTATCGCAGACCCCAACTGCAGAATCATAATCATAAATTACAAGCAACAAGTGTTGGTAATGGCGACATTTCAGCCCTAATAGGATCTTTGCTGTCAGTTACCATTAACTTTTCCCGTTATAATTATTTTTTATTTCATTTGCCTTCTGAGGAAGAGAAGTTGGTAATTTGATATTTCTCACTTAAAACGTCTTGTATGCCCGGTTCCAATATTTTCTTAACAGAGGATGGATCTTTCATTGCCAAAAAACAAATAAAGTTTATTATGTGCCAAAAATGAGGTAAGATTAATTTTATCTGTCGAAAAGCGCCATATAATTTTGTCAAAAAACAACGTTGATCTAGGGTAAAGAACAATCTATCGTCAGATCGTCTGTGAGTAGAATATGGAAACAGTGCCTTCGTTAATAAGAGGCCACCACACGATCGCGTCTGGACCGACTTCAATTCGAATTGAAAGAGATAGCGCTACGGATTTCGGGTGTATAAAAATAATAATCTGCCAAATCAAATAATTTAGAAAACTGCAAAATAAAGAAATAGTTATTACCTACCTATCAAAGTAAAAAATAACTGAAAACATAGTAGTTCCCAAGATCTAGATCAAAACATACGCGAAACTTGGATTTTTCAAGTTCTTTTTATGTATTTTTTCAGCTTATCGTGTTTTTACTTTGAGGAACCAAAGAAAAAATCATAAATATTAATGTTCTGTTTGAATAAACACGTTTTATTAACTATAAACAGAGTTCTACGACGATTTTGGTGAGCAAAATCTGCTATTGCACACTCTTAAAGTGATACTTACGTATCCATCTATTCGTATATATCTTATAGATTAATTACCTAGTAGCTAACCTTAGTAAGTACGTAATAACATTCTACCTACAAAGGTTACCTACTTTACCCACGGATTCCAGGAACTGTGTTTTCGGGAAGGCTAGCACTGGTAAAGTATATACTCGTAAAATTAAGCTTTATTTTGCAAATGCTTTGTCCGCCTGTGGGAATGTAACCAGCATTATTGAAACTAAGTACTTCTCTGCTGGACTGGGAGTAAAGAAAAAACATAGAATGCGTCCAGCTGCTTCTCTCCCCGAGTATGTCGTAAAAGTCGACTAAGGGATAGTATCCTCTCCTACATGATGAGATACATTAAGCAAGTATTCCCAAGGAGGGTTGACGTCAGGCAGGCGGCCGGTCATAAAACACCTTAGCCAAAACGCCGACCCCACATAGAGTGGGATAAGGGCAGGAAGATGATGATAATTGTTGAAACTAAGTTGTTGACAAAACGTAATGCGAATAAATAATTTCATCGATCGAAGTACCAACTCATCACAGAACACACGGGTGCTTTTCATTCATTTTGTGCAGCATATAACGTTTGGTTTTTTGAACGGCTTTCAGCGAACTCAGTAAGCTAAATGTGAGCATTTACTACAAGTAAGCGAAAACTATTCGACTAAAGTACCAACGGCGAAAAACAGCGAGTCAAAAATGATGACCTCCCGTCACAAATACATACAGTAGTATCACAACTATTATGCGCCTCGACAAACTTCGTGCTTTGTATGAAAGCCGAATTTGTCCGAATATATAATTAAAATAATAACTGAACCAACTCTTTAACAAAATAAGTATCTACATAATTATTGTAACATCTCTATATTACATTATCATCATCGCGTTAGTTCATATTTCAGAAGCAAGACGAAAATTGCCGAGGCGCACTATATTTGTGGTACTACAGTACCTACATGTTATCACGCCCGTATCATAAGATTTAAAGTCTCATGATGGGTATGGTGAAATATGGTGACAAGTGATCAGCCCATCGCCCATATAGATGGCCCATCTTCTTGGAGAGGATACTATCCTTAGGCAATTTTTACAATATGCTCGGGGAGAGAAGCAGCTGGACGCATGCTATGTTTTTTCTTAACTCCCAGTCCAGCAGAGAAGTTAAGTCCATAATCAAGACATCATCTCTACTAAATTTAAATGAAACAAAGGGTTAGGATTTTACATCCAATCATGCATACCCTTAAATATGGCCTCTGTCAATTTAGGCAGGAACATTCATTATTGACTATCTGAATGGAATACGTCGAAGCTGCGTTGTGTGTGGATAAATATTTGAGCGCGTAGAGCACAGACCCCGCGCTGTCCAGATGGGTATGTTTGACAGATTTAAATCTAAAAAAAACTAAGGCCTTTTACCATCTATAGTAGATGATTTATACAGCGTCAGGAGGCAACTTTTACCTTGACAGAAGGGAGGCTGTAGTGCCCGGGACGAATTAAGATGGAGCAGGCTTGCCCAGCACTCAACAAGTTCAACAATCAAGTCGACTCCAACATGATGAGATACAATAAGCAAGTATTCCCAAGGAGGGTTGACGTCGAGCAGGCGGCCGGTCATAAAACACCTTAGCCAAAACTCTTACAGCATGATCCTTGGGTCATGCTGTGCCGACCCCATATAAAGTGGGATAAGGGCAGGAAGATGATGATGATGATGATGATGTCTTGATTATGGCTATTAGCTCATAATGTCAACATTCAATATCATGTACCATTTTGAACATAATATTATAAAAATAAATACTGCTTAAAGTTATTTATTTTAAAGGCACTTATTTTAACCGATTATGTAAATTTTAAAATTGTGTACCTACGCTATAATTTTCAGTTAACTACTTTTAATGTCCACAGTAGGCAAAAAGATGCCTCTATTTTATACATTTCTTCCTAACGGCACGCATACGAACCGTATAGCATTGAATCAACCGTTGTGATTAGTATTTCGAGGTAGCGGAAACGAAATTATCGAGCCCGAATGAAATTCTAGCACATAGGTACTAGGTGTTCTCGTTAAACATAATAAAAACAGGGTGTGAGTTTACATATCAGCAGCATTGTACACTACAAATATATTTATAAGGCCTTTTACCAGGTGGTAAAAGGTTTCGTAAATCCAACGACACCTCAGTTGCCAAAATCCGCATCCAGCAGTTTGGGCTAAAGCTTCAGCCAAAGGAATACATACATACATACAAACCAAAAACATTACCCTCCTTCGCTGTCGGGTAAAAAACAATTATGGATGCCGTATCCATCATTTATTACAGATTGTTTAGGGGGAATCAGTTATAAGCCTCTTAACCAATGAGTAAAAATACTCACATTTTTGCTCATTGGTTAAGAGGACAATGTTTTTACGTAGTTTTATTACTAACTACATAAAAAATACCACCTGAACATCCTACCCTTATTAGTTCAATAGCCTTTCAAACTTGTGAAGCACCTGTGACAAGTGTTACACAACAACTGTTAGATATGTCGAAAGGTTTCAAGTGGAAGTGAAAAATGTAGTAATAAAAGCGAAGGATGCGGCGGCACGTTGCTTGTTACGTGATGCTCTAGGCACAGCGCTATGTAGAATAGCGCAAATATGTAGCTGCTAGACGAGATGCTATGTGGAATACTGGAAATATGTGCCGGTTTTGCACTTACTTCCCATAGATGAGCGGCAGGTCCAAGTCGAGCGGTCACCGTAGCTATAAAATATCCGATTATATTGAAGACAAAAATGCTTGGGACTGAACAATGCTCCAACTCCTTTAATAAAATATGATTGTAAAGGGATCATTTTCCAAAAAAAATAGCCAAGCGTGGTTTCTTGCCTGTATCTTCCACGCTTGGTCGCGTTACGAACAGGTGTAAATGCAACGTAGATTTAAGACGTGTCCTCCAAGTGATCCCCGTGATTTTATGGAATATTTTTTTTTTACTTTGACTTTGACTTTGTTCTTCTGATAGCTCAAGTCTTAATAAATGTTTTTCTTTCTTACTTTCTTTTTTTCTTTCTTTCCTTCTTTCTTAAGACAATAACTGTTCAGTAACAGCTCATATTATTATCTATTAAAATATTTGTGAAAGTTATCATAGCTGAGTATTTGTTCTAAAAACATAGGTAAGTAAATAATTGAACAGCGTAGATACCACCTACGCTTTACAAGTTATTAGTAGGATGTAGGTAGGTACTCCTTAGTTTCATTATTTTTTTAGGAAACTGTAACTCAATCTACAGTTCTGTGTAGTACCCGTATGTTACAAACAAAACCCACGCAGAATTCACAATATAATTTCCCGGTAGGTTTAGTTGAATTCTGAAACCCGACGAAATGTACCGAAATGTTCGGAAGTTATCCGCAGATGTTTATAAAGTCTGGTTCTCTTATGTTAATGTTGGTCAGTACAGTCGAGAGTACGGTCGTCAGCGGACGACCGTCACTTACCGGTATTAGTCGACTGCCTCACATAAAACGCAACGGTTTGAGGGATGTCAGCTCGCTAGTCGTATTACCGATTCTTGCTAACGTTGTGTGAAATATCGCTTGGAAAGTGCCTTGTATCTGTAAAAACCAGTAAAAGGTGCCTTACATATTGCTTATAATTATGCTCATGTCATAATATCTGACAGGCATAAAGAGCAAAAAAATTACGTGTTTTCTTTTTACCTCACGGCCGCTTACGATTGGCTGGGAAACCAAGTATTCTATCCAGTCTATTTGACGGCCTCCGTCTGACGGACGTTGTCGAGCTGACTAGGAAACCACGGCTTAAGTCTCATCCAGGAAGCTGTCGCCAGCAGTAGTTATTGCATATTGCGCTCGCGCTTTATGCTCTACCGCAATTTTGCTGAATGCGGAGCTGAATGACTTCATATTTAAAACACTCTTCCATCTTGGAGAAGTTTGGTCGACGTTGCATAAAGGGCCAGCGATATATATCTTAAACTAAACTAGCTTAAAGATTTAAAAATATTACTTAGTTAAACTGTGTATTTTGTTTGATTTTCTTTTTCCTTTTTTTATTTTTAGTATGCTTGAAATTACCGGCGTAAAGCTCAAAACGCAACGATAGCGCGTGCTAACTTTACCTGTGCTGCCATCTAGTATTCAATAAATTGTTCTATTATTAATTAATACGAGTATTTTTGTATTCGGCTGGCAGGGCTACACACGTACACCCTTGAGCAGGATTTCCATAAGTTTTTCATTAATATTTGTATGTTTATCTAAAAGAAACCGAAGTGGGCCACATAATAGTTTTTGAGATATTTCTCTTCTAGTCTATAGTTTTATCTGAGCTATGATTTTAAACGATCTAGTTCAGATTGATTCAATTTTGTTAAACGTGAGTTTGCGAATTCTCACCAAATAATTTAAACTGTGCCGTCACCTCACTCAATTTAATTTCCGCGTGTCCCAAATGTGAAACGTTTAAGCACATAGTTTAGCTTTCCACATTGTTCCACAGTATCTTCTACCTGGCATAGTATTTGCAGTTTTACTATGATGAATTCGTTTAATAAACGCGCTCAGTGCGCGGGCACGTTCGCCCACAATGCATCCCCAACCGCTGTGAGAAATAGCGCTAAAATGCTTTACATTTTAGCAATAGCTGGCTGTAGATATTCTCGGTACTGAAATAAAATTTAATTAAGCCCCATGAATAAAAGACTATAATAAGTGTCAGTCTTCGTAAGCTTGATTTATATTTTTATTCTTATCTGGTATTTATTGATTTTCATTGTTTTTACCCGACTGCAAGGAAGGAGGTTAATACTTTTGGGATGTATGGTATGTACCAAACGAATGGACAGATTTTGACAAATGAGGTGTCATTGGATTTGTCTGGATAACGCAAGTGTCAGAAAGAAAGAAAGAAAGAAAAAACATTTATTTGGCACACACAAAGACATATTACAAACGGAAAAGGGACAAAAAAGAGGTACGGAAAAAAAAAGCGAGAGAAGACATACACAAACGACAGAAGTACCTATTATAGTAAAACTAAAACTAATACCTAGTCTGATTTTACCCTTCCCGCGGACCAATCGGCGTTTTAATGTGGCCAAAAGGGTTAACTCTCAGCATGTGTCATGGGATATATAGTGTCAAAAAATCTAATATGACAGATGTATGTATGTATACTACCTAAGTTTTACACAGTCGGGTTTTTTGTTTCTATTAAACAAATACTTGTTGTAGATACTAGTTTTAGGTATTCGAATCAAAACGGTGAAAAACCCTTATAATGAAAAAAAATAAAAATACTATACCTTGCAAAACAACAAATCAGATTGTGTACATCAAATCATACTGGATCTTATTTAAATTGACTTTGCAGTTTTTTTTAATATTTAGAAAGACTAACTTGTAAACTGTGGTAAAGTGTATTTGTTATGTCCATAAACATTGTGATAAGCACCACAAGCCATAAAGGCAACTTTTTGGATTAGCGAAGCTGAATCCCAGTTGCACGGGTGTTTTTCATTTTCGGGTTATTCATAAATTCATTTCAATGGAAGCGTTTTTCACGTTTTGGAAATGGCTATAAAAGGAAATTTCAGCCTGTGCGTTGATTGCAGAAAAATGCCTATTTCAATTTACTTTATTTACTGATTTCAATGTATTCTGAAATTCAAAATTAATATTTTATGTATTTAATTAATTGTTTACATGGGAAGTATTACATATAATTAATTTAAGCATTTAAACAGTATATGAATCCGACGGCCTCAGTGACGGGCAAGTGCTATGTTGAGACGCAGAAGCGCGAGTTCGATTCTCGCTGTGGGAGAAATGTTTGCTTATACTGCAAATATTTATTTCTGGTGTTGTGGTTTTATAATATGCTACGTTTAGTTAGCTCTGTGTGTGCTCTGTTTATTGGGCAATAAAGCACTAAGTTTCAGCCAGAGCATATAAAAGGGTAGCGTTATTCATGTTAATTGCTACACAGAGAAATGCGGGCAGAGTTATATGAGAGCTATTCGTTGTTGTCGATTCCGGTGAGTCTCTGATAGGAATTCTGGGAAAATTCCAATGTATTTCAGAGAAAAAAAAGTTTTTCAGTCTTTGTATACCTGTGAGAGGCACTCGCACAGAAAATAATATTTGTTCAAGTAAAACTTTACAATAAGTTTTTTATTTCTAGAAAGATATATTTTTTCATTTGCTTTTGGTCTGCGAAAACATGTAAGCATTGTTGGTTTCATTTTACAAGTAGCAGCAAAGTTAGTAAAAGGAAAATCAATCAAAGTATAGCGGCAGTGTAGTCAACCTATTCTCGTTTTGTGGTGAGTATTTCTCTATCCGATTATGCAAATTCAAATTCACAAAAGCCAAACAAATACAATACTTTTACTACATTTGTATCATTATTGGTAAACGATAAACAGCATTTCGTGCGTCCCGTAGGCTTCCGAGGAGGCAGGGCCGTAGGCAGTGGGCCGAGTGGAGATAACTCCCACGCCAAAATGAATGGGTGCTAGATGAATGTAGATGCCTGTAGATGAGTATCTATCTACGAATACGTGTTGGTTGACTGAGTGTATAAAAGCTGCGTCTGAAAACTTTACATATAAATAAACACTACTACTAAGGCCTTTTACAGCTACAACAACTACAGCTACAATATTTGTATTAAGGACTTTACTTAAGTCATATATTGTAGCTGTTTGTGGTAAGAAAAAAAATTACTTTGTCTGTCGTGGCATATTCGCTAAGAGGCATACGTGAAGTGGCATACAAATCCTAGCTTCGAGCCCGGCTAGTCTTACATTTGAATTTTCAGAGCGTATTATGCTAATGTAGTATTAGGCGCTGCGCTATGGCGTGTGAAACAGGGTAGATGGTGTGTGATTGATTCACTCGATACAGAGGTGCTTATGGGAATGAAGATTGATGATTCCTGTGCGGTTCAGATTGCCGAACTAAATTAATATTCTGATTGTTTTAAGTTTACCAATCTAGCGTTAGTTTTGGCACAATCAATACAAAGAGATGAATTGAATATCTACATTTCAAATTTATACGTACCAAAATCTCAAATATTATGTCAAACTAGCTGCCGCCCGCGGCTTCGCTCGCGTGGTACCCGGATAAAAAATAGCCTATATGTTAATCCAGTACATGTACTATGTATATTCCAAGTTTCATTCAAATCCGTGCAGCCGTTTAGGCGTGATTGAGGCACAAACATCTAAACACCCTCACAAACTTTAGCATTTATAATTTACTAGCTGCAGCCCGAGGCTTTGGTCGCGTGGTATCCGGATAAAAAATAGCCTATATGTTAATCGAGTACATGTACTATGTATATTCCAAGTTTCATTCAAATCCGTTCAGCCGTTTAGGTGTGATTGAGGCACAAACAACCAAACATCCAAACTCACAAACTTTCGCATTTATAATATAAGTAAAATGTAAGATTTTCAGGTTTGTTGACAATTCTGTAATAACATTTTAAAAGTTGTCGAAATCTACTACTAAATACCTTTTATTGCTAGTGACATAACGTAGGTAATTAGCAGACCTTTGGTAAAAGAGACAGACTGTTGATAAGCCACTTGCACGAAATTCAAAAGGTTTCTTCCATATAATTACAAGTTCCACCTACAAACCTGACAACATTTAATTAAGAGTGCAACAGCTGATTTTGCTCACTAATATCGATGTAGAACTCTGTTGTTAGTTAAAATGTGTTTAATGCAAAATATAATGAAATTTTAATCTTATTACTCTGGTTTCTCAAAGTGAAAACAAGATAAGAAAATAAAATTAAAAGAATATTTAAGTACATAATCATTTTTGCTTTGATAGGTAAGTAAGTAATAACTATTTCTTTAGACGGCCTCGGTGGCGTGGCGGGCGATTGCTCGGCGGAGACGCAAGAGGTGCGGGTTCGATTCCCGCTGCGGAAGAAATGTTTGCATGTTCTGCAAATATTTCTTTCGGGTTTGGGTGTTGTGGTACCATGGTACTCGTAGTTTCTGATACCCACGACACAGGGAATCCTAGTGTGGGGTCAGGACTATGTAAGTGACTGTTGGGTGTTATTTATTATTATTATTATTATTCATTACTTACTTACCTTTGAGTTATAACTTACTTTACTACCAAGTTCTATCGTTACCGTCCCGACAAAATAAGCAAAATGCCAAAGGTCCATCACAGTATGACACGGTCTTATTACATTCCCGTTTTGAAACGATGTACCTAGTTGATGGAGACCCTTTGAAGATCAACTTCGCCGGATGTAAAAGTGCAAACATACTGGATATTTTATGAACCATAAATACCCCAAAGCAGCGAGCATTTTGCGTATGAAGTAAAACTTTGAAGCGGCATGTGTAAATAATTTTCTCACAAATCCCTACATCCAGTGACGTTCCCATAAAACACCATAAAACTTAATACGCATGTCGGTTATGTTTATAATGGATGAGCGATTTGGACCCTAATGCGATTGGGTGCGGGTCCGATGCGTCGATTGCCTCATTAATATCCGGCCTTATGTACACGCGCCAACAACAGGGCTGCCGTATCTTGATTACGAATCTCAAATTAGAAATTTCCTCAAGGAAAATATCGTTGAAATCACTGCATTATCACACCTGCAAAACCGTAGGAACCTACGAATAAGATCCTATAAAAATACCTTAAAAATCTCGGATAAATATGGGAAGCGCGTGGCTAAAAAAATGCGACTGAAATAAAATTACACACGTTTTCCTGTAAAAACGACCCTCCTCGTCGATTTTAACTATACTGTCCCAAATATAAAGATCCGAAAATATCCAAAAAGGTTTTCCAAGCAGCCCTGAATGTTATTGGTGGCAGTCACGCCCCGATCATTATTAGTGACGTCATGCCTCGTATCGAACCCGGACCCCTTCTGGTGGCATTTCGAAATCAATTAACGCTCAACACGAGTTTCACACGCTCCTCTCAATAAAGTCTAAGGTGCTTGCTTCTAAAAGTGATTGCTTGCTGCAATAGTCAGTTTCATTACACACACAGGCTGATATTATATATTAGGAGCCTGATTTTCAACTAATAAACACACAATAAATCACAGTAAAACATAATACTAAAATCACACAAGCTAAAACTGTGGTAAAGATAAAATCTTGGGCTAAAATAATATACATTTTGACACAATTCGGCGATTTTAATTTATGATTTTATGGGCCTGTTTCACCACCTTCAAGTAAGGTGCCGAGTAAGCTATTCGCCAGTTAAGTAACCGGTAACTTACAATGTCAATTTCACGACTTTCGAGTGACAAAAGCTACTCGTAACCTTTACCTGCCTATTAACGTTAGGTACTCAGGAATTAACTAATCAACACTTTAATTGGAGATGGTGAACGAGGCGTTATGACTATTTTCCGACAATAAGGTCCAATAGTAAAATTATACTTGTACATAAATAGGTTGTTAGCGATTTTTTGTTTTGTTGTTTGGATTTAGAATAAAATAACTTCAAAAAAACTGAGAATATTATAAATTCGATAATAATTTTGTAACTATTTGTTTAAGCACTTGTTAGTACACGGTTACATACGTGTTCAGCGTGTACAGCGTGTACCTAATTACTTCTGCGGCTAGTCTGGTGCGCAATCTGCTTCTGAAGTGAGAAATGAAGAGCATTAATCTACAACTACCTACTGCTCCGCTGTATTTTCACATATACTAGACTTACTCGTATTGTATTTTTTATATGTGTAGAATAATAATTCTACAAAAAAAATATTCTATTGCTAAACCTCATTCAAGCCAAGAGTACTACCATAGCAATGTTGTTTTTCTGTCAAAAAATTAATAACACTTTTATACATGATAACAACTTTGCTATGGTAATAATTAATTGTCCGTTAGTAGAATATTTGAACCGGGCACATGTGAGAGTCATAGAAGGTAGGCGAACATCGACGTCTACACTACTATATTACTATAATATTCGTGTTACTAGTTCTTTCGAACCAGTGTAATCTTAATTTTGTTTTGAGAGAAAATTAAATTATTTATTTATGAATATATTTATTATTATTAGTGTGATAAAAAGATTTGAAGTGCGCCTTCGTGAACTTGACAAACGTTTTATATTCTATTTTTTTAGGTTCCACGACATGCCGGTTTCCTCACGATGTTTTCCTTAAGCGTTTATAGCTGATTTCCTCAGTAGCTCTTACTCACTTTCGTATCCTTGGGTTTTCATTAGGTCGACGTAATCAAAAAAGTCGCCGGCAAAACCTAGATAAGAGACGCACAGGACTGAGGAGGCTGGAAAAATTGAAAGAAAGGTGATACCGGGCTGAAATACTGATGATGATGGCATCCAGCTTAACAGATAATTGTCCACGTTATCTGTAAACTACGTTCAGAGGTAACGACCCGTTTATTGGTTTGAAAACAGTTTGCTCGCCCGCTGTACCCGTCGCTGCATTTACATAGTAGTTATGATCCTCATGACCATCTCGCATTCAATTCTGCCATGAAACTAGGACGTTTTATAAATAGAGGTGTAAACGTGAGTATCACTAAGCTAAAAAATTGCGAATAAATAAAAACGCTTATTCTATCCATATAGACGTATCCTTTCGTACAATTGATACATGTTTATGAACTTTTTTAGATTTAAATACATGCCGGTTTTCTCACCGTTTGAAGGTATTGGTATACTGCATTTAAATTTTTCATATATTGATGCATGGCCGGATTTGAACCCAAGACCAGTCACTACTACTACTAGATCAACAGTGCGTTCAATCACAGTACTCAAAAGAACATTGCACAAATGGAGGGCTTCATGCCTAGGCATTTACTTCAAAGAGCAAAGGACATCCAGCGGATGATGCCAGGCTGCAATGATGATGATGACTTCATAAGGTAGGCACGTGAATCCACGACAAGTACTAGTGCACAACTAAATGAAAGTTTTTTTTTTTCAGAGCAAAAATGCTAAATTCTATTTCCTAATGTCGCAGACGGCCGTTGGCAGCTTTGTAAGTCAGGGAATTGCCTTACTTTTCTCTTGCCATATCAGAACTCTACCAACGCATCTACAAAATACACCTATCTTTGACTCTTTAGCATGAAATGATCACGGCATGCAAATTCAGTAAAGTTGGAACGTCTGCTCGTGTTCCAGAAGATCTTTTGGGAGTGTAATAAAACGATTGAATTAGCTACGAGCATCCGTATGCATTAAATTATAGTTCGATGTTTTAGCTTTGATATTTTATTAATAAGGACAAACTTTAGAACATTTGGATAAATAAATAACATCAAACAGTCACACACAAAGTCCAGGGTATCAATTCTTGAAAATCACCAAATGATAGAAGTCACCAAAGTGGACCATTTACATTTATTTTTTTCGTGGTCATTTGGTGATCTCAAAAATCACTAAATGACTTTTGAAAATATTAATTTGTCCCGCTGTGTCCCGGAATCGAACCTCTAGCGTCTCAGCCGAGCACTCGCCCACAGCGCCACTGAGAGAATCTAAATAGAAACCAAAATCAATCACGCATTTTCAAACGGTATTATCTTTCATGTCTCTCTCTCAAAGTACAAATTATTGTCTCCCCTGCTCGCTCAACTTTGATCGATGCCAGCCTTGTGTTTCTTAAAACAAGATTCATGACTTGATTAAACAGCTCATTTACCCACATAACGCGTCCCAGAGGTTCGATTATAAATGAAATAACGACATATATTGTTAAATCTTAACTGTATTTTATTATCTTGGGAAATTATGTCGCTAACGACTTTATTTAAACATCTAATTCCCTATTCCCACATTTTACTAACGAACGACGGACAGTAGACCGTTCAGTAGCATAGCAACTGTCAACAAGCACCATACATTTTTTAAAGAAAAATAACATTGGAACCGGGCATTAGCATGAATTCTTTAATTTATGGTAATACAAGCTTCTGATTATTTCCATAAAACTTTTGCAAGAGCATAGCTAATCTGGATCTTTTACTATTCTTTTAGTGTCCAATTTCCATCAAACACTTTTAAGCGAATTTGATAAAGGTTTGAAGAGGATTCATCTGTAATAACATGTCTTTTAACTATTCAATTATAAGATATGCCGACCTCTATAATATTGGTATTTTCGCATTTCGAACAGTAAAATCCACTGTAGGCACACTACGGGTGAACTTACGACGTAAGTCGGTCACATTACCACTAGACCATGCTCTACCGAATGCAAATAGATGCTGTTCACTCCCAGGACTGACAGTATAATTTCCAAGAGCCGTGAAGCCGTTTTGAAGCCTATAATTGTACCAAAACATCTCTCGCCGGACGGGGGCCGATCTCGCTCGGATTAACATTAATGATAATGAATGCTGGATCGATCCAACATTGACCCGTCTTCCGGCACGCCTTTCCGGGTGGATTAGGGACGGATAAACACTTTATTTCGTGCTTGTCTACAACTTGGTAATATTGAAAATTATTAAATTGAACATTGGGGGATAAAATTGACTACATACCATCCTTTGATACATGTCTGGATTCGAACAACGGCCTTAGGATCGTTAAGCGATTACTGTGCACACTGTACACTGTTCTTTTAGTAAACAGGTGTTTGCCTTGCTCTATAATGTTTTAATCAACCTTTTTAAGAATTACTGATGAGCGGCTATTGCTATTATATACATTATCACGCCCGTATCCCTAACGAAGTGTGCAGAGCCACAAGTATTAAGAATTCTTGCAGCCTCTCCTGATCAAAGAGTTCAAAGATAAATATTGGTGACAGGTGATCGGTCCATCGCCTATATAAGTAGATGGTCTGTCATGTTGGAAAGGATTATTACAATATTTTTCTTTTTTTTCCAGGAAACTTGGAAAGATGAAGATCTGCACGTATTTGCTGTTGAGTTTCTTAGGTAAGTTACATACATACATAAAATCATGCCTGTCTCCCATAGTGGTAGGCAGAGATCAGGGATCTTCATTTGACATATTTATTCCACTTCATTTACTCTCATCACAATCTTAGATAAGTTATCATTATTATAACGTAAATGATTTATTTCTTAAAATTCGTGTACAGGTATATTGATGGTTTATATATTATTATAATAGATACAAATATATTTTATTGTTTCAATGAAGGGTTTATGTTGACTATTTCAACAATTAAACTTTGGAATGAAACACAATCCGTCTAACTTTCAGAGAACTTCCATTTCAAAGGAACGTTTAAACTTTTCGACAAACATTAACTTTACATTTAATTCTACTACTTAAATACAGGAATCACAAATCTTGTAAATCTATTTAATTTTCTCCTTTGTAAACTAGCGGAAACTGAGTTCGAAAGGCTGTGCGGAGAAAGTTAGACTGTCTTATCTTTGGCACAGACTGGGCTCTGCGGCTAGTTCATTCGTAGTCATTCTACAATGGCGTTGTGAATCAAACAATACAATAACTAGGCATTTTACTACAAGTAACTACCTACATATAAATACTTCTTCATACAATAGTTACAACCAAGTTTATTTGGCTTCAGCCACCTTGCTTTATTATCAGAGTTTATATAACTCTATTATAAAGAGGAAACTTGTTTGTTTGTAGGGGAATCCCAGAAACTACCGAACCAATTTTGAATTATTTTTTGAAACCGTATCCCTAGATTATTCAGGTATTAAATTTATTTTTATCTATTATTTCAAACTCAAGTTTATAAGCCACATGGATCTAACCCACAGAATTAATTCAGTTCCTAATTTCTACGTGCTACCGGTATTGTGTAAACTTTACAGTCAACTGCAATAACAAGTACCTATGCTTTGTATAACTTTCAGAATGGTATCATAACATTCAATTAAAATCAGTAAAAAAATAAAGTATACAAAAAGTTGTGTATTTCTTGTACCACTTTGGCAACATTTCCAAGATCTAATCATATAATACTCTTACGTTACTGACTGACTGACAATCAATGCAAAGCCTAAACCATAAGTCCTTGAAGCATAAAACTTGGAGAGTATTTTCATTTTATGGTTTACGAGTGAAGAAAGGAATTCCCGAAACTAACTGTCGAAGATGGGAGTTTGTAGGGATAACACTTACAAACAAAGCCGTTGGGCGTTCCACAAGCTTTGACTGTACTGGTACATCTGCAGGCGCCTGTGACTGCAAAAGCTGCGGAAAGTGGATGAGCTAATCTTTTAAGGCTGTGTTCGTGAACGCTCCTTGCAGTAGTTTGTTCTCTTTTACGTGATTTCAGCAATGTGGCGGCGTGGCTTTGTGTGCTGTATTCAGTTTACGGGAAGCGGACGAAATGTTGTGGAAATAGTTTAGACTTGGGGAAGATAGAGAGTAAACTTTGTACTGTATTTCGTTTAGTTATCAGTGAGTCAGCACTTTATAGAATCTAATGCTTATATTATGATATGTCAGTGTGGTAATTACCAAAGGAAACAACATTTGTAACGTTTAATTTATGCACGCTTCTTATCGTATTCTGCTTATTTTTGAAACGCATCATAAGCTTTGTCTACCGTTTTTGGCATTTGCCAGAACGAAAACAAAAGAACGCAACGTTCGGTTCATCGAACGAGATCAATTAAATAGCGCAATGAGTTACCAAGTTAAAATTTCATATGTTTTATCCTTATGTCTTCATTATAAAAAAGATTTTGACACAAAAACTCAACTTCATTAGTTGTAAAAAGAATAAGCACAAAGTTTTAACGACTTCGCTTTTTGTAGAATTTCGACAAGTTTGGGATGAAATAGAAATAAAAACTTGTATTCGTGATAAGAAACTTGATGCGTAAAATAAATACACAGTTTGTCGCCAGTTTTTCAACTCCCGGGGATTAATTACAAATTTGTGCCCGATTCAAATTTGTAATTAATGCCCAATATTTTACTAACGGACAATGGATCCTTAATTAACGGATCGGAACGTTATCTAATGAAAAGCGCCATAATTTTTTTGACAGAAAAACAACATTCCTTCTACGTCGAACGATCCATCATCTGTTAGTGAAAAATTGGAATTGGGCATTGATCACTAACTTGTTGATGTTTTCAGCTGGAAATATTTATTCAACGACTTTAGGTATATTCCGTCAGCGACGGAGGCTCATGAACATTTCATGTATTTCAATATTACATCCCGAACCCGACGACTTCCAATGAAAATTTAGGCTTAAATTTAGGCTGTGCTTACACCTACTATTTCTAAATGCCTTATGAGAACTGAATCCCATGGTTCGCAACATGAGATCTACTGACACGAGCCGAACTTCCGGGAAGTTGCAAGTCCAGCTGGCAGCACTGGCAACTTTATACACTGGTTAACTGCTCTGACACCTGCGGGGGTATTTCACTGTTTCTGTCGGCACGTGTTAAAAGTTACAAGTTGCATTACTGCATGCATTGCACTTTATGTTTGACGAGTTACCGTCGCAAAGCAAATATCCACGTAATCAACACTCAGTCTTTAGATCACTTTCGCTAGCAATAATAATTAAAATCATCAAGATTTTTTAATAATCTTTCCTCGTTCGCAAGACGCAAACGCATTCAGAATCTGTCGCTACTAACTGTTTTTATGCAATGCTCCATTTAAAACAGACCATGAAAACGCTGAACGGTAAAATCGTCGAGATAGAAATATCGAGACTAGTAGAATGTTAGTGTCCTTTTGTACGATAAACGCTAGTGTAGTTACAAGTAGTTAAATATGCAACGTGTGTTTGTCAGTGAACACGTGGCAAACACAAGCAATAGGAATATGTTGGCTGAGAATCTACGGCCCGGAGCTACAAACTGTAGATAGTATCTGTACGTTTTAGCAAGTTAGATTTATCCACCATCTCTATCTTACTTTATTATTTGGCTTTATGAACAGTTGTTTGTACATTAGAAATAGGAATTTGTTTGAGTTGAAGTTTATCGCGGCAAAGTTGCCGGTTTGCAGCTTGCAACATTGAATAATTTGGTCAAATGTCCCTTAACTTCAGAATTAATGCTGAAAGCAGTTCGTGTCATTCAAGATTCTATACGGAATAATAACTAATGTCAGTCTAAGTATAAATACAACAGGCTAACTTTACAGTGAGCAATTTAACTAGGGCGACTTCCTAAACACATGGACAGCGAATCAATACATCAAATAGTTCGTGCTTATTATATAAAATATCACAATTATGCTTCTTAAACCTGGTGAGAGCGAAGCCAATACAAAAAAGCAAATCACTGCGTAGTGAACCGAGTAGTAACTTACCCATAGGTAACTACCTGAACAAACCATCGTTTTACTATATGATTTACCAGCCCGCCCCGGACTCGCACGGGTATTTAACAAATTAGGATTTTTTTAGATCAATTTTTTACACCTTGGGTTACATTATTGGAGTTTTAGTAAGGATCTCTAATTTTTTTAATAAATTATAGCCTATGTTATTCCGTAATAATGTAGCTATCTACTGGTGAAAGAATTTTTTAAATCGGTTCAGTAGTTTCGGAGCCTATTCGTTACAAACAAAAAAAAAATCCTTTTTATAATATTAGTGTAGATTGTCCTATCGGCAGTTTTTAAAGGACTTTATGTAACAGTTTGTTACAACCGGTCGCGTATCAGTGCATTTGGAAGGGAGTTCGGAAGTGTGCATTCAGCCGTGATGTGTAAATTTCAAGCTCGATTATTTGCAAAGGTGTGATCATTTTGCAAGTGAGTGCGCGTCCAAATAGTTTACGAATGGAAGCAGTTTGCTTTTGTACAGTCTGGAGTCTAGATTAATCTACTTATGTACCTACTTATAATAACGTTTATTGATACAACAACAAAGCTTCTTATTTAGACATTAGTGGTTTCCAAACTAGGGTAACCTGTATTTTGGAGACCTCCTTCCTTAATAATACAAAAACAATCACATCATGATTTAGGTAAATGTTAAACATGCAAAAATAAAATATAGAAAAACCAAGAGATGAATATGTATAAATGCTAAAATGTTATATAAGTACTTATTCTATAATACTAGAATAATATAGATATTATATTATCCAATGTCTAGTGGTAGCGACTCCGCTTTCTAATCCAAAGGTCGTGAGCTCGAATCCGGTCGTGCACCAATGGATTTTTTGTTTAATAAAATTATGTGCGGAAAGTACGGTGAAGGAAATGATGTTCGTGATGAAACCGACATTTCGTAGAAATAGAAAAATAGAAAATTGTTTATTGCTGTAGAACCTAAAAAGTTTGAAAACATGACGTGTCAAGTGCATGAAAGGAGCCTTTAGGAGGAATACATAAAAGTAGACAAACATTGTATGAATTGTACAGTATAAAACAATATAATTTCAGTGAAGAGTTTAAAGAAAAAGTTAAGAATTATTCTAAAATATTTAAGAAAGTATGTAAAATAGCCAAATCATTATATTTGAGTTCAAAAATTAAAAACAGTCAAGATAAAATTAAAGCTACTTGGAATGTTATTAAAGAAGAGACTGGAAAAAATATAATTCATAATAACAGTTTTAAATTAAAAATAGATAATATAATTATTAACAAAGATGAAGATGTAGCTAAAGCGCTCGAATTGTTTTTTACTGATATTCCAGTCTCTACTACAAAATCTTTAAACTCTTCCCACATAATCGCAGAGTCAATGTTGAAACAAAACGTACCTGAATGTAAAACAAATTTTTCATTCGATTATGTCAGTTCTAATGACATTGTCAAGGCTTATAAATTAATCAATGTAAAAAAGACCACGGACCTCTGGGGAATTTCTGTTAGCGTCGTAAAACCATTGATAGACATAATTGCACCTGACCTAGCTATGATCTTCAATCAATGTATTGATTGTGGTGTGTTCCCTGATTTAATGAAACATAGTAAAATAACACCTCTCTTCAAATCTGGTAGTCATTCAGACCCTAGTAACTATCGTCCTATATCAGTACTACCGACCTTTAGCAAAATATTTGAAAAACTGATTCTAAAGCAACTTCAAGACCATTTTAACATAAATAACCTACTCGACAACAAACAATTCGGATTTATGAAGGGCCGTTCAACAACAGAGGCTGGTGTCGAGTTAATATCGCATATTTTCCATGCATGGGAAGAGTCTCGTGATGCTTTAGGGATTTTTTGTGATCTGTCAAAAGCATTCGATTGTGTCCATCATGAAACATTAATCAGGAAACTCCGACACTATGGGGTTAGGGGTTTTGCTCTTGACCTTCTCAGTTCCTATTTAAGTAACAGAATACAAAGAGTCGACGTTAATGGAAAACGTTCTCCAGGGTCAATAGTAACAATGGGTGTACCACAGGGATCAATATTAGGACCATTTCTATTTTTAGTTTATATTAATGATTTACCTAAACTTGTTAGGGATGATCATGAAATTGTATTGTTTGCAGATGACACCTCATTTTTATTTAAAATGAAACGACGCCAGGTTAATTTTGGCGAAGTAAACAATGCAATCTCCAAAGTCGTAGAATGGTTCGATGTAAATAACCTATTGCTAAATGAAAAGAAAACCAAATGTATAAGATTTATACTACCAAATGTTACACAAGTAAATTCTCATATAAAAATAAAAAATGAACATATAGATCTCGTGGACACTACTACTTTTTTGGGCATAACCTTAGATAAAAAGATTCAATGGGACCCACATATAGATAAATTGTCGAAGAGACTTAGTTCTGCGGCATATGCAGTCAAAAAAATACGTCTACTTACAGACGTAGATACAGCTAGACTAGTTTACTTCAGCTACTTCCATAGCATCATGGCATATGGCATTTTGTTGTGGGGGAGTGCTGCAGATATAAACACCGTATTTGTGTTGCAGAAGAGGGCTGTTCGAGCAGTTTATAACCTGGGTCCTAGGGAGTCATTACGTAATAAATTTAAAGAAATAAACATTATGACTGTTCCTTGTCAATATATTTACGAAAACTTGATGTACGTACATAAAAATGTTAGTAAGTTTAAGAAAAATAGTGATAATCATAGTGTTAATACTAGAAATAAGGATAAACTTGCTGTACCCACGATTAGGCTAGGTAAAGTTAATAAATCATTTAAAGGGCAATGTGTACGCTTCTATAACAAAGTCCCAAGCGAGATGACAAATTTGTCAGTTAATAAATTCAAAACACTAATAAAACAAAAGTTGTATAAAAAAGCTTACTATAAAATATCCGATTATATAGAAGATAAAAATGCTTGGGACTGAATGCTCCAACTCCTTTTATAACATGATTGTAAAGGGATCATTTTCCAAAAAAATAGCCAAGCGTGGTTTCTTGCCTGTATCTTCCACGCCTGGTCGCGTTACGAACAGGTGTAAATGCAACGTAGATTTAAGACGTGTCCAAGTGATCCCAGTGATTTTATGGAATAAAAATTTTTGACTTTGACTTTGACTTTGACTTTGACTTTGAGGCGCACTTTGAATCCTTTCACCACACTGGTTCTAAGGAGCTAGGGGCATGATTAATAGTAGTATAATATCCAAAAGTAATTGTATACAGATAAAAGATGTTGAGGATTGTAAATGCTTCCAGAACCATTTTTGTTACATAATAATGTATTTATGTTTCTTTTTGTATTTTGAAAATAAGGTGATTAAGAGGACTGGCTCATCCTTAGCATAAAAAAAAATCTTGAGCCATACAATGCGGGAGTGTAGCCAGTGCTCTTGAAAATTTGTCGAACGATCAAAACTGTTATTATTATTTTATTCGTAATATCCTATATCCTACTTCCTACTATATTATAAATGTGAAAGTTTGTGAGTTTGGATGTTTGTGCCTCAATCACGTCTAAACGGCTGAACGGATTTGAATGAAACTTGGAATATACATAGTACATGTGCTGGATTAACATATAAGTAGGCTATTTTTGTTCGGGTACCACGCGAGCGAAGCCGCGAGCGGCAGCTAGTTGTGTATAAAAATAAAATAAATAATAAATAACACCCAACATTGTCAACCCAACATTTCTTATATTTAGTTGTAAGTTTCTCACGATAAATGATCTATGATATCATTTATCGTGAGAATATTGGACTGTCCTACTCTGAAAACGACCATTTCCATTATTTCTGCAATCGCCATTGCCCATACAAAGTTATTTTATATGCGAAGCCTCACCGCGCCGCTGGCATTGGCAGTGCTGAAATGAAACTGCTCCCATTTCCAGTGTTATTTTAACATCCAGAATCAAAACTGCAGTGTTTCCTGTAACTCAGAATTCTAATTCAGTTTCCTGGTTTATAAATAGTGCATTCATGATCGATTTAACTGCGGGTATTCCTGAAACTGTTCTAAACTGGGGCTTATTAGTTCCCGACTGTGTCTGAGCGTCATTGACTTTAACTGCTGAGATCTATTTAATCGGAATACCTATTGCAAAGTACTTATCTATGTATAAGGGTCGTAGATTGAGTTAGTTGCTTATTTTGCTGAATTGAAAGTCACCATCAAACAATATGACATTCTATCTAGTCATTTCAATATTTCTTTCGAACCAGTGTGCGCCAAGTGCGCCTCGAAGGCTCTTTTCGTGAATTTGACACATATTTTGAATTTAGGTTCTACGACATGCCGGTTTCCTCACGATGTTTACCTTCATCGTTTGAGAGTATTGGTATAGCGCACATATTTTTTTCGAATAGTAAAATCCTTTGGTGCACGACCGGATTTGAACCCACATTAGGATCAGAAGACGGGGCCTCTACCACTAGGCCACCAGTGATCTTGTATAATATAACTTAAATAGCAAATAAGAAAAGAAATATTTCTTACTATTGTAACGCTACTCGACTTTATATTGAGCTTTTGTTTCATACAAACTTCATTTTCCTGCTGCGTCGCCCAGGAGTTCAATTTCGAGAATTATTTTCTTAGTTCAATTCCTTACACCATCATCATCTTCCTGCCCTTATCCCACTCTATTGTGGGGTCGGCACAGCATGATCTTTGGATCATGGAGTAAGAATTTTGGGTAAGGTGCTTTATGACCGGCCGCCTGCCTGACGTCAACCCTCCTTGGGAATACTTGCTTATTGTATCTCATCATGTTTGAGGATACTATCCCTTAGTCGACTTTTACGACATGCTCGGGCAGAGAAGCAGCTGGACGCATTCTATGTTATTTCTTAACTCCCAGTCCAGCAGAGAAGTTAGTGCAATGGAGTGCAATCCCTTACACCATACTCTTCAAATTTCATGCTTCTAGGACTTATTGTTTAGACTGTGCGATGATAGTAAGTCAGTCATTAATTTAAGATTTTTATATATGTATTCAGATGGAAATAAAATACGGCAACTGAATGTTGTAGATCGCATATATACATTTTATTAATGCTATTTTCCTTCAACAAAAACTTTATTTTAACTAAATTAAACCTAAATCTTCTAATAATAAACCTCCGGACTCAATTACTTTAGGTTCAGATGAAACGGATTAAACTTATCTAAAGATATCTTAAGCGATCAAAGTTATTGTTTCGTGGATTTCTGAGGAATTATATAAATCAGTACACATACCTACCTAAAGATCATAGCAGACTGGTACACGTATCCGTTGTGGAAAACTTGTGTGGAGGGTGATTTAATAACGTGCGTGTTCCTCTCTATGGATCTTTGTACCCCAAAATATTTTTTTCTCAGTTTAATTACCTTAAATTTTAGTAGGTTACGTAATAGTTCATGGTATTTAGAAGATAATTTATTTCGTTGAAAAAAATGTAGGTATAGTCTAACCTTAATTTATGAGGACCTTGATTCAGCATTGGTGGCTAATAAGTTGAAAAAAGAAAAATGAAATCAATTTATATCAACCAGTAGTCACAGACCTAACTTTATATAGCTATCTATTCTGAACCCTATGTATTCTACCCATCATCAGAATTTGTGTAATACTCTGAGTATTATAATGATACTCTGACTGATGTTCATCGCGTGTCATTATTTTGACACTTTTGTCATGAAGTTTGTATGTTTGTTTGTAGGAGGTGACTATAAATGATCTTAGTAACTACTGAATTTCTTCTGAAAATTATTTCACTGGTAAAAAACTACACTATCAGAGTATCATAGACTACTAGCTGCAGCCCGTGGCTTCGCTCGCGTGGTACCTGGATAAAAAATAACCTATATGTTAATCCAGCACATGTACTATGTATATTCCAAGTTTCATTCAAATCCGTTCAGCCGTTTAGGCGTCAAAGAGTAACAAACATCCATACATCCATACTTACAAACTTTCGCGTTTATAATATTAGTAGGATATTCCATAACTATGTGAAACCGCGAGATAACGGTTGATAAATAAATTCAACAGACCACTGCACCGTAATAAATGTAGTCTGTACGGTGTCCGCCTGTCCGCACAGGAAGCTATTTGCATAGTCATCTCTCAAATATTAGACTGCCGTTTCTGCAAAAACGTAGCACACGAAACTGTCCAAGAGCACGTATTGCCAAGCTCCTCTCGACCTCTTTCCCCTCGTTCACGTAGAATACAGATTACCAGACTGTCAAACACGACATCGTAACCAGCCATTGATTTTAATTAATGCCAGTATCTACAATCTTTAAAGGTTGAATATAATAAATAAATATTCAGCACCATCTAGCCCCAAACTAAGCAAAGCTTGTACTATGGACACCAGATGGCTGATAGAATCTTACTTATATTATAAATGCGAAATTTTTTGAGGATGTTTGAATGTTTGTGTCTCAATCACGCCTAAACGGCTGAACGGAATTGAATGAAACTTGGAATATACATAGTAAATGTACTGGATTAATATATAGGCATGCGAGCGAAGCCGCGGGCGGCAGCTAGTATTATATACTTTTTTGTAAGTACATACTTATAATACATAATACTACAACACCCAGACCCGGAAGAAATTTTAGCAGAGCATGCAAACATTTGTCCCGCAGCGGGAATCGAACCCGTGCCTCTTGCTCAGCCGAACACTCGCCCGCCTTGCCACAGAGGTCATCATAAAAAAGTTTCCTGACAAATTGTAATATCTGTTTTCAAGTCATGATCTAATTTTAATGTCATTATTGGCCATATCTGTGTTATTAAGCCAACGTATGGCTTATTGTCATTTGCTTACAGGCCGTTAGTGCAAGAAAACTTGTCCTAAATTACCCCTTGCCCTTAAGCCAGGTGAAGGGACGATGGCAAGCTGCTCGTAGAAAACTAATGCGTTATAATTGTGCCTTATCTAGCTTGAGCCCACAAAAATTAATATAGAGATTCCAAGGACAGCCAGCGTCGTGGTGACGCAAATAGATAGCGCAAAGTAACCAACTTTCTATGTAATTTCAGCCTTATTCTCTCGCGTCTGCTTACCCCGTCCATACTGCACCCTCGGGGTACATTATACCGAGGTCTCTCCTTTGTTATTTCAGCAAGGCCACTCCAAAACCCGCTTTATCACGAAGCTAGATGTGCCAGAATGGCCTGTTGCATTTCTGTTAATCAGGAGAAACTTTGATGTTTTGATTAGTTCTAGGCATCTACTAACTCATCGGTGAAAATGGAAATAGAGATAGCAAAATGAGAGTCTAGCGTCCTACTTCTACCATTAGTTTTATCGAACTTGTGTGGTAAAGGGATAAAAGTGCGGCTCAAAGAGGGTCATACTTAATCAACCACTGAGCTGGTCCAATACAGAAAGATCAAGGTACATGCACAAAATTGATATCCTAAAATGTAAAAGTAATTGGACCCTAAACTCATGAGGGAGCTATAATAAGTTTGGACGGAACAATGGAGTCATTTCACTTAGGCAAATCCTAAATCCAGGTTGCACCGAGTCAATAAAAACAAGTGACGACTACCAAAAGAAAGCGAAAGAATTGAGGAAAGAATCAAGCGAGCGAGAGCTTCATCCACCAATCGCGTTTAAGCGTTTACGAACGTGTTTTAAACAAAGATAACAAAAACCAATGACAAAGATCTTGTTTTATGTCCAGTTCCTATTAAACTAAAGGATGTCCGTAAGTGGGTTACGTTAAACAGTCGGTCCCGGCTTTTAAGTCGTTAAGCCATGACGGAGGCCTTTAGGTAGCCTAAAAACTCCGTCACTAGAGTTGGCCACTAGCTATACTTAATAAATAATAATAAATATTTGTGGACATTTCACACAGCGCCATCTAGCCCCAAACTAAGCAAAGCTTGTACTATGGGAATGAGATGGCTGATAGAATACATACTATATATTTTTTTTTGTTAATAGCTCATACGAACATACATACAATAGTGGGTTACAATATCAATAAAGGTAAAAACGTTAAAAATTAGAGCGTTGTCCTACTGTAGGTACTGTTTCGACGCATCCGAGAAGGGGAGCGAACCTCGTACCTATCGATTGGTCATTGGTTGTTTAAATTTCACTAAAGATTCAGGCTCGATAGCGTCAGAATCTGGTGCTTGAGTCGACATGACTTGAGCAGTTCCAGAGGCCGCGAACCACAGGGACTAACTTGAACAAACTTACCTCCAACTTTCACTAAGTGCCTTAAAATTTAAGTCAATTTCATGTCCGTTCGTGGAACGAACTACTAGATTTCAGATGGTTGTAAAGCTGGAACTTAGGGTTATTTTTGGCAACTTTGTTTTTTAAAGTCATATATTTTAGTGTACGAGTAGATTTGTTATAGCAAATGATTGAGTAAAATGATAATTGAAAAATTCGAATATATTGCAACATTTTATTTACTTGCAAAGTTTATTTGAGTTATTTACTTACTTCCACGAAACATTAACTAATTCTATGTCATTGCTACTCCATCTATGTTTTTCAAACTCAAAAACAGTGTATTATAAAAGTTTATCGAGGCAGAATACCGTTAACTGCAAATGAATGTAGTTTTTCAACTAAAATAAACCTCGGCTCCATTCACGATTTTAGTTGGGAAAACAGGAATCATTAATTTTGGCTCTAACGGTCTGGAGTTGATATTTTTATACCTCGCTTTAGAGTTTGCCCACTTTCACACAGGCAGGCCTTCCGGAAATACTTCCAGGACAAACGATTTTGTGCTACCTGCATTCACACACCCCCTATGAACTTCGCAATGTCATTGGACCATCATAGGCCGTTCTACCTACACTTCGTTTCTCGATTCGTAGTCTTCTTTCGAGAACCGTTTTAACCAATGGTTACCTGTGTTTTTTGAGCTATGTGACCTGCTCATTGCCACTTCAAATTTCTTATGCTAAGAGCTATGTCGGTGACTCTAGTCCTATGGACTCCTTTAGATTTCATCGTTTCTGACTCTATCACGTAGCAAAACTCCAAACATAGTTCTTCATAGCCCGATGCGGGACTTTGAGATGTGTGTAGCCAATAGTTAGCAACGATTAACGAGTATGTAAAACCTTTATTATACGGTACATCTTTAATATTAGTCATAGCACAGGGATTCCTAGAATTAGAACTATGTATCTGTTGGAATTTGTGAAACAGTTCCCGATGCAAGCATATGCAGAACATCTGGTGTCCATCTGCAATCACTATGAATTCACGACACGTAGCGACAGTTTAGACGAGTCATGTCCGTTCGCATCTATGAGTTATAGGAACAAGTTAGATAGTTTATCGCAGAAGAGTAAAAAAGACCAAAGCGTATGGGTTTGACATTGACATTGACATAAGCAATCTAAACGTCAAATGACAACACCAAACTGCTGAAATTCCGTAAAATACGAACTTTTTCTATTCGAAACAGATACTAAATAACATTTTATGTGGCAGAAAAAAATTAAGCGTCAACAATTGGTGAAACGAACGTTTAAAACGATGCTATTTGTCTTTTGGCTCCAGTGTTTCTCTTGAGGGGTTGTATTATTGTGCTAGTAATTTGTTAAATATTTCAAATCATGTAGGTAGTAATCTTACTAAACTGATTCCTTTTTGACAAGCTGTCAGTTTTTGTCTGCATTATCGAATCAGTAAAGTGACTATCTTACGATGTTTGTGTCTCAATCACGGCCTGACGAAATTCAATGGATTTGAATGCAACTTTCAGTAGGTACCCAGTTAGTGTCTTGGAATTACATATAGGCTCAGACCAAATAAAAGAAAAGACGCCGCGTCGCGAACAACAAAAGTGAAGTGAAGCCACCTTTTTATCTGTGTGTGTGTCTCTCTCTCTCTCTCTCGATTTTGAGGTTTTGTGTTCCAAGTAACCTAAAATTCATAGTATAATAATTGAGAAACGATGTTATTTGAAGTAGGTACTTACAAGTGAAAAGTGATTCCGTGAGACTTTTATGTGATTTGCTGCTGTTTTTACAAGTTTTCACTACACAGGAAGTCATAATTCTATTTTTAGATTTTAAGTTTACTAGGCGAAGACTCGCGAGCGTTGAGCATGGTTTTAGTGTAGGTGTGTGCGTGAGCGTGTATGTTTACTTGCAGGAGCACGGTTTTGTGTGGCTTCTTTATTCTTTATTCTTTATTGTACATAATATAAAACACAGAAAACACAGACATAAAGTAAGGATATGTACAAATGCAAGCTTAACCCTACAAACCTACAAACCCTTTTGTGTGGCTTCACTTTTGTTGTTCGCTGTCTTTTATTTTTATTTGGTCTGACCATTATTTATCGGGTAAAACGCGAGTGTAGCCGTCGACGGAAGCTAAAGTGTCTATTTAAATCTTAATTAAAGTTTCTGCTCACAACAAAATTGTATTTAACTTGCATGAAGTAAGTTAAATACAATTTTGAACGTAGCATTAAGCAGTTTCTAGGAACTTAAATGATATTTATTATATTTCACTTTTATTTATGTAATGCTCAAAACTGTATTTAGCTTGAATACAATTTAGTATTACATAAATAAAAGGGAACAAGTCACAAAGGTAAAGTAATAAAACTTTATTAAAAACTTTTAGCTGTAGTAATAAAAATGGTATTTTATTTTTTATTTGGGCTCATCACCTGTTACCATGGTTGACCATATCTATCTTGGGACTTTGAATTAGGAGTGGCTGTAAGTTTTCTTATAATTAATTGTGGCTCTGTCCACCCCATTAGGGATTCGGTCGTGATAATGTATGTATGTATTTTTATCTGAATTCCAGAAAGCTCCATTACAACACGTGGCACATCGCAAATATTTTTACTTCCATCCAATTTAAAGTCAAAAGCTCAAACGATTCTCCTAAAGGTTTTTAAATACCTTGTTACTTATGAAAGAGTTAAAATTTATTCTGAGCGGGTACGTCCATTTCATTCCTACTTAATTATGTACTAGAAGAAAGCCCTGAACGTGATAAGTATGTATAAAATAAATTAACTTTTACGACCTCTTTTTTAAATTAAAATTACTTAATTCCTTCTTAAGATTTAGGTCATGGAAAATTTATGCAATTCTCCTAAGTGTTTTTCGGACGTTTTTAACGAAATTAATTGAAGCCGAGAGAGAGAGGGATATAACAGGCGGACTTTATTTTATGGCATAATAAAATTTGTAACAAGTGGTATCCATAATAATGTTTTATTTGTTGGCGCAGTATACCTAACTTATTACACAAAATCTATAATCAGTAGTTCATAACCATCTATTTCATGAAAACGTAGATGAGACTGTCTTGATAATCTTGATTATAGTTACCCGGCTTTTAAGTCGTAAGCAATGACGGAGGCCTTTAGGCGGCCTAAGAACTCCGTAACAAGAGTTGGCCACTAGCTCATACAAACTCACTTTATAGTTACCTATTTTTATACATACATACCTAATACGTCTGTATAGGTGAGTACAAAATAAAACTAGCCAAATTAGTTATCGTCGAAACAAAAAATGCACATGATTTAGAGTTGCTGCTATCCGTGGATTTATTCACGTCCCTGTAATATAAATATTACTTTACGTACTTGTTCAAATGATACTAACCTAGAAAAATATAAGGTTTTTGTTTATTGTCACTCTGGACTGGGAGTAAAGAAAAAACATAGAATGCGTCCAGCTGCTTCTCTCCCCCAGCATGTCGACTAAGGGATAGTATCCTTTCCAACATGATGAGATACAATAAGCAAGTATTCCCAAGGAGGGTTGATGTCAGGCAGGCGGCCGGTCATAAAACACCTTAGCCGAAACTTACAGCGTGATCCAAGGATCATGCTGTGCCGACCCCACATAGAGTGGGATAAGGGCAGGAAGATGATGATGATGATGTTTATTGTCACATTTGATGTGACTAGAATAAAGATAAAACCATGACAAAATTAAACATTGTGATCGAATATAACCGTCTATTGACTACCCCGCGTTCATTCTACACAATCCCCCGTCCTACGCAGTCACCACTCGGGTTTACGCGCTCGTGAAATACAGCGATTATCATAAACGCGACGTTTTCGTCATCCAGCGCGGGCCATTAGACCGTGCCTTTAGAGCAGGAACGGGTGGTAGCTTTTTTACCTCATACTACTATCATATCGTCATGTACACTTTTTGTGGAACGTTGAATGGGGAGAAAGGAGAATCATCATCACCATCATCATTTTAGCCTGTCTCCGCCCACTGTTGGGCATAGGCCTCCTCTTTATTACGCTATTCTCTCCGATACCTCGCGAATCTCATCCAATGATTCCCGGCTATGTTCACGATGTCATTCGACCATCGGGCATCGGTCTGCCTCTTAGCCGTTGAGCGTCTCGGGGCCACCATTCAGTGATCGCCTTCGCCTATCTTCCGTCGTCCCTTCTAGCCAAGAATAGGCATTTTAAAATACTTATTGGTAAGTGTTGATTTAGATAATAATATTATACGGAAAGTAGAAATAGAAGCATAAAAACACAATTCGTGAAAGGATTTTACGTACTGATTGTACTTTTTAGGTTCAAAACTACCTGAAACTGTTAGACTTATCCTTTCGTATACTCTGTACTGAAACGCAATAATGATAAAAAGTATATATTAAGTTTCTTACAAGTCCGTTCAGCACTTTTTGTGGCACAGCCATACAAATCCTAGCATACTTATCCGCTTCGAATTGATAATATTAGTAGGAATTCTTCAGACTGCATGATTCAGTATGACGTTAGAAAGGCTCCCCCGGCTCTCAGTCTAACGGCCGTGTCTGGCAGAACCTTGCGGAATGGTCGCCGTTACGGCCCTCTGTACCTACGTATTAGGTATATTTTCATGCTTCAGTGCGTATGTATTAACATTTTTTCACTATAAGAGCCCTTGGGCTGGCTTAGATGACAGGTTAGAAGAGCCTTATTATCAGTTTATGTGGTAGGGGTACGAATTATTAGGTAGTTTGTAGATCTCTTTTATTATTGCGAACAATTTTGTCTGGGAATGTTATAATGTTCTGTTTTGAATGACCCTGCTCTGGACAGTAATGGCTGAGCTATTCCTGGAGACTGATTGTTAGTGACCTGTGTGGTACTACTAAGGCCTTTACCATCTATACTAGATGATTTATACAGCGTTAGAAGGTAACTTTTGCATGCGCTAACGGGACGCTGTAGTGTCTGAGACGATATAAAAAAAAGGTTTGTCCAAAATTTTTAGGTATCCTCTCAAATCCAGTCGGCCTTGTCCACAGAAAAGACATGGTGGTAAAAGTATGCAAAGTGCCATGTAGAAGGCTTCATTTTTTAAGTTTTAAAATGAAAATTTTTAAAACAAAATACAAATATAAAACTTACAGCAGTGAAGTCAGTAACCGTTAAACTATGTTATCAAGTTTAAAAACCCCGGGGCATTACGTCCGAAGAGGTTAGAACTAGAACCGCGCGTGGATTGCATTGAATTAGTGCACTCACTGATTTTTATTCTTTTCACAAGCGTCTAGTCAGTTTTCTAAGGAACTCTAGATTTTTATAAATAAAATCCTCTTAATTTGCAAAGCCCTTAATTAAATTTAAAAAAATTCCACGGTGTATATAACGTATCTCTGCTTTTGTTTTTGGACTCAGAAAAAACAGAGTATCGTGAAAGTTGATGATACCTCGCAATTTTCATAGAGGGCTAACATTACTATGTTGAGGTAACGACCGTACGAGTGAGGCTGAAATGCAAGAGGTGCGGGGAAATCCTGCAGCGAAAATTATTGCATCTGTAAATATTTCTTGCAGATATGTGTGTTGTACTCATAGTTTCTAATATCCACGACACAAGTACCTACCTAATCCTAGTGTCGGGACTATGAATGTGGCTGTTATTTTCGTATAGAGGATTTTTATCTTTTTTAAATTCCATTGCTTTTACTTTTATTATGCTTCTCAAAAGAGCAAAAACTTTCTGTTTCTTGATATATTTCCGCTCTAATTTTCACTTTGTAAGCTGATTCTGTTTTTATAAAAGAATATTTTGCTGTGAGGGAGCACATTAATAAGGCATGGATGCATCGTATTTATTATTCTTGACAGAGATGAATTCTGTGTACCTATGTATAGTGATAAAGAACTATGGACTAAAGTAAATAATAGATTATAGTTATCTGGAACTTACAAGGGTTTGTTACTAACTCTTACTAAATATATTTAAGTAAGTACTTAAATGAATGTACTTATAGTGAACTGAAATATGATATGTGAGGTTCTGTTTGACGTCCATAATTATCCTACGTTCCCGATTTCTAAGATTTCGAAAGCAACTTACCTATCGAATAATAGCATTTCTATGTACCTACTCGTAACGATGCACTAAACAATTTCACCACAATGATTACAATCATCGGTTACAAAACCAGCGCTTTGGAATATTGCAAATTTCACTCTGCCATCAGTAACCTCTTCATTGGTTTGTTGATACAAAATTTCAAGGCATTAAGTCCTCAATTTAAGCACTGTTTTTTAAACGGTTTTATTTAGCTAGCACTATTATATTTTTGAGTCTGATCAATGCCCTAGATTGATGAGAGTGGTGTGACGACCTGGAACCTACCTAATTATTTTCTAGCTTTTTGTACATAATATAGGTAATTATTATCACGTCCGCATCCCTAATGGAGTGGGCAGAGCCACAAGTAGTCATAAGAAAACTTGCAGCCACTCCTGCTTCAAAGTCACAAGACGGATATGGTGAACCATGATGACAGGTAATCAGCCCATCGCGATGGGCTGATCACCTGTCATCATGGTTCACCAGCGATTCACCAGCGATGCATCGCCCATATAGATGGTCCACCATGTTGGGGAGGATACTATCCCTTAGTCGACTTTACGACATGCTCGGGGAGAGAAGCAGCTATGTCCCCATAATTAATATCTTTCTTGTCAATAAAACTGTTTAACTCATTTTTTCACCTATTTTATTGTGTTATGCAATAAAGAATAAATAACAACAACAGCAACGTGTGAATACATTTATTATTTCCGCGGCAGACATAAATATGTGTGCATAGCAACGAGTATGGCTGGTGGAATAAATACGGGCAATGTCTTGAATGCAAACAAGGACAATATTGGCGTGATTGAAACCATGCCACGGAACTGGCTGAAATGCAAAGCGGAATGTGCGCCGAATATCAATGCTGAATTAGAAATGCTTACAAACGTCAGCTTTTATGTTTACTTCTGTCTATAGGTGGCCGTCATGTAGTTTTAATGCCACTTACAAAGATATAAATTTATCTCTATTATCTTGTCTGCTCGATCGGATAAAAAGATAAAACAAAATGCATCCAGCAACTGCCAGCAGCTTCTCTCCCCAAGCATGTCGTAAAAATCAACTAAGGGATAGTATCCTCCCCAACATGTGGACCATTTAATATAGGCGATGGGCTGATATCTGCCACCATGGTTTACCATGTATTCTTTTGATTACTTGTGGCACTGGCCATCCCATTAGGGCTAGGGGAGTGATAGTATGTATGTATCTATATCTTACCTATCAGAGCAAAGATTTTACGACGATTATGATTCCATATAATAGAAGTAACCTAAATATATTTATTAACAGAAATAAACTTAGTACCTAATACATTAAATTACAAATATAATTTACAAAATACAAAAGAAACAGTCGGGCTACCTAAAGACCGATGCACACGGTCTATAGATAGTTCGCTTGATCCAGAAGTATATTACAAAGCACAAGGTTCAACACGGAAAGGTAAATCCTATGATTTGTCTTAGAATCTGCCCTATCCCGGCTAAGGTCTGTCAACTTTTTTTTTAAATCTGAAATAGGTTTGCGTTTGACCACACTCTACCTGATGTTAAGTAACAGTGTGGTCTAAGATGAAGCACGCTTACCTAGAAGAAACCTATTGATTCTCGACTTAAATACACCCAGATTATACTCTTCAGGAAATACAGACCCCGGCAGAGAGTTTCACATTATTGCAGTGCGTATAAAAAATGTGGAGTCAAAGCGCTTAGTACAAACATTTGGAACTGAAGGTGACTGTTTCTTAGAAACTCTAGCTTGGGCCTGGCGTAGTCGGAGTGGGTAAGCTATTACTCTGCCGAGGCTTTTAGTGTAAGCCGATACCAGTCGCTGAGCTGGAAAGGTGTGAGTCCAACAAGTTTAGATGTAAGCATTAAATAATATACTCATGAATTCAATAGAGGAGATTTAGATTTATTTAGACTCTCCACCTCAGACTGAGCTCTCTACGTGTTAATGGATTTTCAGCTTATTTTAAACTTAAGACTTGTGGATTTAATAGATGGATTCAGCTATCTTCCTACATCCTTCCTTGTTGTTATGAATGTTTAACTTAATTTAAAAAACATTTCCCATCTGCTTGTGCATCAGGATGGGCCTCCAGGGCCAACTGGAGCCAAAGTTCCCATCGGACCAAGTGTGATTTGTTCATTAGGACCTCCTGGAAACGTCTTCGGGGTGGTATGATTTTACATACATACATAATTATTATCACGCCCGTATCCCTAACGGGGTGGGCAGAACCACAAGTATCATAAGAAAACTTGCAGCCACTTCTGATCCAAGACTCCCAAGATGGATATGGTGAACCATGGTGACAGGTGATCAGCCCATCGCCCATATACTCGTAGGTCCATCAAGTTGGAGAGTATAAATGACAAATGTGTTTAGGTTTAATCGTTTATTTTTTATCAAAAACATAAACTGAATAATATAAGAGGTAAAATACAATCATCAAGCCTTATTAAGTGGTTTTGAGATAGATCAATATAAGTTATGTGCAAAATAAAAAGTGCCTTGTCTCGGTAAACATGATATCCTTGGTGAATCCATATAGGTCATAAAGTGACTATTTACATCGAGAATTCATCCACCGCAAAACTTTTTATAATCCTCATAAAACATTCAGGATGTAAATTTAAGAGACTCATTTTATAACTCAGTTCCTCTGCTTATCTTTAGAACTTGTAAAGTAAAGAGATGCATGCCACTCCAACTGGAAGAACAGAGATAAAGAATAAAGTTATATCAGACGTCTTAACATAATAAACCAAGTATGCCTGAAGATATCTGTGTAGTGATTTTTTTAAAAAGCGCTCGTGGTATAGCTTGCTTAGGCGTTCTATGCGCGGTCACAAATAGAGATGGGTGACCGCAAGTGGTATTACGAGCTGAGCGCTTCCGTGCTTCGGAGGGCACGTTAAACAGTCGGTCCCGGCTTCGTCGTTAAGCCATGACGGAGGCCTTTAGGCGGCCTAAAAACTCCGTCACTAGAGTTGGCCACTAGCTCATACGAACATACATACAATACATCTAAAAAGCTTAGTAAAATTTTCTGTAACTCGTGGTATCGCATCGCGTATACGTCGGCCGTCCATCATCGTTCTGTACAGTACCTACGCTACGTCATTTATACACAACTAGCTTTCGCCAACAGCCTCGCTCGCGTGGTATTCGGACAAAAAGTAGCCTATATATTATTCCAGAACACATACTATGTATATTACAAGTTTCAGTCAAATCCGTTCTGCCGTTTCGGCGTGATTGAGGCACAAACATACATCGTCACATCCACACATCCTCACAAACTTTCGCATTTATAATATTAGTAGGATATTGATACGAAATGCATATAACTATTTTAAGGTTCCGTACCCGAAGGATGCTATTTGACCCTATTACTAAGCCTCCGCTGTCCGTCTGTTCGTACGTCCAAGTGTCAGCGGGCTTGTATCTCATGAACCGTAATAGGTACGAGTAGACTGTTGACATTTTCACAGTGTGTATTTCTATTGCCGCTATAGCAACAAATAATAAAAACAAAAGAGGGCCCCATACAACAAACATTTACGTACATGTACGATGGGAATGTACGGAACTCGTAGTGTCCGAATTCGACTGCACTTGACCAGTTTTTATTAAATTAATTAAGAGAGTTGACTGTGCGCTCAAATAAATGAACAAAAATATACAAGTGGAACGTGGTTACTTTGTTCGCGTTGTTTTTTTTCATACAACTAAACTTCATCATCCTGCTGCATCTGCTAGGAGTTGAATTTTAGGAATTCCTTTCTTAGTGCTCTCTTATACTACAAGAGGAATATATCTTCCAAGTTTCATGCTTCTAGAACTTGGCATGGTTTAAGCTGTGCTTTGATTATCAGCCATTCAGAAACTTAAGAGTTTTCTATGTTATGATAAGAAATTTATTTACCCGGCTTAAATTAATAGAGGTTTTTGATTGCTTAATTCCAAGATAATAACACAACCAACAACACATGTAGATGTGCTTTTGTGTCGAAACATGTGCCTCATTAGAATTACCACGATGTATGTATGAACATGTGCTACAGATAACTCAATCAAGCTGGCCTCTTCAAAAATACAACGGTTATAAAATACTAGCTATTGCCAGCAGCTTCGCTATTTATCTAGTCGTAACACTGGTTGGAACCAATGTCGTGAAAGGATTTAAAATGCGCCTCAAAGGCTCCTAGCGTACATTTGACACATGTTTTCGAACTTTCTACGGTTCCACGAGATGCCGGTTTCCTCACAATGTTTGCCTTCACCGTTTGAGAATACTGTTATAACGCGTATACATAATATACCTTTTTTGAACAGAAAAACCCATTAGTGCACGAGCGGATTTGAACCCACGACCTTAGGATCGGGGTCGTTACCACTAGACCACCAGTGCTCTTTTCTGGTTGAGAAGATCACACGTCACTCAAACTCCACGGCGGTAAAGCAGCGTAAACCCCTGTTGTTACTCACATAAAGCAAAACGGCATAATATAATAAGTAAATAAAACGCCTCACGTCCGTCCATATAATAAAAACGTGGTACGTTTGAAGGCGCACCAAATATTCAGTTACTGTAGATACAAACAGGACGTGACCAGCAAGCTTAGAGTTGGACATGTACTAAGATATCATAAATGTAAGGTTTATCCAAGTCGCAAGAACTAGCATACTGGTTGTAAAGTGACGGATCAAATCTGGAATGTTATTTCATAAAACACAGTCTTGTTTACCCGAATTGTACCGACCACAATGACTCAAGAGACTTAATGCCGCACTTTATAATGCTTTTGGCACTTTCAGTAGAGTACCTACCTACCTTGCTACAAAACTAGAACGAAGAAGATTTTTAAAAATTGTGTCTCGCCTCATAATAATTAGGAATAGGTCTACGTTCGGTTAGCGGCTTCTTACAATAGCCGCTGCATCCGTGTTCGGTTTAATCCGTTGATTCCACGGCTCTTGGATAAATGATAAATTACATTTATTTGCACGAACACATGTGATGTGACAAAATAATAATGATCTTAAAAATACATCAGTCCAATCTATGTTCTACCAAAATTTTGGAGTAAAAACATTTATCAAGAAGCCAATTTTTATTTTTTTGCCAAACAAATGAAATTTTAAATCTATAAGGTCAGTTGGGTTGGTTATATGAATCTCCTCTTGCAGATGTATGAGGTGACGCGTTGCGTTAATATGAATGGCGTAAGCCGTAATAGACCATAATCAGTAGGAATGTCAGTAGGAATCATATTTCTGCCCTCCTAGTGAAGAACGCAGTAACTATGTCAAACATGGCTTTGATACGTGAGTGAAAACAGAATGATGATTTTGTTAGGCGATTCCGAATATGTACCAAACTATTTTTTGACAAAAATGCTAGTTACTGCGGTCTTCACTAGGAGGGCAGATCTAAATTATGTATGATTCCTATGGCGAGATATCTTTCGCAACTTAGCGGTGTCTTGGCATCATAGACATTCGGTTCAAGCCGCCACCGCCTCCGCCGACACGTTTTGTGGCCGGCGGCTTTGGTCCGACAGACACCCTTAAGTACGAATAAGGTAAGTTTTATATACTAAGTATCTACATTTTTAGAGAATGTGACGTCATAGCCAATTTAAGGTGTTTTCCGAACTTGGAAAAGACGACATTAATAGGTACATAAATTGCAAGTTTAAATATTATTGAGTCTTCTGCTCGATTAATCGTTCCAAAATCGGTCTATCCTGAAAAATCAGCAAATTCACGTCCGGTCGATAAGCTAAAATTTATATTTCTACGTTTTGATTGAATTGTCAACAAAAACCATTATTGTTCAGTTGAAGGCGATGATCGGTAAAGGTAACTTTGAAACACTTGATTTTTCCAAGTAAGTTTGTACAGTTAGAGATTAATGTTACTGAAATGAGCAAGTTTTATTACTAGCCTCCATTTAACTAACGATAATCCAATCTGCGTTGCGTGGTAAGGGAACTTTTGTTGCTGACCGTATAAATTGAAACAGCTGGAACTTTGTGATTCTATATTATGTAACAAGTGGAGTGAATGGTTTGTGCAAAATTATATTATTTTCTGTATTTTCTGAATTGTGGACTTTGGGTTTGGGAAGCATTTGTTTAAGTTTTCTCATTCGTTTCATATTATAAGTTTTATAGACATACTCTACCAACACTATAACTCTTTTATGCTCCACATTCCTTGATAATAAAGAATGAAGGTTAGCTAAACAATTTGGCTAAGCCTACGAGCTATATCCAACATTTTGACAGGAATATTGGCACGGGCACCTGTACCGACCACTAACATATGGACCCCGGCGACAATATATTCGCAAATTTCCTCTTCTAATTTAGAAGCTGAGTTTAAAGAGTGAAAGGTCGCGCTATACTGGTTTAGGAAAAAGTTGAGCAAAAAAGTTATTGGTTGTTTAGGTCTAGCATGGTTTTTAATTAACTTTCACGGAGTTATCATATTGATATAGGTACTATCTACTCACGCATCATCCTTGTAAAATGATGCGTGGAATTGTTATTTTGCAGTTCTAGATCACCTAAGATTATCTCAAAATCTTAATGGACCTTGAACATGTTTCATAAAACTTGTGAAAGGTGGAATACTACCGAAAGATCGTTGTTTAAAAAGTAAATAAAGCAAACCGTTTTATATCTGAGATAATCTACCTTGATTGAAAATAACATCTACAGCTTTATCTATGGATTTAAAATTGTTTGTCGTTATGGTACCTCTAAATGTTGGCTCACTCACTGCCAACGCCATCTCGGTACTCAAGAGGGTGGTTGGCCTGTGTTGGCTTGGATGAACCTTGTTAGTTTAATCATCCTCTGTCGACGTTGGTAGAGACTGGCGCTGGCGACCAACCAACTAACGTTTAAAATTCCTTTTACAGCTTCTTCTAATAAATTAAGGGTGAAATCAACAAGCGAACCCAGATACAGAGGTCATCTTTCATCTTTAATTAAAATTCCGATTGAGTTCCTGATTAATGACAACTTTCATAATATTTCTCAAACCATTTAATATTTCATTTTTGGCGTCGAGGGATTTGTATTGGACTCGAAATGTTTAATTCGGTTTCTGGGAATGAAATTGTTCTATATTCATTTGTTTATCTGTTTTATTTATGCTAGTTAAATATAATTGTTTTATTTTGTTTAGTTATTCGAGTTATAAGTAAATCGAACACAGCCCTTATGACGATGATGTATGATTTGGAAAATTACCAATGCTAATATAGAAAAATAACCTTATTTTAGAGAGCAGAAACATTATTATTTTAATTTGTAGTCTTTACTTATTAGAACCATTATTCATTTTGAATTGAAAAAGTTTCTTAAACATAATTTGTACACACGTACCTAAATATTTGTCTCTTGGGTCATGTTTTGGGAGAAATTTCCCAAGACACCACTTGAAATATTATCTTAATTTAATTGCGCATCTCTGGAGGCTGCTATTTTGTGATCTGCAGATCCCCATTTGAAATATTATTTATTTCATTCCACAACCGGTGCTGCCGCCTATGACGGATGTCTTCACCAGTTACATTTAACTGCATTTACACAGAAAGCCATTTTTGGCGTAGCGTAGTTTGCTTGGTTGATCGTTGAAGTTAAGCAACTTTGTGCGCGGTGACAATTGGGTTGGGTGACCGCAAGTGGCATTACAAGCTGGGCGCTTCCGTGCTTCGGAGGGCATGTTAAATTGTCGGTCCCGGCTTTTAAGTCGTTAAGCCGTGACGGAGGCCTTTAGACGTCCTAAAAACTCCGTCACAAGAGTTGGCCACTAGCTCATACGAACTTACTTACAGGAAAATTTAGATCTAGGTATAGAGGATGAGAATGATTTTTAATTTACTTCTGCTGGATCTGCTGGATCAGCCCTGGACGTATTCTATGTTTTTTCTGAGCAAAGAAAAAACATAGAATACGTCCAGCTGTTTCTCTTCCCGAGCATGTCGTAAAAGTCGACTAAGGGCAAGGTAAGGATAAGTCGTAAGATCTCCAACATGATGGACCATCTACAATGGGCGATGGGCTGATCACCTGTCACCATGATCCAGCATACCTATCTTGGGACTCTGAATCAGGAGTGGCTGCAAGTTTTCTTTTGAAAACTTGCAGACTTGTGGCTCTGTCCACCCCATTAGTACAAATGTATGTATGTGTATGATTTTTAACCCTGGCTAAAATGCCGGTAAACAGTGCCAGTATTATGTGCACTTGCGTCTTCCCGCTAAAATCGTATCAATCATTTACACGTTTCCTATGTAAATAGGACGACGCGGCATATTTCAAGGGATAATGTGCGTTCCCGGCTGAGTGCCGGGATTTGTCGGCACGTGTGCGTAATGTGAGAGTGTGCTATCTTGTTAACACCTAGCAACTTCCGGGTAACATAGAGTACACTGGTGGTCTAGTGACACCACCATCAGAGCAACAACGCAGGTTCGAAAGAAGACAGGTTATATTTTTCGTATGAAAAAATAAGTGAACTATTCTGCCCTCCTAGTGAAGAACGCAGTAACCAGCATGTTTGACAAAAATTAGTTAGATACATAATATTTAGAATCACCTGACAAAATAAAACTTTCTCACTCAAGTATCAAAACATGTTTGACATAGTTACTGCGTTCTTCACTAGGAGGGCAGTATACTAGTGATCTCAAACGGAGAAAAATATAGTGAGGAAATGTCCCTAATAAGTTCGAGGACATAGTGTCAAATGCATGAAAGAAGCTTCTTGAGGCGCACTATAATTATTTCTCGATACTAGTTAGAAATGACTTTAGTCACGATCGATACAATTACTTAGAGAAGGTGTAGAACGAGTACGTTGCTACGCAGTAGCACTAATTGTATTACTTTAAAACTTTTAGGACGCTACTCACGAAGAAAAATACCTACATCCCAAACAAGAAAGTTTTCTGCGAGGATTAGGAACCTTATTGTTTTAAAGTTCCGTAACTCAACAGGAAAAACCCAAAAATCTAACCTTTTAGGATCACTTTATACCGTCTGCCTGTCTGTACACATTTGTATTCAATTTCAGAAGCCACAAACGTTTCTGCTTCCAAAAAGTTTCATCTGAAACATTCTAACCTCATTTCAGAGTCGCGTATTGGCAGATAGCAGATGTTTTACAGAAAAAGCTAGCAATCTGCATTCTAATCTGCACGGCACGAAGGGGCTCTAATTAGGGTCCCTTGGCACGGCGCTGATACCGCAGAGGGCTCGTCGGCACTGTCGATGAGATACCCCTACTACGAAACTATTTGTAACTCGACAAAAACTGTTTAAAAATGAGAGTGAATTTGCGAACTGATATGAATTTCACGAATATTATTTTGTATTTTGTAAACAAATGTAGGGATAGTTGTAAATTTATTTCTGCAAATTAATTTGACTACCTCGATGGCGTGGCGGGCGAGTGCCCAGCTGAGACAATGAGTTGCGGTTTCGATTCTCGCTGCGAGATAAATTTTTGTATGTTTTGTATATATTTCTTCCGGAGTCAGTTGAGGTCTGTGTGATACCATGGTATTCGTAGTTTCTGATACCCACCACACAGAATCCTAGCGTGAATTCTGAACTATATATGTACGTAACTGATTATTATTGTTAATGAGAATTATATTAGAAACTGGTTTGGACTTTTAAAACCTCTGGATGACCGTACTTGAGCTAAAGCAATACCATATGGGAAATCAATTGTAACGCTTTTATTGGTTGTTTGTTACGAGTGCGAAAAGCTATCAAATTGGATGGCACAAGAAAGCTCACGTAAAAATAGTCGCAAGATAAATTTTACTGTCCAGAATACTAAAACTACTTGTACCTATTTACTGAGATTTTTATATAAGTTACGTACCAGCCATCAGCAAGTTTTACGTTATATTATGTACGATAAGGTAGGGCGAAGGCTTTTCATACAATAATGTGCCTATTGTATTGTCTTATTATAATATTTGCATCGAATTATTCAAACGCCATATCAGCAATCTTATAATATATTTCAAGCCATGCCTCGGTCAAATTAATGGGTATAAACACACTAGTGTCTTAATAAAAAAAGTCTTAACTAATGCTTACAAGTATTGGCAAATTGTAAATACTTTTTAAGGTTTCATACCCGAAGGCTGCTACTGGGACCCTATTACTAAGCCTCCGCTGTCCGTCCGTCTGTCAGCGGGCTGTATCTCATAAAGCGTAGTAGGTTGAGAGTTAAAATTTTCAAAAAGTGTGTATTTCTATTGCCGCTATAACAACAAATAATAAAAATAAAAAGGGAACTCATACAAGATTTTTTTAACGTTCGTAATCCATTATCGAAGCTACCTATTTAAAAAGTACGATGGTATGGAACCCTTCGTGTGCGAATTTGACTCGCACTTGACTGATTTTTTTAAATATCTTTAAAATATTTTTTAATATCTGTTTGAGTTTCGTTAGTAGGAGCTATTTACTTTCTTTGCGCCGAGTACTCTAGGAAGACCTCCAAGTTTCAAACAATAGATACGCTAAATGAACTCGCTTTGTTTTAAAAAGATATGAATGAAAAGAATCACTTGGGTTTTTGCCGAGTTTCATGTTTAAAGATAAGCGTTACTGCTGTAAAACATTATGTAATACTTTAGAAAACATTGTATCACGTCTTTAAAATAAAGATATGAAAAGTACTAATTTATTGTAGCGATACGCTAAGTTGATTATTTTTCGAGTAGGTACCTACCTATGTAACTCGAGTTGACTCGACTCGGTGTTTGTAAGCGAGGTAGTTCTCAGCCAAAACAAGGCTAAAACACGTATAAACTACACAAAAGAATACTATGAACTATAGACAATGGTAATTGTATGTATATTATCACGCCCATATCCCTAATGTGGTGCAAGTGGTCATAAGAAAACTTGCAGCCACTCCTGATTCAAAGTCCCAAGATGGATATGGTAAACCATGGTGACAGGTGATCAGCCCATCGCACATATCTATATATGTATATCGCAGATGGTCTATCATGTTGGGGAGGATACTATCCCGTAGTCGAATAACGGTGATTGCTTTTGTGAAAATCTCGGCTTAACACCATTTACCTAACACACGGGTTCCTGCAGGAGACGAACGCGCCGGCAACGGAATCAGGTTAATGAAACGTCTGTCAAACAGGTGAAGGCGAATTTAATTGAAAATTGCTTTTTGAAACCTTGTTGTATAACCAATTTCAGATTTTACTTAGGTATTTACCAACAGTAACACCTACTTCTCGTCTAGGTACATGATTATGTTGACTAATACCCAAATCCAGTAGAATATTGGATTTGGGCATTAGTCGGATTGTTTATTATTAATCAATTTTGTTTTATGTTGAAAGCGCCATACATTTTTTACATAATTTAAACATCATCATCGTCTTCCTGCCCTTATCCCACTCTATGTGGGGTCGGCAGTTTTGGCTAAGGTGTTCTATGACTGGCTGCCTTCCCCGGAAAGGAATTTATCTCCTTGCCAAATTTCATTAAAACCTTTTCACTAGTTTAGGCGTGAATAGGTAACAGACATACAGAGTTACTTTCGCATTTACAATATTAGTATGGATAGAACTCAAGCATAGTGTGGCTCTTTACCAGTGAAAAGGGTTTTAAAATCGGATCAGAAACGATGAATACCCCCTACAAACATATAAAATTAGTAGTATCAGGCTACTTCTATCGGGCATACATTTCTGCGAGTTACAGACATGTGTCAAATATGTGTCATTGTGCCTATATCACGAACATTGCGTTCGTCACAACTCGATAAAATTGCTTCAAAGGAGCAATTTTCCCGCAGTTTTCGCTAATTTTCTGTCTATAACATAGTTCATCTACTTATACGAGCAGCTTTGTCATAAGCTTGGATACATGCCTACAAATTACTATGGACTTGCTCATTTCGCTCTATTTTGCTTAGAAATACCTACCGGTAATGGTTTTCCTGTTTGGGATAATCCTTACGTTTCCGCCGCCTACCGACGCAGACAAAAGATTGCCTCAGACAAAGACTAGGAAGTATAAGATGTACCCCGAGAGTCAGTGAAGGGTTTCCTACATGATATTGATTTTACGAAGGATTTTGTAACCCAAATAATTTACCAACCATTCAAAAAAGAACTTCAAACATGATACGAAAAAAATTAAAACTCATACAGTAGTTTGTAAAGCATTTTGAAACACTGAAAGAGGATCTGGATGATTTTTTCGGTTAGAAAAATCCATTGGTGCGTAGACGTCTTTAGTATAAAAAGGCGAGGTTGCTGCCACTAGACCAGCACTTACTTTTAGTATTTGCATATTATTTTATAATAAATACTAGGTATATTGTTCCATGACCTAGTATTGACGAGCTAAATTCTTCTTAAAACTAAAGTAGTCACAGTTATCGTAAAGTGTAGGAATACCAAGGTTACAATTGGAAGCAACATACTCGTACCATAATTTATGTAGAAGGTAAAAAAGCAGATAAAACTAAATATTTTGAATGGTTTAATATGCAATATAAAGAGCAAATAGAGATATTTGTCGACCATTTTAAACCGGCTGACATGGTGTTGTTACGCCTGACATTTTGTGCTATCGGAATTCTATCGGCCGAGGGTTTCTTTAAGTACCCAGACGCGAGCTTCGGGGAGATAGAAGGAGATGATGCAGGAAAACCACTCTTCCTCACTCCGTTCGTTGAATCCGGGAACATAGTTGAAGGCAGGCGTCGCGCAAAAGTACCTCTAACGGAAGACCACCACATCACGAGCTATGCCGGCTTCTTTTCCGTGAATAAGACTTACGATTCGAATCAGTTCATCTGGTATTTTCCTGCGATGGAAAATCACGCAGAGGCTCCTGTCATCGTGTGGCTGCAAGGAGGTCCAGGGGGTTCCTCACTGTTCGGCCTGTTTGTTGAGAACGGTCCGATCCAAGTCAGACACGGCCAATTCATACGCAGAAAATATCATTGGGCTAAGAACCACCACGTCATCTACATCGACAATCCGGTCGGCACTGGATTTAGCTTCACAAAAAGCAAAGAAGGTTACTGCACAGATGAAACCCAAATCGGAGAGCAATTGTACTCAACAATCATCCAATTTTTTATACTATTTCCTGAACTCCTGAAAAATAAGTTTTTCTTGACCGGAGAATCGTATGCAGGGAAGTATGTTCCAGCACTAGCTTATGCTATCCACACGAAAAACCCCACAGCGGCTCTTAGAATCAACTTGAAAGGCATCGCAATGGGTGATGGCTTCAGTGACCCTGGAAATCAGCTAAATTATGGACCATACCTGAGACAACTTGGTCTCATTGACTGGCACGAGGAGAAACAGCTAAAACGTAAGGAGAAAATAATTAAAAAGTTTATAAAAGAACAGAAATGGGACCAAGCTGCCAATGCTTTGGATATATTGACTGATACTATATCAAACACAATCGGAGAAGTTGGCATGTACAATTACGTAAACATGTATAATTTCGATCACTATGAAGAGATGCTACAGAAAAGTGACGTTCGTAAAGCAATCCATGTCGGTAACCTACCTTATAATAACGATGGCCTCGTAGCCAAGTATCTTAGGCAAGATTTAATGCAATCTGTAGCGCCACTTATATCAGAACTATTAAACCACTACCATGTTCTCACATATAACGGACAACTGGACATCTTGGTTGCATATCCTTTGACTGTCAACTATCTGAGTCATTTGAACTTCACTGGGGCGGAAGAGTATAAGAGTGCTAAGCGTCATCAATGGAAGGTTGATGATGAAGTGGCAGGGTATGTGAAGAAAGCTGGCAGATTGGTGGAGGTGTTGGTCAGGAATGCAGGGCATATAGTACCCGCAGACCAGCCTAAGTGGGCCTTGGATTTAATAACTCGCTTCACTTACGAGAAAAGTTTTTATGATGATGAAACTGACTAGGATGTTTGTAAAAGTATATTCTTCAAAATAAAAATCTACTATTTGTAACTAGCAATAACTTCTGAAGGTATTTAAATGAATAAAGTTTATTTTGTTTATCACACAATAATCGGCGCTCCTAGGTTTGGCCAGTTATACCTCAGGACCGAAAAAAAGTCTGTCAAAATTATTTTCTAAATTTGACAAAATAATTTTTGTCTAATCCTAGGAGAGACTAATTTAGACAATCAAACGCCGAAACTCCACCGCGTACTTTTATTAATATTTTGTTCTAAGATACGCATGTAATCACTTTTTAACGTAGCGGCCATAACCGTGAACCATTTCTTCATTCAAAAATTCTCTTTTATCTCAGGCTCGCCTCACCTTTAAATGTCACATTTGTTTATCACGTTTACTAAATTTTGAAATGTACATAACATTACTATTATATATCTGGTACTATAGATTCATTTTGTATAGATTTAAACAAGAGATCCATCAAACAAGTTGGCTTTAGCAATACTTGGATCCACTTACGTTTGAGTGAGGTAACATGATCCGGTATATTTAAACGCTGTGGCTCCACAGAATATTTACTCCTTTGAAGTTTAGTGGTATGATGTAGGTAAATAATTTGATAACATCCATACACGAGTTCCATTGTACTCAATGTATTTACTATTTATATACATAGAAATTGGCAATAATAGCGTTGTATTGAAAATACCCACCTCTGATTCGAAGTCCCAAGATGGACATAGCAAATATTTCTTCCGGGTCTGGTTGTTATGGTATTACCATGGTACTCGTAGTTGATACCCACGATACAGCGAATCCTATTCAGGTCCTGGGGTCAAGACTATATACTTATGTGACTGTTTGGTGTTATTTATTTATACTTAGACAACATTATATGATAACAAACACCTTAGCCAAAACTCTTACAGCATGATCCAAGTTTCATGCTGTGCCGACCCCACATAGAGTGGGATAAGGGCAGGAAGATGATGATGATGAGGCAACATTATATGATAGATATATTTTAAATTAAATGTCAATAAGACAGGACAATTTGATGCTATCATATTCCTGACAAATGACTACCATTTCATTAGACAAGCGACTTACACATCTATATCCATGTATTCTATCGATCGTTCCCAGTTCCACTGCAGCGTAACCATTACAACCCATCGTTTTAATTGAAAAACATCGAAAGCCTATTGACAAAGGCTAAGCTATCGGCTTAATGACTGGTTGTTGACCCCGGCGCCAGCAGGACAATAGATCCTGGCGTCCTCTATACAAATTGACACAAGCATAGGTATGTCTGGCAAACACATTCCGTCCTTATTAAAAAGGGGGATGTGATAAAAAGTCACTTTACCGTGTTAAAGCGATAAAACTAACTATATTTTTACCAACTATATGGGCGATGGGCTGATTACCTGTCACCACGGTTCACCATATCCATCTTAGGACTTAATCAGAAGTGGCTGCAAGTTTTCTTATGTTTACTTGTGGCTCTGCCCACCACACAAGGGATACAGGCGTGATAATAATGTATTTTTACTCAACTTAAAAAAACTAAGGATTCTCAATTTGGTTGTATCATTTCTAGTTTATTTGGTAGTTAGATTCGCGCTAAGTCATGTCCAGAGTTTTAATAAAAATACCTCACTAGTCACATACTTAGTAACCCCACACTAGGTTTCCCTGTGTCGTGAAACTATCGAAAATCAGAAACTATCGAGTACTATGATTACATTCTCTGAACAAACAAGAGTTTGTTTTTGGTTGTATTCTAAAAATACATCGAATGTAAAAAAAGACCCACAAAGCGCAGTCGGAGTATTTTTCAGTATTTCAGTTTACTTTCGTAACTTAGAACAGAATAGAATAAGGTTAATTTGACAAAACACGTAAAAAACAGGTTACAAACAGAGATAAAATGAAATAACAACTAAGAAAGTAGGTACCTAGGTCAGGGTAGGTAGGTCTCTTAAATAAATGTATTGTACCTAATAGGTAAGTAATAAGTATATCTAGTGTAGGTATCTTACCATCCTTCCCAACTTATTATTTTTTAGTTGGAACCAAAATGTATAAACCTGTATTTTTGCCCCAATACTTTTTATTTTACCCGTGCGTTTCAAAACAGAATCCACGGTTATATATAGATCAGGCCGTTTGCACGCAGCTTCCTGAAAAAGTAAATAGGGTTCTGAGCTGTAGATATCTAAAATGAGCCGAGATTTATTTAGAGTTATCCTTTTAGCTAGCGAGCTTAGGCAGGCTTTCCTTGAACCTTTTACGGAAGCATAACCTTGGCACATATCCCTTAATAATGGAAGGAATGCTTTCTTGTGCGCATTTTTTGAGGGGAAGAACTTTTGCGGTATGTTTTTTAGAGGTAAAATATAAAAACTCTACTCAGTGGGAATAGGGGTGCCGAAACGATAAAAAATTACGGTCCGAGATTCTAAGGCGTAATATAAGGAGGTACGCGGCAGATTTAAATGATTTGAGTAGATAAACATAGATTTTTCTATTTACAACAAAATAATAAAACTTCTCTGCTGGACTGGAAGTAAAAAGAAGCATAGAATGCGTCCAGCTGCTTCTCTCCCCGAGCATGTCGTAAAAGTCGGCTAAGGGATAGTGTTCTCTGCAACATGATCCATCGCCCATATAGGTGATCCACCTGATGGGCTGATCACCTGTCACCATGGTTCACCATCCATCTTAGGACTTTAAATCAGAAGTGGCTGCAGGTTTTTATGTTTACTTGTAGCTCTGCCCACCCCATTAGGGATACGGGCGCGATAATATGTGTGTATGAATGTAAATAACAAAAAGAAAAAAATACTTAAAATGTTTATAAGTAAAAATTTCATTACTAATGATTTGTTTACATACCTATTACGTCTGGAATTTTCGAAATTTTTTGCTTTTACTATCGTATAGAGACTATAATTTTATGACGAAAAGGTAAACGAGATAAAAGGATTTTATGAGACTTAAACGGTATTGTAAAGCTCATGAGTGCCTGGAGATTTGAGATGTCTGTCCAACGTACTTGTTGTACGTTACTACAACGTACAACGTACGGTATCAATATCCCATTTTACCTTAGAAGCAGAGACCCGTCATAAGAAAATTCAACTACAAAACGAATACTTGCATAAACTAAAGCCTTTTACCATCTATAGTAGATGATTTATACAGCGTCAGGAGGCAACTTTTACCTTCACAGACGGGACGCTGTAGTGCCTGGGACGAATTAAGATGGAGTAGGCTTGCCCAGCACCTATTCCATCCTCTCAGTTTTAACTTGTGACGTAGTTTTAACTTGTCTCCCATTAACTTGTGACGTGTATACCCTTACGAAATAAATGATTATGATTATGATTATGATTATCAGCTTAGTCGGCCTTGTCCACAGGAAAGACATGTTCAATACGTGCGGAGCTGACTAAGCCGCGGGTTTCCTCACGATACTTGCATAAGACACTCATTTTATGCACGATGCACCACACGCATTACAATAAAATCGCAATCAAACCATTGGCGAATAATTTATTTAGCACTTTAAGAAGTTCCGCGGCGTCGTTACTCACCTTTACGAGGTAAAAGTCGTTTTTAACAGAGTTAGCTTGCACGCAATCTCGCCGCTGTTCCGGCTCGAATTATTTATGTGTTGGAGCGACGAGGAATTATATCACTTGTACACGGTGCTTCAAGAAAACTAGTCCTCGCGGCCGTGACACTGGTTCTTTCAGTCACTCTGATGACTCCCGAACGTAAGATCGTCGTTTCTAATCCGGTTTAAAAAGTTTTTTTTCTAAATCGTCAAACGGAATTCTAAATTTCGAATGTCAAAATGAAAAAAATGTGATTATAATTGAAGTTTGGTTTGAGTTTGAATGATAACTATTTACTTATAAATACTACTCGTACTTAATCAATTCTAACTAGTATCCATTTATTAGGGCAGCAAATCTGATGATGTAGGTTACATAAATATAGCTACGAGTATATATTAGACGAATAGGAATGATAAATTGAAGCAATGTTCCGTTATTGGCTTTGCTCAATAGTGGCCGCGACGTAAGACATGGGTCCTCAAATCACGCATTGTCATCATTTTTATGAGGTTTTGCTAGCTTTCGATATTCTTTAAGGCCACCCTGTAAATTTTAAAGACACGTGGTTTCTTTAACCTTGCAAGATATTGGGCTGGAAATCGGTGCTGGAGAAAGCCATTATTTAGAAGCAGTTATTTTTTGGAAAGATTTTCATGTTACAAAAAAGCCGCATTTATTCAAGAATGCCATTTTATAGGTTCAAGTTAAGTTAATAGTAATAGCAGTATACGCACCAACCAAACGTCAGTGAAGTGAACGTGAAGGATAAATGTGGACGTTTTAACGAAAGCGAAAGAGAATAGTCCTTTTTCTTGTTTTTTGACACGTCAGAGATAGCGATTGAACAGCAGAGCCCACGGCAAATTTAAACTCGCTTGCCTTCGCTCGCTTTGGCTCGCTTAGTCCGTACCCATTAACCCAGCTTCAAATAAATGACAAGCACTAAAATAAAACCACAGTACCAACTCAAGCAAAGATTACATCACTCGACTGAAATCCTATTATTTCCCTCAGTGTACCCAAAGCTACGTAAATGATAAGTACCCAACAAAACGAAACTTTGCAAATTATTGTAACGAACCGAAACACAGTTTAGAGGGCAATTTAAATTTTCATTTTATTTTGTTGTCGATATTTTGGAAGTTTCGACGGCAAATATTTTGTCAGTAAACTTTTCTATTTGTGTTATCAATAGGTACTTTGGGGAACTTCTCTGAAGCTTGCCAAAAATGCTTTTGTAATATGTTTAGGCGATTTTGTTCGAGACTTTAATGTCTTCCAGTGATATTTTTTAAATAAATTAAAAATTAAAAGGCCCTTTTTTAAATATTTATTGTTAGAAAGGCAATAGAAATACACACTATAATAATATTAGGCAATACAAACAACTCTCTAGCTATTCATGACAGACGGACAGAAGGACGGACAGCGGCGGTTTAGTAATAGTCCCGTTGGAACCTTAAAAAGCAATTTCAACAAGGTTCATTATTAATAAATTACATGGGTACAAATAGTTCACGTACTAACCACGTGGCCACTACGATAGGTACAATTTTATATTTTCCCCACTAAATTAATAAGCAAACCTTCAAGGATAGCAATTTTTTTGCTGATACAAAAGCTGCGCTAATATTATTTATACCTAAGTAAATACAATCCTTGGTAGCTATATAAAAATATTTTGAATGTAGCGCGCTGTTAGCTTAGGATCTAGGGCAAATTACATAAAAGTGCTTACATTATTGCATCTGAGTTAGTTATTTGTATCTGAGAGTTTAGGATAGTCCAATATTGTATTTTATTTAACTTTTTTGTAGTTACATCGAATATCCTATTTTTACGGACATGAGCTTTTTATCATATTAATAAAGTTTTAACAAAAGATATCTAGACAAAACGTTTGTCTAGCTCAATGCAAGCGACAGCATTTTTGTCTTGCTCAATAGCAAGACAAAAAGCTTTTGGTGTCGTACGACACCATTGTGGGAACTAAAATTATAATCTGTCAAAGAAAACCTTATAGGTATGCAATGCAACCAACAACCAGCCTCTCTTATGGAAACGCCCCTATCACAGATTTAAAAATTTAGTCTAGTCTTCTCCTTACCCTTTTAAGGTGTTTTGACAGTCAACTGAGCTTATAGCCAAATGAGTAGTTGAATAGTTTTTTTTTTTCAATTTAAGAATGTTTTTGTCACCAGCCAAGTTTTTTGAGACTGGCTGGCAAAAAAAAATACGCTCTACGTTCGAGGTGAACGTTTCGTTATTATGAAGGAAAATGAACTTAGGACTTTTATAAGTCTTCAACGCAGAAATCAAAGCAAAACCTGATTCTTGTAACTTTATTACTAGGACGAAGGAGAAACCTCGCGTGGCCAGTCTAAGGTTTCATTTCAGCCAGTATCTTTGAAACTACGGCAAAGTAAACCCTTGTTAAACCAACCAACTTGAATAACTATACCGCAATAAAGGGACCTACATGCCAATTTCTGCTAATATTATAGCGAATAATGTTGGCAATTCTTGAAGAGATATTGTTTAGAAATTGGAAACTATGCTACTTTCAAGCCTCCTCTGATATACTCATTCTGTATGTTGTCCATTCTCGTCACTCCACACATTCATCTCAACATTCATATCTCTATTGAAAACTAATCTCATTAATATTACTGTGAAAAGATTTAACTTAATGTGAAGTAATTGTCATGTAATAAAATACTAATTCGCACAAATAATGTTGATCCGAGCATTTATATATCGCGTAACTCTATCTCGTATAAATGTTTGAGAGGGCCCAGTCGACTAGTAACGCTTCGTACTTAAGTGTTGAGTGCGCCTGGCCTGCTTTCGCGATCGACCACCATGAGTCCGACGATCGACTGGTCGATCGCGATCGACTTGTTGGGCACCCCTGATTTAAAGCCACGTTCAGCGCATTCACTAAATGTATAAGTGACAATGCAAGAAAGTTGCAATAACTAAGTGCAGTAGGACAGACTACTTACTAAATATTTTATTACTACCACTAGTCCTGTCACTAGTTATTTAGATCTGGTGTGGTGAAAGGATTTAAGATGCGTCTCAAAGGGTCATTTTGTGCACTAGACACAAGTTTTGAACTTTTAATATCCCATTATGCAACGGTTGTTAAAGATGTGACTCAATAGACTCAAAAGCATATGAATAGTTGTGTAGACATAGAAGAATCTAAAAAAAACAAATCACATTTTTATTTAGTACATTTTTGTGAAATATTTATAAGCTGTCCATATTTCTATATGTAAATGGCTACCGCCTACGCCCCGTCGGTCACTTGTCTACATACGTGCAACTTTGTTCGTTCCATGCACATTGAAGGGACAGCTCGCAATTTACATAAAGTCGATGCGAAGTAAATCGAATACTGATGTTGCTATAACTTGTAATGTTACTAGCTGCCGCCCGCGGCTTCGCTCACGTGGTACCCGGATAAAAAATATCCTATATGTTAATCCAGCACATGTACTATGTATATTCCAAGTTTCATTCAAATCCGTTCAGCCGTTTAGGCGTGATTGAGGCACAAACATCCAAACATCCAAACTCACAAACTTTCGCATTTATAATATAAGTAAGAAGTAAGATGATATAAGTCATATGAAGTACATGTAGGTCTGAAATGAAACAATGAAAGGATTTATAAAATGCATGAGTTGGATGAGTTTGACTCTCACGCTTTGTCGCGCGACGAAAAGGCGTTTTACAGTACAGAGTGATCTTTAAAAGATTCTACTGAATAAACTATATTTGACTTTAAGCGAAATTTATTAACAGAAATAAACTTACAATACAAATATAATTAATGAATAAATATAAATATACTTAATTATAATTATAATAAAATAAATCGTCTTCAACATGATGAACCATCTATATGGGCGATGAGCTGATCATCTGTCACTATGGTTCACCATATCCATCTTAGGACTAAATCAGAAGGGGCTGCAAGTTTTCTTATGTTCACTTGTGGCTCTACCCACCCCATTAGGGATATGGGCGTGATAATATGTATATATGTATGTACAAATATAATTTCCGAAATACAAAAGAATCAATCGGGCTATTTGAGTTTTGATTTGATTTTTATTGTTGTTTTAATGTATTAACCTATTCGAAGGATAAGTTAAAATGTTTTATTATAGGTTTACTTACTCTAAGCGTCAGGAAATACTGCATTAATTAAACCAATGCGTTGGTAGGTGGTAGGGTCTTAGGATGGTCCGTTTTCACACGAAATTGAGAATTCGCCATGTACCTGCAAACTATTAGATACTCAAGGAATTTCTCGACCCTCAATGTACTTACACTTTATACAGCAAGAGTCATAACTATAATATGTACTAGGTTACCCCCGCGGCTTCGCTCGCGTGGTGTCAATTATTTTTTATTTTTTTATAACACACCCAACAGTCACACATAGTCCTGACCCCACACTAGGATTCCCTGTGTCGTGGGTATCAGAAACTACGAGTACCATGGTACCACAACACCCAGACCCGGAAGAAATATTTACAGAACATGCAAACATTTCTTCCGCAGCGGGAATCGAACCCGCGCCTCTTGCGTCTCTGCCAAGCAATCGCCCGCCACGCCACCGAGGCCGTCAATTATGACCATTTTACCCATTTTTGAGGCTTATTTTGAAAACTGAAACACTTGTCCATTGATTTTATACTCAACGTATACCAAGTTTCGAGCCAATCGCACGATCTGTTAAAGTTCCCATACAAACTTTGACACCTCATTTAACCCCTTTTTGAGGGTTATTTTGAAAAACCCTGAAATATGTGTCCATTTATTTTTTACTTACTTTAAATTTCCGGACGAATTTTCAAGTAAATCGCACCGCCAGTTAAAAAGTTTCTTCAAAATCGGTTTAGTAAGTATCTAGTTACATGACAACAAACATTCACACACACAAACTTTCGCATTTACAGTAATATTGCTATACAAATACTTAAATTACTTACTTAATAAAGAGCTTGAGTCTGAGTCAAAGCCAGAACTAGAACCTGTTTTATATTAAGTGCCATAGAAAATGACATCGCGCAATATCAGAAGGATCTGAAGATACACCCAGCGTGGCAAAATTAGTCAGATCTACTATCGTTGCCACTTCACACGGCCCCGTTACCAGACACTCAAAAATCCCAGTAGCCCGGAACCCTTCAGAATAATCGTAAAGTTGTACTCGCACCCACTCCATTGACCGACGACACCGAGGGAGGCGTGCTCTATCAATGCGATCGACCTCACCCCACCAGGAATACTCACGTAGTCACTGCCAATATACGATTACCGACTGCTATGTTTCTGTGGCACGAACGTGGGCGACTTTGAAACTTATTTCAATGCCGTTACAGTTCAATTTCATTAGACGTAACTATACAATCAGCCTGAGCAGATACTTAGATCGTAGCGATTTCTTCTTACAAAATGTTTTTGAGATACACTGAACCTTGAACCTAAAGTCGTTGTGATACAGTTAATTTTACAACGTAAGTGGAATTGAAGTGACACGCAACCTATCGAGCCAATATCAATTTTGAGCACCATTTACATCCGCCGAGCTAGATCTTTTAGCCCACGGTGTATTGTGTAATATCTTTATAGGTACAGGGTTATTGAAGCGTAGGGACTGATGTGACAACTCAGCACCATACGCGCTGTCCAAATTAAAGAGAGGTTTTACTTTGAGGTTTGAGGTTAACTGTTAACGCCACAACCACTTAAAGCAATTTCTCGGAGACTGCCTCAAATAGGGCAATTTTAATAAGACGGTAAGTATTCTAGAATTTTCTTGGTACTAAAGAAATAAAATCTATTCCTACTGACTCATTTAATCTATCATTGAAATGTAATCCTACTTATATTAAAAATGCGAAAGTTTGTGAGAAACCACGCAACTTTTATAACAATAAAACAATTACGGCACTTAAAACCGTGTCGCAATTACTAAAATGCATCCAGAAACAATCCAGTGCAATTATTGGCGGAGTGCAGTCTCCAACGGAGTAGTGTTGCCAGCTGCCAGTAACTACTTTTGCCGGATGTTTCCACGTTTCGGCCAATTATGTAGGTGCCATTCATGGATGAATAAAGAAAGTAGCAAAACAGTTTTACTAATTTAAATCATACCCAAAATAATAACTATAATTTGTTTATTTACCGTTTCATTTCCATTGTCATCATCTAGCTGACCTTTTCCCACTATGTGGGATTGGCACATCATGCTCCCCTTTTTCCATTTTCTCTTGTCACTTTTTATTACCATCAGTAATTATAAAAAAACTTACGTAGACACAGTAAAGTAAGCAGCTGTTTATGTCCTTTACTTTTTTTTTGTTTTAAGTTTTGTCCGACTCTTATGCTGATTGTATTCTACCCTAATGTCGATCAAACTATCGAGAACGCGACGAGGGCCTAACAATGGCGACGGTTCGTAATTAAAAATGGCCGACGATTTAAAGCACCGAGAAGTTGCTGAGGATCGTTAAAACTTTAAAATAACATAAAAAACGTCAAATTCAAGAAGATTTTCTCCAAAATTATAGGATAACTTTGTTTGTAACAGTTCGTTAAAGGTTTCAAAGTCACGCTTTGTTAGGTGCTAACTGAAGCGAATTAAATGTTAGTGGGTATAAGTTAACAATAAAAAGTTTGTAGGTGATTTTACACTGGGTTAGCTTAAAAAAATATATATCACCAATAATTTTAAAACCTCCGCCACGTTCTAAAAACGGGATTGACACAATTTTACAAAGCCAACTTTTGACAGGACTTTGCTTACGCAGCGTCCTACGTAGGCCGTCGACTGCGATGCAATCCTATGCGATGACATGCGAATTCAATGCGATGAGATGCGATGCGGGCGGCTTTGTCCTCGTGCGCGCGAATCGAGCCGCACCACCACTGTCAAAAAAAATACGGCATTGCATCCAGTTCGCGCGAAAATATTCACTTCGTTTTGTGCCACGCCGCGCTGCACTCCACGTGCGTACGAGGTATATCACGTAGGCCACACTTCAAAAGGTATTGGGCTGTTTTTTGCTTTCGCGCCGAGCAGCTTCACTTTCATATCAAGATCGCTCACGTAGGACGCCGCTTTAGTTTTCTGGACGATGACGGAGGCCGGAGTAAGAACGTATCTAACTGTTTTCTGTCTAATGTCTTTATAATTTCGCTATATCATTGAAGTCTTAATATCTCTTTCATCACTTACACAAAGCTCATAAGGGTAGTCAACAAAACGTTATCTTGTTCTGCTTACAAAGTGTTTAAATGAAAACACGTAGTAAGCACGCTTTTACCGTCACATATCACGTAGCTCATAAAAAGTGTTAACACGCACCGAATAGCTATTATTTACTCTGAAATTAGACGCGCGAAGGCTTGCTCCACCACAACGTTTATTAGCTGGAAAAGTGCTGTGGCAGACACGTTGCTGAATGTAAACATGTTCCAATTATTGGTCGTGGCACTAGTTCTTTCAAATCAGTGTGGTAAAGGCATTTAAAGTGCGCCTCAAGGGCTCCTATCGCGCACTTTTCAAGCCATGTTGTTCCATCAATAAACCAAGAACACTGAAATACATCATCAGCATTTCCCTGCTCTTATCCGTGCTATAATCATTGCAATGGCAACTTGAGTGACGTCTTTGATTTTTCGTTTCTCTATCATGCAAGCTGTAGGTGGAATCATGGAATATCTTGGCTTCAATTCGCAATTCTAGCTCAAAGATCACGATGAAGATTTTGATGCTCCTTACAGCTTTAATTGTAAAAAACTTTGATCGTAAAATTCTACCAGTCGATGTCTTGCACGATTATCCAGTCTATCTTTCGCTATGGCTTAAAAAGTGTCGTAAAAACTAATAAAGTATTAACCCAGCTGGAATAGTCGCTATATTTTATGATTCCCACAAAACTTGTAGAGCTTATTGCGAAGTTGCGAAACTTGCTACAGAAAGTAACAAACAGAGGGTTGACTCCCCAAGGCGAGGTTTGTAGGTGATGAGACATGGATAACGGACTAGTACCTACGTGATGTGGAGTTTTGACCTCAGAGTCAAAAGTCCTTAAACTCTGGTAACAGAGTTGCCCTCGCACGAACTTAGATCATTAAGGATCTATTAACGATATTGCCTTTGTTAGTCATCCGAATCAGCCAATCATACCAAACTTGTCGGTAGCTTGGTAGATCGCACTGGTAGTCTATCGATAGTAACCTCGCCTTTCGATCTTAAGTACGTCAATTCGAATCCAGTCGTAAACCAATGAGTTTTCAAATTGTCAATTTTTATGTGCAAACTATGAAGGAAAAAAACTAAGGCCTCTTACCATCTATAGTAGATAATTTATACAGCGTCAGGAGGCAACTTTTTTTAACTTCACAAACAGGACGCTGGCTGTAGTGCCTGGGATGAATTAAGATGGAGTAGGCTTGCCCAGCACCTATTCCATCCTCTCAGCTTAGTCGGCCTTGTCCACAGGAAATACATGGTTAATAAGTGCGGTGCTGACTAAGCCGCGGGTTTCCTCACGATGTTTTCCTTCACCGTTTGAGAGTACTGGTATAGCGCACGTAAATTTTTCGCACAGAAAAGTCCATTGGTACACAACCGGATTTGAACCCACGACCTTAGGATCAGAAGGCGAGGTCACAACCAACTAGACCACCAGTGCTCTCAAGAACTACTATTAGCACTAATAGATTTACTTTGCGTGCATTGACACAATGGTCTTTGAACTATTTCTTTGTTTCTTTCAACATGCCGCAGTAGTAGTAGTAGCTCTTAACAAACTTTAATCGTACTGAGCACATTCTCTGTTCGCTTCCCTCTTGTGACAGTAGGTAAGTAGGTAGGAACATTTACAAGACATCTTGCGGTATATTGACTCCTATATTGGCTCGTGAACTTTGCTCTCCTAGTCACGGACGGAAAGTTGGAGAAACTACTGTGCTGATTGTATTTTGACTTTCTTAAGCTGTTTTCTTATTCGGAACATTCGAATTAAATGTTGTAGGTTTTAACCTACGAATAAAATTAACCTTCGAATTAAATGTTGTAGGTCCGAATAAGAAAACAGCTTAGGTTTTTTTAACTTACAACACTTAATTCGAATGATTCGAATCAATTAATGTGAACGTCGTTTCTATACATAAGATGACCTCGATGGCGTGGTAGGCGAGTGGTCGGCTGAGACGGTGCGGGTTCAATTTCCATGCCGGGAAATTTCTCCCGTAAAAAAATAACAAATAATTTATAAAAAGGAATATATACAAATATTTCTTCCGGATCTGGGTGTTGTGTTATCATGGTACTCGCAGTTTCTAATATGACACAGGGAATCGTAGTGTGGGGTCAGGATTATGTATGTGACGTGACCACTATGTGACTATTGGGTCTATTACGAGTAGGTACTAGTAAATAATCACATATGCTAACTACTCATAAGCGTGAACGAATATGATTATGACTATCATAAACGACAGAATCGTTCACGGCAACGACAATGATGTTTTAACGAGTTTGTCTATGTTCACTCTATCTGGCTATGAAGAGGTGAGTATTGTAATACGACGGCCGTCATTTACAAAAATCAAACCGCAAAACCGCGCTATTCTTGTCGAAAATGAGCTATACACATGCAGAGACCTTTTAGCCAGGGCGAATCGTCAATCCGCGTGGTTTCGCGTTGCTTGACACTCACGATTCAGCATACTTTGCGCGGGGCGTCGCCATAGAAAGTGACAGACATAGTGCCGAGCGGCGCCGCTAAACCGCGCGGAGCTCTTTCGTGTGTGTAATTCGTCTACAGAAGTGAGTGAGTATGACATCGACAGCGCAACCGTTGCTATGTCCTGTCGGCAAAATGTGCGTGTGTGAAAAATGTGTGTGATTGATGTGTATTCGATTTTTATTACTGCAGTTACTTCCTGGCCATTGCGTATTGAAAACCAGCAAAGGCTTTACAGGCAAAGCGGTTAGATTGAATTGCAAGCTATTCATGCGATAGTATGGCCTGCATTCAAAGGCTAGTTGAATCTGAACCTTTATTGTTGGTTACCTACGCATAAGTACTGGGCGTTTTAATATTACACCTTCAATTGATAACTATAGGTAAGTATATGGGAATACGGCGTGATTAGCACGAATTTTCCTTTATATTAGATGAGATTTTTTTATCCAGGAAGATAAAATAGATAAAGGGGTGAATAAACGTATTGAAATTGAAAATTGGCAGTAGGTACACGTCGGAAAAAGGTACAAACACATAAATAATATAAATTATAATACGTACTAAGTAAATACCCTAAACCTAAGTAGGCTATGGCTACGGCTATGTACAACATTCATAGTTTTTCGAAAATATCAGTTGTAGCGGTTTATACAAATAAGGTTAAACGATCAATGAATCAGTTATAGTACGAATTGGCCTATTTATATGTAAAATGAGGCGCAATAAAAAGTGGGGCGGACCGTAACTTACACTGTACGTCTTGGATTCGCCAAATATTAGAACCCCGATGTAGACGAGTGGCCGTCGAAAACGAGCAAACGAATAATGCTACAATGACATTGATGCTTGATGATGCTTTGATTTTGTCATTGACAACCAATTTGCCAATGCCACTTATTTTTTATTTTTATTTCTAGGGAAACAGTCTTAAAAACTAATAGCAATCATGATCTTACAGCTGTCCATAGTTGTAAGATCATTTAAAAATGTCCAATATTAAACCAATTGTACCAATATTTCTTCGAAGTTGTCAATTTAAATTGTTGTACTATATGCTAAATACTAGACGTGTCACTAGTTTTTTCGAAGCAGTGTGATGAAAGAATTTAAAGTGCACCTCAAAGGCGCCTTTTGTGCACTTGAAACATGCTTTGTTATATATTTGGCATTACAATTATTGTACCTACAAAAAATATTTATTTCTTTTATTTATTATGATAAAGAAGCATGAAACAATTCGTTTGCGTTTCGATATACGCATGTCTATTGTTTAAGACATAAGGAGACCCAAAGACCCGGAACCATCCACCGCCAATGAATTAGCCAATAAAAACAAATTGAACCAAATAAATTTCCCATTACCCCTGTTTTTCTATTGGCCCAAGTTTAGGGGCGAGTTTTGTAAAGTAAATAAAATGATTTTATTCAACAAGCAGTTTCGAAATACGCTATTTATAGCGTTTGCTCATCATCTCATGTTTAATGCAACAGCAAAATATACAAAAAAGGTATTCTTAAATGGATTATATTTACTGATCACGTCGATTTTTTTATAGAATAGAATAATTGTTTATATTGGCATTTTTTACACCATATTTGATTTGTAAAATACTTAGCCTGTGTAGTAAACTTATTTTAAATCAATTATATTAACAGGTGCGCCTCAAATGCTCAAGCTTTCGAACTTATTAAATTCCACGACATATCGATTTCCTTTCGATCTTTCCTTCACCGTTTGAGAGATATAGTGCACATACATTTTTCGAACAGAAAATTCCATTGGTGCACGACCGGATTTGAACCCACGACCTTAGAATCCGAAGGCTGGGCCGCTACCACTAGAACTACCATTAGAATATACTGATCAAAAGTTCCAAAGCTTTGTGAGTTAAAACTAACCAATATTATATTGTTGTTTTAAAATATACCTAATACCTACAGGAAAGAAAAATCTAAAAATTTGCAATTTTGCAATTTAGCTAATTTTTAGATTTTTCTTTCACTTCTAAATTCTGTAGGACCGAGCAAGCTGGCAAAATCGAAAGCAGTGGGTACCACTGAAATGATGATGTTGAAATTCAGAAGTAGTAATAAATTTCTGATGGTCATTCTAAAGAAGAAAAGGCAACTTCATTGTAGCAAGGCCTGTAAAATAATTAAAAACAGGAAGTGCTTAACGGAGAGAGTTGAAAAGGAAAGTTTAAGTCCGCTGAAACTGATAGCGATATTCAGTTTCCCAGTTTTCCGGTCTTCGGCTTCGTACTTCTTGAAAACTCTTATTGTTTGAAATTGTAATTTTATTTAGTTACTCTAGTAACCACTTTTTTGACGAAAATATTCTTAAATATTGGCGTTTCAAACACCGGAGAAAGCAAATTATCATCTGATTGGTCAGATTTTAAAGATACATAATACAGAAATATTAACAGAACATGCAAACATTTCTCCCGGAGCGGGGATCGAACCCGCGCCTCTTGCGTCACAGCCGAGCACTCGCCCGCCACGCCACAGAGGTCGTCACAGAGTTTGGGTACTTACGACAAATTCTAAAATTGAATGGAGTGGAGAGAAAGATAATTTTGGCTCATCCTTTTCAAAAGCTTTTGAACTCTGTAGTGTCTGTATTGCAAGCTGTCCTGTTCCGTCTTAGCCACCGCAAGCTTTTCAAAAGCTTTTAAAACGCGTTTTGTGAAAATGACTGTTGAATTCTGTAAAAAGGAATATGCGAATCGAGTACTTTGACTGATGAGAATCTGTCTAAACGAAGTGTACCTACTGTCCTTTACAAAATTTAATCTGGACGGAAGTAAGAAGATTTTCCCGGTAAATTAAGTAAATACTAAGTAAAACACTTCACCTGAATTGAATATTTCCTCTCATCAGTCTTATTTCTTAAATTTCTTTCACAAATTTACCTTCATGATTCTAAGGAAACGATGCTTCATCAAAAATAAAATGCCGACTGCGTTATTATTTTCAAGAAAATCTGTGATAAAAATGATTAATTCTATAAAAGTCTTTTTGCCTTTATTCTGGCTGAATATTCATTCATATTTATCTATTCTATTCAATTACCGCGGTGGCAATGATTCAATGTGACAACATTGACAACACGAATAATTGCTGAGCCACGGTAGAAATAGGTAATTACGTCTACTCTTAATAGAATACGTCAAGTATGTTCAATTTGTAGCATACAATGAAAACAGAACTTAAAAGCTAGGCACGAACGCCAGACTGAAGTTGCAGGTGCATTTCGGAAGAAATGTTTGCATGATCTGTAAATATTTCTTCCGGGTCTGGGCGTTTAAGTACCATGGTACTCGTAGTTTCTGATTTCCATGACCTAGTGTGGGGTCAGGACTATATATGTGCGACTGTTGGGTGTCATTTATTAATAAAAAAATCACTCTTCTATAGATGAGTCTCATTTATGCAGTGGTATTTTTTTTTAATCTGTTGTACACGTGCTCGCTATTTAGTTAGCATTAGACTACTGCCCCCTGGAACGATATTATACCCACAGCTTCTTTTTATATTCGTTATTAAAAAAAATATGACATAATATGATCACAAAGCACCCGCTCGTTGGTCCAACGATATAGCCGATGTAGATGGACAGCAATGGAAGAGGCTGGCGAAGGATCGGAAGTAATGGCGTATTAAGGAGGCATATACCAAGCAGTTGGTACACACAGGCAAATAGATAAACTTCAAAATACTTTATTCCTTAAAATATCCGGTAAGATTTGGATCATTTTAGAAGGCTTAAATCTACACTGAATTTATGCCTGTTAGTAACGCGACTAAGCGTGGAAGATAAAAACCAGAAACCACGAATCCATAGACAAATTATAATTGTTAAAAAAAAGAGTGTAATACACATATTCTGTGATATCAATCCTATTTTAATGAGTTCAGGTTAGGTTAGTTCAGTGGTAGGTGAGTACGTACAGTTCACATATATGTCGGTTTCTACCGCACCTACAATGCTTAAAATAGCAATACTACACCACATTAGAAGATAACGTCGAAACCAGTAGACCTGTGAATCTTAATGTGTAAGCTTTTAACAATGCTGTCGTTTCCCATGAAAATAGAACTCAATGCACAGATATTGTAGATTGTGGGAACTCCGACGTTCTCTAGGTAGATTAGGTAGGTATCCCTTATTATTGTTATTTTAGACGTGTTTTTTTACTCGAACTTTTAATAATTTTGTAAACGAGAACATAGTGTTTAGACAAACCTAACATAGGCTTACAAACACTACTAACCAATGTTTGTCAATATTCAATGAAATAAATATATCTATCTATCTATCTATCTAGTATTCAGATAAATACGCTTTCTTCTACAGATCCACCATTATTATTTTATTATTTTCCCTTTCTGTCTGAGACCTTATTGCCTAGTCTTTCGTGAATTTATGTTATTTTAATGTTAAAAAGTTTTTCGTTCTCTCAAGGCAGCATTTTTTTCTACCGTTCTACCTTGTATTCTATTGCTTCCTTCTAGTGTTAAAAAAACCTGAAGTGGTTTATTCCAATCTTTGGAATTTATAGTTCAAAACTTTTTACTATTAGGGAATTTATAAAATCATAGATAATGACTTCATGGATAGGGCAAAGTGGAGGAAGAGTGTGAGAAAGGCTGACCCTCCCACCATGTGAGATGAATATATACCCAGGTACTATATTCAACTAACGGATGACGGATTCTAAATCACCATGGCAAAAAACGCCTTAATTTTATTGACAAATACACAACGTAGCAATTAATCACTTTCGTCGCCCGTTAGTTGAATAAAACAAGAAGATATTAGCTGACTGGGTTCACTTTAGCAAATTACCACAACATGAAATATGTCATTTGTAGGATTCCGTATCCGAAGGACGCCAACAAGACCCCTATTTCTAAGACTTCGCTATCCGTCTGTCCGTCTGTCAGCGAGCTGTATCTCATGAACCGTTATAGGTAGACAGTTAAATTTTACAGTGAGTATTTTACCACACTATTACAACAAATAATAAAACAAAAATATAAGGAGGCCCCATACAAGAAACATTTATGTACATGTACGTTGGTACAGAACCCTTCGTATGCGAATTCGACTCGCACTTGATCGGTTTTTTTAATTCGATCGTCAAACATCTCCACTCAACTTGATTAGAGCAAATGGTTACATAAGCGATTTAATAAGTACCTAGCAAAAGTTCTCGTTAGAAATTTGAATAAAAACCCCATTGGATTTCTAAATTGCCACGATGGAAAGAAATGGACTAGACATAAATTCATCATGAGGACACCCAGTGTGCCCTATCCTTAAATTTAATTACGGTCACAAAATGAATCTCTCTTCTCTCATTACTTATAATTATAGCTTAGTCTTGAGGTTTCTTTATGTGCTAAGTTAAATTGTATTCTGCGTTTAATGTTGTTTACGAAGTTGAGGTACTTGTGTCATGCGGGATCATGTTACGATACGACTTTAGTTGAACCAAGTCCAAACAAGTCGTTACCACACTTTCAATTACTTTGCACTGTCTTACTCTAACTCAACTAAACTAAATCATTAGCCAACATCACAACGTCAGGAGGCAACTTTTGCCTAACGGGTTTCCTCACGATGTTTTCCTTCGCCGTTTGAAAGTACTGGTATAGCGCACATAAATTTTTCACACAGAAAAATCCATTGGTACACGACCGGATTTAAACCCACGTCACTACCAACTAGACCACTAGTGCTCTGTTGAAGAAAATGCATGTTCTGCAAATAAAATCCTGGTCTGGGTTTTTTGGAATCATGGTACTCTTTCTGCTAGTTTCTGACACCCACAACACAGGTAATCCTAGTGCGGGGTCAAAACTATGATGTGACTGTTGGGTTTTATCTATTTACATATATTTTCATTTGTTTTATTTTTATAGCTCAGGATAAAGACGTCTCTGACATTGGCTGGTATTGTAGACGTAAGAGGCAGCAACAGCTGACATTCTAGTAGCTCTTAAGTCCGTTAGAAAAAGGCATAAAACAGCTGGAGTAATATTTTCTCAAAAACTTATTTTTTTCATGTAGAGGTAGAAAGGTTCGTGTGAAATAAAAGGATGTCGTGATAATTTATGAAAATGTAATACCCTTGTAAGCACGTAATGTGCCAAAACACATACGTTTTCATTAGGTTTCCTTTCCATTAACATGACAAATATAAAATAAGCCTCTTTTTGCTTCGCGTAGACGGATAATGAGGCAATGAAATAATTATCTTGGTAAAAGATTCTGAAACTGGTTTCTGAGAAGTGTTTTTGTGGAGTTGTTTCCTATAGCTGCTTCTCTATCTGAGCATATCGACTTAGGGTCGACTATCCTCTCTTATATGGTAAACTATCTAAACAAATAATATACAAATTTTACTTCTTTTTAATTATCTAATAATGTCGGAAAATAGTGAAGATTGATGTAAAGTTCTAAACTAAGATAAATGTAAATTTTATTTTACTTTGTAAGGACAACGTAGCTTATTGAATAAGGGATAATATCCTCTCCAACATAATGGACCATTTATATGGACGATGGGCTGATCATCTGTCGCCTTGGTTCACCATATCCATCTTGGGACTTTGAATATAATAATATAAAATAATAAAATAAAAATAAATATTTGTGTACATTTCACACAGCGCCATCTAGCTCCAAACTAAGCAAAGCCAGATGGCTGATAGAATACTTATATACTTTTTTTTTTTTAAATACATACTTATTATACATAATACTACAACACCCAGACTCGGAAGAAATATTTGCAGAACATACAAACATTTCTCCCGTAGCGGGGATCGAACCCGCGCCTCTTGCGTCACAGCCGAGCACTCGCCCGCCACGCCACAGAGGTAGTCGTATTGTTTCCAATTATAATACTGTTTCCTATTATTAAGTGCCTACTGATCATGTTTTGAATAAACCGTTTTCTAAGAACTAATTTGTTATTGAGAGCGCTGCGTGGGACGGCCGCCAATTGGTAATGGTTGCTGGGAAACGTAGGATTCTCAAGATCACTGGCTCTTTAAGTCTATGGGGAGGCATATGAAATTCAAGCAGTTGGATATCCCATGGTGAAAATCATTGTTTGTTACGAACAGCATCCGCCTGTGGCTCCTACTCCGTGGTACCTACCTGGATAAAAAATACTTACCCCATGTGTTATTCCAGGTCATAAACTATGTGTATTCTGAGTTTCAACCAAATCCCTTCAACCGTTACGTAAGTGAGTGGAAACAAACTCGCAAACTGTCTCATTTATAACATAAAAAAATAGTGGGATAGGATTTTATTTAATTGTCACATTGAAAAAATAGAGTAGTGACAAGTAAAGAACTTACTAATTACACCAAAGTATAATACGTAACTTTTAAAATCCGGGCCAAACGAAAAGTTCATCATATTTTACGGACGATTGTAAAAAGCAAAGTTTCAAGAAAAGTTTGACCTCATTATCACTATCGGCTGGAAGAGTTCCAATCTGTGCCATTGTCTCAGGCGAGTGGACCCGTCCATATATTACATCTAGAGTTTAGACGATGGAATACGTGCCTTGCATTTGTCTTGTCCCGACTGATGGGGGTAATTTTGCTCTATCGAGACGAATGGGGCAGTTATTTACCCTCGAAATTTTTCAATTTGTTTCCGCGTATCTTTTATTCCAGACATGATATAGAGCTTGTATGAATAAGGCGCTCGCTCTAGTGATAGTGTTTTGACTTTTATAAAGGCTCATGGCCGAATCCAATTTTCTACTAATGGACTACGGATACTACCTACCATAAAAACGTTATTTTTTGTCAAAAAATGTATGTCGCTTTTTGATCACAGCGGTGCTATGGTAATGAACGAACCGTCGTCTGTTAGCAGAATATTGAAAACGGCTATCAAAGGCCTTTTAGAAGTTTGGGCTTTTCAACATAACCTTTTTTATGCTATGTAGGACAGCGGACTCGTAGTAAAACTCCTTATCTTTCGAACCTTTTACGTCGACATAATAGGTACTGGCACGTGCAATGCACTCTCCACAATAAAAAAGGTAGATATAAGTAGTGCCCGAAGCTTATTCCAATATTGTTCACTAGGAGTTCCTCCACAATAGTCCGCTCGTCAACCTTTGAACTAAGTCTGAAGCTATCGAACAATTACTTAAGAGCCTGTTGACCTATTTTGCTTGGAGAAGTCTATTTCAATCTGACTTCGATTTTTTAGATATTCAGCTGGTTTTTACAAAAGTCATAGAAAGTCCATCTCTTTGGATGATTTTAAATTGGCTTTACCAAATCTAATAAGTAATAAGTTATAATGTCGTAAAATACAATAATTTGGTATATCGCAATTAGAAGTTAAGATACAAGCCTTCGTCTTATTGCTGATTTACAATTGGTAATCTACTTCGACTTCAGTATTTGCAGTGGAGTCTAGATTGTGTGGCTGATGGTTTAACATGTCAATAAAACATTATACTACCGAATAAATACAGTAGTTACCTTAGTATTAATATTTACATCGAGACGCTAACAGAACCTGTTATGTAGGTAGGTAAAGGTTAGCTTCCTCACGCAGTATCATCTAGTATAGAGGTAGATGATAAACTCCTTATTAAATTCTCCAATATTCTTAATTAAAATGTATAAACAAATTAAAATGAGCCTTAAATCTCGCTCAAAATAAAGAGCTCCACAGAATTGGGATGTCAATAACATAAATCGGTCAAGTGGGTGTCGATCAACGCCATTGTCATGGCAAGTGACGATACTAAATTGAAGTCGTATTTTCCGGAAACAAGTCGAATTAAATTAATTAAGACAACTAAAATTAATAGACTTGACATACTTAGTTAAGAATTAATTAATTAACACTTTTTGTACACAAGAACACATGAAATAGCATTTTGAAAAAATGAAATAATAGTACAATGGGCGGTATTTTCGCTAAAGCGATTTCTTTCAGACAACCTCTAGATGGATAGGATAGATAAATCAAAAAACGGCACCACCAGTGTAGAAAAAGATAAAATAAAACATAAATAAATTGAAGAAATAATCTTATATTATAAGAATCTTTGTAGAGAAATAAGAGAATAGAGAAAAATAAAATAAGAAGAAAGAATAAGATAAATGCAAACAAAAACTAGTTTATTATTTACAAACTTAGATCGTTTCTGTTCATTATGTTTCCAGTCATGCAATGTTGGAAACAAATTCAATAGCAGCACCATTTTGTCTCGAAAAACAGAAAATAAAATAAAAGACACGGCACAGCCCATACATTACCCCCTAATGGGTCGCATAACTCGGTATAACTACGGAAGGTACCGTACTTGTTGCAAATACGAGTAAAATAAACGCTCTTTAAGATATTGCCGCAATAAATGGGACTATGTTTAAGTGTTGCCAACTGCCGTAAACATGTTTCGTTACTTCTGGACGTTAGGTATTGATCATTTTTTCAGATATGGGAAAATACCCCAAAGCAGAATTTCTTAAAAGATCTCTTAATTCTATTGGTAACATTAACTAGCTTCAGTTCATAAAAACAAAACATGAAAAGTAGCCTTTCTGATAATCTAATTGCATACTATTATACACCTACATATTATCACGCCCTTATACCTAACGGGGTGGGCAGACCAACATACTATTTGAAATTAATGTAACATCATCATCATTTCTCCACATTTTTTCCAACTTATGCAGGTAAGGGTCGGGACAACATGTATTCTTCCTCCATTTCCAAGTAATCTTAAAACACTTCTTTCTTACTCATCTATCACACAGTCCATCCAATGAACGTAACAATTAAACAAATAAATTAATTAGTAGGTTAGTCTTCTTCTTGTCGTATCACTAGTTCATTCAAAACAGTGTGGTGAAAGGATTTAAAGTGAGATTCAAGGCTCCTTTCGTGTACTAAGTGGTCACACGTGTAGTAAGTAAGTAGTGACTTTTGAGTAAAAATACAAAACAAAAACCTGTAACGATTACAGCTTTAAAATTCCACGTCAACTTTCGTTACAATTTTAGATAAAACACAGTCAAATTTTGTCGATTCTTTGTCGAATCTAGCCTAAAAGCCCATCTCCACTAAGTTGGCAACACTGGAAGTGAGCTGTAAATAAGTAACCGAACGCCTGTTGCCTAATGGTGCGTTCTTGTCGAACTCTCTTTAGCCAAATAAAAGTCTATTGATATTGCTACGGGACCCGAGGTCACAGGAAAATAAGACCGTATTGTCTTACCGTAATATAGTTGTCACTAAGAAATGCTTTCTATAGAGTATGAGAATTACGTAGATAGTGTTACCCAGCGCCACGGCTTGCATTGAAAATTGTATGGTATGTACGGTAAAAATGTAGTTGAAGTTCATTTGCACGTTACAAAAAAACAAGTTTCATTTTCCCTTGCAATAATATTCAGACAGTTACTTATTTATTGCCTTAGCGCTATTTTGGTAAAACAGAAAGTTTTGTCAAAACTAGTAGACCACTTTCTTGGCCCGCCGTACTACAAAAAAATGGGTAGGTATCTAATTGGTTTGTACTTACTTAGTTTCTAGTACTATCAATTCAGAATATTTTCATTTTGCTTAATATTTTGAGGGCACAGGTGGTCTGGTGGTAGCGGGCCCACCTTCCAATCTAAAGGTCGTGGGTTCAAATCAGATCGTGAACCAACGGATTTTTCTGTACTAAAAAATTATGTGCGCTGTGCAGTACTCTCAAGCGGTGAAGGAAAACATCGTGAGGACACCGGCATGTTGTAGAACCCAATAATTTCGAAAGCATGTTCGAAAGGAGCCTTCATGATGTGCACTTTAAATCTTTGCACCACACTGGTTCGAACCTAGTGACAGCATTACAGTACAATAGTAGAAGTGAATATTTTGTCCAAAAATTGGGTAGAATTAAAAATTAAATGCTGCTCCTTTGCGTTGGTCCAGTCATATTTTCATACAAAATGTGGTTGACCTGGTAAACACTTGCAATGTCACATCAGAACAAACAGACGTGGCGAAATATAGCTCTGTGGAGGTCCAAGCAAATCTGCTGTCAAAAGCGAGTTTAACAAAGTGGGTCAGTGGACTTCTGCCGGGCTATTTAAAAGTGACATCCGCTCTCCCATTTTGTTTTTCTCTCTAACTCATTTACTTATACACGGTTCGTTTCGTTTTTACCACTAACTCCACAGTAACTAGATCTAGTGGTCTAGTAGTAGCAACCCCGCCTTCTGATCCTAAGGTTGCAGGTTCAGACCCGGTCGTGCGCCAATGGATTTTTTTATTTCGAAAAAAATATCTGCACTATACCAGTACTGTCAAAGGGTGACGGAAATCATCGTGAGAAACCCGCGGCTTGGTCAGCGCCGCAATTCTTTACTGTGGATGGGGCCGACTAAGCTGAGAGGATGAAAAGGTGCTGGGCAAGCCTACTCCATCTAAAATTCGTCCCGGGCACTACAGCGTCCCGTTAGTGAAGGTAAAAGTTGCCTCCTGACGCTGTATATGTTTGAGAGTACTGGTATGGCGCACATAAATTTTTCGCACAGAAAAATCCATTGGTACACGACCAGGTTTGAATCCACAACCTTAGGATCGGAAGGCGGGGTTACTACCAACTAGACCATCAGTGCTTTGTTGTTATAGTGGCAATAGAAATACACACTCGTGACAATTTCAACTCTCTACCTACTATGGTTCATGAAAAACAGTCCGCTGACAGACGGTCGGTCTTGTAAGCGCACTTCGAGTACGGAACCCAAAAAACAACTTAGCCCTTTTGTTGAGAGAAACCCGATGACAGATTATAAAAGCTTAACAGATTAAACCACAAAGTACGACTAAATATGTAGTAAGTATCTACCTACAACATTTAATTTTAGCCATACCGAGTTAAATCTAAACCGGCTAAGCCGGCAGTACTTATTTTCATTCTGTTCCGGTAGGCACGGCGTTGAATACACCACAAACAAAAAACATCTAATGCCCAGTTCCATAGTGACGACCTCGGTGGCGTGGCGGGCGAGCGCTCGGCTGAGACGCAAGTTTCGAACCAGTGTGGTGAAAGGATTTAAAGTACATCGAAGGCTACTTTTATGCACTTGAGATATATGTTCGACCTCTTTAGTTTCTACGACATGCCGGTTTCCTCACAATGTTTTCCTTCACCGTTTGAGAGTACTAGTAAATTTTAGAATAGTTATTGAAATTTTGTTTTTGTATTAGTAATTAACGATGGCAGAATATTATGGTTAACATTACTAAAGATAAACACGAACAGCAATTAATTTTAATATTTTCCCAACGAAACTATTGAACAAGCCCAAATCATTGAACGGGCAATACAAAAATCCATGCTGTGCTTGGCTAAGTAGGTCAGTTGCCAGAAGTGCGCTTACAAGGGTCGGCCATCACACGTCAGTTGGTTTTATTTTTTTAACAGCTGCCAAGTGGTTGATGTGGGTTCAGTGCCGAACGCCGGCATAAATATTTACGTTTTAATTGTATTCAAAATACGAATGAATAAATCAAGAATGCTCTTGCTTTGAATCCCTTTTTTATCCAATGTGCTTTGAAAATGTGCTCTTTGGAGATCCGCCTTATTCATCGTCGCAAAATCATTTTAAACTATAGAAGTAATTCCTATTGTCTGACTGTCAAAATGGCAAATGAAAATGATTCGCGTTACGAACAATTCGATGTAGATTCAAGACTGTTTTAAGTGATCCCAATCCCAATTGACTTTCAAATTCCGATTGCATATTAAATTGGCAAAAATTAGTTACAGAATGTCATGATCAAAAATGGCGACTTCAAATAAACAAGGTGTTGTAAAACTGTTATTTTAACAGAATCAAGCCCTAGTGGTAATGGTCTTCGAAGCCAGGCCGAAAAAATCCAAGACGTCTGATAGCGCGTTGGGTTGACAACATCGAAAAAGTAGCGGCCAAAACCTGAACAGACTAACAAGACCTCGGAGACCGGCAATATCGAATCTACCTATTAATGTCAGTAGTTCTTCTGAACCAGTGTGGTTTTAAAGTGCGACTCACAGGCTCGTTTCGTACATTTTACAAATGTTTTCGAACTTTTTAGGTGCTACTACATGCCGGATCCTCCGGAGTTTAAGAATACTGGTATAGCGCACATAAATTTTTCGCACAGAAAAATTCATTGGTACACGATCGGGTTTGAATCCACGACTTTAGGATCGGAAGGCGGGGTCACTACCAACAAGTCCACCAGTGCTCTCAAACCAGTGATTCAAACACCAACTTACAAATATTGAGTCTCCCGTGCCCTACCTTTAGGTTGCTATATATTTTACGTTTTCATCACCAAGTTTAGATGAAGTTACCGCGCACCTGTCCATAAATATCTAAATATCCAAGTTGTTTGAATCTTGTATATTTGAACAATGTTGATGCTCAATTAATATTTGAATGGATCTTTGAATATTAAGCCCGTACAATAGTAATTAGAAGCGATTATGTTGAGCGACTCGTTAAGAAATGATAAATGATCGGAGTTCCACTGAAAATTACCATATTGTTCTATTATGATTACAATCGTGACTCAGCTTGTTGTGAAATGCAATTATTTAAACTGTTGCGTACAATTGTTGTTAACAAAACACAATTACTCCCTCATAATTTTCCGAGATCCACATTTAAATGGGTCCATGACGTGGATATGAGCCCACAATTTTTATTTTGTTTTCATAATCATCATTAGCCTATAGCAATCCATTGCTGGACATAGGCCTCCCCTAATGAGCGCCATTGCACCTTCGGCTTAACGCCAGCAGCCTTTAGCTGATCGTCACTCCACCTAGCCGGAGGGCTTCAACATTACGTTAGCAGAGTCGCGAACTCTACTCAAGAACTCGTTTACTCCAGCGGTTGTCAGTTCTTCTTCCTGCTTTTATCCCACTCTGTGTGGTGTCGGAGTTTTGGCTAAGGTGTTTTATGACCGGCCGCCTGCCTGACGTCAACCCTCCTTAGAAATACTTGCTTATTGTATATCATCATGTTGGAGAGGATACTATCTCTTAGTCGACATTCGACGATATGCTCGGGGAGAGAAGCAGCTGGACGCATTCTGTTTTTTCTTTACTCCCAGTCCAGCGAAGAAGTACAAATATGGCCAGCCAATTACCACTTCAGTTTCATTTTATTCATATAATTATTTATTGAAAAGTCAAAAGCTTCTCTTTAAAACAAAACCTAAGCAGGCTTACTAACTTCTTAATCACCGCGGCTCTAGAATTAAATCAAAAAAAGGAAGAAAAGTACAGCATTTTACAAGTGGCGAAGTTCAACATCTGCTAGGAGCCAATAGCAAATTCCAAGGAGAAACAAGCCCAACTAAATTTGGCACGGCCTCTCGGATATGTTAGCTCGTAGTTTCTTTACTTACTTCCCCTATTGGAGTTTATTTAAAGCCAACTGTTGTGAGTTTGCGTACTAACTTTATTTCGATATCATCTTTTGAATCATGCATAATGAATAGCCAAGCATTGCCTTTCTTTTTAGGATTCCGTATCCGAAGGGTGCCAACGGGACCCTATTACTTAGGCTTCGCTGTCCATCTGTCCGCCCGTCTGTCAGTGGGCTGTATGTCATGAAACTCTTGACCCGTAATCGGTTCAATAAATTTACGGATCCGTTATTACGGTAGAGAGTTGAAATTTTCACAGAGTATGTATTTTAGTTACGGAACCCTAAAAAGTTAAGACTTCTGTTGCGTGATCTCTAGAATTAATAAGAGTATGCACCTTTTTGAAATACTTTGCTTTCCCTATTGTACTTAACTGTAACACATAAAGCATCAATGTAATGTAATGAATTTTTTCATTCATAAAACACTACTTCTTTTAGACAGTGGTGTTGACTGTGTCTACTTCAATCTTTACCCTTTTGGGTTACCTATGTAAAATTTCGCGACTCTATTCATGTTTTAAAAAGAATTTTAGCTGTCCCAGCTTTATGAAAAGATGAGCTTGCATTTTTCTTATTCTGTTTTTTGCTACTTCAATTCAAAAGTCAGAAACAAAGGTTGAATGAAGACTAGTTTTGAAGAGTTAAAAAAGGTTCTAAAGATGGCTAAACAAAATTAGGTATGGAATTGATATACTTACCCCCGAGTACTCAAACGCGACTCAGAGTTGAGCACGTCTCAAGTCACAGTTTTCTCAAAAATCTGTCAAAAACTCGTCACTTGAGACGTGCTCAACTCTGAGATGCGTTTGAGTATTCGGGGTTTACCAACATTTAAATTGATATACTAACTTGCGTAACAAAAATGACCCATACCAGTATAAAAATAATGTATTTTATTTAGTCGATGCCCCAAACAAATTTTTCTTGTCCATGATCCACATGGGAATTTCAAAAGTTTTGATCCAAGACAACTAAACTGCTAAATTGGTACAAAATTGAATTTGATCCGGCCGTCTGTAACTAAATAACCATCAAAGGAAGTTTGTCTTCCCGTAGCTATGTAAGTGCTACGCCGTAGCTACGCCAAGTAGCCTCGTAGATCGATTGATTTCCTATTCCGTTGTGGAACATTATGGTTTTCTTCTTTCAATTTTCGTACGTTCAGACTCAGACGCATAAAATTTTGACTAAACTATACTATATTAAAGAAAGGTGGAAAGGGATAAAGAGGCCTTTGCCCTGCAGTGGGACGATATGGGCTCATAATAATAATAATAATAATATAAGCTATATTAAGCCAGCAGAGAAGTAAATAATATATGTAGATAATTTATTAGAAAAGGTTTTACATTTGGGATTTGCTGATTGGATGTTGTTTATAAACGAAATCACTTGATTGAGGATAACATTCATTATAATGGACGTTCGGAACGAACATTCACATGTTTTATTCATATATAAAAATACATTCTTCATGTCTCGCGGTATTTTTATGATTTAGGTAGTATATTATAGGAGATAAGGCGTAAACTGATATTTAATTTCTAGTGCACCGTAAAAACCGTACATTTAATCCATACTAATATTATAAATGTAAAAGTAACTCTGTCTGTCTGTCTGTCTGGTACATTTTCACGCCTAAACTGTTGAACAGATTTTAATGAAAGGCAAGAAGATTTATATCATCCCGGAGAAGGACACATAGCCTTTAGCTTAGTCATATACTTAGTAGCTTAGTGATAATGTGTGTGTGTGTGTGTGTGTGTGTGTGTGTGTGTACCGTACCAACAAAATTGGAATAGTTAAAGCGAATTTCAAAAGAGACCGACATATAGTAAACCTCCGTGGTTCTCTGATAAGAGAAATATTTAGATCTAAATATAATAATACATCATCGTCTTCATCATAAGCCTATAGCAGTCCACAGCTGGACTTAAACCTCCCCTTATGAGTACCATCGCGCCTTATCTTCGTCTTGAGGCTCCCAGTCTCTGCCAGCAACCTTTTGCAAATCGTATATACATGCTTTGATGGAACTTAATACAGACTTTGCGAAGATTGAAAAGATTCCCTCTGTTTGGTTATCCGAGGGGTGCTATATAGCTCTTGCATTGTATCGTGAGCTATTGTGCCGCTAATGAGCAATCAGGCTGACTTCACACAGCCCATTCAATGGGGATGTTGAGAAAATGATACTCTTCATGTAAAAGTAAAACGCTTTGATACAGTATCAGTCTATTCTATTCTATTCCACGACCTCGATGGCGTGGCGGGCGAGTGCTTGGCTGAGACGCAAGAGGCGCGGGTTCGATTCCCGCCGGGAGAAATGTTTGTATGTTTTTCAAATATTTCTACACTTTACTTACTACTTTATTGAAATATAAACACAACTATACTCACATGTGAGTTTATTCAACAAAATACATCAAAATCAATAAATTAACATACATAATGTACTCTTCAAAATCTATCACTACCTCTACCGCTTTTTTTTGTCTTTTTTCTCCACTTCCAAATCGGTATTCGACCAAAGAGTATTTTATCATTCTACCAGACAAAAGAGGTTTGTGGTAATGTTTAGCGGCAATACTGAGTAGTACTTCATCTGCTGACAATAGCAATGGTAAATTATGATGTAAGCTAACATAACATTATTTAAAGAGTGAAAGAGAGAGAGAGAGAGAGATTAAGCTTTTTTACTGAAACGCAACTCTGCTATGAAATAAGTACGCTATAATGATTAAGGAATATCTCTCCAACCAGCTACCAGTCAAGGGTAAAATTACCACAAGCGAATGCTATTATTGCGAATGAATAGCTTAAGGCTATTTGGGGCAATAATCCTAACATTATGAAATTGAAAGGATTCCATTTTCCTCGCACAAGAGATCTCTGTGAGCTCTTAACTATTTAATATCTGAATTGTGTACGGCCTTATTGTTGGTTTTCGGGTTGGAAGTTTTTACTGTATGTAATGAATTTAGAAGATTCATTTTTAACAAAGCTGAAAAAAAATCTTTCCAAGATTTTTTTGAGATAGAAGTTATAATGAGATCTCTCACGTGTCCATTTATTTTTTATTTTAGTGTCCAAACCGAGTTTCAAACCAATCGCACCACCCCCGTTAAAAAGTTCCCATACAGTTTGTACGAGAATTAAAAATAAAATTCCTCAATGTGTCCATAATGAAAAATGTTTATTTCGATGGTCTGAATATCGTGTCGAAGTTAATAGATATCCTCGGGAACACGGTATATAGATAGATAGATTCTTATGTAACAACTATTTTATTCTGCATAATTTTTAATATCACAAATACTGTGCAATTTCAAGGATCTCATCACAAAGCCATCAAAACAGCGATAGAAAGTAAAGAGGTCAGCGCGAGGAATGCCTCTAGCTGGATATTGCGTATCGCGCGCACCTTTCACGTTCCAGAAGCTTTTTATTGCTTAGTTGAAGTTAGTTTAAGCAATACAGAACTAGATGGCGCGATCAAAAATGACCCGTTTCTGCATTACGCTATCGTACGTTTTGACTGCCACACGATGTATCAGAGATACTCAATAAACGATGTTAGCTGTTTACTTGCGCATTTAATGGTTTTATTTCTAATCACTCAAGGTTTGGTTTGGATTGTACCGTAATTATTCGTTATCTAAATATACAAAACTCTTACTGACTGACTAAATGACTATCAACGCACAGCCAAAACCATAAGTCCTTGAATCATTAAACTTTGAAGGTATATAAGGTCCTCTTATGTTATATCCATATTATCCATCTTGAGAGTCTTGGATCAGAAGTAGCTGAAAGTTTTCTTATGATTATTTGTGGTTCTGCCCACCCCATTAGGGAGACGGGTGTAATAATAGATAGGTATGTATGTATGTAATATTAGTATGGATTGCATTCTATTCCCTTCATTAGCATTCAATTCAGTGTTTGCATTAGATAATTTAAATGTTATGGAAACGTCATCAACTTCTATCGGTAACTGCTGTACATTAGTACATATAATTTATTTATAGATGTAGTTTTGGCATATTTTTTTAGTTAAAAATAATTTCATTCGCTCTATTATTTTTTGTTTTCATGCTCGTGTCCAGATTTTTTTAATTATCTTGATATTCAATAGTTGATGTAAAACAAATACTCGGATTATTTGAATTCTCAAAATGGTGTGGTAGTGGTATTTATCATTATGTTGGCGGTTGTGGTAGTAATGTTTATTTAATACAATAGAATACAATATAGTTTTGTTGAAAATTTACAGAAAAAAAAGACATTATAGGCACTTAGAATATAATACAATGGAAAAATGAAAATTCATAAATTGAATAACGGTTAAAGAAAGCATCAACGTAAATTATAACATTTGTAAGCTTTGAAATTCATATAAAATAATGTATTAAAAGTTACAGTACCGTATTAAGCTAAATTTATCTGATAATTCTAAATCCGTATGTTAAAATTACATTTCAGAACATAATATCTGGAAGTCGAAAGTTAATTAAGTACGGGAATATCGTGGCAGTTTGCGTAAATTGGAACGTTAATTAGCATCGTTCGTTGGGGAGGGCTTTGGAAAAAAGTCGTATAAACAATATAGGGAATAAACCGCGGAGAGAATTCATCAATCAGCAGTAGGAGTGGCTCTGAGATTACTTTAACATAATTGGGTTTTAAAAACCATTTTTTACAAAAAGTTCCGAACATTTTTCTTCGTAAAGTTTCTCAAGTTCTCCCAATAAATATTTAGATGGGAAGACTTTTCGTATCTGAAATCTCTAGCACCTAGAAGTACTTAGTATCTGCATCTGAAAGAACAAGTCATCAAATATCATTGACAAGTGTGATAAAAGAACTATGTCCTATGTTACCTTGAAAGCATTGGTAATCAAGTGGTAATTAGTGGTAGTGCACCTTTGAATATTTTTTATTCGACCAGTACATACTTAATTTCAAGTGATGAAGGAAAACAACAAGAAAAATCTAACATGGTATAGAACCTAAAAAGTTGAATCCTTTCACCACACTGGCAGCACTCGTGGCGTAGCCAAGCGCTCGTGGCGTAGCTTGCTTAGGCGTTCTTGATTGATAGTTGAAGTTAAGCAACGTTATGCGCGGTCACAATTTGGATGGGTGACCGCAAGTAGCATTACGAGCTGAGCGCTTCCGTGCTTCGGAGGGCACGTTTAATTGTCAGTCTTGGCTTTTAAGTCGCTAAGCCATGACGGTGTTCCATAGGCGGCCTAAAAACTCGGTCACAAGAGTTGGCCACTAGCTCATACGAACTTACTTATCCACAGTTTGAAAGAACTAGTGACACAACTAGATAGATAGAACGTATTAACTAATATATGTTAGGTATCGATGGGGCACGTACGTTTGCCAGACCGGCGCGACGCGCGCTCACCCGCAACCCGACACCGTTTACTCACCGAATTAAAACTATTGTCGACACTTTCACGGCCATATCTCTAAACGAATACTTTAATCGCAGTTTACGTGCAAGTGGATGGTCCGTTTTCTGCAGAATGCAACTGTAATCTTCTTAGCAGTGTCCGCGCCTCATCGACTCCATACAAGTCTGGAGGAGACAGACGACCGAGCTCGTCTTCGTCACATGAACATCTCCTTGCATACAATGGCTACTTTCCTGTACACACGATAATCGATAGGAATGTTCAATATCCTACGGCAAGGTGTGTTCATCATGAATGGATAGCAGTCCTAATATAATAGTCCTAATAGCAGTACACATTTCATTCAGTAGTATTTGTATGCTAAGTTTCAATTTATTTAAGAACATACCTACCTAGAAACATGTCTTAACTGAAGTTCGGATTACGAAGCTTAACGTTTCGACGAAAGGCATGAATGGAGGCAATCAGGATTGTGCATTGGAGGCGGAGTGCACGTCCCGGCTATAAATAGCACCTTTATGCCATAATAGCTGGTACTATATCTGTGACATTACTGCCACTATTATGTGGTTGTGGATATTTGAATGCACAGTCATAATTGCTCCTTTTTTCATAAAGGCCGGTAAATGATAATCATAATGGAACTTGTTGAATGTTTTTACTCCATCGACGAATATTTAAACAGTTCAGGGGGTCTAGCCAAGATCATTTCTATTCTCTTTCCATCGTAGAAAACGATTGGTAGCTGAGCAGTGCTGCCACCTTGCATTTTTTTAAAGCGCTAGGTCAAAAATAAAATGTCATCAGATTTCAGAAATTTGGATTAAAAAAGAACACTCGTTTTCTACAATGGAAAGAGAATAGAAATGATCTTGGCTAGACCCCCTGGACATTAAATCTTTATAACATTCTAAATTTTTTATATTCTTAAAATTATGATTATGATTATTAAATAGGACCTAAGACTTTTGGTAGGGCATAGATGGACTGATGTATTTTTAAGACCATATCATTGTATCACATGTGTGTTCGTGCAAATATGTCATTTATCATTTAACTTTGCAGCATCCGTGAAACGGCATCAGCTAGGTACTAAGGCATTTTACCATCTATAGTAGATGATTTATACAGCGTCAGGAGGCAACTTCTACCTTCACAAACGGCTAGGTACACAACTTTCATATTATGGCTTTTTGGTGAAAATCATTAATCACGCAACTTTTTAAATAAATACATGTGATATTTGTAGGTTTGCAAAACCTGCAAAATCTGTATTCAATATAATTACATCTAGCTAATAATTCAACTAGTTCCATCCAAGAAAGAACAGACGTTTGTAAGAAAAGACAGAAACTTTCCATGACTATTTACATAATGTTTTTATTTGGACTAAGTTTTAATTGGTGGTTTTATTTTCGCGATCTCTATTTTCCACTTTGTATGTTTAGGAGATATAGCGCGGACACAGCTCAGAGGTCATTCAAAGTATAATATATAGTATAAAACACGCATAAATAAATAACGTCGCAGCTACTCTTACAAATCACAAATATATAACCGTGTTGCCTTCTGTATTCATGACGAGTCTCATTGAATCACCCTTAAATCCACACGCGGACACTTTTAAAACTGTTTTCCGACCATGGTACATGGACCATGGTATGACTACTGCCGCCTTAGAGCATCAAATAAAAACACGTTTTTTGTTTAAAAACCATCAAAAATTTCGCCTGAATGATGATGATTTTCGTGATTTTCGTCGTTCGATTTTCGTGATTTCATGATTTTCGTCAAAATGCCTAAAAACGAAAAGTTTTTTTTAGAAAGTCGACCATGACTATTCAAAGTAAACTCTAAGAAAAGTTATCGCCTAATTATGTTTATTTATAGGTAGGCAGGTAGCTATGTAGATATAGGTTCTACAATGCAGACGCGGCTCGTCGGCCCAACAAAGCGGAACAATCGGAAGCCTGTCGCCGTCTTACGCCAACAATAGTTTGAAAACTACACAATACAAGATCACAACTGGCAAAGCCTATCCATAATTGGTATCCTAGCGTCTTGGAGAGCAAATTATTTTGTAAAAAGGATATTTCGGTCTATTATACTCAGCCTCGAAACCCTTTTCAGCGTTCATTAGCTCTACAACTAAATACAAATATACACACAAAATCGTTTATTTCGGAACAACTGTACAAGGTTAATTATTAATCATAATAAATGTTCGATGTTAGCTGAAGTAGTGAACAAAATTGTGTCCACTAATCTACGTCTAACTATCAACGTCCAAAGGCCTTTTACTATCTATAGTAGATGATTTACACAGCGTCAGGAGGCAACTCTTACCTTCACAAACGGGACGCTGTAGTGCCCGGGACGAATTAAGATGGAGTAGGTTTGCCCGCACCTATTCCATCCTCTCAGCTCGGTCGGCCTTGTCCACAGGAAAGACGTGGTCAATACGTGCGGAGCTAACTAAGCCGCGGATTTCCTCACGATGTTTTCCTTCACCATTTGAGAGTACGCACATAAATTTTTCGCACAGAAAAATCCATTGGTACACGACCGGATTTAAACCCACGACCTTAGGATCGGAAGGCGGGGTCACTACCAGCTAGACCACCAGTGCTCTCTTATCAACGTCCACCTCCTGAAAAATGCGGTGAATAGTAAAAAATAACACAGATATTATAATGTTATTGTGTATGAGTATTTGTAGGTACTTTTTATCTGGGCAGGTACCTTGTAAGATCCTTATGACTAAATAACAACAGTCTCTCACATTGAAGCTGCACCTCTAACTGAGACATCCAATAGAATATTACAGTGAATATTGTCTTCCTTCAATTTGGCTCAATTTAATAAACTGAAATAAACCGAAAGAAATAAGATCCATAAGTCCTTTGTCATCGGTGACAGAGTCGGCTCATAATTGGCACATTCGGATCTCATGGCGTTACGTATTCGGGACAAGTCGCTGTGTATTGCCGTAATGTAATAAACGTCGAGGCAGCTGCCGCTTATTAACGTATCAGTAGCTCTTATATTGTTACGCCTTATGACCAGTGGATGCGAGATATAATTTATCTACCACATTTATTTTTGTTGTTATGACCCAAGTTATATGCAAGAACTTACTACATTAAATAAATAAAAATAGCTTTATTTTCCCACACCTAAATTTAAACAATATAAATACCTAATTAACTAACCTACACCAATAATTATGCTAACTTATAATCTACTAGCTGACCCCGCGAACTTCGTATCGCCTTAAAATTAATAATTCAAGTGCTTGTAATTTAATATGAACTTTATACCATAGCAATAAAGCTCAAATTGACTACGTTTTAGTTACAAATCATTTGTATGGGAAAAAGAAAAGGGCTATTTTTAGGGTTTTTCCAGCAATAATTCTAATTTTTCTCGCCGTAAAAACCATCCTTGAACTTCAACGAACATTTTAAAAAAAGATTTGGCCAAATTGGTCCAGGCGTTGTTGAGTTATGCGCTTACCAACACATTTTGCGATTCATTTTTATACTATATAGACTTCGCGCACGACCGCTGCGTAGGGAGCCGACCTCGCGACTGAGCCGCGCGGGTACCTTACTCATAGATCTAAACTCCCCTCCCGCACGCGCACCCCCGCCTTGGTGACGCCCACTTCGCAACGGGCCGTGCAGCAGAAATCGTAATATTTTAATTTCGCCATAACTTCAAAACCAAACGTCCAATTTTAATCATTCAAAGACCAAATATTATCTCCATAAACTGTTCTTAGTGATGAAATCATTTATTTTGATAAGGATTAATAGCATGAGTAAAATAAACGCGTTTAAATGTAGTCCAAAAAAAATTCAAGATTTTTAAATAAAAAAATGGTTGCTGTGCCTCACTCGACATAGATGGGTATAGTGTGTCGCGGACTTTTTTGTAGATATTTATAAGATCTACAATTAATTAGAACATTTTATGGTTCTATCTTTTATAGTTTAGGCAGCGTACGCAAAATAAGTAACTTTTCTGGTTGATTTTTTACACCTTGTGTCCGAAAAACCCAAATATCTTACGGAACCCTATTTTTTTCCAAAATAAAATATAGCCTATGTTACTCGTGGATAATGTAGCTTTCGAATGGTGAAAGAATTTTTAAAATCGGTCCAGTAGTTTTTGAGCCTATTCAGTACAAACAAACAAACATACAAACAAAGTTTTCCTCTTTATAATATTAGTGTAGATTACTTATTGAATTATTTTTAGTTAAATGAAAATTAGGTAGGACCGCCAGTGGCGGTAAAAGCCTTACTACTTACTCCATTATTATCTACCTTATTATATTATTTCATCTGATGATCCGGATCAGGTGAGCTATCTATAGACCGTTTGCAACGGCCTTAAGGTAGCCCAACCGTTTCTTTTGTGTCTTGTAAATTATATTTGGATTAATCATCATCATCATCATCACAGCCCACATTAGTCCACTGCTGGATATATCTCCCATGGCACGCCAACGAGCTCGATCTTAAGCTTCCTCCAGTCCCTGCCCACTGCTTTACGAATATCATCGCCCCACCTAGCTACAGGGCGTTACTACGTTTACCGACACGCGGTCTCTATATAATATAAACTAGCTGACCCCGCGAACTTCGTATCGCCTTAAAATTAATAATTCAAGTGCTTGTAATTTAATATGAACTTTATACCATAGCAATAAAGCTCAAATTGACTACGTTTTAGTTACAAATCATTTGTATGGGAAAAAGAAAAGGGCTATTTTTAGGGTTTTTCCAGCAATAATTCTAATTTTTCTCGCCGTAAAAACCATCCTTGAACTTCAACGAACATTTTAAAAAAAGATTTGGCCAAATTGGTCCAGGCGTTGTTGAGTTATGCGCTTACCAACACATTTTGCGATTCATTTTTATACTATATAGACTTCGCGCACGACCGCTGCGTAGGGAGCCGACCTCGCGACTGAGCCGCGCGGGTACCTTACTCATAGATCTAAACTCCCCTCCCGCACGCGCACCCCCGCCTTGGTGACGCCCACTTCGCAACGGGCCGTGCAGCAGAAATCGTAATATTTTAATTTCGCCATAACTTCAAAACCAAACGTCCAATTTTAATCATTCAAAGACCAAATATTATCTCCATAAACTGTTCTTAGTGATGAAATCATTTATTTTGATAAGGATTAATAGCATGAGTAAAATAAACGCGTTTAAATGTAGTCCAAAAAAAATTCAAGATTTTTAAATAAAAAAATGGTTGCTGTGCCTCACTCGACATAGATGGGTATAGTGTGTCGCGGACTTTTTTGTAGATATTTATAAGATCTACAATTAATTAGAACATTTTATGGTTCTATCTTTTATAGTTTAGGCAGCGTACGCAAAATAAGTAACTTTTCTGGTTGATTTTTTACACCTTGTGTCCGAAAAACCCAAATATCTTACGGAACCCTATTTTTTTCCAAAATAAAATATAGCCTATGTTACTCGTGGATAATGTAGCTTTCGAATGGTGAAAGAATTTTTAAAATCGGTCCAGTAGTTTTTGAGCCTATTCAGTACAAACAAACAAACATACAAACAAAGTTTTCCTCTTTATAATATTAGTGTAGATAAATAACACCCAACAGTCACATACATAGTCCTGACCCCACACTAGGATTCCCTATGTCGTCGGTATCCGAAACTACGAGTACCATGGTACCACAACACCCAGACCCGGAAGAAATATTTATAGATCATGCAAACATTTCTTCCGCAGCGGGAATCGAACCCGCGCCTCTTGCGTCTCTGCCGAGCAATCACCCGCCACGCCACCGAAGCTGTAGTATATTTAGAGTCAGTCAGTCAGTCAGTAACGAAAGAGTTTTATATACACAGATAGATAAGCAACGACGACCGCAAGCCGCAGTGTTCGATTTCCGTTTCGTTCCGCGAAGACCGCGCTTGTGGTGATGTTCTGTTTTAGTACTCTAGGTTTGTCTCTCTTACGCTGAAAACTCACGGAGCGATTTTCAGACGCGCCCTGCGACAGCTGTTTCTGAAATAAAACCTCACGATACCGGCTGTTTACCGCTGGTATACATCGCGTCGTGAAAATTGCTATCTACATTTCCATTTAGGTACTACGTGTTCGTACGGATGTTGCGGTCCCGCAACCGCGGCGGGCGCGGGCGAAAATCGCTCCGTGAGTTTTCAGCTTGTGAGTGAGCGTGAGTTTCAGGCTTGTTTCCGTCTTTTAATATTCTACAGATCAACGATTAGCTACTTCATTTCGTTGAGAAAGTAAAACTGGTTGGTGTGTATTTAATTTGGTTTAAGTTCACCCTCAAGATACAAATGTAACATCCTGTTGGTAGGAACGTTCCTATTATGTAAATATGTAGTACCTAATAATGTTCTCTAATGACATCTTTTTAAATGATGTAGGTAGTATATTTGAGAACGATAATAAGTTTTTTTTTATGCAACGACGTAGTCACGTCTATATTTTTGTTCACTTCAAATGTTCATGAACCAGAGAGTTTCAGAGAGAGTAGTAGAGATGTTTCAGTTAGCGCTATGTTTTATTTTTAATAAACTTGATTAAAATGCACCTAAAGTTTTAAATGTTTTCGAACCAACATTTATCTTCTTACTTTCGACCTTTTATTGTATTGCTTTCGTCCTGAAAGCTAAGACCGCAGTAACAAATAATCTTTTTAAAATCAGAACATGGATAAATATTTTGCGGTAGAAACGAAAAAACCTATATGATTGTAGATAGATGGTGCGATTTGCTTGAAACTTGGTTTGGATTCTTTAAATACAAAATTATAACGATAATTTAGAGGTTTAGTTCACACTAAAAAAGTGCAACGGAATGTGAATGAATGAATGAATGAATAAATATAACGTTTATTTGGCAAAACCTTCAACTAAGTAACTTAAACTAAACTAACTTGACGGCCTCGGTGGCGTGGCGGGCGATTGCTCGGCGGAGACGCAAGAGGCGCGGGTTCGATTCCCGCTGCGGAAGAAATGTTTGCATGTTCTGCAAATATTTCTTCCGGGTCTGGGTGTTGTGGTACCATGGTACTCGTAGTTTCTGATACCCACGACACAGGGAATCCTAGTGTGGGGTCAGGACTATGTATGTGACTGTTGGGTGTTATTTATTTATTTATTTTATTTATTTATTTAACAATGTTAATGTTACTCAAACACGAGATGTACCCCAAAGTATCTACTCTGCGCGAGTGAAACCGCGGGCATCTGCTAGTATTACTATAAAGAGCTCGTTTCCAAAATTATCTAACTCAAAAAAAGATGACGGATCGATTTCTGTTTCCGCAAAACACAAGATTTTTTGTTCATATAATGTACCACGACATATAGTATGTACCTAGTACAGAATGGTAGGTATCTTTCTTCATTCTCGACTAATCATGACGAAGGTTATATAGGAACCAGTGCTGACATGTGGCACATAATTAGGTACCTATGTGGGAAACCGGAGACGTATGAGGAAATTGACAGTTCAATACGGAGACGTAAAGACACATCTATTTATCTATCCGTCTATCTATTCAGTGATCTATTCGCTTGTTTACGCCAATATTTTGCTAGAAAGGTTTTGTCCCGCTCGTGGATTCATGTTTGTTTTTCAAGTGAAATTTAAAAACTCTATACAACGTAAACAAAGGCCTTTTACCATCTATAGTAGATGATTTATACAGCGTCAGGAGGCAACTTTTAACTTCACTAACGGGACGCTATAGTGCCCGGGATGAATTAAGATGACAAAACTACTACATAAATGCACCATTCATTGTTCTAAAAAACAATATACAAAGTTTACTAAAGTAGAAAAGTTTGCTATCTAAATCCGCGAACAGATGCTAAAGTTTCATATTAAACCCATTTAGAATGTATAGCAGCTAGGCATTGCTTAGATGATATGTGCACCAAACTGCAAGCAAGTTAAGGTACAGTTTCTAAATGACCAACAGCTGCCACCATATGGTGCTCTTTATTCGCTACACTGGAATAAATCTACGCTATAATTATAAAGTTTGCAAATAAGTGGACTTTAAAGGCCATGGCCAAAACAGGCCATAGAGTTGACGCATAGTGCTTTGCTAAGATCTATTACATACATACTATCACGCCCATATCCCTAATGGGATGGGCAGAGCCACATATAAAACATAAGAAAACCTGCAGCCACTTCTGATTTAGTCCTAAGATGGATATGGTGAACCATGGTGACAGGTGATCAGCCCATCGCCCATATAAGTGGTTCATCATGTTTGAGAGTATATTATCCCTTAGTCGACTTTTACGACATGCTCGGGGAGAGAAGCAGCTGGAAGATATAGATCTTACTTCCTGTTGGACTGGAAGTAAAAAAAAGCATAGAATGGGTCCAGCTGCTTCTCTCCCCGAGCATGTCGTAAAAATAATTTTTAGTCCCTTAATAGTATGGGACTAAAAATTATTTTTTGACAGCAAAAAATCCAACCCACAGGAAGTTCAAGCCTTTGTTTCCTTTAATAGACCTTTCGAACGTACTATGTGTCAATTCTGCGAGCTTTACATTTTTGGCAATGGCTAGTTTCCTTTCGTTTTGCCTATACTCCTTTGTATGTATGTTTGGTAATCCGGAAAACTACTGAACCGATTCTGACAAAACTATTCTTGAATTCTAAAAGCAATATTTTATTCATATACGAGAGTAAAACCGTGCGGGCTTCAACTAGAAATTTATATGCTGGCCGTTTTCGTCGACGGCACCATATTTCTAAAAACACTAGCTTTAATATCGCAACGCATTAGTAGCACTCCGCTCCTTATTCCATTAGGAGAGGTACCATCCATGTGGAAGGCCATTGTGTACCAACTAGTTCCTCTGTTCACAGCTCTTACAATTAGTTCAACTTAGCAAAGATTAAATCGATGAGAGTTGCAAGATTTTCCAATTAGCATCCATGATTATCCCGACTTCAGTTTGCTAACCACTACGATGTTTCCAGGAAACGCTAATTGGCGTATCAAGGCTAATAAAATGAGCTCTGCAATTCGGTTGACAATGAGGACTGGTTGGTAGCTCAGTTTCCTTTTTATTTCATTCAAATGTATAAAACATAATTTTATAGCCGGTTGTACCTGAGTCTACATAATATGCAGTCACTTCGTGTCTACCGAAAATGTCCTCCGTCTTTGCTTTTTTATCCTACTATTATAAATGCGAAAGTTTGTGTATGTGAATATTTGTTACGTATCTTTAAACCGATTTTGGAACAATTTAGAATGTAAATAGTTTAGGTTCTAGAATAACATATAGACTAATCTAGAGCCGCACCAGGTTAAACAGAGTAGTAAAGTTCCTATGGAAAATTTTATTCCTTTTATTCGCTCAAAACTGGGTACAATTATACTTTACAATAAATAATAAGACCTAGACCTGTACCTATATATTTATTTTTTTCAAAATTGCCCTTATTAACTGGTTTAGGGGAGTTATAAAGTTTGTATGGGAACTTTTAAACGGGAGGTGCCCTTTACTTGAAACCTCGTCTCGAAATTAAAAATAGAAAATAATTTGACACGTGTTTCAGGGTAATACAAAATAACTCTCAAAAAGAAGTAAAACGGGGTAAACTAGTATTTACATAATGATAAGAGATATTTGATGCCATCATAAGTCACGTGGTGACATTGCGAAAGGTTTGCTGTCAGTTCCAGACATTTTTGTATGTAGCGTTTAGCAACTTCGTTAACGCAAACTAACTTGACTACCGCATAGAGACGTCATAGTTATAATGGTTTACCGGTAAGATGAATGTAAGCCAATGTCCTTTGTTACAGTAGTTCGCGCGTCACCTGAGCCAAGGAGAGCTCTGAGCATACAGGAGCCGCCGCATCACGTGGAGTTCTCCAACGATACGGGAGCCGTCCTCAGCTGCACCACCAGAGGGGATTACCAGGTAATATGATTCTCTTTTAATTGATTTTCTCTTTTAATTAATCTTAATTTGGTTCACCGTCAAGGAATAAAAAAAACGGTCAAGTGCGAGTCGAATTCGCACACGAAGAGTTCCGTACCATCGTACTTTTAGGCCCGGCGGCGCACACTATTGGTACGGCATGCCAAGGGGTCCTTGGGCGTCCTTGAGCATGCGGAGGCGCTACACTTTAGTGTCAAAAGTGTCCAACGACACTTAATTTGTCGAAATCCGTTCAGCCGTTTACTGTTTACTGTTCAGCGGCTACAAAGGCAACTAGAAGAATAAATTTATAATTGCTTATTAAAGCCGCCATATTGGATTTTTGACACTTAATTTGTCGAAATCCGTTCAGCCGTTTACTGTTTACTGTTCAGCGGCTACAGAGGCAACTAAAGGAATAAAAAAATTGCTTATTAAAGCCGCCATATTGGATTTTTTGACACTTAGCCTATTAACACTCTCGTCATCTACACATACCTACATACGCTCCAGAAACATTCTTCTTCATAGTCGGGTAAAAATATAAGAAATATTTTCGAGAATGATTAAGCCCATAGATAAGTTCTGGTTGTTTATATTGACAGTAGGTACCTACCTAATTAGACCCTTTGGTCCATATTCATAACTGTTTTTCATAACTAGCTACGAAAAAGGCAATTTCCTTCACTGTTTCATAACTAGTTACTAAAATGGACTCTTTAGACGCTTGCTGTTTCCAGTAGGTACTTACCATAGATAAAATACTGTAGGTATAGTTATGTTCGCCTTTTGCAATAAAAACAAGCATAAATTATAGTCAAATCTCTCGTATTCGTCTTTGAAACGTTGATCTTCAGAAATTCCGCGTGAACAACTCCAAAACATTCATCAAAAGTCGTAAAGTCAAAAGGCTAAGAGCAAATTAACTTTTATGTTGCCGGCCATAACTTTTGTGGCATTTCCAGAAATCAAAGGCGGAATGTGTAACTAATGGGAACCGCGATAACAAATCGGAGACATTGGGTGGTAAACGTTACATATCAATTTGTTACTTCTCTCGTAATTCTTTCGACGAGAATAAACAAATCCATTCAACGGGTATTCCATCGCGACTTGGCAAAGAGATGTTCATATTATTTCGATGCTGACCTACTTACTTTTCCTCTATCTTCAGACAATCCACCCGTGAATTATTAACTTCAGAAGAGGTTTATACAACTTGAAAGTGTTATAACTTTTCAGCTCTGTCTGCAAAATTGCTATTTGCTATACTCAGAAGTTAATATCGTTTGGATGATACATAGGCCTAATAAAACGTAGCCGTGACTGAGGCTACCTGATATAAATTCAACACCTCGAGTTTTTGACTGGATATCACGCATTAAAAGTGAAATAATGTTGTTCAGAAGCAACGCCTCTGCCCGATCCTGATTTAGTATTCACAAACCAGCTTTTCTGACTCAAATATAAATAAAGTTTTTCCATTCGAAGAGTTCTCTCGAAAGTTTACGGTCGTGGGACCCTACCGGGAAATAAAGATATGCGCACCGGCCGGCCCATTCATAAATATGTAAAAATGTCACTAGTGAAGGCTAAACATTCTCATTAAATCACCCCCATTAACCCCTTGACTTACTGAACTAGTTTTCACCTTCATTTTTGAGGACTAAAACTACTCTTAGAAGTGAGTAGGTATGTATTTCATTTCATAACTCTACTTGTACTTACTGGTCAAAAATGACCTATAAACCGAAGCTTTCAATGAAATTGAACTATAGGTTAAAATACTTATTCGTGTATAATGTAACATGAAAACCCCTTTCCCTCTCAAACTAATAAAAGCTGAAAGCTATGATTTCTAAAACCTCTTAAAATGTACTCGAATTCGTTAAATCTGTCTCAAATAGGCATCAAGTAGGTATTATTAATAAGTAAGTATCTGCTTACCTAAATAATCCGTTTTATTGAAAATTATTAAGTTAGGCTATTAAGTGAGTTAAATGTAAAAACTCCATAGACGGGAGTCAGAATTTGCGGGAACTTTTTACATTCAGAGTATTTCAGAGTCAGGTATTCGTTCCAGCAGCGTTCCTCGGGGAGCCGTACCTGCTCGACATAGAGCAAGCCAAATTTTCGTGATTAATTTCATAACTTTCCTCTTGGAATTTTATTCAAACACCCTTCAAAGTATCTCCGAACACAACCATTAAAAACTTAGGAAAATGTATTATTCATAAACTGATGTTTATGAAAATGATTTTCTTCTATTGATGATGATCCATCAGTAAGTAGTGCATGCAATAATAAGCAAAAATTGTGTCTAGTATGTATTATGACCGCAGTTTCAGTCAACTTCATAATACCGAATTATCCTGAAAAGTTACAAACAAAGCTTTCATAAAATCTGTATACTTTACTTCATTAACGGAGTTGAAGAAATACATTTCAATTTGAGCTTCATGACATCGGCTTAGGGTTGAAAATTGGTTGGAAAATGACGTGCCTATGTGCCAATGCAGAGCAAGAGTCACGAGGCAAACAATCGCAAAATGCGGGTCGTAGTTGCTCGGGGAAACTAATGAAGTGCTGCTGTGGAGCTTTTAAGAAATTGAATATTACTACTGTTCCGCGAACCGAATGCGAAAGAATAACAGCTAGCATTACAGAGTTTTGTCACTATAATCTGTAACCGGTTTAACCGATTTCACTATGTAGGTACTACCTATTCTTATTTGGGTAGAGTTTATTTGCGAAAGTTTTGCTGGATCTGTAAAGTTTATAATGAGACCACGACAATAATACGCTTTGTGATAAGAACCAGATTCTACGAATTCTTTCCACATTCTTCTATCGTAAACTTATAGACGTAGCATATTTTATTCTAGATTTCACATCTCAAAGTTCTGTATCTTGCATGTTTGCGAGTTGTTTCGTATTCATTTCAAGCCGTGCCAAGAGTGTTTAATTAATTCAACTTGTACCATTTCACACCGTTGATGTTTTAATTGAAAAAGTTTGAGAATAACTGGGTAAAAATTCAATTAAAAAATTTTAATATGAGCTTAGGATGAGAGCTTTTTGGTGTGTTATCTAAATTGAAAATCAACTTTTAGCAACGCATTTTATACACATTAAGTAAACGGTATTTATTTAATTATGTAGCAGGCTATCTTTGATACCTACTCTTTATATTACAAGACAAATGCTGCCAAAATTGTCTCTGCGGCCTTTTCCCCGTTCAATTCCCCAAGATCACGCACCGTGCCCGTATGAACTCGAAGGGAGAGGTCTGAGTTTTATAGTAGACCTTCAGTAGGTAAATATAATATTGCAATAGGTACAATTGCTTGTCTGGGAAAACAAAAAAAATTTTGAGCAATGACATCTTCGTAAATCACCCCTCACATTAGGCACACATCACAACTCCCAATCAACAAAATAAGGTATAGAAAATACCTTCTGAAGTAAAAGGCTGACGATGATGCGTTTCCAATATAGCCTTATCTCACCCCATTCGACGCAAGCACGAAGGCCGGAAACGAGCCGAGTGTGGTAAATAAACTATTGAGCGCTCAAATCTGATGAGATTGTTTCGCTGTTGATGTTCGAAGGGCTCTGAATTCACTTACACGTGATGAAATAACAGATGAGTACTTACGGTCCTTGCTCTGGAAATGAGCTCGAGCGTTGCGAATCAGGTGAACGTAGTAGGTAAGTATCTAGGTAAGGTACTTATACTTCGCTAGACATTTATAATTTTATTGTTTATGAAGCGCTCGTGGCCTAGCTTGCTTAGACCTTCTTGATTGATCGTTGAAGTTAAACAATGTTGTGCGTGGTCACAATTTGGATGGGTGACCGCATGTGGTTACGAGTTTAGCGCTTCCTTGCTTTGGAGGGCACGTTAAATTGTCGGTCCCGCCTTTTAAGTCGTTAAGCCATGACGGAGGCCTTTAGACGGCTTAAAAACTTCGTCACAAGAGTTGACCACTAGCTCATACGAACTTACTTTAATTCGAAATATATTTGATTCATTCTAAATTATATTGTTTTGTGTTTACTATGGATAAGGAAAAAGGCAGGTGAATTTTTCATTTTTTAGAAATTATTTTGTTTATTATACGTTGTTTGTACCAGTGTCGTTGGTGTATGGGTGTAGGTACTCATGTAGCAAGCTCCCTATAACAGTATCGGCTTATGGTAAGTACCTCTTTCAGAAAGATCTGAAACTCAACAGCTGAACAAAGGGTAACTTCTATCAAAGCTCAAGCACAAAAGAAAAATAAGAACTTACAAGGAATTACCCTTTTGTTCGAATGGAATTCTACCTATAAAATTATTATTTGTTTTTCGTTAGGTACCAAATACCTTCAACCTGAGATATGTTACATTTCAATATTTACCTTGTTGAAAAGTGAAAAACTAGCCGAATTAACCATTGGTACATACCTACAATATTTAGTATTTCCCTAAATTTTAAACTAATCAACTTCAACCTAAAACGGTGACATACATACCTACCAATCCATTGATCAAGAAGCTAATAGATATGACCAATGACCGAAGGGCTGGCGCTTACCTCGGACAAAGGATAAGTATAGCTATCCAACGAGGTAACGTCGCCAGCCTTTTGGGGACCTTACCTGCGGTCGGTGATCTGAGCTCTGTTTTCTATCTGTAGGCGAACTTAGAAAACTGAGCCCATTTTTATTTCTTATTATTATAGAGACCTTTGCCCAGCAGTGGGACGATATAGGTTAAAAAAAAAAAAAAATTATTATACCGATTACCTTAAAGTTTTTAATGTTATTATAGTTTGTTCTTGTAACTGTGTTCTAAATAAATCCATAGATTGATAGAACATCTAACTCTCATCGTTGTTTAAATTTTGAGTTGCTAGGTATATACAATCTTGAACAACTCACTTATTGGATTAACTCTTACAAGACTGTAGCTTGTAGATAACTTTTACAAGTTATTTAAGTTTTACGCATCTGTTGGCAGATTTTTACAAATATCCAAAGTTTTGCACGCTTCCACCGTCTGATGAGCTGGATCAGGTGAGCTATCTATAGACCGTTTGCAACGATCTTTAGATAGCCCGACTGTTTCTTTTGTATTCTGTAAATTATATTTGTAATAGTTGTAAGTTTTTTTTGTTAATAAAGATAAGTTAAAAAAAAATAACCAAAGTTCACCGTATTCTAAAAGTATCGATAGTTACCTACTAGGATTCCATTACTCACTTTAAAAAATCTAAATCTAAATATATGAAACTTACGTTACTGATCATTTACTGACAATCAACGCACAGCCTAAACTATAGGTCCTAGAAGCATGTCCTTTTATGATGTAGGCATGCATGGATTTCCCGAAATCAACCCGTAGAGGACACAGCGGCAAAATTAAAGTATAATAAAAAATTCGCGGGGCGTTTTCCTCTAGGCAGCATACAAAATTGAAAAGTATTTTTTTTACCTTGTTTTACTTGGAACGGCGATCAAGTACCTATCACATAGAGTGTTGTAATCATTCAAAGACACTCGCCGCCCACTCAACCAGAAGAGCGGACAAAAGCAGCTGTCGCTAAAAAACCTTCAATATCGACTTCTGATCGAATACCTATAAGCTGAAATAAAAAGATCTTTGTTCAGGCACATCGCACTTATTCATGCGAACAGAACATCCGTCTAAGTAAAGAGATATTCCCTCTTAGAGTAATTGAAAACGGATGTGTCGCGTCGTCAAAGGATTGGGAAAAGCAAATTTCATGGATATTCAGAAGGGGTTCTAAATACATTGACAATTCGTATCTACTATGTGTAATAGTGTACTAGATTTGCAAAGAAATAAAATACCACTTATGTATTATGTATAACACTTGCCTACTTTATAAAAATACACATATACCTACATACATAAAATCACGTTTGTTTACCATAGGGGCAGGCAGAGATCACATAATATCAATTTGCTAAGGTCCTACTCCTTTCGCTTCATTCATTCTTATTATATTCTTCTTACATGCTCGTCTATTTATGGTATTTGACCTGGCTCTTATTAAGAACTACATTTTATCGACGAATTTTGAGTAGATTTTTTATTTGAAGGATGTCAGCTTAAAATGAAAATTTCCAGACATGGACTCTGAAAACACGAGCGTTCGTATATTATTAACTCCGAAAAATTGTGTTAAAGTAAAAGGTGCTGTCAAAACACAACCCATATTACACACAGCTTTATATTAAACTTTCATCCCTTCATTTTATAAGGCTTCGTATGTAGTGAAAATGAAGATTCTGTTGTTTGTTTATGTATGGACATGGATCTAAATATATCTACGTCACTTACATCCATACTTATAAATGTTACTTAAGTACATAAATACCTAAAGTAAACGCGTCAAAATTGCACATTTTCACTATCCAACAAAAAGAGATAGCAATGCTTAACTTTGCTTATTTTTATTAAATTACAGGGCTCATAAACTCTCTTGCTAAGCCTTTTTAGGGTAATAAGTAGGTCACAAGTTAATTAGTTTAACCAGTTAGTTTGAACACTGCCTCTCTGAATCTCTGAAGCGTTTTAAAAGTATAACTTGAGGACAAACAAAATAACATTAGAGATACCTAGAATGCCTCAGCCAAGAAAATAATTTAATTAATTAAAAAGAATTTGTCTTTTACTTAATGAAACGTGCTTTGACTTAAACATTTTGGTTTTAATTAGAGTCGCTGGGTTTTTATTCTGTTAGCTTAGGTTAATTTTTCATTTTGAAAAGCATTTAAGTACTGTTAAGACTGGTAAAATGTTCGAGGGACCTCGATATTTCAGCGGTGATTTGCTTAAAAACATTTTAAATTCAAAGTAAAAAGTGATGGTGGTCTGATGATATTGTGAAGACGGCGGAAGTCCACTTGATTCGGATAGCGCTTGATCGAAGAGAATGGTGTACTAAAGAGGATATGGGCTGATATTGTGATAAAAAAGTGGTCATTTATTAGTATGAAAAATATTATAAAAAGTTGGTCTAAAACAATCCATTTAAATAAGTAAATAGAAAACATCTGGAAAATTTGGAGGAAATTCTGATTTATATATCTGGTAACCCAAATCACAAAGCTAATCGAGGCGAACTAAGCACATATGTGGAGCACCTATCTATTCCCAAACCAACTCGAGCCACAGCTCAAGAATGCCATAGCTGCACAATTCCAAACATAAGTGTCAATGAGGTGGACCACGGGCAGTAAAAAGTGCCCTTGGTCCATCCAGGTGGACTAAGCAGGTGGGTCACGGGCAATGGCCCATATTCGTATACCTACAAAAATATTTAAGTCTCAAGTTATTAAAATTAACACATAATTGCGCATTTTTATTTACAAATTAAATCAATGTCCTACAGTAGGTGCAATCTAGTGGCAATAAACAACAACATAAGTACCTACGGCCAGCATCAGAAGTTTATGTCATCTGATAAAGCTTATTATAGTGGGCAAATTGATAGGTCTTAAATTTTATGGCTTCACAACATCAGACAATGGATAGGTATCAAGAAGTTAGAACAAACTATTCAGGCTAGATAATAATAATAACTAGAAGAAAATAATAAATAAACCTTCAGTAATGGCGAGATACACAAAACAGCGTTGAAAACGTAGCCTCGTAGCACTAAATTCGTAGCTTGAACTGCAATATCCAACGAGTGAGCCAAGAATAAATGGGTAAGTTATTCAGCTATCCTGCTAAAGCTGTGCTCGACCCGAAGAGCACGCCAGTAAATGGTGCGGAAAAATGCAAATTTACTCACCGCAAACCACAAACCATCGCGTTCGACTTGATTCGAACATAGTTTACACAGATAGTTCAACCTACTTAGCTTTCGTGATATTTTAGTGGTTTAAAAGTTCTTATTGGAGTACAGAACACAGTGCTATCTCCAAAAACTATGGCTGGAGTTCATTTTAGAACTTTGCATGTAATTGGAGTCCGAATTTCGCCAGTTCCTTCCTACTTTCTAAATCATACAAAAAAAGACAGCTGGATAAATAATATTATAAAGTAAGTAAGAAGGAAAGAAACTATTTATTTGGTTCACAAATACAAAAAGTTAAATAAAATTACACACATAAAAACAAAAATAGGTATGTAGGTCCCTATCTATGTCAGTAAACTTTGTTACTTGAGAAATAAATATATTCAACCACAAAATGCTTTTTTTATAATTATACACAGAAAAAGTATCATAAGGATAAAGCATAATTCTAATTTTATTCTAATTGTTGGTATAGGGGAACAAAGATCTGCATCGACGTCCCGCGTTGGGGTGTATTGTGGATTATCCCCCCTGCTAACCCTCCCCCAGCCAGCCCAACTCTTTGAAGTACCGGAGGACTTTGGGATGTTGGCAACAGTGTTCCAGTATCCTCGATAGTATTGAGGCTGTTGTCGGTGTAGACGCCGGGCAGTTCTCGATGACTGTCTGCAGTCCGAAGTTATGTTTTATTTCATCTGTAGCAGTGCAGTGAAGTATCACATGTCACAGGCATGTGACAGAGGTCGCGATAAAGCATACAAATCAATCCCTAAGCTTCAGTAGCATGCTCAGGGGTCACATCAACATATCCGATTGCCCAGCTACAGGGCTGTAATAAAATAAATTACTCAAAATTAGAGTTAATCTGATAATCCATTTCCCTGGAAAGATTCACCAGAGATAAATAAACCAGAAATTTCCATCATAAGCTGCGCAGAATAATTACACCTCCTGGCACCTATTTACTGTCACAAACATCTACATTTTGGAACAACTTTTATTTTTCCTGGTAAAAGTTAGTTAGGAGTTAAATTCCCTGAGCTCTGGTAGAATAAAACAGCGTGTGGTTCCAGTTTTTTTTTATAGAGGCAGTATATTTTTTGTTACCTCTATAATTCGTATTTTGACTAAAATACCTACCTAGAATAGAACCTAGAACTTTGTAAGATCTTTAAGCATGATTCTAGTTTGAAAAAACTAGTGACACAATTAGTTATAATAGTATCAAGTATTATTTGAATTTCTGTGGATTTGAAATCCGAACATGATGGAACATCTGCCTATATAGAAGCTGGCCTGAACACCTACCACTGTGGTTCACCAACCAAATCCATCTTGGGAATTAAGAGTGGCTGCAAGTTTTCTTATGACTTTTGGCTCTGCCCACCCCATAAGGGATATAGGGGTGATATTCTGTATGTAAGTAAGTAGGTATAAAATCCTAATAATTATATTTTTATTAATTCTCAAATATTTTTCATTTTCAACAGTTGGACTGGCTGATGGCCGACAACACAGCAGTGACGCTGGTGGCCGGCCTCCGCAGGGTCCTCTCCAACGGCTCTCTGGAGCTGGCACCCTTCCACGCAGACCACTTCAGGAGGGACGTACACGCCACCACGTACCGCTGTCGACTGCGACTCGGCGGGTTCGCTATGCTGTCCAAGAATATTCACGTGCATGCAGGTAAAGACAGACTTTTTAATATTTCAAATAATATAGTTATTGTACCTAAAGCTTTCTGTTTTATTTATCATCATTGAAATTAAAATCGTACCTACAACTAGAAAAAAATTTAAAAAGGATGGCGGCCTTGTGAACGAACGATATAAAAAGTATGAAAGAAATTAAATTAACGAAAGAAGATAGAAAGAAAAGGCAGTATTTAGGGCAGTAAGGTCTTCGTGCCCAAATGGGGGACGTACTACGTGTATTATGTACAACCAACACACATAGGTAGGTAGGTACATTAAAAATATATATAGTTCATGGTTTTGCCTATTGTCTCGGTTGAAAGCACAAACCGAACATTGCCACGTACCGCTGAACGAGGAAAGTAATATGAGTTGACAGGTGTTGTCAGTTTCAAAAAACCCTCAAAATAACCATTTTCCTCCATTATCAAAACGAAAATGGCGGAAAAGTCTGTTGTTGATTTTGTGAATATAAACTTCACATCATGGTAGAATATTACGATGGCAACATCAAAGCTTCAAAGAATTACAAGTAAAGGGATTTCCAATAAATTACAAGGACACCTGCTTGAATACCTTCAACGTAAACAAAGGATTTATGACACGAACAGGCATCCAGCCTCGCAAAATATTTTTAGCAAGTGGAGTGTACGTAAGTATTGAAGATTGTATTCGGTAGGTATCAGGTATCAGGTAATTGTATTTGGTACTTACTTGATTAGTACTTAAATACTATGTACCATGTAGCAACCTATGACATATATCTGACCTATATATAATTGAAATAACTTGAATTGGCTAATAGAAATAAATTAATAGTAAAAAGTATTTTTAAAATCAAGCTTTTATATAAATGCTCTATAAAGAAGAAAATAAACTTTGTATTAAATCAAATCTATAAATTTGTTACATTACACAATTTATTATGGTATAAAAGCTTGTCACGCAAACCCTTTCATATCCGTGTCTTGGGGGCGACTAAAAAAAACCTCCGAATATAGAATATTCTAAGAAAAAAACATTGTCCGATATCTTTGGGAGTCCGATTAGATTAATCATGCATATCCATACTAAACGTGCACGCAAAATTTCAGCTCAAACGGTTGAGCCTAAAACTGCTTTAAAATTCAGTTGCAAGCTTTGACCCGAACAAACATACTTACATACATAGCAAGTAAAATAAAAGCTTTTAAAAAACACTAGAACGCAAGCTTTTTTACAAACTGGATAAATAGGTAAATAGTAACTACGGAATAAAATGATAAGCTACTTAAAGTACTTACTTACCTAAGTACTTAAGTACCTATCTAAACAGCTTACCTAGCTACTACTTAGGTGTTTACATAAGTAGGCACTTAGGTATAATTTCCTTTGAAGTTTTGCTCCCGAATCACTATTTATTTAATGAGAGATTATTTCGAGATCGTTTGAAGAATTAAAGGTTAGCCAAATGAAGTGTTATAAAAACGGCCCACAGTTTTGTGAAATCGTAAAGAAATTCAACACGACTGGATTAAGTTGGGTAATGCGTATTCAGCAGCATTTTAATTGCGTGCCCTGTGAAGTGCTGACCCAAAATAATTAGGAGAGATAACAATTATTTTAAAAGGTTTTTATTTCGGTTTATTTTAATCGAGGGAATCTTGAATAGCAAAAGTAGACCATGGGGAACTCTGTTTTACGTAACGTCTACCTTTGTATCTTGTAAGTATATATAAAGAGAGTTTGTACAAAAGCATGTAGGTAGGTACTAGGTAGGTACCTAAGTGCTCCTCAAAGTCTTCTTTCCTTTCTACGACATGCTGATTTCCCCACGATGTTTTCTTTCATCGTTTAAAAGCACATAATTTTTTCTAACAGAAAAATCCATTGGTCGGTCCATCAGCAAGACCGGATTTGAACCCTTAGGATTGGAAGGCGGGGTCACTTCCACTAGACCACAAGTGCTCTCCATAATTATCTTACAAACTTAGTTTACCCTATTACATCTAAGAAAACACCACTAGAAAGCTTATAAAGTCTTAACGACTCTGATAAAACTTTATGAGGAAAAGTTAAACTGGTATTATAATTAGACTTCCCGTCTTAGTGATAAACGTGCCCTGGGAGGTCCACGTGCCGGATGAGTACGTGATAGCTGGCAACGCCGCAGTGCTCCGCTGCGTGGTGCCGGCCCATTGCAATGAGCGCGTAAGCCTCACTGAGTGGCTCACTGACGACGAGGTCAGCGTGCTGCATTACTTAGGTGAGACATTGCGTACAGAACTGTGTTTACTCGTATATCAGGAAGTCTGATAAGTACGTGATAGCTGGCAACGCCGCAGTGCTCCGCTGCATGGTGCCGGCCCATTGCAGTGAGCGCGTAAGCCTCACTGAGTGGCTCACTGACGACGAGGTCAGCGTGCTGCATTACTTAGGTGAGACATTGCGTACAGAACTGTGTTTACTCGTATATCATGGAGTCTGATGAGTACCTGATAGCTGGCAACCCCGCAGCGCTCCGCTGCGAGTACCATGGTACCACACACTAGACTCGGAGTTAATATATTCAAAGCATACAAAAATGACTCCCGGCGTAATCGAACCTGCACCTTTTACGTCTCAGTCGGTCATTGCCCTCCACGCCACCGAAGCCATGGAGTCGCCCGAGAATAGCTGGTATTGCTTTAGTGCTAGAACTGCTGGTACGAATCTTGAGCGCCGAGCTCTTTCTCTAACCCATGCGCAACCCACCACCTACCCCATCGCCGAGCGCTTGCCGGTATCTGTAAGATGATACAGCTTGTACTATTATGTTTTAGAAAAAATAAATGTTACTCACTTCATTTCACATTCCTAACGATTTAGATAAAAATCATGTACGAAATTTCTCATCAAAACACTTGTCAGGTGACAACACACGCAATTACTTTTTTTCATCACAAATCTTATTTTCACGGAAAGAAAATCTTCGCTTAAAGCTCTCTCAATTTGCTCCTGTTTGATTGGAAGGAAAATAGGGCTTTACCCTTGTTTCTCGTCTTTGTGGCGTTTATAAACATTGTTTTGTTTTTACGGTTAAACATCCCATGAATTATTTAAATCGATGACGTGGATTTTTATCTTAATATTTATTGAATAAGGTTGTGTACCGCCCTAGATTTCTTTTGATAAATACGGCTCACAAGTTTTATTCTAAGCTTTGAGACAGTAAAATACTTCATTGAGCCGTTATATATAATTTGATTAAATGCTCAGATATATTAAAAAGCTTTAATTTTACAATCAATACAACAAATGAGGGTTAGGGTGAGACTTTAATTAATTCATCACATTGTTCCTTTCACCAATCACATTAGATCAAACCTATTGTAACTTGTCGTTTTCATTGTGTAGTATCAAATCAAAGCAAATAATACGTACCTTAGTAAAGTAAACTAAATAAATACTTTAACACGAAAATTCTACGTTGATACATAACTTTAGTCTAGTTTAAAACTAAGTTTTAGCATAGACCAGTATCTGCGGATTTAGTTATAATCTCACGTGGTTGGACTTGTTAACTTTGAAATAAATGAAATAGATATTGAAAATGAAACTTGCCGCAGACCTGACATATATCTTTAAACTGGAACTGTTACATTCAAAGAAAATATAGTTTCCGTTCCGAGGCCTGATAATGTCTTCTGTGTCTCTTGTGCCGGTCGTATTACGTCGTTGAACTGGATAATAAAAACGAACCAGCACGAAATGCAAGCAATATCTAATGGCTGCATGTCTTACAGGGCCGAAGTACCAAGGTCTGGACGACGGCTCTCTCTACATAAGTGCAGTGAGCACGGGCGACCGGCACCACGCTTTCCGTTGCCGGGTCCGAGACCGGATCACCGGTGCTATCTACACTAGTGAATATTTTGGTAAGTCTTATTGTTTGATGTTAAGGTCTAATTAAATAAACCGGTTTCTGATGTAATTGATAAATAAAATTATTAATATTATTGCCAGTAAATGGTTCCATAAAAATACAATCGGAATGTTTAGTGCACTGAGCAAGTAATCACTGTTTAGTGCCATGTAGGTTGTAATTTTTTTTTTCTGAAACAATTTAAGGTTTACATCGCATACTGATGTTGACACACTATTGTTGCTTGCCGCCAGCGCCGAACCGTGTCCATGCGACAATCCTCGGCAAACCTATGCAAGCCAATCCAAACCCTCCTCTCCACACAGTTTGTGACTGTGGAAGATTGCCAAACCATTGCAAACGTCTGGTGGTCATGAGAGGTCGTTGTTGCAGGTCACGTGATAGTGACAGAGCCGAAGGGCGGCGTGCGGCCACGCATGGCGGTGGAGGCGCGCGCGCGCCGTGTGCTCGCCACGCGCGACGTGAAACTGCCTTGCGCCGCGCACGCCTGGCCCGTGCCTTCTTACCGGTAAGTTATGACTACCCTCCAATAACCTGCTTTGCAAAGGTACGTGTGCCTTGTTACCGGTGAGTTACGACTACCCTCAAAAACTCAAGTGAACACAAATCATATGGCTGTACAATCTACGCAACAAGTTCGTGCTCGCCGCGCGTGATGTGCGCCTGCCTTGCACCGCGCACGCCTAGCCCGTGCCTGGGTGAGTTACAACTACCCTCAAAAACCTACATTTATAGAGCGCGCGTTTTTGCGTTTTGCGTCCTTGTCTATCTTATGACAAATCATATAACCCTGTAATTCTACGTGATAAGTAGGTAAGCCAAAGCTCAATAATTTTTTCTAGTAAAAATACGTTGGTTCTGAGTTTTGGCCATCTTACAGCACTAAATCCAAGCGATTAAACGATACTAAACGACGATTACGATAAAGGTAGTTGATCGTTATATCCGAGTAAACCGAGCGAATCTGCAGGCGAAGAGCTAGTTCGGAAGCGGACATTGTCTTGGGTGCTCGTTATTAAAGTTTATGGTGCCGGTTTTATCTAGAGTTATTTCTGTAGCGCGATCTAAAATAATGGAGATACTTTATTTCATTTCATTTAATTAAACAACTTCTACGAACAGAATAGACAATGACTGCAGTAAGCCAGAAGTGGTATATAAACATTTTTAGTTTGTAAAAGTCCAAGCTTTGTATAACATTCTTGTCGACATTTTTTCACAACATCTAAGAAATAGAAAACTCTAAAATACTTAAATGTAGGTAATAAAAACATACCTACAGCCAAATTGAGTACCTAGCTCATATTTTAAGTATGTTGTTAAAATCGACTAAGGAATGGTATCCTCTCCAACACGATGGGCCATCTATATGAGCGATGGGCGATGGGATGATAACCTTTCACATGGTGAACCATATCCATCAAGAAAATCATCAAGAAGTGGCTGCAAGTTTACTTGTGGCCCTGCCCACCCCATTAGGGATACGGGCGTGATTATATGTATGTATGTAAAAGGATCTGAATTATTGCCTCATTTTGGGATTTAGGTGTCTCAGTTCAAATATGTATACTGAGAAATGATAACTTTCTCAGTATACCTGACAGAAAAACACAATAATTGTGTTTTTCTGTCAGGTATACTGAGAAAGTTATCAAGTTATATGTACAGTCAGCGAGAGTATAACAATTATTGTTATACTCTCGCTGACTGTACAAAACGTGGTTTCGTGCTAGATAGCAAAGTAGAGCTCAAGCAGACTGTATCTGCCGCTAAAAGGTATCGCTCTTTGCAAACAAATGTGTCGCGCAACTAGTCTAGGAGTCCGCTGTGCATTATATAGATTTCAATTGCTTCTAACTTGTTTTCTATATCTTAAATGGCGGTTTCAGAGTAGTTTTGTGACTAGAACATAATATCCGTCAAAAAAGTTGAACCCGTTTTGGTTAACACCTTCATTACGTTGGCAAGTACTTAGGTAGATCTAATTAAGGACGAACTTTTTGCTCGAAGAAAATCATAATGAGATGTACGCTACGTATAGTGATACGTAGCGTACATCTCATTAAGCGTACGTAGCGTACATCAAAACGTACTAAAGGGAGCGAAGGAGTGCCTTCGCTCCCTTTAGTACGTTTTGAGAAATACGTGGATACCTACTAGTTAGGCTCTTATACTTTAAGGTTTAAACACTTGAAAAGACACCTGAGTCATCCTAAGAAACACCTAGGTATTGTATTCCGTAGCTAGAAGACCGATTCTTTTGGTTTTTACGTTGTTTTCTTAAAAGACTTTAAATAAAACGTACTTCTGCTACGTTGTTTCGTTAACGTTTTATAATTGTACAGTAATTGCATAATTTTTACAAAATTACAGACTATTAGAGAAAAAATTGATAAAAAATTATTGAAACTTGGAGCGGAAAACTGATCAGTGGAACATATTTTCAAAGGCAGAACATAATTCTAATTTGTTAGTTTTGGGATTCGGGGTGTTGTAAGTTTTAATTAAATCAAGACAGACAAAGCTCATATTAATATATTTTAGACTACTGGAACGCCTGCGGCTTTGCTTGCGTTAATTATTTTACAAAAACTCCGTAGGACTTTAAGTACATTTTTTCAGGTGCCTATTGAATTTCAGAAATCATGTCAGAACTTGAATCACAGACATTCCGAATTAATTTTGAAAACATTTCCAAAACATATAAATTACCGTGTAGGTAGGTATATTTTCGCATTTACGTGGCTCACAATACGTCAAACAACCAATGACATGTTATACAACGAAACTTCCTCACGTTTATTGATATGAAATATAATACTAGACAATCCATAGTAAACTACACAGACCACAATACCACAAGGCATATACATAAGCCAATCTAAGCGGTCTATCTACCCGCATCTCCCAAAACGATGCAACATTGAAGTCATTCAATCGGAAACCTTAGAGCACAAATAGATTTGATATGATATTTTATTGCTGGTTTTAGTACTTATTCAGTATATTCGGTATTCTCAGGCATTTCCATTAAAGTTTACAACAATATTGCAAAGAAGATGTTTAATTTTGAGCTTGCTCTATGTGCTTTACGAAAAGAAACTGGCAAAAAATGTTTTTTAACACATTTAATAAGAATATTTAAAAAGAGCTCATTGGTTCCTCGTTAACAGGGACCAAAATTGCTCTTTAATCCCTGATATCACTTTTAGTCCCTAGTACTAAAAGTGGTATCAATGGAATGGAATGTGGATATTGTTAGTAAATGTTCCAAATGACCAAAGATATCGATCACGAACATTTTGTATGAACAAGTAACTGGCTGTATGATAAAATAAACCGCGTGAACGAAATTAAAAATAAATAGGTACTATTCTTATTCATAAATTGCTATTACTTATTTTTTCATAGAGAGTGATAAAAAGTAGAGAGTCCCCCTCGAGAGCGACACTATTTTAAACTAATGACGTACTTGAAATCTTACGCTGGATTCTACTTTAGAATCCTGAGCTACGCTCGTAATTCTTCTCTAGAAACCTTCGCTCCACTCTGGATTTAAATAAACACTCTCGCCTTTGAAATTATGTGTTCGCTCCCTGGGTAAACAATCTACTATTTTATTAGTCTATTCATATTTTTAGCGTAGTTATGTTAATACATGGATCAAGGCCCAGGCTCTTTTCATTTAGTATTGATTTCAAGTATCACTTTACAAAACTAGAGCTACAATAATGGAGGTGCCTACTAATATTATCTTAGTGAGACCAAAAGTGTGTCTCCAAAGAAGCCATCATTTACATCAAACATATAACCTGAGCCGTCTTGATCTCCGGTACATTAAGTGGAGATTCAACACAATTTTATAATCCCTACGCGACGTGATTCGCTTTAACTGCCAAGGAGCAATTTGGGCCGCAACCCAAATGGCATTATACCCTGTTCCACCATTCCCACCTGTGCAGCAGAGAAGTTTCAACCAGAGCTGAAACTCCGACACCTTTATCATAGAATTTGGCAACACTGAGTACAATGTATCTACATAGATTTTTGTTAAACACCATTGAAGGCCAGTTCGTAGTGATGACGTTGCGAATGCGTGCACACTAAACAAATTATCTACGGCTGGTTTCACGCAAGTTCCGCTTCTATGCATATTGTACAATTACCTACTCTGCCTACTTGGCTTGTTATGAAAGTGTCGTGTAATTTAAATGGCTTTTCATAATGAGATCATTAAGTTCCCTCGCACCCGTTAGGAGCGAAGTGTAAATAACTTAATGGCTGGTTGGTGTTTTTGGTAATTGAAAAGTAATTAAGCACATCCACCTGTTCGACTGTTGACACATAATTTAGAAAGCTTATACTCAAAAGTAACTATTCTATTCCGGTGTGAATATTAAACAGCATACACGAGAGTATATTAGAGAGAAAACTTAAAAGGATGGACGAAAGGATAAACTGTTGGATAATTACTTCGTCATTTCGTGATAATATTATTAATTTTAATTTAGGACACCGAAGCTAGGTATGTTTGTTGTCAAACTATCCAACCAGAACATATTAAAACAACTAAGAACTAACTTACCTGGTTGAGACATGTTCGCTCCACAAGTTTCCGCTCAAACTTGCTCAGCCGTATTTAGTCAAATAACCGCGCGAACAAAGCATACAGCTCGAAGGACCAAACTTGTTTCACTTAGTATTTGTCTTACTGCAACAATCAACATAAATGAAAAGTTGAACTAAAACAGTATTCGGCCAAATTTATATTCATACGACAGACAATAACAGAATCCAGTTTCTATTTGACTTCATGATGGAATTACATTTAATTTTCGGGTAAGTAGGTAAGTAGTTAAGTACAGTTTTCGGGCACATTTTAACCGAAAATATAAACTGGTGAAGATTATTTGAGATTATACCTGCTTGTATATGGTTGACCTAGAAAAAACAGATGTTCGCTCGCAATTTTTTGCAATGAGACACAATTATCCTGCTGTTATAAATGCGAAAGTTTGCGAAAGAAGATGTGACGATGTTTGTGCCTCAATCACGCCGTAACGGCTGAACGGATTTTAATGAAACTTGGAACATACATAGTATGTGTGCTGGAATAACATATAGGCTACTTTTTATCTAGGTACCACTAGAAGCTAGTCTGCTATAATTTACTATGCCTACAACTACCTACTTTTTATGTGTTGAACCAAACTATTTACTGTTTCCACCAATGCCCCACGAACAACTCGTAAACTACCAGCAAAGCAATACATCCGAACTATGTATTGGAATTGACAAGACAATCCACTAAAATAGTGAGTAGGGACCATAATTCTCGGCACGTCCCGAAGTATAAGAAGCAGTCCTTCAACATGAATACTAATATTTCACCGAATCAACCGATAAATCTTCCGATTTCGCAACATCAAAGTTACAGAGCATAAAACTTCGCAAACGTTCTCGGTGAACTGATAACATTTTATGTTTTCCACAAAAATTACGACAGAACTCTGATTTGTGTGACATCAAATCATCATCTTTCCTTATCCCACTCTATGTGGGATCGGCACAGCATGATCCAAGGATCATTAAATTAAATTCAAATTGTATTTTAGGCCAATTGCTGGCCTGTTACACACGCAGTTACTTTAAGAAAAATAGAGACATGGCTTAAAGTTGTCGAAACAATATTTTCAATAAGTTAGTAGTCAACTAAGTACTTCTAGGAAAGAACTGCTGAACGCGCTATAAACTTTCACATTCAGGAACCTTTTAGAATGCAAATGTCTCGCTGCATTCCAACTCCTTTCAGAACTATTTCTAAAGGGTACCTAACTACGAAGATTTCGCGCTCTACAACCATTTCATTTCCGTTGAAATTTCGCCGGATATTAGACTGTATCCTTGCAAATCTCGTGTGTAATGGCAGCATTGTGAAGTCAATGGACCTTGTAAGCAAAAACTTTAATCTCAAATCAAAACTTTTTTACATTTCTGAGTAAACAAATAAACTCCAGTTTTGCTGAGGTCCATTAATGTGCCTGTTACTAAATGCCTATCTTATGCCAAAGTGTCTTAAACTGGATCGATGTGCCACGAAAAGAGTCTTTTCCGGTTTATTCTGAAAAAAAGGACAAATACAATATTATTATTAGGTATTTCAACTATTCTCTTTATGATGGTCAGTGCGCGAGATCGCTAAGACCCAGCAACTATTTGAAAACGGTTGTTGAAAGCCAAAAACGTTTGGTAACGGTAAGTTGTCGTGTTACATTACCCAGGCGAAATCCACAGATTAAAAACCCAGCACCCTCAATTAAGACCCCTCGTCTCCGTAATCAAATACAATTACCTTGTGTTGGACACTAACAATATAATTCAATGATTTCAATGCTGAGCCCAACACAGCCTATTTGTTTTGTTATCACAAAACTCATTTCGTGGTTAAAACTAAATTATTCTATGAAATGAGGTCCTGAAAATAAAAAGCTCATCTTAGACCATGGAGGGTTGAGAATATTCCAATACAAAATGACTTCGAAACCCTAATAAAAAGAAAATTGTCCTAGCCATTTCTAGGACTTACTTCTCTATTACAAAACTATCAAAACCGAAAGCGGTTTGAATGAAAACCATAATGGAAACTGGGTTTTAATAATTTTAAGCTTGTGACTTGGAATTATAATAACAGGTGAATAAACCTGTAGTCTTCGATAAAAGCTCCAGTAAAAATAATCTACAATAGGAAACCTATTATAGAAGAAATGTATTATTCAATTCAATTTCAAAGTTTCTTTATTTTATTCATTTGCACAGTTCCAAGGAATATTTTCTGCTACCTACGGAATTCATTTAATGCTACAGCTTTCTTTCCGTTCCAACTTTGCTACCTACAGGAATGGTCAGTATTTCTTAATTAACGTAGTTAGATTAGAAGTAAACAGAGATAATAAATATCAATTGTGCAGTTACTTCCAATGCAGGGATGTGAAACGGTCGGGGCAATAAGTAATAATTAAACCAAAGGAATTGAACTAGACCAACAGACCACATATTTATTATGCTGCCTACGTTGAATTGAGGCGCTAGTTAGGGGGATCACAATTTATTTTACAGGGAATAAATTAACAAATTACTTTGCTATAAAGTTGCTTTGTGTTTTATTGTACTCTGAATATGTAATCAAAACTAACGAAATAGGGAAACAGTAAAATTCGCGTTTTATTTGAGAAGGGATTATGGGCCTTCATGTCGTAGAAACGTAGAAAGTTCGAAAACATGTGTCAAGTGTGCACGAAAGGAGCCTTTGAGGCGCACTTTAAATCCTTTCACCATACTGGTTTTAAACTGACAACTGTTCTAAACCGAAAAACGTTATTTTGTTGTCTCAGGTGGTTCCGCGAACACCACGAGCAGTTGGTCCCTATAGAGAAGACAGCGCTGTGGTCGCGCTCGAGGGTGCTTGGAGGAGGGCTGCTCAGCATCGACGGCATTCGGAGAGAAGACGCCGGCAGATTCGTCTGCTGGCTCAACAACACCGTCGGCAGCGAGTCTGTGCATTTCACCGTCACTGTTATAGGTAAGAATATTCCTAAACACTTGATGATATGAAGGTTACTCAATTACTATAAAAATTATATCACAATGTGTTAATATGGTCAATACCGTGCCCACTCCATATAAAACTTTATTTATGTCACATGTCAGGGCAATATAATAGACATTTGATCTTAATCTTATTTCATACTGCATTGATTTAGATATCATGAATTGAGATGAAGAGATATTGATTTTACTATCGGTTTACGAAGTAGGGCTTTGGTCAATTTGCCTGTGCTTTGTTCTCCATGACCAGAGAGCTCCACACGTCGGACAAACTTGTTACTAAAACTGCAAGATATAAATGGATTTCTGATTACAAAACCGCAAGAGCCACGTACTCGTAGGTACTACATATTCGTAGATCTAGCTTCCCAACTCTTGTTCCAGAACCCATCTCCGTCCGAACAAAGCCCGAAGTTCTCCGAACGAAACCGAACTCCAACACAAGCTTGGAATGCAAAGTTACGGGGCACCCCGTCGAATTAGTTTACTGGATACATAACGGGAAAGTCCTGAAACCAAACGAAAGAATCAAAATATCAGAAGACGGCCTAAGAATACATATCAGAAATTCGCAAATAGATGACCAAGGAATTTATCAGTGTTTCGCGAGCAATTCAAGGGATCAAGCTTACGGAATTTCAGAGTACATTATCGACGGTGAGTTTATAAAATGCTTCAAATTTAGATTCTTAAAGATACAATCTTCAGAGTATTGAAATTCCAATCCTTTAGATTCTTCTGTTTCTGTACAAAAGAGTTTATAAAGAAATCGTAATTAAAAAAATTGATTGGTTAACTTTCCTTCATTGATCAACAAAGTTTGAGGAAGTTAGGCTTTCTTTCTTTTAAAATACAATAGAAAACTTTGTTTGAAGTTTTTGGTTTCTTCTATTGAATTGTTCGTAAAGGATAGCAAAGGTAGCTTGGGAAGTATTTTCTTTGTGGAGATATCAATACAAAAGGATCATATCAAAGGCCTTATTCCCAGGAGAACGGTAAAACCACACAGAATTTACCTAACATGACAATTCCTGAATCGCTGCTGTAGTTGCATAAACCAGGTCACGTTATGTCTTACTGTTCTTTCGGATTCCGAGCCTTGTGATTTATTAGTAGGGTAAACTTGCCTTAATCGTAACAGTTCAAATTTTTCGTCTATTGTAATGAATCTAAAGTACGTATCAAAACAAAAAATACTAAAATAATATCTTCATTTATCTGAGTAACGATAAGCTAAATCAAATTATATAAAAACTATTGACATCTGCTCCAATAATTAATTAATAAAAAAAGTTGAAAAAAGTACAATTCAGGATTTATTGTCCCAAATCGTAAGCTTATTCATACCTACTCTGAATAAATTATCACTTCTAATCATCACTTAATTAAGCATGATGTTACGATCAGCTGACGAGCAAAGTTCACGCATTATGAAGTCACAGTTTGAAAATATTATGCTTTCTTTTGCATTTCGTGGCATATTTTTCAAAGCAAACTTTCATTATTCACTGTTTGATTTTTCTATGCATATTTTGGGGGGATTTTTCTTATTTGGCTCTTCTTTTAGCTCTCGAAAGGATCTCGTACCAAATTGAGCACCTGTAGGTTATGTAGTATATATATAGGTAGGTATATTATGTAGTTAGTTTTTTGTATGTATGTGTAATATTTTAATACTCTATTTTAGTCTCCTATAAAGCACTACCTCTGTTTGTTCTCCAAATTTCACAAAGCTTAGCTGGAAGAAAATGCTAATTAGCACTATGTTCGCCTATGTACACGTTATTTCTTGTGCAATAAAGAATTGTCTATCTATCTATCGTAATACTAGTCAAATTGCCAGAACAAGGCGTGCCTTTAGGAGTCTACCTGTCATGTTATGTATAATCCTATACAGACATGCATTGTCAGGAAGTAAAGTAGGTGTACATTTGCAGCATCTGACGGAAAGCTGCGCTCTGTGGCGAACCGCTCACGTCGAGCGCCCTACGCCCGCAGCACGCACACACACGACAACGACTGGAACTTTACTGGCACGAGAGGTATGTACATACACACACACACATACACACACACATATACATGCACACACACACACACATACATACACACACACACACACACACACACACACACACACATACAGAGATAGAAAGAGAGATGTGATAGGCATGCCAAAGGGTATCATTAGAATTAGACAATCATACATACATATACATATTATCACGCCGCTATCCCTAACGGGGTGGGCAGAACCACAAGTAATCAATTTGTATGGAACGTTGAAACACATACACACATTATCACGCCCGTATCCCTAGTGGGGTGGGTAGAGCCATAAGTAATCATAACAAAACTTGCAGCCACTCCTGATTCAAAGTCCCAAGATGGATATAGTGAACCATGGTGACAGGTGATCAGTTCATCGCCCTCATACATAGGTCCAACATGTCGGAGAGGATACTATCCCTTAGTCGACTTTAACGACATGCTCGGGGAGAAAAGCAGCTGGACGCATTGTATGTTTTTTCTTTACGCCCAGTCAAGCAGAAAAGTATTATTTTATAATAATTCAGCGTTTTGCATTATGGTGCTATGCCGTAGGTTCGTTCAACAACTTCAATAAAATTGTTTTTTTCGTTTGTAAGTTTGTTTCAAAACATTATAAACCAACTCCGTGCATATATCAAAAGTTTATATAAAAAAGTGTCATCTTGTTATCTTCAACAAAAAAAGATCCTATCTTTTGCATAAATAAAAAACCTTTGAAGAAACTTTCTTTACCTCTGCCGTTTGCAGCTCCCTTCTGACCCGACCAAATAAAATTGTCACGTCATTTACTTAGAAAGAAAAGCCCAGAATCTGGTTAAGCAAATTACTTGGGGCGATACAACTATCTGAAATAAACAAGAGGCCTATATAACTTTTCCACTTACAGCTCGGTGTCCCAACTGCTCCCAACTTTATCATAAACAAAAGGTAACAAAGTTTTGACATTGAGCTACGATACCGGGCCGTTTTTGTGGTGCGAAGGTACGCAAAGTAGGCCGCATTAATAATCTTGGACCACAGTCCTAACTAAATGTTGGTAAAGGAACTATTGATTATATACTGTTGAGTGAGTACAATGCTACCAACAAAAATGTTCAAGCACGTTCAGTGTAGCTATACTACTACTGTCATGTCACTAGTTCTTCGAACCAGTGTGGTGAAAGGTTTAAAGTGCGCCACAATGGCTCCTTTCACGCCAGGTTCTATAACATGTCGAGTCCTCACGATGTTTTCCTTCACCGTTTGAGAGTACCTACTACGTTGTGGTATAGCGCACATACATTTTTCGAAAGGTAAAATCCATTGGTGCACGACTGGGTTTTAACCCACGACCTTAGGATTGGAGGGGGGGCCGCTACCACTAGACCATCAGTAGGGTAGGTATATCAAAAAATTTTTTTTTTCAACAAAGTAATAATTTGCTACTCCTGTCACTAGTTTTATGTTTAGAAATTATATAATGAAATGATTAAAGTGTGCCTCGAAACCGACACATGTTTATAATCTTTTAGGTTCTACGACATGCCGGTTTCCTCACACTGTTTTCCTGAGAGTATCTATAATGTAAGAATATTTGAGTAGGTACACATCAATTTTTCAAATGGAAAATTCCTTTGCAACGCTACCAAATTCGAACCCATAACCTTATAATGAAGAAGGTGGGGTCACGCTAGGCAGCCAGTGCCCTCTCTCAACAAAGTAATTAATTAATTGAAAGGCCTCGTTATTCTATATTTTTATTAAAAATATCATCCAAATTCTATTTAATATTTCTTGGAATTTTGAGTCTTATTTTCAGGAGCTTTGTAACTACAAGTGTTTATTGTGTTGAATACATTTTAATTTCTGTTCTATAATTGAATAGAACCTTTTCATGACTTCTAAGCGTTCCCAAATAGGCATATTTCATGATAATAAATAGGCGTTGTTGTGCTCATATTAAATGAGCCGTTTACCTTCCAACAATAAAACACCTTTGTTCTCTCAAAAGGAATTCTCAGAAGGAAGAATTTAATTTCGTCCGTGGTTCAGCAAGTTTTGTAAAATATCATGCAATAATAAAAACCTTTCGCTTTATGCCCTCGCCATGACACGACCTGCACTGGTTTGCATGTATATGGGTAGATCTGACATGTAGGTACATATAAATCCAACGTTTTTATTCGTCCTCCGACTTCTTCATAAAATATTTAAAAGTCCATTTTAAGCACGGATCCGCTGCAAGCTATTAGAGTCAGCTCTTCAGCTCAAACAAAGAGCTTCAGTGACGCAGGCACGCGGCCGCTGGCGCATCCAGCCACCGCACTAAATACTAAACCGCGAATTCACCAATTAAGATCCTATCTCGTGCCACATAAGGGCGTTTTTTCAGCCCCCCAGAAGCAATATAAGCCGCTTTGTTTCATTATTAATTCGTTTCCCGCTATTTGGTGTCGCTGCTCTTCAGGGCTACGTTATAAGTAGGACCGTGGCGTACACCCAACGCTTTTTTCGCTGTCGATTTTTTTATACGTTTTCTTTGCAGCACCTCTGTAATTTTACTTTCATAGGAAATGGAACATGAATATAAACTCGATATCACTATGATGTAAGTTATTTCGACCCAGCCGAATGTAGAGCACTTTTCATAAATTTTATTATTATTCACATTCTTGAATATGAATCGGAGCTCACCGTAGCTCGGGGAAAGTTGATCCCTTTTGTGTCGGAAGGCATACAAGTATTCCACTCGATAAATTAAACAAGTCGCTGACCCGCTGTTAACAAGCGTCGTTTGTTACCCCATGTCGAAGTCGATTGGGATAAACATGAAGACATGAAAGAATGATTTAAACTAACGCTACCCTACGCTACGCCACGATACGATACGCTTATCTAAAGACAAATCCTGTCCGCTTTTATTCAATTGGCCAGTGCAACATCCAAGTTGATTTATGTATCAAGATTTCAAAAACGAGGAAGTTTAACTACTTAAAACATTGCTAAATTAATTTAATGTAATTAATATTAGATAGTGGTTCCCGGTTCAATAATTAGATTATGGTATGGCAATTTATCATCAAATTTGGGGAAACAATATTTATCTAATATTATAATAACATTCTAACGTAAATAAAGCAAGGTTTGATAGACGTGAAGCTGTATCAATGTCAAAAACTTGCGCGCCAGGTGTACTGAACAAATCTGAGGCGTCTGAATAATTTAAAGTGTAATTTATCGTAATAACTTATACACGTAAGTTGTTGTTTCCTAAGGTACAGCAGCCGTAATTATGGCAGTATTAATCTCGTTTGCTTTTCGTTTTAAAAAACTTTAATTATGTCCGTATGCACTTAAATAATTAGCAAGATAAAAAGAATAAATAAAAGGACTCAGAAAGTGAAAAGCCGGAACTCTCAGATTTTTGGTTCAGTTGGTTCTTTTAAGTGCTTCAAGTTACGAAGTCAGGTCTAATTATACCTACCTAATAGTGTAGCTATTGACCGGCGGCGGCGCGGCGGCGAAGTTCACAGACGTGCAATGCCTCGGAAGTTCACAAACACAGACAGACATACATAGATGGACCAACCAAGCTGCATCTATTTCTACCGTTGAGGTGCGCATTACTTTCCCAGAGTTTTTTTCATGAATTTGCACAAATAGGTATTTCTTCATCCATAGACTTGGTTCGCTACTGGGCGTAGGCCTGCCTTTATTTGTGCCGTCCAAGAGGGTCCTGTGCTAGCCTCATCCAATTATGGACTTTCATCTTGACTATTTGACGTCCACCCGCATTTCCCTGCCAGAGATCCCGAGATTTAATCAGTCATAAATCATTGTAGACACGTTTTAAAGGAAGTTTAGTACGCAATTTTGCTTATTCGAATATGTTACATATATTAATGTGGTTTGCTGAGTGTATGAGACATTCAAAAGGTTAACCTTTCAACAATTTTGAATGCAGCAATCAAATTTAACACTAAATAAATTGTATTTGATCTTATGGAGACAGCATTAAGCTCACTGGAAGCAAAGTTCATTTAAGCCAGTTTGGGCGCTGCATAATTGGTTCTGGCCCGACTCATATATTGTATCACTTTATTGAAATGCTATCCTGCTCTTCCATTTATTTTCTCTATCTACGTCTCTATTGTTAATTCTAGCCGGTGTACCCACAGATGTGGTAACAGTAGCCTGGTACAAAGACTCAGAGCGCATTGAATGTACACAATGAAATTAAACGATAGTTTGTATCGCGAATAGCTCTATGCATTGACTGTTTCAAATAGTTTGTGTATGTGTATTCGCTAGAGTTAACGTCTGTGCAACTGATACGTTAAATTAGCTTTTGATACTATTAACCTGCTTGAAATATAAACTCGCGGCAACCTGAAGCTACTGTATATGTCTAGTATCTACAAATATCTGAGTGGTCTATTGGTGAATTGCTAGCTAGATGTTCTCCAAACTATATAAAATGATATAAGTAACTATAAGGCAGTACATGAAAAAGCCTTTAGAGATAAATAGGAAAATTGAATAAGAGATAGGTAGAAAAAACGTACGAGTAAGTAGGTAAGTACATTTATATGATTCGTTGAGTACATACTTGTAGCTAGCGAACCTGTGAACTAATTTGAATTTCATATAGGTACATACCCTCGATAGTAAAAAGCTCAGCTGAAATTCAAGTGGCCACTTCGACTCCCCGAAGTATCCTTCGAGATATCCTTGTAAGCATAGTCTAGAAGGGTAAGGATATATTTTTTGAGTGTCTTCTTTCGATGATTACCGGTTATAAGTTTGTTATTTTACCTGTATATAATTTAAAAGAAATTTTAGACGCAATAATCTTTTTAGTTTTTCTCATTCCAGTAAATCTACAATTAAAAAAATCCTGAAAAATACCTAAATACAACTCAAAAGAAATCGTTTTAAACGGGCTAATACTTCCGAGAATTCACAGCAAACCTTTCATTGCACGTTATCGGGAGAGAATCCTAAAGTATTCCCGGGGGCCTACCCAAATTTAACTGTCGCAAGGCATTATCGCTAAGCCCCCTATAATTCTGACACATTAATTTAATTTACTAGCCGTACCTGGGCAGAGATCAAATCGGTCGTCCCTATTCAGAGCCGAGTATTAAAGCCGATACACAGGCTGGGCACGCGTGCCCATTCTAGATAAAATGACGAAATATACGAACTAATGAAGGGATATCTTCCGTTTTAAGTATCTACTAAAAAACGGAAATCCCTTGGGCATACTTTGAACAATAATCTCTCGATTTTTAATAAAGATATTTTATGCTCAGTATTGCGATTGCTTTTGACTTTGTGAGCAAGAGCAACCTATTTTGCTGCAGAAATCGAAATGAATTCCAACAAGACCATGTATATTATAAAGCTTCAAGAAACATATCAAAATACTAGCAGACTAATGTTTTTACCTTCCGAGAATTTCTTCCGTAATAACCAATTCAATGAAAGGACCTTTTTATTTGACCTATCAAGCGTACCCATTTATTTATACTTTTATTAAGTATCATGGAATGGGAGTAAAAGTTAAATAAAACCAATTCAAACTATCTTTGTGATTTTACTCAATGCTTACATTTGTAATGAGATTGAGTTTTTTAATGCAAACTGCTTTTACCCTACATAGATTTGGATTGGTGTTGTGCTAGATTCCTTCACTCTGAATTACTTTGGTTAGATCGCGAGACGTAACCCAGATAATCTCGATAGACTAACAGATACTGGAAAAATCAGAGGCCGAAGACCCAGAGGATGTAGTCCCTTGCGCTGGACAAACCAGATACGCACCACAGTAGACACTCAACTTCACAAAATCCATGTCGCTAGAGACCGAAAGAAATGGAAGATCTGGATACGGGAGAGAGTCAAGATGGGAGATGACGACCGGCGGCAAACACCTAGCAATTTTTTTTCCAATCTCATTCAAATCTGTCTTTACATACTTGAGGTCTACTGCTATGTGGACTAGACCTCGACTATGGTCATAATGGCTTTTAAGACGGATCCACCTTTTCCCTCTACAGTGTGGAATCGACTCACACTGAGAGAGAGGTGCTCCAAGTTCTATCCTACTATGGATTATGTAACCTCACTAAAAGCATCCATACATCAAAGTGCGCAATAGACTTTGGGGTATGCAATTGCTATCGGTTATTGAGCGTTCCTAAAAGCCTGAAGTGAAGTGGATGGAAAGTAACGTGGGCCTGGGATCAGAAACATAATACTTTGTCTACAATTCTAAATAATAAGTAGGTGCCTAATCTTTCACCCCGTTACCCTACCTACAGGTAAACATATCTGATCGTAACTTGAGCTAATTAAAAAAATATTTTAAACGTTCTAGTACATTGCTAAACGTTTAGTTTGCCATAAACACAAAAAATGCTCACAACACATACATAACCCTATCACTTGGATTACTTACACTCCAAAGATAAAAAAAAATATTTTTATGGATTTATGAAGGACTTTGCCAATCATTTATTTTGGATTACACAGTAGATATATTTAAATAGGATTTTCTGTAAGAGAAAGATGTTTTTTGCCTATAACTTTAGAAGTTAAATTTTTTTTTGCCTGAATTTAATAGCCACTTGCTACAAAATTCGTAGGTCACTTATTCATTCCTCATTCAAACATAAGTAACTATATTCTATCTGAATTTAACATGAGAAACAGTAGCAACTGCGAGCTTCTAGCAGACACAGTTCAACTCAAGTGCTACATTTGTTTATGCAAACGCTGTACGACTGCACCTGACAAAACCTCTTGTGTGTGAAATTCAAGAAAACTGCAGGGGTATTATGTAAATTGTTTAATCTAGCGTGCATCAGAAACTACAGACAAACTACCAACTACAGGAAAATCTCGCAGAGATGTTTTTTTTTAATCGTCACATATTTTTTGTTTCCTAGAATTCATAAAGTGTATTTTTCTCTGCATTTAATTCGATATTAGCTAGGTACTGCTCTTAATTTAAGCCTAAATTAAACTTATTAATAAATAAGGATTGATGATTAACATCACTTATTAATTATTAAGAGTACCTGTACGGAACTAATACAAGGAACTACTATTAATTTTTTTTAGTAGCCTATTCTGTCCCACAGCTGGGCAAAGGCCTCCCCCAAGTGCTTCCACTTATCCCGGTCTTTTGCAATCTCCCACCACTCCTTGTTGAAGCAGTCGAGATCGTGGCGCCAACGCCTACTACTAAAACTGCTAAAATTTGTTACGCAATTTAGGAAAGTATTTAATCGGATTAACGCTTTATATTTCAAAATACCTACGCGTAATAACTATAGTGCTTGAAGAATCCTTTTGAAACACAACGGGATCTTCTCAGAATCTTTAAATCCTCCTCGAGTTAAAAAATATATTAATAAGTAATATTTTATATTTCTTTGTGTAAATAATAGGAAATAAAGGAGGGAAATGAAGGACGTGCCGTTGAACCAGACGAACGGATTTACGATGCCCGTTCGCTCTGAGGGTATTAGCTACTTTAATTATTCGTCTAACTGTACGAGTTCATCTGTTATGTAGGCTTTGGAAAATATGTTTTATTCAGTAATAAATGACCAAACAGGCTAAAATAATGGACAAAAGGTTTGCAGAGAAGCAATTTGGCTGTTTTTCTTGGATCTAAAAGTTCTAAAGCAATGTTTTTTTTCATACTCATTAAAAAAACATCTACCTGATAACATGTTTCATCTAGCAGCTTACATTGCAGACATCAAAACAGTGCTTGGATATTCTTTTAAACTCTCAATGGGTAACATTTCTTTTAGTTCGTATAAGTCCGTCTCAGACTCCATCCTACAAGGCGATAGCCTAAGGGCAACTCGTTGTAGATAAGCTTTGTTAAAACACAGTAACGGACTCTTTCTTGAAGGCGTCTCTTTCAGAATGTTAAGTAGTCTGTCTTTGTAAATAGATGTTAATTTTGAGATTCATCCGACGTTTCTTGTTCCTTGAAAATGGCTTAGCTTTTGACGTTCGTTTAATTTGTCTTTCTTATGTTTTGAACTTTAGATTCATTCCATACTGCTAGGCTTCCCACAATTTCCGATAGTCTCTTGTTTGCGACTATTTGCCAGCTGATGTTATGCTTTGTTCGCAGAATCGAAACCAGAGCTAGTGTACTGGTTCTCAGAACAAACGCTACAGCCGGGACCGAGCGTGTCTCTCAAGTGTGTGGCGATGGGACATCCTCCACCACAGTTCACATGGCTTCTCGACGGGTTCCCTATACCTACCAATTCTAGGTACGCTCTACAAAGATAAAGATAAAGATAATTTATTTGCGAAACATGTGTACAAAAGATGACAACATTATTTATGGTAGGTGTGAGACAACATGCTTTACCTGAGTCGGTGTGCAAATTGAGGAATTGGCGAAAACGTAAACATGAAATTGAGTTGAGTAATACAATAATTCTAAATCTCAAAAACAAAAACTTTCAAACGTCATAAAATAAAGATGTCATGCAATAAAATTAAAATAAATATATGAAGTCATGTCAAACAATTAAAATTTATCCTTTAAAAATTCGACACTATAATAACAAATTTCTACTAATATTATAAACGAGAAAGTTAGTAAGTATGGATATGAATGTTTGTTAATCTTTCACGCCTAAACGGCTGAACGGATTTTGGAATATACATAGTACATGTACTGGATTAACATAAAGGCAATTTTTTATCCGGGTACCACGCTAGCGAAGCCGCGGGCGGCAGCTAGTACTAAAAACAAAATATTCGTGCAACTTTATAAAAAACATTCGTAGAAATGACACGTGACTACTTCAACTCTGTAACAAAGCTTTTAGTAGGAACTGTGAATAGTTTTTGTTTTCAACTAAGGTTCCCTTTTTGTTCCGTCTCCATTATGAAATTAACTTTTCTTAGCATAGTTCTAAGTTCAATGGATTGCCTTCGGGTCAAAACAAAGAGAAACCTGTTAACGTAAAGACGCTCGACTGCGGCCCAGGCCTACGATGCGTTTAATTTATTACCAACCGCTCGTGGAGTCGCGCCTTTCGCTTACGTTATTTCTCTTTACGAGATCACGAAAGCTCTTCAATCCTTTCACCACACCGGTTCTAAAGTACGACATGAGTAGTAGTTATTTTTTCTGTTCATCAAGCATACCATTCACAGGTTCGTGGTCGGCCAACACGTGACGCTGCAAGACGATGTTGTCAGCCACTTGAACATAAGTCGCGTGACGGAGCAGGACGGCGGCGAGTACGCCTGCGTGGCCTCGAACACGGCTGGCAAGGCACTCCACGCGGCGAGGGTCAACGTGTATGGCCTGCCTTACATCAGGGAGATGCCTAAAGTCACGGCTGTGGCTGGCAGCGACCTCAATATTAAGTGTCCGGTGGCAGGCTACCCTATCGAATCCATCACTTGGGAACGAGGTAAGGACTTATTTCACTCGTGTCTCAGACCAAAAAGAAAGACTGCGCGCCGCGATCAACAAAAGTGAAGCCACACAAAACCGTGCTCCTGCAAGTAAACATTCACGCTCACGCACACACCTACACTAAAACCATGCTCATTGCTCTAAGTACGTTACGATTCGTCGTCTTATTGTCGTGAATATGTTAATAAGTACTTCAAATAACATCGTTTCTCAATTATTATACTATGAATTTTAGGTTACTTGGAACACAAAACCTCAAAACCTTCGACACACACATAGATAAAAAGGTGGCTTCACTTTTGTTGTTCGCGGCACGCCGTCTTTTCTTTTTATTTGGTCTGAGACTCGTGTATAAACTTTTGCTATTGTATTCTGTTACCAATACAGATTCGGGATGATTATATTGCTCTTAACATGAGGTCGCTTCAGAACGTCTCGGGTCAAAAACATCTTACTAATATTATAAATGCGAAAGTTTGTGAGGATGTAAGGATATGTGGATGTGACGATATATGTTTGTGCCTCAATCACGCCGCCGTAATGGCTGAACGGGTTTGAATGAAACTTGGAATATACATAGCACGTGCGCTGGAAGCCGCGGGCGAAAGCTAGTATAACATAAACATATAGCATTACTAACTTTTAAAATAAAATTAAGTCCCTTAAGACAAAATTGACATCTATAATATTTCAAAGTCCTAATGGGATAAATTCATTATGTTTTGTTCCTTGTTAGGTCATTTCGGTCATCTATTGTTCTGAAAAGATTCTCGTGAACGAACCAATTGCAGCTCGCAGACGTTCTTGCTACGTTCGTACTTTTGAAATTAAAAGGTAGCTTGGAATCTTGCCTGACAACATTGCTCAGAGAATCCCTAAGGGAAGAAAAAACTGGGGTTTTTGTTTTATGTTATTAAGAAATCCTTATTTCCACATTAAAACCAGTGCAGTGAATTGATGAAACACGTAATTTCCTTCTCAGACAATTCGTGCTAAATTTTAGAGGATGTGTTTGGCACGGCCTTCGGTTAAATTTTGGTGAGATATTCTGTTCGTGATTGAAGCTAATTCTGGAGGTATTAATTGGTTTCTAGATTAGGTTGTGGCGTTTAATTGATATTAGTAATTTCATAGGTGGCTTCTTAACTAACGTGGCTCATTAGTCTTATTAAGTGTTTTAGGTGTATTCGTTTAATACCTCCGCGCTAATTGATTTACATCGTTTATTAGAGAGCACTGGCGGTCTGGTGGTAACGGCCCTGCCTTACGATCCTAAGGTCGTGGGTTCAAATCCAGTCGTGCACCAATGGATTTTTCTGTTCGAAAAATGTATGTGCACTATACCAGTACTCTCAAACGGTAAAAGAAAACATCGTGAGGAAACCGTCATGTTGTTGAACCTAATTAGTTCGAAAACATGTGTCATGTGCACGGAAGGAGCCTTTGAGGCGCACCTTAAATCCTTTCACCGCACTGTTCGAAAGAACTAGTGACACGATTAGTATTAGTAGTATTGTTTATTGATTGACTAGTTTCCGTCCGCGGCTTCGCTCGCGTGGTACCTACCCAGATAAAAAATAGCATAGGTACCTATGTGTTATTGCAGTACATGCATTATGTATATACCTATATTCCAAGGATCATACAAACACCTCCACATTGTCAGATTTATATTAGTAGACATTTTAAATATTTAATAATTCGAAAGAAATAGGTAGTTACACTTATATATTAGAGCATTTGAGAAATAAATATATAGAAAACTCTTTATTGCACATTAGAAAAACATGTACGAATAGACGAACTTGATGTTTAAAAATAGAAGTAGTGCTTAGAAATACATCACACAATTAGAAATATATAATATAGACAAATAAAATGTTTTATTTATTTAGAAAATAATTGATATTCCAATGAAATGTAATAAAACCCTATGTCCTTTATCAATATTATCTGTAACCTTGCTACTATTATCCTTTCAATAATATCTACGTCGTAGAGATAGGACGAAAGGTCTACGAAAATATACATTTCTGTACGAAAACAATCGGCCTATACCATTTCTGTCTTTCCTTTTACGCACTTAAAGAAAATCATTTTCGTAATTGGGATGAAATTCCAATGAATGGACACCTTATTTTGTCCCAATAACCCTGAGTTGAATCGCACTAATGATAGAAAATTGACATAATTTCCTTCAGTGCCTCGTCGGCGTCGTCCCGACCGCCCCTAAATTAACTTGCTAACGGTATAATATAGGTATGAATTTGGTTCGTGGCTTTTTTATTGAAGCACCTTATTTGAATTTGTTGAGTATTAATTTTTCGATAGAAATATCTTTTCAGTCAACTATATTATTAGGTAGGTACGAATTTTTATTTTCTTTCGACAAAAACCAATTTCAAAAAAACATCATCATTTTCATTTCATCACTCCATCATCAAGGGCCTTATTCATTATGACCAAACAAAACATAACGCGGGCAAACGCGAGCACGTTTGTGGAATCACCGTGTTATCGTAAGTAAGTAAACAGAGAATAAGAGGCCAGATCAACTCGATTTGTCATTGTTACTGACATTATATATTTGTTTTTCTATGAACTGGAGTTTGAAATAAAGTATGAATACATACATATATACAAATTATACATTTTATCACGCCCATATCCCTAATGGGGTAGGCAGAGCCACAATTAAACATAAGAAAACATGCAGCCACTTCTGATTTAAAATCCTAAGATGTAAATGGTGAACAATAGTGACAGGTGATCAGCCCATAGCCCCTATAAGTGGTCCATCATTTTGGAGAGGATACTATCCCTTAGTCGACTTTTGCGACATGCTCGGGGAGAGAAGCAGCTGGACGCATTCTATGCTTTTTCTTTACTCCCAGTCCAGCAGAGAAATATATGAATAATAATAGGATTTTGATGGCCTGACATATTCTGCGAGAACGGTGTCAACTTCTAACACTCGTACAGACAGCAAGGTAGGTTAATGTAATGAAATAAATAAATGTCAAGGATATTTTGGAATAAAAAATCATGTAAAAACGGTTCCCGAAAAACAAATTAAATTGCCCTAAAGCCGCTTATCCCACCTGCCAAATATTTATCACAAAAAAATGTACCTAATTTTATGATGTCTACCTATTCTGTTCAGTCCTATTGTACGAAGCTGACAACAAAGGTGTTTGCCAAAGTTTACCAACAAAATATCTCCGAGCAGTTTACCAACAAAATATCGCGGTTACCAGCAGGATACCGAAAATACTTTAACATTAAAGCCCTAACTAAAGATTACTTCTTTAGAGCAACAGGTCTGAAACTAGAACGGATTCTACAACTAAGATACCCGTGACTTATCTAGCGAGAAAGTGTTGAATTGTTTAGGTCACGTGGTAACATTTTAGTAAAACACACATGTCGCAAGCTAAGTCGAGTTTTTAAATAAAGTTCTCTCGTACTCTCTTGAATAGGTACCTATAAGAAATGGGTAAAATATTTCATTTATTTTTTTTTATTCGGAAAACAAACAGTATTACAAACTAGATCATGAAACAACTTAAAAAGACTAATTACCAATAGGTATTAGATGCTTATTTGCATTTTAAAAACTAAAACTTTGTTGAAAAGTTGTTTTATTTGATATTTCTACTCAAAGGAACGGTTTATAGAAGAAGAACAAGTAATTTGGACCAAAATATCCACTTATTTTTCAAAATAACAACAGTTATGTCACAATTTTTCTCACCTAATATACTACCATCCGATATTGCAACGCCTGAAGCCGAGGTTTTATGTGAAATTATGGATCTATATTTTCTCCTTGTTTATTCGAAATTCGCGGCTCGAAAATTATGGAGACGCGAGACGCCTTAAATATTGGAGCCGCAACAGAAAATTGCGACGGGAAGATACCTGCAGACCAATCCAATTAGGGTAGGAGATAACCTGAAGGCTTAGCGCAGTGTTCTCTGGATATCTGGTTGAATAAATCAGTCTTTGCTAGTCAAAAACATTGGTATAAACATGATCTCTGAATTTTTGACACCAACATTTTGTTTCAACAAGAAAACCTCTGTATTGAGGACTAGCTGCCGCCCGCGGCTTCGCTCGCGTGGTACCCGGATAAAAAATAGCCTATATGTTAATCCAGTACATGTACTATGTATATTCCAAGTTTCGTTCAGATCCGTTCAGCTGTTTAGGCGTGATTGAGGCACAAACATCCAAACATCCAAACATCGTTACAAACTTTCGTACTAGATGGCAGCACAGGTAAAATTAGTACGCGCTATCGTTGCGTTTTGAGCTTTACGTCGGTAATTTCAAGCAAACTAAAACTTTTCAATTTTATAATATAAGTAAGATTAATAATACATAAATAATACCTACCCACTATACTTATATAATTTACTTATTTATCTTTTAATGATACTACCTACCTCAAATGGAAATCGTTACGTAAACCAATATATCATTTTATGATTTTACAAATTGAACCCAACCATTCGATGTGGTTAATGTCATCCATATTACCTACTCAAATAATTTTAATTGAAATCGTCATTCATAATGAGCATTTTTATTTGATAGAGAGACCCAGCGAAGATCAAATAGGGTGATTTTCAATTTTTTGCAACGACCCTTGTCAACAGTCTGATCTCGTTTACGTTCTGTTACCTGACCTAGTGCTTCCACCTGGATCTTGAAAGCAATTTTAATAGTCACGAGCAACGTATTTTACAGTGATAAGGGAAAAGTGTCTGCCTTACTTATCTCTTGCCGAAAAGCTCAAAGTACCAATAAACGTTTGTGATTGTATTCAGGTCTACATTTCGGCCTAAAAAGCAAAAGTTATATTAATTTACTCATCATTTCGATTTTACAAAAGCACCTACAGAATCTTAGCTAATTATAACGACATAATACATGCCTATAATAAACAGTAAATTACATCGAAGGCTTATGAAAGATTTTACAGTCTGGCTAACAAGGAACTCCTAATTTTGTTTTACAATTTATATTTTTGCGCGGCAAAAATTTTCGATTTTATATTGCGGCGAACTTTTTGTTCTGTATTTAAATTAACAGTTTGTGTTGGTTTCGGCACATTTGGGTAAACTTCTGTCTTTTACTAGCTAAATGTTGAAATTTTATTTCGGACTGTTACTGGGAAACTACCGAGTTCCGTGTCGCTGAGCGTAGTAGATTCAACAAAATTTGAAATTATTTTACAGTTCATACTTTGCGAACTGTAATCAAAATTAATTTAAGAACGGTTTCAGCTCTGCACTCCACGGCTTCAAAGCTATTTATTGTTCTTGATACTTTCGTTATCTTGAAAACCGTTTTTCATTCAACTTGTTCAAAAATAACTCATTATTTTAACCTAAAAATGATTTCTGAACGTAGTGTTTTCAATTCAGTGATGAATTCAATCACCTTGGATGGTATTTAACCTATCCTAAATATGGTAGCCTATTGAAAAGCATTACCATGTAACATTGAACAACACGACGCACAGTGACATGAGCTCAGTATCTCGCGAAATGAAATGTTTCATCACGCTGCCGTGCCGTGTGTATTGTTTGCCAAATATTTAATATCTGCGTCAAAGATGAATGGCCCAATCACAAAATGGGTTTATTTTATGGCATCGAAACGGCGAGGCGTCATTTCGGGATGAGAAATGAAAGTTCAGCTCTCATGTTGCAGTAGCCGCAGAAATTCTGATTTCAAATTCTCGAAATAGATCTCTTTTGTCACTAACAAAGTTACCTTATAACCAAACTACGTCATTGTATATTTAATGCATACATACATTCATACCATAGTAACACTGACACGCCCGTATCCCTAACCAGTGGGCAGAGTCACAAGTGATCATAAGAAAACTTGCAGCCGCTCCTTATTCAAAGTTCCCAGATGGATATGATGATATATACCATAGTGACAGGTGATCAGCCCATCGCCCATATAGATGGTACCTGCATCATATTGGGGAGGATACAATCCCTTAGTCGACTTTATTATAATTCATAGCCGTTTATTATTAGGTATCCCCTGGTATCCCATTGTTGAAAAGAGTCTACAATCAAACCTTGCCGTTTTTACTATTTCCATATGTCAAAAATAGTTTCGTCTTTTTTTACAGAGGGACAGACACTTCCGTTGAACAGAAGACAGAAAGTATTCCCCAACGGCACTCTTATAGTGGAGCAAACCCAGCGGGGCGAGGACGCCGGCACTTATACCTGCCAGGCATCGAACCGCCAACGCCACGCCGCCAGAAGAGAGGTGGAAGTGCAAATATTGGGTAAGCTATGAGAACTATTGGTCGTATAGTTATCATGGTAGTCCATCATAACTATACGACCATTTGGCGCCTTTGTGGCGTGGCGGGCGAGTGCTCGGCTGAGACCCTAGAGGCGCGGGTTCGATTCCCGCTGCGGGAGAAATGATCTGCAAATATTTCTTCCGGGTCTGGGTGTTATAGAAATACATTATGTAGGTATTATATGTATGTGTTTACAAAAAATATAATATATAAGTATTCTATCAGCCATCTGGTGCCCATAGTACAAGCTTTGCTTAGTTTGGGGCTAGATGGCGCTGTGTGAAATGTCCACAAATATTTATTTATTTATTTATGAGTTTTCTTCCCAGACTCACTAGCGGCTGTAGTAAAAATGTATACGAAACCGGTCAAGTGCGAGTCGGATTCGCATACGAAGGGTTCCATAGCATCGTACGTAAAAAAATATTTCTAGTATCTTTTATTTTTATTATTTTTTGTTATAGCGGCAATAGAAATACACACTGTGAAACTTTCAACTCTAACTATTGCGGTTCATGAGATACAGCCCGCTGACGACGGACGGACGGACAGACGGACGGACGGACTAACGGACAGCGGAGGCTTAGTAATAGGGTTCCGTTGTCACCCTTCTCATCTGTCAGCGGGCTTTGTCCCATGAACCGTAATAGGTAGAGAGTTGTAATTTTCAGAGTGTGTGTTTGAACAATTGCCGCTATAACAACAAATAAAAAAAAAGATGGTCCATAGACAAGCAACATTTATGTACGATGGTACGGAACCCTTCGTGTACGGATTCGACTCGCACTTGACTGGTTTTATTTATTTTACTCTGGATCTCTACCTGTTAGAAAATGGAACTAGAGCAAAAAAATAGTTCCATTATTACCACTACAGGAATTACAATACCGATGTAAGTACTAGGCTTAAAGTGGTCTTAAAATTCTAAACTCCTGTTCGAAACTACACGACACAAACTTCCTTAATCACGGTCTTAAAATATTAACGACGTCGCTGGCGTGGCGGGCGAGTGCCCAACTGAGACGCAAGAGGCGTAGGTTCGATTCCCGCTACGAGAGAAATATTTTATGTTTTGCAAATATTTCTTCCGGGTCTGGGTGTTTTATTATTAGTATTATGTCAGCCATTTGGTTCCCGTTGTTTAAGCTTTGCTTAGTTTGCGCTGTGTGAAATATCAACAGATATATTTTATTTAAGTATCACTTTTAAACCACACAATACAACTCCAAAACATTTTAAATAATTCAACACTCTTTCGTTTTATCAATATCGTGTAGGTACTTCAACAATAAGATATACATTATATTAAAGCTGCAATATATATATTCAGTCTGAATAAACCCAAGAATAAAATAACAATGTTGGAAATATCTCAAGGTCTATGAATTGTTTAAATAACAGAATCCATACTAATATTAATGCTAAAGTAAAATGCTAAAGTAACTCTGTCTGTCTGCCTGTTACCTTTTCATGCCTAAATTGCTGAACATATAGATAGATTCCATCCCGAGGATAGGCTACTTTTTAACCTGTAAAACAATCCCAAAATAGAAAAAGGATGTAAAAGAATAAGCACGATAACGCATAAATCCTTCTCTGACATTAATTTATAACAAGACAGTTAATTTGACATACATAAAATTTTTACAATTGACAATGTCATTCATATCAGCAGCTTTCTTTTTCATGCAGGGCTATGGGGTAGGTAAAGCTGGTGCTATAATACAAAAATTTTGCGCAGACAACGTTGCGGGTTACAGCTAGTATTTATATATAAACGGTATTTGCAAAGAAATACCTACCTAATATTGTCTAAAGAGTCTTAACGGAGCAAATACCTACTCCAAAATCAAATCTACTTATGCCACTGGCTCTTACGAAGCAGCATTTATCTTTATCGTTTTGAGAGTACCTATACTGATATTGCGCACATAAATTTTTCTAACAGAAAAATCAATTTTAATTAGATTCAAACATCTCAACACAAACCAATAGGATCAAATTACTACCACAAGACCACAAGTGCTCTAATCAAACATTGAAACCACGCCATGTACTTAGTTCCACATTATTCTACTGGTTTTTTAAATAGTGTGCATAGTTTGGTTTGCCTCTTACCCCCGAATACTCAAACGCTACTCAGAATTGAACACGTCTCAAAGTCACGGTTTTGTGACAGTTTTTGATGAAAATCTATCAAAAACTCGTCACTTGAGACGTGCTCAACTCTGAGATGCGCTTGAGTACTCGGGGTTACTCCGCCTATACTTTCCATTGGAAAGTATAGGCGGAGTAACCCCGCGGAGTAAACAAATTCAGTTATAGAGATACTCGTATTGGAAAGTTTCCAATACGAGTATCTCTATAACTGAATTTGTTTACTGTAGCCTATTTTATCTCTCTCATTTATCCTCAGTTAATCTTTGGGTGTCCCAGATTATTATTGTGCTACTTGTTAGACTTGTTTCATAAGCTTGAAATCTTTTGAGTAATAACGCACATTTCTGTTATAATCTTCAACATTTGCGACACGTGACAAAACTTTGCTGATAGTACCAAAGTCCGGAAGCCAATGATAACTTTCTTACCCACAAAGTCCAGCTTCCTTACTTTGCTACCCGTGACATTGGTTCTTTTTGAACCAGTGTGGTAAAAGGATAAAAGCACCTTAAGACTTTCTTACAAAACAGAACAGATACACTTAAACCAACATGCTTGTCCTAGCTACCTATTACAAGTACTTTATCATCACCTTCTCCTTGAAGCTTTTTTCTTTGAAGCGCTCGTGGCGTAGCTTGCTTAGGCGTTCTTGATTGATCGTTAAAGTTAAGCAACGATATGCGCGGTCACAAATTGGGATGGGTGACCGCAAATGGCATTACGAGCTGAGCGCTTCCGTGCTTCGGAGGGCACGTTAAACAGACGGTTTAAATCGTTAAGCCATGACGGAGGCCTTTAGGCGGCCTAAAAACTCCGTCACTAGAGTTGGCCACTAGCTCATACGAACATACATAGGTACATACCTTTTCCTGTATGTACTTTGTTAATTACTTACAACACTTAAATTTGCAACAGAATAAGAATAAAGTAATGAGTTCGTAAATAGAAATTATCTGGCTCCGGTGCCGCGGAGTTGCCAAAGTAATTTGACATAACTTTCTCATTTTCTTTAGTAAGATTTAACGCGCTATAAAATCAGGAATCCCGCGAGGGTGGAGTCAGTCATCCGTAATTCATTAAAGTTGGCGCGTTTAGCATTACCGAGTATCCACGGAGCGTTAAACTTCTACCTTTTACCGGTTAATAGGGCAATAAAATAAAAATATGAAAAAATCCAGAGTTCTCAGCCCATCTCAATGAGGCTTTTTCCTCAAAGCATTACATGGATAAAGGTTTCACTGTCATTAACTTTTAAGTAAAGGATTATAGCTTTTCTCTGATCGTAAAAGTTTGAAAGCCTTATTAAATTGAAGCTAATACGAGTAGCCTGTGGATCCATATTTTATGGACCCAGCGCCCCTATTTACAAGAAACAAATATAAAACAGTCGTGTATTTTCAGTTTACTTTTTCTCGTCTGTGTGTAGCTAAAATATGAAAGTGTTTACCTAAGGGTCTGTGCTTCAAATTCTGAGCAGGATGTTTTTTGCAGTTCAACCGAAAATCCTGCCAATACCCGCGCTAACGAACCTTCTTCGGGAAGGTATGAGAGCGGCGATCTCTTGCCAAATATTGGAGGGTGATTTACCGGTGGCGTTTCGCTGGGAGAAGAATGGGCAACCTGTGACGTCATCGCCTTACGCCCCCAGCGGGATTATAACGAGGAGAATGGATGAGTATAGTGCCTCGCTGGTCATAGAAACGATCACATCGTTGCACAGCGGGAACTACACGTGCATTGCGTCAAACGTGGCTGGATCCGAACGGTATACCGTACCGCTTACTGTCAACGGTAAATTTTCCTTTAGTACCTGTTTTCTTCAACCGTTTATTCATCTTTCAGTAAGTAGCATTATAAACTATGCAATATTTTACAGTACCACCTCGATGGCGATTAGAACCAAACGACGTCGCTGTGGCGGCCGGCCAAGACGTGACTCTACCATGCCAAGCTGAAGGCTACCCGAAACCAGCCATCACGTGGAAGAAAGCAGTTGGTATGTTTTATGATTATTTATTCTGAGTAAGGAGGTTAGCACATTTTACTACTTGAACATTTGGCAGAGCACTCTTGGTATGTTTGACGGAAAGTTAAAAACGAAAAGCTATGTTTTATTTTCAGAATTAGATATCATTGTTCAACCAAAGCCGTAAAAAGAGCTGTTCAATCATTTAAATTTTCAGGTAACACACCCGGCGAGTACAAGGACTTTATGTTTGAAGGCAGCTCACGAGTACTAGAAAATGGCTCGTTGGTATTCGAGCGCGTCGCCAAAGACAGTGAAGGACACTATCTCTGTGAGGCCAGGAACGACATTGGAGCGGGCCTGAGCAAGCTTATCTTCCTGAAGGTTAATGGTAAGTGAACTAAACTGTTATGTGCTGTGTTCACGGTTCTGTTCTTCCTTAGCTTGAATAAAAATAACAAAAATTTTGGTCATTGAAAAATCTTTTACCCAAACATTTGAATTAGTTTTCAGCTACGGTGTACATGAACCACTAAAAAACATCTCTTGACACTAATCCTGACCTATATAAACAGTCGCCCAAAAATGCACCGATCCGACTTTATTTTCAGGTAGGTAATAGGTACCTGACGAATTTAATTTGCCGCGTAAAAGTCGATAACAAAGTTACGTGCGAGAGTAATGAGAAATTTCAGTCAAAAGCCACAAGCTCCTAAAACTCGAATCTGTAAAGAGAAGGAATTTTTAATACCCACGACAGCCCTACACGTTAACATCTGTGTAAGTAGGTATAGTGCGCAAAAAGAACGTCGGATCATCTTTTTGTCGAAAGTCTGTTGTGAAAAGTTGTGGAATGTCTTGATGGAAACGATGAGACCGGGACACCGCCTGCATTCAAATGAAAATTCTTTTCCGTCATTATTGTTTGAACAAAACTGGAGTCACCCAGAATATTTAGAGCGAACCGTATTTTAATTGCAGTATTCTTGGAAGATATTCATTTCTCAACTTCTCAACACTTTTCAACTTGATATGACTTATTTAAGAAAACTAAAGGATTGATTGTATCCTAAAAATATTTCAATTCTTTAAGAAAACTATATCTTGTCATTTGTAAGCTGCTACTTTACTGGTACTTTACCAGTACACTACTCGTATGTCCGTACATACTTTCCCTGACTATGATAATTATTCTCTGTGAGTGAACTTTGTTCTTTGAGAAATAAATATCTTTAACCACATTATGACACCATGGTGTAAAATGAATATGAATCTTACTTATATTATAAATGCGAAAGTTTGTGAGTTTGGATGTTTGGATGTTTGTGCCTCAATCACGCCTAAACGGCTGAACGGATTTGTATGAAACTTGGAATATACATAGTACATGTACTGGATTAACATATAGGCCATTTTTTATCCGGATATCACGCGAACGAAGCCGCGGGCGGCAGCTAGTATGACTTATATATGTTCAAAATAATATACTTACTAAACGCTGTGAAGTTAAAAATTGTTGAAAAGTTCGATGTTGGTAATATACCCAGGTGCATTACCTCTGCTGCAACATCACGTAGATAATAAAGCTTGCTGCACGTACACCGATAATCCATAAGAAACCGCAGAAAATTCCACTCAACTTTATTATCCCACAATTCTGTCGCACCTTATTTAATTTCACAGAACTCGCTCCCGATAACTCGCGCAAATTGCTGAACTGGCGTCGTTCTATCTATTGTACCTTTCTGGAATTAAAGGAAGTCCATTTTCTTACCACTCTAGCTCCCAACTGTCTCTACTTTTCAAGTTAATTTAGATGGTTTCGGTTGAACTGGCAATCTGGCAAACTTTTATGAAAGTGTAGGAGGAATGGTAACTCTATTACCAACTATTTGTAAAGTGATTTTATCAGTCGGTTTCCCCGTTCGAGCTGCGCCTATTATTTCCAGTAAAGTTTGATCTTCTCGCCAAACAAAAGTCATTTATAGAAATTAAGTTCTTTTCTCCGATTATTTTGTTGTTCGGTGTAGTGTAGATCCATTTGTTCGTAAAGATACATCACCGTCCTTGTAAATAGATTTATCTTCCATACATTATTTAATTGTCGTCTCCGAAGTGTCGAAAAAGAAAATGATAATGTCGTTTATTGATTGATTTTGCTAATATACAGTCACATTGAATTTGACATAAGAGACGTACCTTTGATCCATTACTTGTTCAGATGCTTATAATACTCGTATAGATTACAAAACTCAGAACAGCAACTCAACTTCTTTTATAATTACAGAATAGAGGTTTCTTTTTAAATTGCCACCTAACACGAGTCTGAAGAATACACCAACCTTCTACTGAGCTTCTACCTTATTTAATAATAATTGCCAAAAGTTACTCATTTTTTAATATAACTTAGACAAGTCTAGATGTTTGATCGATTACACAATAATGGCATCCGTCGGTTATTCAATTGTCGCCCAACGCGGGGCGTCTGAGCAGAAAACTCAATGGCCGCACGGCAATACGTCTCCTCTTTATTGGAAAACGAGACAGTTGCCTTCCACAAGAATAAGCCCGCGGTGAACGTGTTTGTGCCCGACGATATTGGCTTTTGTTAGGAAGCAAATATCGTGAAACGACGGCGGACGGCAGACAAAACAGATGATGTATAGTACGGTGCCTTTATACTATTGTTGTTTGTTTAGTTTTACATTGGTTTCAAATTGCAAAATAATTGGAAAAAACACACTGATACAATTGTGAATAAGTCTAGAATACTTTATCATTTAATTTTCCACGATAGAGTAGGTATTTACTTATAAAATGTACAGAATAAACATTGCCATAAACAATGACTTTTGCTTTGTTAGCTTTTGTAGCTAACAAACTAACAAAACTTCATAGCCAGGCAACACTCAAACGCAAAGCGTCACTAACCATGAATTTACTGCTATGCAATGGCGCAAATTCTCCTCACCGTGCCGTTTCAGTACGCCCCTATGCCGTCAGCTTCTAGAACAGTTCGCAAACAGTTCCGTTTCTAACTTGCTCGAATCGTAATCGTATTTCCCGCTTGTTTATTTCGGTTTGACACAGGCCGCCGCGGTTTCACGAGTGTTAACTTTGCAGATGTTCACTTGAGCTTAAATAAGTAACATCGCGGAAATTTTACACGCTTATAGGCTTTAAAATAAATCCTATTGATGTCCGTCGTAGATGTTCCTGGTAAAACTAAATTACAAAGGACATTTGTTGATATAGGCAACTACTTAGGAGTAATACAACATTATAGAAGTGCGTAGATCCTAACCAAATACATCTAAGTCAAGAGCAGCGCTGAATCGAAACATTTTCGACTCGACAGATTGAGTTTTTCACTAAGATAAATACATCCACCCCAGAACGAAATGAGAGCAGTTTTTCAGTAAACATCCGGTCAAGAACAGATAAATCGTCCACTTATGGCCTCACACAACTTCCAAACTCCTATCGAACGGAAACAAATACCTACCTAATTCTGAAATATTGCCCCAGATTTTCACCGAGGCAGCACAAATGGGGCTATAATATTTTAAATACGCTGTAGATCATAAAAATACGAGGGTTTCGTAAACAAAGTGCCTTTGCCCCAATAAATAAGGATGGTGGAACGAAACCGCATAACGAGACGGGTTTATGGGGCCCGACCACAACCTTGAATTGCTGTCAAGATGTAAGACAAGCAAACCATGAAATTGTTTTAGTAAAGTAAGTGGGTGTCTCTATAAGCCGTTAACCCAATTCAGCTTCCGCGCAGTTAATAATAAACTTGTCGACATGCGCGTTAGATAGGCAATGGGTTTCCTATATTATGTTCCCTTTTCTCTAAAACATGGATAAATGTATAAGGTAAGTTCTGTTTAATTCTAGCTCCGGCACGGTTTCCGATGAAAAGTAAAACGGTACAAGTGACGGCGGGGGAGGCAGCTCATCTTCAATGCGCTGCGTCTGGTGACGCGCCATTGGAAGTCAGCTGGCGAAGCCCACATCATCACACCATCGCTCATCATTTGGATCAAAGGTAACATAAACGTAACAATATTTTATGAAAAAAGATTCCTAAGGCTAAAATAACTTTCCTATCTTCGCTTTCGTGAAGGTATCACAATAGACGAGATAAATTATTCAACACCACTTTCGCGTATCTGTCAGTTTATCAGGAAATATATTTCGTATTTCAGATACACAATCCGAGAGCAAGTCCTCGACGATGGCCTAGTTTCCGAGCTAAGCATATTACAAACGTACAGACAAGACACAGGTGCACTGACATGTCGTGCATCTAATGCTTACGGCCAAGATGAAATGCTCATTCATCTAGTCGTACAAGAGGTAAAAGTGTGAAACCATCTCCTGAACCTCATAGAACGAACCGATGGAGATTATCTCACTCTTTTTTCAGGTTCCCGAAATGCCAAAAAACATAAGGATCATAGACCAACAGTCGCGGGCTATACAAATATCCTGGACGCAACCATATGCAGGGAATAGTCCTATTATAAACTACATCGTTCAATACAAAGAGGCTCCAGGTAAATTCTTGAAAATAATAGACAAATCCAGAAAAACAAAAAATTGAGGCCTCTGTGAGCTGTAAATTAAACCACTGTAAGATTTACGGTATCTCGTTGCAGAGCCCTGGCCATCAACTCCTCAAAAAGTTATAGTTCCGGGAAGCGTGACGTCAGCAAGCGTTCAAAATCTACAACCAGCTACGTCTTATCATTTGAGGATTATTGCCGAAAACAGATTAGGACAGAGTGAACCGAGTCAACTTATTCAAGTAACAACAACTGAAGAAGGTAAACAACTTTGAAAATGGTGTTCTCTTTACTATCAGTTCCAGTTCTTTAACTTATTCCTTCTTTTTAGTGCCAAGTGGTCCGCCATTAGATGTTCGAGTGGAAGCCAAGAGTTCTACTGAGCTTATCGTCAGTTGGGATCCACCTCAACGAGATCTATGGAATGGAAACATTCTCGGATATTATGTTGGTTTTCAAGAGGTGAGTTGACTTTTTGCAAACTATAGCTGAACCTTTATAGCGGCATCCATTATATTCCGATAATTCTTTTAGTTTTATTTATTTAGTTACAAGATAGCTCACTGAATCTTTTTCTTGGATTTTATGACTCTTTTTCTCCAAATTGACAAATTGACGCACCATCTCCATTAATCTGTCGTTATTACGGCCATAGTGTTCCAATTATTCTTTTATCCAAGTGCACCAATATCTTCTTTCAGCTAAACAGCAACAGCACAGTATTAAGCGCCAGTGGCCCAGGTGGAGCGTCATACACAGTTAGGACAGTGGAAGGCGCGGGTATGGCCCGAGCTAGGACCACCTTGTCAGGCCTTCAGAAACACGCAGCGTACGCTGTCGTGGTTCAGGCTTATAACAGTAGAGGAGCTGGGCCAGCATCTCCGCCAACCACTGCTACTACTATGGAAGATGGTAAAGTTTCTGATAACTTTTAATCCGTTGTGATTATCTTTCTTTTTTGGTGAACTTGATTACATTGACATTGATTGGACATTGTGATAAAAGTATGTAGCTGTGCGCCAGCGACTTTGTTCATGCTGTTACATTACCTATGTTTTTACCTTAGTCTTTCTCTCAAAACTCTTCCTAGCTTACTATAGGCTTTTCCACTCCAACAATAGCCACTTTAAGATAAACTTTAATGCTTTCACCACACTGATTGCAAAAATCCAATGATACGAGAGGAAAGAGGTAAGACTTCTTCAACAAAGTAATAACATATTTTTTTTTTTCGTTCAGTGCCGAGTTTACCGCCTGGTGCCTTACAATGCACAGCACTCAGCTCTCAGTCAGTACGAGTTGCTTGGGAGCCGCCTCCTCTGAGAGGACGCAATGGAGTTCTGCAAGGATACAGAGTGACATATGCTCCTGTGACTGAATGGTTTGGTAAGTTATGGCACCTACAAAACTACTGCCAACCTTCTGACCTATACTACTCTTCCTAATGATTTAGTTTTCGTTGATTACAGATAGATTGAAAATGGCATCGACGCCTTTATTCAATTCTGATTTATTTATCCAAACCTTCTCTTCAACTAAAATCTTAATGTATAATTATTTCTTTCAGGAAATGAAGATGCGGTAACCAAGCAGATATCAGGACTACATACGACCCTGTCTGGTCTGAAACGTTTCACGAACTACTCTGTGACTGTCTGTGCGTTCACTGCCGCTGGTGATGGAGTTAGGGCGGCTCCGGTATACTGTCATACAGAGGAAGATGGTAAGCTTGTCCTTCTTTTTTTATAGTCATCTGCGACTGAATTTTAGCTTCAAACCATCGAAAAAACAAATCGAATTTGTTATACGCTTTAGCGAGTAACAGGTAAGGTTCATATGGTTCCTACGATGTTACAAAGATATTTTTGATGCTATTGATTATGGTTTTCCCAACAACAATGCTTTCCATTCATTCTTGCTTAGCTAAGACTCCTGATCAGATGGAACTGTTAGCTGATATTATAAAGTGACTGGTTTTCACTCAACATTTCAAAGTCCGTGTTATTGTTTTCAGTTCCATCAGCCCCAGCAGATATCAAAGCTGTTGTGTCTTCACGAAACAAGATCTTAGTATCGTGGCTTCCTCCTGCGGCACCGAATGGAGTACTTGTTGGCTACACTCTGTATATGAGCGTCATTGAAGATGGAAGGGAGGTTAGTCCAAAAATGCTCTTTTATTTTTATCTATACTTAAATCTCAAGTGTCTAGAAAAACTTGCTGGGGCAATAAACTTGGATCATGATTGCGGTTTGTGACAAAACATATCGACTGTTGTTACTTGTTCATGGTATCCTTGTTCCTCAAAGCTCTCAGGGAGCGAATAGTTTAATGAGATCAAATGGTGCAGTCAGAGGCACATCCAAATATTTCAATATTTGTTTCATGCCTACATTTTTCATGTACTCGGTATTCCGTACGTGAGAGGTTGCAAGCCTACCGCCGCTATTAGAATACTAAAGGCAAGATTTTGAGTACGTGTCAACAAATCCAAGAAATATTACGTTTACTGTAAATGATTATTTTGTCTTCTAGGAAGGCACACATAAGCGAATGTTGTCGCCTAGCACGCTATCCCACGAGACTTCTCGATCTCCACCGAGGGCCACCCATCAGTTTTGGGTGTCGGCTTCTACGAGACTTGGAGAAGGCGAAGCTACCAGAGTTGTTACAGTTCTACCATCAGATTCAGGTACTTTTTTATCTATCACTTTCATAGGATTCTATACTTCGATAAGGATTCGGTGCACCTGGCTGTTTACGTAAACTGTTTATGTGAAAACTGGCTTAAATATAAATATTCCATTCTTTAATTGAAGATTAAAGAGTGGAATTTAGGTGAGGTTTTAGTATTTCCTAGACACTTTACAACTTATATTACAAATCCGAAAATTTGTGAAGTGCTTGGAAATTTGTGTCTCAATCACGCCGTAACGTTTAAATTAATCCAAATGAAACAGGTAGTTTGTGACCTGGAACAGCATATAGGCTACTTTTTATCCATATACCAAGACAGCGCAGTGTTTAATAAATATTGATTTTGTTCCAGTTCCTGCAAGAATAACTTCCTTCAGTCGCAACATAGTGACACCGTGGAAAGAGAACATTTCCCTCTCTTGCAACAAGGTTGGAGTTCCAACTCCATCTACAACTTGGAGCATGAATGGAGTTGTTTTAGAGTCAACGCTGAGGAAGAATGTTACTACCGACGGTACACTTATCATCAGGTAAGACAAGAGTTCCACGTTTTGCTTATTAAATATGGATTTGATCAGTTCTTACCTTTGCCTAGAAATGAGACAGCATTTAGGCATTTGAGCTAGCTAAAAAAATAAAATGTCTACAATCTTTATTTGTTTCATTTAATTTAAATCTTAAGTTTCTTGAGCTTTCTCCTGAAATGATGATGAATATTTAATTAGTGAATATCTGTTGTGTTTCTAATTTATTTTCAAATTACCTCCACAGTATGACACAGTACACCGATTCTGGGAACTACACCTGCTTAGTCGAAAACAATCATGGCCGCGATGACGTCACATACAGCGTAGAAGTGAAGGTTCCGCCACAACCGCCCGTTTTAGCCGTAGTGGACTCGTATGCGGATTCATTGCATCTACAGTGGAGCGACCAGGGCGATGGTGGTAGTCCTATACTCGGTAAGAATAATTCAATATTTCACTCAGACCAAATAAAAAGAGAAGACGCCGCGCCGCGAACAAAACAACGAAGTGAAGCCACACAAAACTGTGCTCCTGCAAGTAAACATACACGCTCACGCACACACCTACACTAAAACCATGCTCATCGCTCTTAGTACGTCACGAGTCTTAAAAATATAATTATGCCTTCCTGTGTAGTGAAAACTTGTAAAAACAGCAGCAAATCACATAAAAAGTCTCACGAAATCACTTTTCTCTTGTAAGTACTTCAAATAGCATCGTTTCTTAATTATTATACTATGAATTTAGGTTATTTGGAACACACAACCTTAACACACACATAGATAAAAAGGTGGCTTCACTTTTGTTGTTCGCGGCGCGGGGTCTTTTCTTTTTATTTGGTCTGAGATAATTCAATTAGTATACCAATTTAAGTGTATTATGATGTGAACATGTAAACAGGATATTTGTATAAACATTTTTCGGTTTTTGTGCATTTGTTATCAATTAAAAAAAATGCTTATTTATGAATTTACACATCTCATCTCTATCTAAACTGAGTTTAAGAGCTACCACTGCAAGAGTTCTCATACAATTTGATAGCGGCTAAACTCAGTTTAGAGCTAAACGCGCCGTTTAGTTTGAATTTGAATGGTGAAATCAACTCAGTCTAGCTCACAATTTACGATTTTTTGACAAAATATATGTTTTTTCGTGCATAACTGTTTTTATTTAAGCCCGTGACCTTAATTAGTTAGTATTTGCTGTACTAATTGTTCGATTTTTTCTCAAACTCATCGAAATTTTTCAGGTTACGTGATAAATTACAAGCGTGAACACGGTGATTGGGAAGAGTTGCAAGTGGAAGCTGGAACTTCAGAACACGTTTTGCCAAACCTGTGGTGCGGAACTCGCTACCAGCTTTACATCACCGCGTTCAATAGAATCGGTACTGGACTTCCATGTGATATCGTCCATGCTTACACTAAAGGAACGGGTAAGTTTTAAATATGTATAGTATATGATGCCAAATGGACATTATCGATTATTTTGTATGCTTTTGGATTAAAAAATGCACCTACAACATTTTCATCCTAGAATCAATAAAGTAAGTAAGTAAGTTCGTATGAGCTAGTGGCTAACTCTTGTGACGAAGTTTTTAGGTCGCCTAAAGCTTAGCCTCATGGCTTAGGGACTTAAAAGCCGGGACCGACAATTTATTATTAATAAAGCTTGATGCCAATGAAAGTGTTCAAGTTCTTCAAGACTCATTTGGTTCCAGTGCCAGTGAAACCAAAACACTCGCAGATGATAACACTGAACACGACTACGGTCACCGTGTGGCTTGACTCGTGGGGCGACGGAGGCTGCGGGATACTGTACTTCGTTATTGAATACCGGGAGATCAGTCATTCTCAGGTCAGTCTACCATTAGACATTACTACACTTCTAAGGCTTGTTATCAGTCAGCAGCGTACTGTCAGTTGTTATCCTGTCTTTAATAAGCGAGTTACTCGTATCTACGTGATGCATGCGGAGTGTGAACGCTTTTCTAAATTGATGGATGATTCACAAATCATCCATCAGTTTTTATTGTAATAAGCTGTAACTATAAAGCGAAACTTGAACACGCAAAAACTAACAGACTCTCTCATTGTGCACTATCATGGTATTACCTCAGTTTAAGAAAAAAATTGACTTTGTTTAAGTATCTTCAAGATGGACTTTTTTGTCAGAACATATTTTGCCGATGGATAAAATTCCTTTGGATTTTTTTTTTAAAGATTCCTTTAGTAACTTTCAAGTTGTAATTTTGTTTTCCAGTGGCGTCTTGTGTCGAACAGCGTGCAGGCGACAGAGCGAGTGTTCAGCGTTCCCGGCCTGACGCCCGCCACGCAGTACCAGCTGAGAATCACAGCCCACAACAACGCGGGACACGCAGTCGCCCTCTACAACTTCACCACGCACTCTCTCACTGGATGTAAGATTCACATACTATCCAATATGCAGGCGACAGAGCGAGTGTTTAGCTTGTAAAGTTGCTGGATGTAAATTAAAGATGCCGAGTTTAAAAAATTACAACAGCTCATTTCCGAAAATTCATTTTGGAGACAATAATAAGTAATTGATGACCTCGACGTGCATATCGCATATCGTGTATTTTTTAAGGTTCAAGATTTATATTATTTTTTAAGTTTTGTGTTGCCCAGATGACCAACATTATATGCACCTTGCAGAACAAATTTACAGGTTTTTGTAAATACCTGGCAGATTGCATGTTTTAAAGTATCCAACAATGTTTATTAAGCGTAATTTTCGGTAAATTGATGACCCATAGATACTATTCATCTTGTCGTGTCAGTCCTTAGAGCCTCGACTCTTTTGTATGCAAGTAACCTGTTCAAACTGCTACTACATATACGACCTCAGCGGCATAGCTTGCGATATGTCTGGCTGAGTCATTTCCCGCGGAGGGAGAAAAGTTTATGTAATTCGCAAATAATATCATCCAGATTAAAGTTTCTATACCCACGACATGGGGAGTTCTAGTGTAAGATCCGAACTGTGTATGTTTCTTATTGGGCGTTTCTTATTTGTTTATTTTTTTAATTCCAGTAGTAGACGGTTCTTTAACACCGCCAGTGCCGGCCGGAGCGAGGTCTCTCGGAGGCGCCCGCGTGATCTTACCGGCCGCTCTATCGCTACTTGTATTGGGAGCTCTCGTGGCTATAGTGTTCCTTGTTAGGAGAAACAGTGAGTATAATTTGATAACAGTTGCTCTCTACCTTTATAACATCAGAAGCCAAGAAAATAAAGAAGCCCAGCATGGCTTCTTGTCTGTATCTACCGTTCATAGTGATGCTTTAAAAACAAAATTATTTATCCAAATAAAGTTATTAAAAAAATCCATCTAGTGCATTTCAATATCAAAGAGCTGTGAATTTAGTGAAAAGTACTGCAAATGGATCTGTTAAGTTTTACACACTTGCAAGCTACAATCTAGTAGAATCAAATCGAAACAAAAGAAGAACGACTAAATAAAATCAAATGAAGTCCACTTGATAATTTCAGAAGCAGGCACAACAGAGACAGTGGCGACAGAGAGCGGAGTCGGGGAATCCCCGTCTGTCGCACAGTTGCAGAACAAAGTGAACCGAGACCAACAGTACTTGGCTGCGCGCGCGCAACATCCAGCGCCGCAGCATCATTACAAACACGCTTCTAACGGTAAACCGATAATCCAGTCAGTGTTTCCTTTCTTGTCATCTTAGATCAATGAATCAATTCAATCAGTTTATTCCTTCTTGATACATTTTTTTAAAGGAGTAGTAGTAGTGACGTGGCTACTCATAATGTTACTTTGTTTAAAAGATGTCGGTATTCTAAGAGATTTGTTTTTCCAAGATAATGTTTCTTGTTTGGTCAGTTTATCATCATCATCATCATCATCAGTTTCAATCAGTTTCAAGTTTTCATCATCATCAAGGACGGCCTCGGTGGCGTAGCGGGCGATTGCTCGACAGAGACGCAAGAGGCGCGGTTTCTATTCCCGCTACGGAAGAAATGTTTGCATGATCTGTAAATATTTCTTCCGGGTCTGGGTGTTGTGGTACCATGGTACTCGTAGTTTCTGATACCCACGACACAGGGAATCCTAGTGTGGGGTCAGGACTATGTATGTGACTGTTAGGTGTTATTTACATAATTATATTTTTTTCTTACCGCAGAGTACATCGAAGACATCTGTCCATACGCGACATTCCAATTGACGAAGCCAACGGCCTACAGTGAGAGCAGCTACAGTGGGAACGTTTATAGCGGGCCGTATCACTCCGTGCGTGGCTCATTCGTGTACCATGATCTGAAGCAAAACGATAAGTATAAGGTATATTTGTATTGCTTTTACTATAGAATTTATCCTATCCTAAAATGTGAAAGTTTGTGAGGATGTGACGATGTATGTTTGTGCCTCAATCACACCCAAACGGCTGAACGGATTGGAATGAAACTTCGAATATACATTATACGTGTGCTGGAATAACATACATGCTACTTTTTATCCGGGTACAACGCAAGCGATGCCGCGGGCGGCAGCTAGTAGTTTCATAAGGTCAGACTTTCAAATGGTCAGATTTTCAAATAGTCGCTCTTTCTAATCGCCACCCTTTCAAATCGTCAGAGTACAGTCAAGTGTAAAGATATGGATACAAGTATTCGTGAAGCAAAACTAGGCATTAAAAAAATTTAAACTATTTAATACATGAAATATTTAAAACAATAATGTAAAAGTTATATTTACAAGTGTTTGCACAAACTCTATTCCAGTGATTTTTTTCAGAAAGAAGATCTGAAGAGATTTATGCCTGATTCCAATATCCTAAACGGACGACGGATCGCTCCATAACAAACTGCTTATATGCCAAAAAGCGCCGTACATTTTTTGACAGAAAAACTACGTTGTAGTAAACGATTCGTCTTCCGTTAGTAGAATATTGGAACCAGGCACGAAACTGATGGATGATGCTCAATACCAGGGGATGGGCTATATTAGTTCATTTGAATGCCGTTCGGACTAGCTTTTGCTCCGCACATTTTTTCAGCCACCGATATTTAAGTGATTTATTCTATTCAGGGTAAGGAACCAGAATACACTAAAGTGAGAAGAAAAGGGAACCGACTCCGCGACCCTCACTCCGAAAGCCAAGGTACGAACCCCCGCCTGGTTAGCTTGTTAGTAAAAGTCCCGCAGTCTAATGCTTAATAGTAGTTAGATACATTTTTGTTAAGTAGATTGCACTATTGAATTTTACTTTGTCCCGTTATGTTTAAGTAATGAAATTGAAATTTGACGTAATGATCGCCTTTTATGCAACCCGTTGGGAGCGTAAATGGTATTATTCGTAAGGTAAGCATGCACAGTATGTATTGTCAACTTCAGAAAAATATACTATAGAGCGATTCTACACTAAATTTATGCCATGAAACGCTCATCTATCCCAGAATTTTTGCAAATAAGTATAATCTAATCTAATAAATGAAAACAAATTTTAAGAGGATACTTTAGTGCTTGGACCAAAAATTACAAAACTCAACATATCTGTCGTCAATATTGAAATAACCGCTCCATGGTATATTTTGTCTGAGTGTAACATACATTTTCTTTTGTTCACATTGGGTGTTATTATGTAGTTCATTGTCATTGTTTTATTAGACCCGCATATTGTTATCCACACAGCTTTGGGAATGATTACCGATCCCTTGTTGCAAGTAGAATCTTCATTACAGGGTGTGGTCATGTGACACGTCATATCCATTGGTCAACGTTTTGTCACTTTGTCGAGTGCTTTACGCTGCGATGGTCACGCCACGGAAATAAATGGAAACTTAATCTACGACATAACGTGTTAATTCCAGCTTAAAGATAGAAAGATGAACTCTTTATTGTGTAAATAAAATAAAATAAAGGTGCTAACAAAACAAAAACAGAAAAACACAAACGACGATGCAAGCATTATTCCTTTGTACAATGAATTGCAAAGAATGTAGACAATGCAAAGAATTGCAAAAAATGTAGCAGTAGAAATAAAAATTAATTAAAGGATTCACGGTATTCTGACTAAAAACTTATTAAAATAAATATTTGTTAAGGATTTCACAGCAGTCTAAACAACCGTGTCCTCGAATTTACAAACTCAAGATACCTAATAAAGTTACCGACAAAAAACATTCATAATTCTAGAATAAACATATTTTTACTCAACATTCAAAGAATCCATCCATCTAGTTTATTTCCGTGGCAGCCAGCAGCTTCACACATTCCGCCGTACCCTCCGCTCTCTAACACCGCTCCCCCCGCAGAGTCGGACAACCTGGGCTCCACCGACTCGGAGGTGAAGAAGATTTTGACGCTGCACCTGCCCATTACAGAGTATGAAGACGACGCTAGTGACGACGCCAGCGCGCCACACTCTGACAGCGAGCCTGCAGCGCGCCTGAGGCCGACCCACCCCACTGCCTGTAAATACTGTTCTACCCCTAAACTGGGGTACCTAGAAAAAGTCATGAAATTATAATGACTGCATGCTGGGAAGCTTATTACAGAGTATGAGGATAACACTAGTGACGACTCCAGCGCGCGACATTCACCCATCACAGAATAATTTGGGGTACCCATAAAATAATAAGGCAACGTCAGTCAATATCAAATTGGCAACAGAGGCTGAAGTGACATCTAGTAGGTATTTGCTCCAATTTCGGGTACAAATCAACTAAACTCCAGTACATAACAACTGCAAGAATTAGTAGGAAAGACTACAGACAGGAGGACTGATAAGCCTAGAGTAAAAAATCAAACACAAAACATAAATGATATAAAATCTTTATAGGCAGGCCCTTAGTCCGTACTGATGTGTCCTTATCTACCCGCAATCCACACTTGTTTCGCTCACCGATCCCATCATCTCACTTTTCAGATCCGAGCGTGGAGCGTGAAGAATCGTCATCGTCCTCTGAGACGTCGGTGGGCGGCGGCTGTGCTGTCCGCAAGGCTTTCCCATCACGGAAGGGAAAGGCAGGCGCTTTGGGAAAGAGACATGTGCGGTCTTCTAGCGGATACAGCAGCCATAACGATGAGACCACCTTCAGGTAACCATCACCAGAAGACTGCAACAGTCAAGCGACATAGCGATGAAAGACATCTACTCAATTATTTATTTTTTTACCCATGTAGAGTAGGTATTTCTCTGATGGACTGGGAGTAAAGAAAAAACACAGAATGCGTCCAGCTGCTTCTCTCCCCGAGCATGTCGTAAAAGTCGATTAAGCGATAGTATCCTCCAACATGATGAGATACAATAAGCAAGTATTCCCAAGAAGGGTTGTCGTCAGGCAGGCGGCCGGTCATAAAACACCTTAGCCAAAACTCTTACAGCATGATCCAAGGGTCATGCTGTGCCGACCCCACATAGAGTGATGAGGGCAGAAAGATGATGATGTAGAGCAGTGATTCCCAAAGTGGTCGATATCGACCCCTTGGTGGTCGATATCAGTTTCCTAGGGGTCGACATAAACGAAAACTGATTTTGGGGGTCGACGAGATCTAAAAATCGACCCCTATTAAATTAACACAAGTTCTTATTTAAAACTTTCAAAATAGGTAGGTACTGTATTGTTTTGTGTCACGTGTACTAAGAATTATATAATATTTTTGTAGGAAATAGCATTGTTGTAGTAATGTAAAGTCTCAAGTTCGTACAAGATGAAAAACTCGCAGCTGTTTTAAGTTAGCGGACCATTATGAATAAGGGGGTTGATCTTAAAAGTAGGTCTAGGCCATGGGGGTCTGAGGTAACAGTTCATTTCGGAAAGGGGGTCACTTGTCCAAAATAGTTTGGGGATCCCTGATGTAGAGTATGAATGCACATTAACAATAACTCGTTTTTCCTTCCAGTATCTCGAACTACCCATCATTCAACGAGCACATCCATCCACCATCCCGTTTCTCCGACGACACAGAGTGCGAAGGCCACCACCGACGTAAGCGAACTCACCACCCCGACGGGAAAATGACCCGGGAGGCCTTCCAAATCAACGTATGAAACAAAGAGCCTCGGTACGTCACTATGACTGGGTAACTCAGTGCTGACGTCGCTGAGGGAACAAATGGAGCAGTCTGAACTATCGTGAATGTGTGAAATAAAGATAAAAATGTACTTTTCTCGGGAAGGAAATTGATTATGTGAGGCATTCTTAACAAATTTATCAGTCTGGACTCGTGAAAGTGAAAATGTACTTTACTTGGAATGGAAATTTATCTTGTGTGGCATTCTCGACGTACGAAACAAATAGCCTCGGTACGTCACTATGACTGGGTAAATCAGTGCTGACGTCACTGAGCAAACAAATGGATCCGTCTGGACTATTGTGAAAGTGTGAAACAAAGATAAAAATGTACTTTTCTTGGAATTACAATTTACTGTGAGGCATCCTCAACGTATGAAACAAAGAGTCTCGGTACGTCACTATGACTGAGTAACTCGTGCTGACGTCACTGAGGGAACAAATGTATCAGTCTGGACTTGTGAAAGTGAAAATGTACTTTACTCGGAATGGAAATATAGAATTAAGAAAAATAGCATCGGCACGTCACTATGACTAGGTAACTTAGTGCTGACGTTACTAAGGAAAAAAGTTGTCAGTTTTGACTAAATATTAATTTTTAGGTATGTGTTTTTGGGTGAAATTGGAACTTTACTCTTAGTATCTTTCTTCATCCAAGATGGTAAATTGACCCCCAAGGGATTTTAGGCTAATATCAACGTGCTCTCAGTTTAGTCTGCAGATCTTGAAAATATTACCCTGTTTAGATTGTTTTTTTTTTTATAAATTCTATCAATGAGGATAAAAATTGATGTTACACAATATTCGACAAAATAACTAACTGCACGTATCAAAAATGTTGCCAAATCGAATGAATCTTCCGTATTTTTAATTGTGTAAATAACGTTGTAGATATCGTAGATAGGTATAGCCAATATTTAGTGCCACATAATCCTTTTTATACTTACTCCAATATCGAGTATGTGTTATTTATGTATTAAAATTGGTACGTGTCGTTATGTAAATATTAAATATAATTAATAATACACATATTGATTATCGGAAAATATTAAAAGAACAATAATTAAAATAAAAATATATATTTTAAACTTAATGCCTTATTGACCAAAGTCTTAAAACTAGTTGCGGATATTAATATATCCCGTTATTAAATAAAATACGAATTGTTTGATTGTTGTAAAGTTTATGAGAACAAAATGTTTTCATTTACAAATCGATGTCTTAACTTTAGGATTTCAAGTAAGTAATGAAATGTTTTCAGGACATGCCTACTTGTTAAGAATATAATTGTTTTGTTCGTATAAAGTGCCAATAAAATGTGTATACCTACTACTATACCAGCCCACCATGAACCATTGTGAATTTGTGACGTAAATCCGGTTTATGTAAGTTTTCAAGTAAGTAATTTCGTTCTTTCCATAGACCATACTTACCTTGGAACTTAGAAGTAGGTACTAACATAGTACAAAAATGGCTATAATTCATGTACTTAAATCTAGCATTCTACATATGTATTAACTTAAATTCCCTGACTAATTAGGACTTTGGAATTAATCAAACATTGGGTCAAACTACAAAGGCAATGCTTCAGCATCGTGGCTGCACAGTTCTGAAAATGAAAGGTTTGATGTTGAATTTTGTAAATGTAGCTTGACCATAGCATGTATCCTCAGATCACAGTAACAAGAGACAATACAATTACCTACATATAATTTGGTGAATTTGACGGATTGTTAGTACTTACATGCTGTAGAGTGTTGAACACTAACGTGTTGAGTTTTATGTAAATTGTGTGACTTTTTTTTTTTACAATTGTTTGCGTTCTTTAGTAATTCCAACGAAGACTGCCCTATATTAAATTGAGAACTATTTTATATAAACTAGACACAGACCTAATGCTAGTCCATTAGATTTTTTAGCCGGTACCCAACAGTTTCACTAATCTGACTCAGTTTTCTACAGTAAAAGAGAGTAATAAGGACACTTATCAAGCCTTGATGAAGTTCCTTATTATTTCTTTCTTAGCCCTCCCTATAATGGCAAATTCATAAAGATTATACTTAACCCATTAAAAAACTACTAAAATAAAATGTACTCCCTCTAATTAAGTTTTTTACTATTAAGGTGTACTATCAACGAAACCCTTATCAGATTTTTGTATATAATTATTATGTATAATTTTTATCATTTATTCTAGTCATTCTGAATTAGTCAATGTACCATATCATTTTACATTTTGTTATAAATAAACACACAAGTATTTAAGAAGTAATTAGTTAATCATGTTGTTGAAGGTATGTTTTTATAATGCAAACGAGTTATTAGAACAGTATGATGTGAAGGAAATAAAACAGTCATTTACTTGGTAATTGTATTTTTATTTTTCATTTTATTTTATCCAACATTATGAAAAAACTGTCAATTTCTGTACGCATTGGGACAATTAGTGAATATAAATTGTATATGATAATTTTATTGAAACAGTGGGTATGATTAATGATTAAAACTAATATTTACACGTAAACAAAATATACACAGTTCTTATATCTTATGAAAAACATCTACACTTGGTTTATTTAGATCTTGAAGTTAAAATTTTTATTATAAAACAAAATAAATACAAATGTACTTCCCAAAATATCTCTAGCTCTTCAGACAGTAAATCTTATTTTCATTTATTTTACACTAGCTGCCGCCCTCGGCTTCGCTCGCTTGGTACCCGGATAAAAAATAGCCTATATGTTAATCCAGCACAAGTAAGTACTAGGTATATTCCAAGTTTCATTCAAACCCATTCAGCCGTTTAGGCGTGAAAGAGTGACAAACATCCATACTTACAAACTTTCGCGTTTATAATATTAGTAGGATAATTGTCCAATTTATCGTACTAGAAAAACCGTTCAGTCAACCTCGGTGGCTTGACGGGCGATTGCTCGGCAGAGACGCAAGAGGCGTGGGTTCGATTCCCGCTGCGGAAGAAATGTTTGCATGCTCTGCAAATATTTCTTCCGGGTCTGGGTGTAGTGGTACCATGGTACTCGTAGTTTCTGATACCCACGACACAGGGAATCCTAGTGTGGGGTCAGGACTATGTATGTGACTGTCGGGTGTTATTTAATTTAATTTATTTAATATTTAACCTTATAAGCACGATTACTTTTGTAACGATTGCTATCACTGGTCACAATGCTCTAGTCACTATCACTTTCGTCTCTCGTGAAGTCGAAAGGCTGGAATCTCTCCCGGAAAGCCGCAACGTGCGCTATTTCCTGCTCCTTATCTAACAGGCACGCCCGCCAGTCAGACTTGTCTTCACAGTTCAGAATAGGCGCGCTTGATAACACGTCCCTGGAAACAAGATAAATCAACACATTATCATCTTACTTATATTATACGAGTGCTTGGCTGAGACGCATGAGGTGCGGGTTTGATTCCCGCTAGCGGGAGAAATGTTTGTATGTTCTTCAAATATTTCTTCCTGGGTGTTGTAGTATTACTAGTATTATAAGTTTTTACAAAAAAAGTATATAAGTATTCTATCAGCCATCTGGTGCCCATAATACAAGCTTTGCTTAGTTTGGGGCTAGATGGCGCTGTGTAAAATGTCCACAAATTTTTATTATTAATTTAGGTACAGCAAAATAAGCAAGTATTCCCAAGGAGGGTTGACGTCAGGCAGGTCAAAACTCTTACAGCATGATCTAAGGATCATGCTGTGACTCCGACCCCACATAGAGTGGAATAAGGGCAGGAAGATGATGATGATAATGATGTTTAGCAAAAATCATAACAGAGGCGACACTATTTTGTATGCTATGACGTTTTGTATCAACCGAAGCTTATAATCCGGTTTAGGTATGACACACAAAATTCTCTACATAGCCCGTTTCACAAAAAAAGTTTCGCGGAGAATTGCGCCGCAGTCTCCGTGTTACAGGAAATTGCCGGAGAATTTGTTTTAGTACCGCCAATTTCCGCGGGACTTCCTTCGTGAAAAGGACTACTTCTACTTTGTCATTACCTGCCAAACTGCAGCGGGAAGTTTTTCTTAGTCTTAGCAAACAGCTGTTCTCCCGAGGGCAGTTCCACGTGGAAGTAGGTAGCGCCCGGCAACGCCAGCTGGATGATGTCGGAGTACGGAGGGAGGACCTCTATCTCTATCCGATTTATGCCAGCTTCGTCCTAGAAACATATATATTTGATGATATCTTGCATGAGTCCACTGGTGGTCTAGTTGGTAGTGACTCCGCCTTCCGATCCTAAGGCCGTGGGTTCAAACCCGGTGTAACAATGAATTTTTCTGTGCGAAAAATTTATGTGCGCTATACCAGTACTCTCAAACGGTGAAGGAAAACATCGTGAGGAAACCCGCGGTTTAGTCAGAGTGCAAAAAGTACGGTCACCTATCAAAGTACTGACAGCGCCCAGCGATGCTTAACATTTGTTATCTCGGTTCCCCATATAAACTTACATCCCCTCTGAGTATTTTTGAAAAAAAGTAGCCGTTAGATGTCCTTCTCCGGGATGCAATATATCGGCTTGCCAAATTTTATGCGTTCAGCGGTTTAGTCATTCAACAGACAGACAGACAGAACAGACAGTCAGCCAACAGACAGACAGAGTTACTTTTGCATTTAATAATAATAACAGCCAACAGTCACATAGTCCTGACCCCATACTAGGATTCCGTGTCGTGGGTATCAGAAACTACTAGTACTATGGTACCACAACACCAGGCCCGGAAGATATATTTGCAGAACATGCAAACGTTTCTCCCGCAGCGGGAATCGAACCTGCGCCTCTTGCGTCTCAGCCGAGCACTCGCCCGCCGCGCCACCGAGGCCGTCGTATTTATAATATTAGTATGGATTATGACTTCATAAATCATGCATGAACCACGAACCACAAAGCACATTTCTTTGTAAATACCTGAAAGACTTCCAGTAGCTGCGGTTCAGCCTGCCTGGGTATTGGCACGCACTGTATCTGCATATGGGATGTCTTGTAGTTACGTTCAAAGAACACCGCCAGCTTGCCCAGCGATTGATACAGCCTCGTGATGGCCGTTTTGAACTTCTTTATTTCGACCAGCACTTCTTCCGGTGCCTGAAAAATTTTAAAAAGTTTTTTACTTAGACTTCTCGCAAGAGGCGCGGGTTCGATTCCCAATGCGGAAGAAATGTTTGCATGATCTGTAAATATTTCTTCCGGGTCCGGGTGTTGTGGTACTCGTAGTTTCTGATACCCACGACACAGGGAATCCTAGTGTGGGGTACGTATACCTTACTATAACCGGGGAGCACTGGTGGTCTAGTTGGTAGTGACCCCGCCTTCCGATCCTAAGATGGTGGGTTCAAATCCAGTCGCGTACCAATGGATTTTTCTGTGCGAAAAGTTTATGTACGCCCAGTATTCTCAAACAGTGGAGGGAAACATCGTAAGGAAACCCGCGGCTTAGTCAGCTCCGCACGTATTGATCACGTCTTTAATGTGGACAAGTCCGAGTAAGCTGAGAGGATGGAATAGGTGCTGGGCAAGCCTCCTCTATCTTAATTCGTCCCGGGCACTACAGCGTCCCGCTAGTGAAGGTAAAAATTGCCTCCTGACGCTGTATATATCATCTACTATCTATGTTTTTGTAGTGCCAACGAGGAGGTGATATTATGTGGAGATAATTATGTTGCATTAGATTGTGAATAATAGTAAAAACGACGATGACGATGACGATGACGATGACCATGACTATGACCATGAACATGACCATGACCGTTAAATATATAATAAAACATACCCTAGTAACAGACTGGTGGTGTGTTATAGGCAGGATCAGGACATGGTAGGGCGTCAGAGGCCCCTTCGCCATCGCTAAGTAGCACTGACTACCCACACTTATAACTAGATGCTTCTCGACCGTGGGCGATGAAAGGCAGAACCAACATGTTTCTGAAAACACAATGAGTAAAAGATATTTTTAAAAGTAACATAAACAGTGAGGTGATTCAAATGAGGCTGAGCACGGTTATTAATTCCAGGCTAAGCATGTTCGTTAAATTCTACTTTTTCTATTATATGATTTAAATGAGGCTAAGTACAGTTATTAATTCCAGAATTTCATTTCATTTCATCAGGCTAAGCACGGTTATTTATTAATTCCAGGCTAAGAACAGTTATTTATTAATTCCAGGCTAAGAACAGTTATTTATTAATTACAGGCTAAGAACAGTTATTAATAGTTCCAGGCTAAGCTTTGTCCTTAAATTCTACTTGTTCTATTCTATTCTGTTAAATGAGGAGCTCCATCTGTTTTATACCTATCTGACCAATTCCCATTTGTATGATTAATATTTGTCAAATTCCCAAGCCTAATGGAAATATTATAAAAAGGATTGGGAATCTGACAAGGGAATCAGGCCAATGGGAATAGCATAAATAATGTATTCCTAATGGGAATATGACAAAACGCTCTTTTCCCATTTTTGACCTATCCTCAATCTACCTACACTAATGTGAAACACTAAAGAGGAAAGATTTTTTGTTTGTTTTTATGTTTGTAACGAATAGGCTCCGAAACTACTGAACCAATTTAAAAAATTCTTTCACCTGTAGATAGCTACACTATTACGGAATAACATAGGTTATGATTTATTTTCAAAAAAATTAGGGATCCTTACTAAAACTCCAATAATGGTGTAAAAAATTGACCTACAAAAAGCCTAATTTGTTAAATACCCATGAAAAGCCGGGCCGGGTTGCTAGTTCTAATATATTTAAAGGAACTTAACGCTCCGTGTTCTTGGAGGTGCCTGCCATACCATACCTGCTTCCATGTCTCTTCGGTTGGGATCGTCGTGTCTTCTCTTCCGGTTCCCTTGAGGATGATCATCACTGGCATCCATGTTGTAAAAGAACTGACCATTGCCCGAATACTGAAAGCAAAGTCGTTATTCTAATAATTATAGTTATATTCCAATTGGTAAAAATGTCTGGATGAGTTTCTGATACGACGAAACAGGCAACATGTATGTGTTACTTTTTTTACTGAAAAATATGTATCTCTTCTAAATATAATAATGGATAATTAAAATTATGCTATGCTCAGTTTTTGAAGCCATTCTTTATTGCACTTTAAGTTACAATAAATGCTGATTTGAATGTATTGCTGAATCAATACATTTTGGATACAGTAGGTAAAAAGTTATTAGTTAAGTCGTTAAGGCGGCCTAAAAACTCCGTCACAAGAGTTAGCCACTAGCACACACGAACATACTTACTTACGTACTAAATTCATTGTTTGTATGCATTAAGCAAAGTAAAAATCCAACTAATATTATAAATGCGAAAGTTTGTAGGGATGTGTGGATGTGACTATGTATGTTTGTGCCTCAATCACGCAGTAACAGCTGAACGGATTTGAATGAAACTTGGAATATATATAGTATATACAGCACACATAACATGTGTGCTGGAATAACATATAGGCTACTTTTTGTCCAGATACCACGCGAGCGAAGCCGCAGGCGACAGCTAGTAAGTTATAAATTAGTTAACTACTTGAAACCTAATACATATAAATCAGCCTTTACATAAGACTTTTACATATTATCACGCCCGTGTTCCTAACATGGTGGGCAGAGCCACAAGTAATCATAAGAAAACTTGCAGCCACTCCTACTTCAAAGACCGAAGATGGATATGGTAAACCATGGTGACAGGTGATCAGCCCATTGCCCATATAGATGGTTCATCATTTTGGAGAGGATACTATCCTTCATCGACTTTTAGGACATGCTCGGGGAAAGAAGCAACTGGAAACATTCTATAATTTTTATTTATTCCCAGTCCAGCACTTAAAGGCTTTTAAAACTCAAAATAAAAACTATTTAGTTGTTGAATTAATACAATACAATACCTTGACAGCCTTCCCTGGCTGATGCTGTTTCAGCAACTCCGGATCGAATGGGCACGCAGTCTCATCCGTGGTTCCTTGTAAGAGATCCGTCACCCTCATCTTGGATATTGGCTGGAGGGAGCACGCATATATCCACTTTTCCTTCTCCTTGTTTCCAACAGGTGCCAAACCAATAAACCGCGTCGCGCATTCTCGGTAATCCTGATGAATGCCTTGGTTTCTGAAAAGGTTTTATTTTGGAAATGGTATACCACTTATTTGACCCTTTATTCCATTTCCCGTTTGTTTAATCCCCATTTGTTTGATTTCCATCAGTCTAATTCCCATTGATTGACCCTTACCCGTTCCTACTATTATCTGCACCTGTCTAGAAGCTTGACTTAGACAAGAATTTAATTTTATCTGTTCTACGGTCTTCCAAATTTTTAGATAGCCAACACATAGACTAAAATATACAACGTGTAACATAATGTCCCTATAAGCCCGAAAGGGGTGTATTCAGACCGAGCACTTGAATACATTGACGTGTGCAAAAGTTCAATACATCATATTTGAAATTCCAATACAATTAAAAACAAATTATTTCATGAGAAATTTGTGACAACCCTATGTGTTTGTTTACCATTTGCGTAGGTAACAAACACACGCGCACCCTCCTATCGCGTCGGACCCACACATACGCAGACAATTGAACGCGCGGCAAGTTTCAAAAAGTACCTAGGTGTAATCACCAAAGTTTTCGTAAGAATTTGCAATTTTTTTAATTCTACGTAGAAATTAAAGTCGAAGATTAAAATCACGATATCTTTCACACATAAAAAAACAACTACCTACCTACATCTACCTAGGTAGTTACCTAAGGACCTAGGTACAGGAAAAGTTAAGTTATACCTTTTCTCCCTTCTTCTTGGTTGGCTCGGAACACGGCTAATTGACATGGTAGGTATTAGGTAGGTATGTAGGTACCTAGGTTGGTATTACTGGTACACATTCACATTCACAATCACAAAATTATTTTTGTCATTTTTTATTAGTAAGCTAGGTATTAATGGGGTACCTACTAGGTAGGGTGATAGGTTAGGTACCTATCATCATACCTACCTATCACTGAATTTTATCACTGTTGACACACACAGTAGGTACTCGGTATCCATCAAAGGGAAGTAGGTACAACACACCACCGAATTCCCGGTCTTCCCTCACTGGTGCGCCGGTGGAAAGATCCCGTCGAGAGAAGACGGTTCACCAATCCTAGAAAATAGCCCGTAAGATGGCAATGGCCGCCCTGGATAACGCTCTCTGTAGAGCTGACGCGCCGCTACTAAGCTATTAATTATTTGGTGCTGCTCCTACACACACACACAACACCATATCATAATACTCACCGTTTGAGTACAAAGCCGACATCGTATCGTTAATTAGTTACGCGAACCGAGAGATTGCTTGTTGCAGTTGTTGCAAGGAACGAATGCTAATTGCGACTGATAAAAACCGATCTGTTTTGCGACCAAAAGTAGGTACCTATTGCCGAAAGCCGAATTTTTAGGGTTCCTTGTCTGGGGTAACCCACTAAATACCGATTGGGAAAAAAAAGGAAAAAAACTTCACCATACATCTACTACTACTACTACTGTCGTCGTGTCCGTGTCGCTAGCTCTTTTGAACCAGTGTGGTGGAAGGATTAGAGTGCACCTTGAAGGTTCCTTTCGTACACTTTGACACACGTCTATGACATGCCTGGTTTCCTCACGAGGTTTTCCTTCACCGTTTGAGAGCATTGATATTGCACACATAAATTTCGAATCGAAAAATCCATAGATTCGAACTCACGACTTAAGGATGGGAAGGCGGGGTTCATACCAATATGCTACCATCTGCTCCATCCCCATTTGCTACTAGGTACCTACCTACTTACATAATAACCTACCAACAATTACGTAGTTCAATCAAGAAAAGTAAAAAACAAATAAACCTACGGAACCAATTTGATTTTATTAAACAAACGCTTGCGGTGCGGTGTCGGTTGACGGTTGCGGATTTTGAATTTAGCAAAGGCACCGACAGCCAATTAGGGCGAGGTGCCATCCCACTAGTTGTTGTTGTTGTTTCAATGCAACCAATGACAAATAGGCTGTTCACGATGAAAATGAAGATTAGTAAGACAGATAAGTCACAACCTTTGACTTTAGTGCCCAAGTAGGTAGGTACAAAATTGCATTGAAAAATGCTCCAATGAATATTGGAATAATACATCGTTGGAAAAACTAAAGTGGAATAGGGTCACGGCTTTATCCTCAGGCACGGTAGACCTCTTCTCATACTTCTTGTTACCTACTCAAGATGCTTTTAAGGCCCGAGTAGGTAGGTACAAAATTGAGTAGGTATCACGGCTTTATCCTCAGGCACGGTAGACATCCTCTCATACTCCTTGGCACCCACTGAGGATACCTTTAAGGCCCGAGTAGGTAGGTACAAAATTGAGTAGGTAAGGTACCTATCTCCTATACTAGGTACTTAACAAAGAGATCTGAAAGGATGTTTACGGTGCCTAGGGATTTTAGTCGTGATGTGACCTTACATTTTAATTACCAATAAATAACAAGGTACCACTAGGCCTTCAAAAAAAAATAGAAATTACTTATTAAGCCACCTCGTTATTAGGTAAGTAGGTAGGCATTTTACTAATGGTGTCTGTTCTGTTACCTGTTTCATCTAGAGTTCACACTTAAAGGTCAAAAAACAGCTGTAAATAGGGATGCCTCACGTTGTGTCAAGTTACGTATTGGAGCAAAGTTTAAGAGACATTTCATGAATGAAAACCTTTGAAATTTTAAAAGTCGTTGAACAAACGTTGTTCGCAATGACGTATAGAACACCCCCGTTTCGGGCTTATAGGGACATTATGTTACACGTTGTATAGTATCAGACTGTGCCAGACAGTCTGCTAACAGGGAGAGATGGCGGGAGATCTTGCGGAGAGCTGTCCACCTCTACCACCAACGTGGGTGCCTCGCTCTACCAAGAACAAAACGACAGAGAAGAAGAAACTAAAATAATGAGATGATGAGACTGTGGAACATATAACACTACACTGCTCCGCAACAAACGAAATAAGACATAACTCGAGACTGCAGACGGTCATCAAGAATTATACGGCATCACCATCGACCTCATCTACACCACCAACAGCCTCAACATCATCGAGGATACCGGAACACTGTTGCCAACATCCCAAAGTCCTTCTCCGGTACTTCAAGGAGTTGGGCTGGCCGGGGGACGGTTAGCAGGGGGGATACACAATACACCCCACTGCGGAACGTCAGTGTAGATCCTTGTTCCCATAACATGAATTAGACTAAAATAACACAAAATACAAGTAAATAACAAACCTGTAAGGCTGCCGTTCAAAATACTTCTGAGAAGATGGCACAAAGTGGTATCTTGGCTTTAGATGTATCGCGAGCCACGCTACCAAGTCTGATAGGCTTTCTTTGCCAACATCTACCTGAAATGCCAAAAATATATAAAAGAGTTTATTTATTAGGCAACACCAAACTAAACTAAGGCCCTTTACTATCTATAGTAGATGATGTATACAGCGTCAGGAGGCAACTTTTACCTTTACAAATGGGACGCTGTAGTGCCCGGGACTAAGATTAAAAATTTAGATGGAGTAGGCTTGCCCAGCACCTATTCCATCCTCTCAGCTAAGTCGGCCCTGTCCATAGGAAAGACCAGCACCTATTCCATCCTCTCAGCTAAGTCGACCTTGTCCACAGGAAAGACATGGTCAATACGTGCGGAGCTGACTAAGCCGCGGGTTTTCTCACGATGTTTTCCTTCACCATTTAAGAGAACAGTTATAACGCACATTAATTTTTCGAACAGAAAAATCCATTACCCCTACCTAATAAAAAACCTGATACAAACAACATGTTTTTAATACCTTTTGAATTTCATCCTGCTGTATCCCTGTTGGCCATAGAGTGGTAATAAGGACATCGACCCCTCTGTATTCACTCTGTGTTCGGAAGCAGGCATCCCTGAGGGCACTGCAATCACTTGGCTCAAAGATGCACTTTGGAATGTCCTTGCCTAACTCTCTTCTGGAGAGGCCGGTAAGATATGCTATTTTAACATCAGCGCTGGTTGTAAAAATACCCCTCCTTCCTAAAGAAACAAACAATTTTAAATATGATATTACTCAAACTCAATATACTGGAATAGGATTAGTAAGAATCAATTCAAATCACTTCCACTAATCAGAATTCAAATCAAAATAATAAAAAACTGAAACACAAACTAATACTTGTAGTCAATACAAATTGTTAGTAACTGTTTTAACTGCTATACCTATTAGGTAGTTTATGCAGCATCAGGAGGCAATTTTTGCTTAGGCTAATAATGCAGTGCTGAGAGCAGAGCACTGGTGGTCTAGTTGGTAGTGACCCCGCCTTCCGATCCTAAGGTCGTGGGTTCAAATCCACCAATGAATTTGTCTGTGCAAAAAAATTATGTGCTCTCAAACAGTGATGGAAAACATCGTGAGGAAACCCGTGACTTAGTTAGCTCCGCACATATTGACCATGTCTTTCCTGTGGACAAGGCCGACTAAGCTGAGAGGATGGAATAGGTGCTGGGCTGGGCAAGCCTACTCCATCTTAATGAGTCCCGTTTGTGAAGGTAAAAGTTGCCTCCTCATGCTGTATAAATCATCTACTATAGATGGTAAAAGGCCTTGCTGTTAAGAATGCCCAGTAAACTTCACTACTCATGGACTATACTATGTAGTGTTCCATACAAACTCTGATATTTAAAAAAAAAAACAATATCTCAGCTATCAATAAAAGTGGTACCATTTTTTTGTTTTATCCACTAGTAAGAGTTTTAAAGCTAGCTGAAAAGTCATTTTCAAAATGTCAAAAATTTGGTATACCAAATAAATTACATGATCTTGAAGATAATTTGCTTATTAACTTACCCATGTAAATAACATTGGGGACTATTTCTGATCCCTCTTCTACATAATAAGGAACATGTTCTTTAACAGATGGCCCGAACACATAAGTTGTTACAGGTACTGGAATAAAAAATATACATACTGATAAGTTAATAAATATAGTGAAAATAATTTAATCAGGGTTTTTTTTGTTACTATATGAAAGAAAAATTCTTGATATTTACTTTTTAAAGATAATTTCTTTTAAATGTTGACCGCCACTGCAATTAAGTTGGTTCTGCAGTAGCTTTTATTAAAACAAAGTCAATTTATTGTCAGGTCCTACTATTATAAACATGTTATTTATTTATTTACATCTACTGGAATAACAAATACGCTACTTTTAATCTGCAACACCTGAGCCAAGCTTTTTTTTTAAGAATAATAATAATAAAATCTTTATTTATGTCTCACTTATGTTCATTTATACTGTAGTAAGATTTTAGATGTAACAGAATTCATACAAACTTAGTTTTGTGAGATACTGGTGCCTGTTGTAGATTTGACACCTGTGTTACAGCTGCGCGCAGTAGCTCTAAGACCTGATAGACATTTCAAATTATTTAAGTTTGTACCTTTCTTAGTTCCCATCCTGTATGCATCCAGTTGTGAATTATCATCATTAAAAAAGTTTCCTACGCACAGCAGCACATCAAATTGACCCGACTTACTAACAATTGATTCGACACGGGAAAACAACGCTTTGAAGTTTCCATTCACATCCCCGCAGACCAAGCTGAAACAGAAATTATAGCAGTTTCTATTGTTATAACTTTTTTTCTATAAATATAAACAAGAGTTCAGACAGATCAATGTTGGTAAACAGGACAGTATCTATAATAAGATAATGCCTTTCAGCCTTTGGGTAAATAATCAAAGATCTATCTTACTTATATTATAAATGCGAAAGTTTGTTAGGATGTTTGGATGTTTGTGCCTCAATCACGCCTAAACGGCTGAACGGATTTGAATGAAACTCGGAATATACATAGTACATGTACTGGATATTCCGCGGGCAGCAGCTAGTATTCTGTAATATGATGCTTTTCTTTTCAGCATTGCACGGCACTGCAGTTTACCAGGAAGATAGTAACTTACGTTTTTTGCTTGTCCGACATTATTTAGGTATCCGCCTTTTGGAATTATAACTGGATAGGTAAGTACTGTGAATTAGCAAGAATTCAAGCTTTCTGAGTTTATAATTCAGAAGAATTCCAGTCAATTTTAGCCTTGCCTTGTTTTTATGTCATGTTTACTAAATTAACCCATCAATTAACCAAACCAAGCCAAAATCACCCAACTAGGGACACGAAAAAAGTATCGATACTTTGCGGTGTCGAGTAATTTTACTCAATGAGTACTTTTACGCAGGTATCGTATCGAATAAATCTTAGAAATAATCTACTTTTAAAAACTTAGCTCTATGATAGAACAATAAAATTGTCAGCAGGCATAGAGAGAGCACAAAATTGATAGGTGAAAAAGACATTAGCTGAAAAGTACTGATCTGACAGCTGTCACCCACCAACTGATGCTAGCTGAAATGGACTACTATTAGTAGTATTCATTCTGTACCTATTGTCTGTGTTATCAGTGGATGGCTGTGACTTTATTATTCTGAGAAACGCATTAACCTCTATCAATACTTAAAATTTGAAAATTCGCAACAGTGCTCATGTTTTCACTATCAGTCATCAATAGAACCCATTTTCTATCTTAAATTAAATGAAATACGAGAGAGGGCGCGGCCATTTTGACGCTAACAAGAAAATAACATGATACATGAATTTTCCGTACTCTTGTTCCGATACTTTTACGGGTACCATATTTTTTTCGATACAATTCATGAGTACAGTATCGATATTTTCTATCCAAAGGGCACAATAAGTTCAACCACATGTCATGATTGATTAATTGACAACTATTGACAATTGACATTAGAAAATTGCAAAGCACGGATCGTCAGCAGCTCTCTTTTATTGCAAGGCTGCGGGTAAAGGCCACTAGCTGGCGCAATTTACTCTAGCTTCTTCTCTGGAAACGACGACTTCCTCAGGATATTATTCAACGCATAAGGCGATTCTTCAGACTTAGTCGGGTGGCCCGCGTGTGCAGTAGGTCAAAAGCATTGACGTGGGCGGCCGGCGTTGTGGTGTGGCTATTGTCTGCGCGGTCGTACCTACATGCGACGCACTATTTGTGTACCTACTCTAGTACATAAAATTATGTTCATTTTAACTTTGTGAAATGTGTTTGTCTTTTTTCTAGTTATAACGCCTTAAGAATTTTTGAATAAATAGATAATAATAGTATTATATCGAAGTGGTCAGTTATATATGAAAATAAGACAACTTTCAGCCCTTTGCAGCCTCTCCTGATTTAAAGTCCCAAGATGGATTATATGATGATGGTAGGTATGGTGACAGGTGATAAGCCCATCGCCTATTATAGGTGGTCCACCATGTCTATTTACTAGGAACTCTAAAATAAAAGATAGGTAATTCACCATTTTCATTACCACAGTAGGTACCTACCTAACGGATTGCCTATCATGGATTGGAAATAAATACGACAATATTAAAGGATGTCAACATTTAATTTACAAAACGGTCTTACTTTTTTAAACTTACACTTACTTAACTTATAAGTACATAGAAGGAATAAAAATAATGCTGTCTTCAAATAGTATAGGTACTATTTAACAACTTTTATCTCAATAGCATGAGAATTATTGTTTTCTCTCCCTTTTACGTTTACTAGAAATTTTTGTTTTCTTATTACTTTTTTCTACATAACCATGATTTGAGCGAATATGAATGCCGACATTGCCTCTGTGAGCAAATCCCGCTCCACAAATATGGCATTTAAATGGCTTTTCTCCTGTATGAGTCTGAAAAAAAACAATAAAATAGCATACAGCTACAACATAGGTACAAAGACCTAAGTAGATACCTACCTACCTACTTATATAAAAATAGTTTTATTTTTCTTAGGCATCCTTAGGCTCAGCTCAATTCGATAAACCGTAAAACTTTAATATTATCTGTACCGATTCCGTGTAGCGATTGTATGGACCAATCTGATGATTGTTTAAGTAGGTACTTTATGTGCATCTCTGTTGATCCGGTAAAATGACACGTACCTACCTACAGTATGTAGTAGGTACCACAAATATTGTGCGTCTCGACAAACTTCGTGCTTTTTATGAAAACCGAATTTGTCCGATTAAAAAGTTAAAATAGGTAATAACTGAAAAAATAAAATCTACATAATTATTGTAACATCTCTATATAACATAATCATCATCGCGTTAGTTCGTATTTCAGAAGCTAAACGAAAATTGCCGAGGCACACAATATTTATGGTACTTACCTACCTACTACTAAACTGTACTATTTTAACATAACGTAAAATTACGTAATTTATATTTAAAAGAAAAACAAGCATCCCTACTGCGTAGGTAGGGATGCTTGTTTTTCTTTAAAATATAAATACTTGTCTACATCTTTTACTTGAAGCATGATGCTTACTTATTCGTCAAATCCCGATAATGCATAAATATAGAGTTAATAACGGGACTTAATTGCATAGGTACCTTTTTTATTTTCCCGACGTTTCGAACGCATCGATCGTGGTCACGAACTTAGGAATTAAGACCCGTTATAAGCTCTAAATCGCGAAAATTTAAGAAATGCTATACTAGTAGGTTAAGAATACAATTTTATTTTCTCACCCGTAAGTGCCTGGTAATTTCTAGTCTTGTTTTAAACTTTTTACTGCAAAAGTCACATTCCCAAAGCCTTTTCGGATGCACAGAATAGGAATGCCTCCAAAGAAGAACACGGTTGTGGAAGCTCTTAGGGCACTTCTTGCATAAATACATTTTCTTGTTGCTATGTGTAAGTTCATGGTCTCTATGTACCTTATTACCCTGCAAAGACAAAACATTACTTAAAATAATTAAGTAGGAGTAAGCCAAATCCATCTTGGGAGTTGAATGAGGAGTGCCTGCAAGTTTTCTCATGATTACTTGTGGCTCAGCCTACCCCATTAGTGATACGGGCGAGATAATATAAATAATTAAGCAGGCATATACAAAAAAATTATAAATATTATATTTATAATCAGAGAGAAACATTGCTGCTGATCCATTCATACATAACTGTTGAACATCTATTAAGAAAGAATGCCAAATGAAATAATAAAAACATCCAACAGTTAATACAGTTCCAACCCCACAAGAGGATTCTCTGCCGTAAATTATTTGAAAAACATCCAAACATTTGTTCTGCGGGAATTGAACCCGCGCCTCTTGCGTCTCGGCCGGGCACTTCTGCCACGCAAGTGGTCTTCGATATATTATCATATCATATCGGCCCACATCTGCCCACTGCTAGGTACCTACATGCCTCTTGTGTGCCAACCCAACCCAATAGACTCCGGGTTTAAAATGTCATGTATTCACATTCAAAATCTTTGCTGAACATTGTTACGTACTAGCTTCCACCCTCGGCTTCGTTCTCGTGCTACAGAGAAAAAATAGCCTAAAGTTACTCCAACACGCGTATACATGTTGTCCCAAAAAATAGTGTCAAGCGGAAGTTCTGAGATGGAGCACTCTTTGGAGTCCGAACTAAAATAATAACTAATTTAAAAAAAATAAGTTTGGCATTTATACTTTGGGATTCAAGATTTTTTATGGCGCAATGGTAACAAATCGTCCCACAATGTGGTCTTGTGTCTGCAATCTGCAAGGCATATTATTCAACTATTTTGTCAAAAAAAATTTTTGTGGTTAAAGATATTTATTTCTCAAAGAACAAAGTTCACTTACAGAGAATATAGTTATTGTAAGTATGTACGTACATAGTGTACTGGTTGCAGCCAGTCAAGTGACATAGACTATTTTGGGGAAAGAAACAAGCATGTATTTTAATAATCCATGTCTCTGTGACCGATAACATGATGTAAGCCAATATTTAACAATAAAATACGAAATAATAAAATTCGATTACGAAATACGATTCGGGTCCCCAAGGAGGTGATCTATCTCTGGACTTCCGCTTGACACTTTTTTTAGGGACACCATGTATACAGACTTGTGTGTTGAAGTAACATAAAAGGCTACTTTTTATGTCTGTATTATATTTCAAGGTCATTAAAATCCGGTTAGCAGGTACGCCGTGATTGAGGTACACAAACGTTCTCACAAACTTTCGCATTTATAATACTACATTATATATTATACTTCAGTCAACTGGAGATACAATTATATAAACAAACCGCCCATACTTAACCTAAAACTTACTTTTTCATTACATGTTTAATAAAAACCTTTGTTCCCAATAATAAATAATAATAAATAACACCCAACAGTCACATACATAGTCCTGACTCCACACTAGGATCCCCTGTGTCGTGGGTATCAGAAACTACGAGTACCATGGTACCACAACACCCAAACCCAGAAGAAATATTTACAGATCATGCAAACATTTCTTCCGCAGCAGGTATCGAACCCACGCCTCTTGCGTCTCTGCCGAGCAATCGCTCGCCACGCCACCGAGGCCGTTAAAAAAATTTGATTTGATTTGTTTACATTAATTGTATCACCAGTTTGGTTGAAGTAGGGTATTAGGTAGGAGCAAATGCACATACTTTACATATTTTACCACAGAACTGGCACACAAATTTTTCTTTTAGTATTGCGTACGGGTATTGTTTATCGGGATGTGAAATCAAATAATGACGGTAATGACCCTTTGCCTCCGGAACTAAATATTCACACTGAAAACCAAACAGAAAATGTCAGAATGGGGCAAATACTTATATAACTTTAAACTATGTAGGTACATATTTCAAGTTTCAGTCAAATCTATTATGGATAATGGGATATGGACAAACTATCGCATTTATAATATTTGAAAAATAAAAATCGATTTCCGAATGTACCTAGTAGGGGCTTATTCCAGAAATCCCCTTCTGGTTATCAAAAGTTCCAGAAATCCCCTTATCCATTTATTTACATGTTATTTTGTATTCAATAGGTATGTTATGTACATAAGTAAGCGCATTACTTCAGAACGACTGCACCATTTCGCTAATTCTTTTTTTGTTTTTTGTAATTGTCAGTACAAGGTTTGTATGAAAGAAAATGTTTGAAAAATTGTAAGAAGTGAAAAAACTCTACGCGGAGTAGGTATTATGTATGATTGATGAGGTACCTATGCAACAGATAACACTCTTGCCCACGAATACTCAAACGCGACTCAGAGTTGAGCACGTCTTAACTCACGGTTTTTTGACAGTTTTTGATGAAAATCTGTCAAAAAATCGTCACTTAAGACGTGCTCAACTCTGAGATGCGTTTGAGTATTCGGAGGTTAGTCCACATAAATAAATTGTAGTCAATGGTAATGGGATCAAGTAGATTGCATAAAGACATAATATCAGAATGTTGAGAGCGCTGGTGGTCTAGTTGGTAGTTAGTGGCCCCGCCTTCCGATCGTGGGTTCAAACCCGGTCGTGTACCAAAGTATTTTTCTGTGCGAAAAATTTATGTACGCTATATCAGTACTCTCAAACGGTGAAAGAAAACATCGTGAGGAAACCCGCGGCTTACTCAGCTCCTCACGGTTTGACCATGTCTTTCCTGTGGACAAGGCCAACTAAGCTGAGAGGATGGAATAGGTGCCGGGCAAGCCTAGCTCCTCACGTATTGACCATGTCTTTCCTGTGGACAAGGCCAACTAAGCTGAGAGGATGGAATAGGTGCCGGGCAAGCCTAGCTCCTCACGTATTGACCATGTCTTTCCTGTGGACAAGGCCAGCTAAGCTGAGAGGATGGAATAGGTGCCGGGCAAGCCTACTCCATCTTAATTCGTCCCGGGCACTACAGCGTCCCGTTTGTGATGGTAAAAGTTTCCTCCTGACGCTATATAAATCATCTACTAACGATGGTAAAAGACCTTAGTATCAAAATGTATGAGTGAACACACTTCGGTAGGTACTTACGTGATCACATGGCCTTGGGTACTCTCGTTTTGGTTTGCTTAATCTTTTACCATTATCATCATACTCATCGTAATCTGACTGTGAGCTTGAGGAGTCTTCACTTGATTTTACCTCAAAATCGTCATCACTAGTTTTTCTATGGGAATTATCAAGGCCAGCAAAAGCATATTTTTTATTTAAACGTCTCTCACGTTTGTCACCAACATTTGCCAAGCTTTGAATAAACTTAGATGGTACCAAATTTCGAGAATACTTTTTTTTTACAGTTTTATCAACATTTCCAGTAACAATAGATTTTATCTTATGGTCTTTCCCTTTCTTCAAACCAGTTTTCAATGTTTTAGAAGATAGAGGAAGGTAGTCATCGTCACTATTATATTTTCTTCTTTTTTTAGAAATATAATCTATGCATTGATTTTGTTCTAGGTCATCAATGGTATCAATTTTACAATCAATATCTTTATTATCAGTTAAACCATCACTTTTTTCGAATTGAATACCTGAGCCACCATCAACTTCAATTTGGCTATCATTAATATGAATTTCTTCTTCTTTAATAACATAGCCATCACTGACTTCAATGTCACTATCATTATCATCAATTTCTTCTTTTACAATATCAGGAAAATCACTTTTCTCAATTTGAAATGTATTGACATCAGCTGCGCGAATATCAATTTTTTTTATAACATGTATTGTAAGGCTTGAAGTAATACCAATCTCTCGTCTATCTATTCTTTTTAAGGAATCTAAGGTTATCTGGAAATCAAATTTAATAATTTGTTATTAGGTGTGATGAATAAAAATACCCAGGTAAAAATACTGGTACTTGTACTTTGGAGATGGTAAAACTTTGAATAAAAGATGGTAAAATAAACTCATACGCTAATACATATACAGGTATATGTATTTCGTATGTGATTCCATTGTTGTTTTGGTGCCCCGTACTGTTAAGACAATGCAATTGTAATAACAAAAAACGTGTGCTACTATCATGACATAATGACTGAATAGATTTCCATAAAACTTCATCATCAATCATAATTTTTTGCCCTTATCCAACTTAGCACAACATGTTTATTTCTTCATCTCTTTCACTTGTCAACTCACTCCTTTCTCACTGTGTCCTTCATACACAATCCAACCCTTTTTTCTTAGGCCATCCTATAATAGGCTAGTAATAATATTAATAATATTTGTATACATTTCACACAGCGCCATCTAGCCCCAAACTAAGCTAAGCTTGTACTATGGGAACCAGATGGCCGATAGAATACTTATACACTTTTTTTTGCAAACACATACTAATAATACATAGTATTGAAACACCCAAACCCGGAAGAAATATTTGCAGAGCATGCAAACATTTTGCCCGCAGCGGGAATCGAACCCGCGCCTCTTGCGTCCCAGTCGAGCACTCGCCCACCAAGCCACTGAGGTTGTCCGAGTAATAACATAGGCCACTTTTTATCAGGGCACCATGCAAGCAAAGTCAAGATCAGAAGCTAGTTCATTTCCATTTTTCGAAATATACTTGAATGAATAGAATTGAGACTCTTGGGATTTTAAATCCAAGTCAGGAATCCAAATCAGGAGTGGCAGCAAGTTTTCCAATAATTAGTTGTGGCTCTGCCCATCCCATCAGGGATTTGAACATGAGATTCCATTCAATCATAATTTAAATTAGAATTTAGAGTTGCAAAGGTAGATTAATTTAATTATGCAATACTTACCCCTTTATTCTTTTTCATCTCTTTCACTAGATATCTTTGAGCTATGAGAACTTTTTGTACAAATTTGTAAGACTTTTCCAATAGTGCTTTGCACTCATAGCAGATAAAGTGTGATCCAAATAATGGCTGAAAATAGGTATATTAATTAATTAATAATGTTCTAAATATGTAATAATGATCTTTTGACTAACTGACATAGTCAACATACAGCCTCAACAAAGTCCTAGAAACATGAAACTTGGATAGTACATTTCTCTTACACATGGTAAGATGAATTTTGCATAAATAAAAGTCAAAGCATTCTTTCTAGTGCATCATAATAAAATATGAAAATCAATTCACTTAGGTACTTAAATATGAAAGGACTTGGTCCATAGATAACTATGAAAAACCACCTTGAGCTGAAACCTTTCAGTTCAAGGTCTAAAAGGAATCTTTAGAAATCTTGTAGGAAAGTACAGTAGTAACTTACTTGTTCAAAACCATTTTCTTTCAATATATTTTCTATGAAGCTCTTTTCTGCGGTGTTTCCCAGTTTGAACCCCTTCACTTCGACAGCGAGACACAATCTACAGGTTGTAACCTTCATTGTGCATGCAAATCAGATTTTTCAGGTCTCCACTCTTGACTGCTCTGCTCTTGACCTCGAACTCGAAGCCTTGCCCACAACACGACACGGCTAGTAATACAAGACAAGTTATTACGGGCATAACGGCATAACACAACAGTCAGTCCTGCCCAGCAAAGCCAGCAATATAAAATACTCTGTGGTGTGGTCCTGCCCGCTAGGAGTAATAGTCTAATAGTGTTCTGTGGGTCCTGCCCAAAGAGGCTACCACCTCTACCTACAAATAAACACTACGATAAAGTCCTGTCTGCCCAGTGCCCACAATACAAAACATAAAGCCTTGGATTGGTTTCCTACATGAGTCATGTAACATGACGCGTAAGCGTAACGCTCGCGGTCGCGGCTCTATCCCTTGCATGCATGTATGTCAATGTTAAAGTCAGCCAGCATCCATAGTATTCCGTATGTTTGTCACTGTCAAAGTGCGTCTTCACCTTGGAACAATTTGTGTATTGTATAGATTTTTACTGTATTATTATACTAATTTTATCCTGTTGTTGTGTTGTGCATTTATTTTTGCTGAAATATTTATGATACCAACGAAAAATAATGGCAGCTTCCAATAAGTTGCCTGGCACGGGGTTGGAAGATGTCGGTGTACCTGGACAAACCTTTCTTCGAGATGCTCTCACCAGTTGTACAGATCCACTAAAAGCAATCGAAGAATTTCAACTTGAAAACGGCATATTACTCCCATCTCTGCGACCCATGCTTCCGCTACTGGACCTTCACGGAGTCCGCAGACTAGATTTTCACACGTCTGTTTTAGAAGAATTGAGAGATAAACTCATACAACATATCAATGAAGTCGGCACTAAAGAAGGTAAAGAAAGCGACAAGAAGCTCAAGGAGCTGTTACAAAAGAGCTTTTCTGTGGTAAGAGTAAAAGCTTTAAGGCCAGTTATAATGGGTATACTAAAGAACACCCCTCACATTGACGACAAATACCTCAGGGTACTTGTAAGAGACCGGGAGCTCTATAATGATACAGATACCGAGGTCAAGAGACAGATCTGGCAAGATAACCAATCTCTTTTTGGTGATGAGGTGTCACCACTGCTCAGTCAGTATATTAGAGAAAAAGAAAATGTGTTATTTGATCATGAAAACTTAACAGGTCTTTTCTTTTCACCATCACCGAAAGTGAGAAGGCAGGGAGCAGTTGTTCAGAAACTTGCTCACATGATTGGTAACAGTGTCAAGTTATATGACATGGTTCTACAGTTTTTACGAACGCTGTTCCTTAGAACAAGAAATGTTCACTATTGCACACTAAGAGCTGAACTTCTGATGGCGCTACATGATTTAGAAATCCAAGATATTATATCTGTAGACCCTTGTCATAAATTCACATGGTGCTTAGATGCTTGTATCAGAGAACGGAATGTGGACATCAAGAGGTCTCGGGAACTTCAAGGATTCCTTGACAGTATTAAAAGAGGACAAGAACAAGTTTTAGGAGATTTGTCAATGACATTATGTGATCCATATGCAATTAATTTCTTGGCAACATCGGCTATAAAAATATTACAGCATTTGATAAACACTGAAGGGCTTCCAAGAGACAACACAATACTGATTCTGTTATTGAGAATGTTGGCACTGGGCTTAAGTGCTTGGACAATGATTGACTCTCAAGAGTTCAAGGAGCCAAAACTTGACAGTCAGGTTGTCACTAAATACTTACCAGCACTCATGTCCTTGATGGTGGATGATCAAGTTAGAGCTTTTCATAATAAGTTACCACCTGATGAGAGGGAGTCTGCTATCACTACCATTGAGCATTCTGGACCACCTCCAGATGCATGTGAGGCTTACATGAGGGAGAGTTCAGTGTGTGGAGTGCTAGCTATGTATTACACTTTACATGCAGCAAAACTACGAGACCGTGGCGCCTTACTGAGAATACTAAGCATTCTTGGCAGTTGCAAAGAGGGAAGAGCTTATGAAGACCCATTCCTTCATGCTCTTGTAGCTTTACTCATTCAATTCCCTGATGAATTCCAAGGTGAGGACTTCAGCACTGTCCTATTTGATGAATTCTTCTTCGCTGGCCTCTCAAAAGACAATGTGACTAGACATCTACTGAAGCTGCTGTGGTACATTCATCCTAAGCTGCCTGACACCAGAATTGTGACTCTTATGAAAGCATTGCAGCCGGGAACACAGCATAATGACTCTGTGCATAAACTGCATGAGACATTACAACAGAAAATGACAGTTCAGACTGAAGCACTTGCTCCCCCGGTAAACGAAATGGAGTATTTAGACTCTCCTCTTATGAGTGTGCCTACCCCTGCGCCTTATCACATGTAAATTTAAGTATAGTCAATAAAACAGTTTATTCATGTATTAAAAAGCATTTTTTTTATTAAAATTGTATTAGTGTCAACATAAATGCATATTATCATCTATTGTAAATGGATGAACTGAGCGGTTTATGGCATGGAAAAAGAGTGATTTTAGTAAGTTAGAGAAGTTAGGAGCGATGGTCGCGTCGTTCTGGCTTCAAGTCCATAGAGTGGAGGGAGCGGAGCGATCGGGAACGTTCAAAGAGAGATGGGTCGGTGTAGATTGGCTCGCTGCCATCGTCGAACGCGGCTGCAAGGCGGCCCGACGAGCCCGCTTCCTCGCCCACCTCTGCGAACGTTCTGCCTAGACCACTGAAATAATAAAAACATATTTTATTGTCATCTCATATTTTATTACAGCTGGGTATTTACACCTAGACGGAAGAAATATTCGCAGAACATCCAAACATTTCTCTCGCCAAATCGAACCCGCACCTCTCGTCTCGTTTCAACCAGGCGCTCGTTCGCTATTATAGGCTGCCCGACCCGATGTACTTAGGTACCTATCCAAATTAAAACCAAGAACCCCTTTAGGCTTGTCTGTAATAAAACTTAGATGACCACCTACTTCAAAGAGAAGGGTTTGTGTAGATGCGAAGCGGAGAACAGCGAAGGTCGTGTCGGTCGTGGTCCCGGGGTCACTGACCGCAGTGCCGGCGCGGGGCTGGACGCCTGAATGTTCTTACGGAGCACGCGCCAATATCGCCTGCAAGTAAGAACTTGTTGAATTCAGGCACTGAAGTTAGTAGGTACCTACTGTCAGATTTGTGACTAACGAATAGGTACCGGTACCTAATTCTTACTAATATTATAAACGCGAAAGTTTGTATGTATGGATGTTTGTTACTCTTTCACGCAAAAACGGCTGAACGGATTTGAATGAAACTTGAAATATCTTGGAATATCCATACTTATTACCTATGTGTGCTGGATTAATACCTATGCTATTTTTTATCCGGGTACCAAGCGAGCGAGGCCGCGGGCGGCAACTAGTAGATAATATTCGTGGGAATGACATTATTTTGCTCGAAATGTGGTCGTAACTGTCGCTCCCGTATAGGCCTTACAAGCTTGGACGAATAAACACAAGTCACGAGCGTAGGTGTGCCTATTGACCTAGGACGCTACTTGCCTAAATCATCTTTTGTAGACGTTACAGGCTATAACTGAATTATAGGTAGGTTAGGTAGGTACCTATAGATATAAAGCGCGGCGGTGAGCATAGCCAGCAGTAAAGACAGCAGCACACACAGCGCGACCAGCAGCGCGCGGTAGTGGTGAGGAGACACGCACACGCCGGCCGCGGACACAACGGGAGCGGAGTCCGACGGACCGTTCTCCTCTATCAGCTCGTTCCGATTGTCGAATACCTGAGACACAAGTAGGTACAACGAAATCTGTAGTGAATGATGTTTGCAAAAGGTACCTACTAGTTATGAAACAGTGAAGGAAATTGTCTTTTTCGTAGCTAGTTATGAAAAAATGTTATTAAAAGGGAACAAAAGGTCCATTTTAATAACTAGTTATGAAACAGTGAAGGAAATTACCTTTTCCGTAGCTTGTTATGAAAAACTGTCTGTATGTGGTTATAAAATTCATTACCTACCTACTACAGCTTACCTCAATCATTTTCCTCACGTGACTAGGCGTCTCAACCTCATCCTTGAGATACTTATCAACTGTCGCTTCTTCGTAAGACACCTTGTAGACCTTAGTCCCTTTATCCCCTTTGTCTTCCGTTTTATCATCCTCTGTGTCCTCAGTGTTCGCTTTAGCGGTGTCATTGCTCTCTGCACCGAGCGTATTGTTGACATCTCTCCTGCGACGGCCGAATGAAGGCTCCGATCGTCCCGTGTGACTGGGACAGTAAGCCTAAAAATAGATTTACAAATGCAGTTGCTGATCACGCTCTAAACACGTGAACGTCAGATAAGAGGTCAAACTATCTAGAATTCTAATGCTATTAAAATTGCACAAACAGCGTTCTATTATGCAGTGGACGATAGCGCAGATAACCCCGTAAACTGGACATTATTGCTGATAAAGTTTATTTTTATTGGTGATTGACGTAATGCATGTTTGACCTGGTAATAAAAACATTAGGCTTGATAAAGCTTAAGTATTTAGGTACATTATCGTCCAATGATCCAGAAGCTACAAGAAAAAGTCGTAGGTACTCGTTATTGTTTCAAAAAAAAATACTCACAGGCTGACATCCGTCCCTACATGTTCGTACTGTTGCTTCGAAGACAAGAAAGTTAGATTCTGGTATCTTGAATGCGTTGAATCTGGCTTCGAGTGAGTCGCCGCTTCGACCCTTATCTAGTTCTGGAAACACATCTGGATCTACAGGGCAACTGAAAAGGAAACAACCACTCATTTATTGCTATTGACAAGTACCTATAATAGTTCACACAATATCCTTTTATAATACGAGTAGAGGTGAGTAACTAACGAAATAGAACCATAATTTAACTTAATAGTTCACTAAATATATTTTTATAAAGCTTTGCATAAATAATTTAGCATTAATAACACTTACCCAACACGATCAATGAGCTGCACTGATCTTCCTGAATACGGATCTCTAGCAATCACATTTGTTGCAAATATGTCAGTGGCATAGTTGTATCCATCTTGAGCTTCGAGCCTGAAGGTTAAAGGGTCTCCAACAGCGATGGTCGTGGTCGGCCGGCCTTGGTAGAGGATCATCAGACGGACCTTCGAGTTCAGAGAGCTCTCCTCGGGTAGGTATTCGATGGGAATTGGACTACCCGACCTGTCAACCAAATCGTACGCCAGACTACAGTTAGATTTGGAAAATATTCTTTTGTTTCTGGTTTCGACTTTGAATGAATTTCATGGTTGTAAAACAATTGTGTCTTTTTAGACTTTCATGAAGTGTGAAATTCATTCAAAGTCACTAGTTAGTAGCTGTTAGTGAATAACAGCACTCACAATAGCATCTATTCTACAAACCCCAACATATCGTGTTATTGACAGCCCAATCACGTCAATAAAGGTTAAACATCTTTGAACACAAATCGTTTCTGCAAAACCACAAAATGAATTCCCACTCCAAAATACACCCCAGTTATCTATATAAACATAAAAAAAAAACAAAACGTTTTTTGCAAGCCAGAACTTAACAGTTAGCATGTTTTGGAAGCGTTCCAAATAGGCGAACAGTAAAAGCTATCTAGGTAAGAGAGCTTTCGTAACTACATAAATCATTCTGTTAACCGGTTAAATTATTTTAGAACTATAAACACAGTTATCATTTCTCTCAAATAAACATTAGACACTAAAATCTCACCCAGCTCCGATGTAGTTGGATGTAACAACAGCTTCTGCAGGGCCTCTAAAGAGACAGGTGAGGTTAAAACGCTTATCTCTCGAGGTCTGAACATTGTCACTGAATTGGACCACGACTATATTGGTCATGGTATCTCCGTACTGCAAAAATAGTCGAATTTCAAACAAATTAATGAAAATTCAATTGGTATCCTACAAGGTTCTATTCTAGGACCTTGCTTATTTTTTCTTATTTACCCGCTGAGTTCCGCATTCAGGATAGCCGTGAGCGCCAGTAATACGAAGTGCGTTGACAGTGCCACCATTTCCTCTGAAGAAACAGCGATCGTAGAAACCGTAAGTGTACATTCGCCCGTAAAATCCTTCGGGGAGGCGTAGGGTAAACTCCATTCCATCTTCATTACAAACTTGAGACACTGAAAAATCAATTGGAATATATAGCATTAACTGTAAGTACACGTTGTATAGTAGTGATGTTAGTTTTTTACCATCCAAACAGTCATCAGCCATCCTTCCAAGTGCTCGCTCATAGAAATCATAATCATTGGCTGTATTGTCGAAATGTGTTGGGTTGGCTGCGTCCAGTTCTCTCGTATCACGATCACTCAGCTCACAATTATCTCTAGGCTCCCCTGCATAGCCTACATCCCTGTGAAAAATGGCAAATATGTGAAAAATGTTGTCTCGTCTTTTTGTTTTTATAGAGGAAGAACTTTAGCGTACCTATAGTTGAACGACCGACACATAAAGTCCCTAGCCTCTATGCACTCTCGTTGGCAATGGGCCAAGGAGTGTGCCGTCGTGAATCTTCGTACATATCGTCTCTGCATGCGCTGTTTGCCAACTTGTCTGAAGCTGTCTTCTTCACATCTCGTTCCCTGCCATGGTCTGTGAGGCTGCGGGGGCCTTCCTACTGGACCTACTGGGCCTATAGGTCCCCCAATAGGTGCGCCTAAAGGACCTATAGGACCACCGATTGTTCCTCCGATGGGGCTGTTGACTGGTCCTACTACTGGACCTCCCACGGGTCCAATGGGTCCATCTGGTTCATAACCCCCATAACCTCCACCTGAGCCAACATAAACAAAGTATCATTTCTGTTTTTTCTGTATTTTATCTAGAGACTATCGCTTTCTTACCGATCGGTCTATCGAGCCCGCCTTGTGGGTAACCACCACGGTATCCTCCTGGCCTTTCAATCGGTCGTCTTATACCAAAACTAGGTCTTGGTTCTGCTACTGGGAACCTAAAGAAAGATTTCTTACATTATCCACCTCTTATAATTAAAGTGAATTCTACCTATCTAAAAAACTTCTAATGGACTTCTGGAATAAAGTCTTACCTGTCAACAGCAGGTCGTACTCCATCCACTGGAAACCGGTTAGGCCCCGTGTAGTCTGGCCCATAGTAACCTCCTCGTCCATAACCTGCTACGAAACTCACATTAGAACAATGTAAAACACTCTTAACTCATAAGTCATTCAACGTTAGTGCTCACCCGGATATGACGAGCCGGTCGGCGGGTACTTGTCATACATGTCCGGATAACGGTCACCGCCTAGCGGTACCGGGTCTCGGTTCACTCCTACGGGATACCGACTGTACGGGTACCGTCCCCAGTCGCCTTGGTATCGGTCCTGATCGTACCGGTCAGGATAGCGGTTAGTGAAGCCAGGACGCACAGGCGCCATTGGATACGCCCCTGCGCGAATCGGATATCTGTCTGCTGGATACCGATCGGCTGGATACCTCTCCGGATACACGTCTATTGGGTATCTACTGATGGGGTATCTATCGTTAGTGGGGTATCGTTCGTTAGTCGGGTATCTATCAGCTGGATACCTCCCGATGTCGTTAGGGACTGGTTCGTAGGTTGGGTATCGCCCGCTGTCTATAGGGTATCGTCCACTGTCTATTGGGTATCGATCTCTGTTGGGGTTTCTATCGACTCCGGGCGGGTATCGGTCCACGGGTGGTGGATAGCGATCTGGCGTAGAAGGATAGCCTACTCCGGGTGGGTATCGGTCTGCAGGATAACGATCGGCAGGATACCGGTCGGCAGGATACCGGTCGGCAGGGTATCGATCGGCGGGGTAGCGGTCGACGGGATATCTTTCAGATGGGTACCGATCAGGTCCAACTCCAGGTGGGTATCTGTCATCAGGGTACCTATCCGCAGGGTATCGGTCGGGATAGTCGGGTGCCGGGTATCTGTCGTCGGGGTACCGATCGGGTCGGCCAGGGTACCGATCGTCGTCGGGGTACCGATCATCATCAGGATAGCGGTCTGCGCCTGCGGGGTACCGGTCGCGATCTCGGTCCCTATCCCGATCGCGGTCCCGATCCCGATCGCCATTGTTACTACCACCTTGGAAAATAACAATAATGTTAAAGTATTTTCACAGGTTTATGGAATGTTGAAACTAAAGATTTCTACGTAGGTACATGCAAAAACATCATGCTTCTACACTACAGCAAATACAGTCAAGTAGCACAACAGCATAACAATAAAATAATTAGAACTGAGTAAACACATAAAAAGACAACAGAAAATATTTACAAATGTAACAATACAGTAAGGTGTCCTACACTACTACACAAACATTATCTAAACACCAATGCAAACAAAATGAACAAAAGCAATAGGTATTTAGCATCTACAAACACGAGCTAAATAATAGTCAACTAAAGAATGTAAAAAATAAGATAAATAAAATCATAATAGGTACATTTTTAACGTAGGTATACAATACAATCCTCCCATACTTGTAATCCATATATGTAATCATTGAAAATCTACATGCTTTCAATTCAACGATAAAACATTCTCCATAATCATAATCTATAGCGATTGTTGAAAAAACCTTAAGAACGCGTCATGTTCGGCATCCTACATCCTAATGCGGAAATCCTAAAACGTACAAAAGTACCTTCAAGACCTTGGGATGGAAACCGCATCATGGAATTTAAGTGGATCTGCAGGACACATTGCGAGGCGTGACGACGATCGGTAGAGTAAGACGTTAACTGAATGGTGGCCGAGGTGTGGTTATAGGCTGCTTATAGGAATGTGAGTCGTCCTGCAGCGAGATGGGCAGATGATGCTGTCTAAACTGTGGGCCGTGAGATGCACGAGACTAGCACAGGTCTGTGATGGATGGCACTAACAGAGGGAGGCTTATGCCCAGACTGATCCTGAATCGCGCTGACTAAAACACACGGCTCAGAACCACCTATCATCGTGCAAACTTTACCGGTATCGCTTCTCGGCCTTTTGGCTAAGATCAAAGTGTAGTATCTGAAAGTTCCCTCACCGAGGGACCAGTATACTAAACTGATTTTTGTAAAGCGACAGGATATTGCCGTCATGGATCGGCCCGGCATTGAAGTGCCGTCGGGATCGGCCTTCGGAAAATTTTAAACACGTTTAAAAGTCAAGAGTCAAGTCCATGACTTTGAAAGACCAGTGATTTCACCCATCCATCCTGTTGTCATTATTTACGTTATTCTTAAATGTACCTACTTGTAATTTGTCAAAACAAGACAAGATTCTGTTAGTTTTTTCAACAATCACTTTCCCTGCCTCAGTGAAGCCAGACTACCATGCACCGAACCTGTTGTAGTGGGCCGGCCCCACGGCTGAGACCCGCCGCTCGTTCCTCCCGCATCGCTTTCACCACTTACTAGCTGATCTGGATTCCCAACCATTCAACATTTAATTTTGACAAAATATGTAGATAATAATAAAATTAGTCCTCATCGAAAATATCTCGAAGAGTTTATGATCTTGAATATTTCCTAGCATCATGTTTGCCATATTGACATAATATAAATATAGTGCCACAACGTGTTTTAAACTTTTGACACCAACCTGGATTCCCAACTACATAATCAACATTTAATTTTGTCTAATCATACAAAAAACTCAAGACTAAGATTGCCCAGCATCGTGTTTCAATTTCAATACATAAGTTTTAGCGCCTCAGCGTTCTTTTTTCATCTAATTTTAAAAGAATTATATTTTCCGCATTAAATAATTTCATTTCATTGTGTTATGCTATTTCTAATCGATTTATGCCAAAAAATACGAGGTGGTTATTGTTTTTCAGCCTAGTAAACATTGTCATCTAGCAGGCATACGTGACTTAGCAAACGAAAACAAATTGTTATTGAATTTTAAAATCGATATTTGTGTATGACCTAGTATTTCTATTACTTATCTAGACAAGAAAATTCTATTTCAAAGATAAGATACCAGGAGCCCAATTCTTGCTTCATTCGATACTTACGTGATAATATTATCATATCGCAACTTATACTTATCTAATACTTGGACGGTGGTTTATTCGTCCAAGATCTAATACTTATCATATCGATCCCGTGCCAAAAAGCGTATTCTCGAGCATAATAGATTTATCATGGATTTTATCGACAGTGACTTCTCGAGAATACGGAAGTTTCAATTCATTCGATATTTTGACAGTTTTGGCGATATTTATCGAATGTGATTACCTATATATCTAATTCCCGAGAATTAGGCTCCAGGTGATAAACCAGGTTGACGACTCTACCCCGAAACACGAAAGGCTCATGCCTTTCATACTGATTAGAATACTCATGTACCCTCATTCTCCAATTTTTTACAAAAACAACGACGTGTTTGCTCTAATTCCAATTGAATATGAGTAGATTATGTTTCGTTGACCAATTTTCCGCCGATGAAAACATTTATTAGGTACCACATTTTCGAAGACAAGCACCTGATAAGGTAAGTAGGAGTTGTATTATCTAACAGCACAAAAAACACCATCTAATACAATAAACGTTCTATTTCTGTTAATAAGTCTCCATGTCTTGTTAACCAATTGGCCACTTGTGTCAATATTCTTTATTGAGCTATCACGTTACTTGAGGGGTGGTATAAGCAGTACAAAACTTTTCTTATCAGTATTTTTCCACTGACATTCGCCCTTGGGACGATATTGCTTAATTTAGGCTCTTATCAATTAAAAGCTGCCTCTATTGACTTATTTACCCGCTAGTACCTATCTACAAAAAACACATTATTTCAAGTAAAATCTTTCCATGATATTTTTTTACTTGAAAACATTTCAAAATTTATACCCAATGGAATGGTACTTTTTCTCATCATAAAACTTGTTAATGATATTTTTTCCCAGACGCTCAAACTAAAGACATAATATTTTCGACAAAAGTCAATAAATCTGTTTTTTGTTTTCTAAATTTAACTAAATTTTGGCAAAACGCATTCGGCATTTTTTCTTAAGGTTGTCTGTTGGCCTACTTCGAGAGCACTGGTGGTCTAGGTAGTGATTCCGATCGAGTGGGTTTAAATCCAGTCGTGCATCAGTGGATTTTTTTTCTGTTCGAAAAATTTATATGCACTAACCAGTACTCTAAAACGGTGAAGGAAGGTGACCTAAAAAGTTCGAAAACATGTGTCAAGAGCACTTCAAATCCTTTCACCACACTGGTCCGAAAGAACTAGAGACACGACTAGTACCTAACCTACTCGCAGTAGTAACTGGACTGCTGATGCCCACAAAAACAAACGACTCAAAATTGATACTCACGCATGAGATTCTCGTAGTAATCGAAGTCGGGGTCGTAAAGCAGGCGCATGCCATCCTTCTGGTTGTATCTGCTCAGTCGGCACGTCCTAGCACGGTCGCTGTACACTGCCGACCTACAATAATAATTAAATTTCGAAAAAAAACAAATCCTTGTATGTATGGATGTTTGATACTCTTTCACGCAAAAACTACTGAATGGATTTTAATGAAACTTGAAATATACTTAGTACATGTGCTGGATTAACATATAGGCCATTTTTAATCCGGGTACCACGCGAGCGAAGCCGCGGGCAGCAGCTAGTAATGTAATAAAAATAACACCCAACAGTCACATTATATAGTTCTGACTCCACACGGGGATTACCTGAGTTGTGGCTATCAGAAACTACAAGAACCAGTAAATATTTCTTCCGCTGCGGGAATAGAACACGCGCCTCTTGCGTTTCAGCCGAGCGCTCGCCCAACACATCATAGAGGCCGTCAACAATATATCCTACTAATTATACATTCGAATCTTTGCGAGGATGTGATGATGTTTGTGAACAGCTGAAACTATTTGGATGAAGATTGGAATAGAAATGGTTTGTGCCCTGGAATTTTATCCGGGCCAAAAAGTAGCGGACGAAACCTAGTCATTCATAAATAACTTCGACAACCAGACCCAGAAGAAATGTTTTGAAACCATGTAAACAATTAAACATACGTCCCGAAGCTGTAATCGAACCCGCTCAGTCGATAACACGCCCGCCACGCCACCGACATCTCACAATGAACGCGTGTCATGTAAATCGTGCGATGAACCCGTTCTGTTATTATTGTGGGGGACAGGGAACAACTTTGCATTCTCAAAGTTATGGCAGAAGTTGAAAACATAGTAAGTACCTACCTACTAATTCACCAAATGTAACATGGTTATTGTATTGTAAGTATTACCTAGCTATTTATGATTGGGCAACCATTTCCACCAATAAGCTTCTTGACATAATTTTGATTGGGGGATGGATACAATAATGTTGAATTGCTATGTATTTAAAAATTAAAAATATGACTAATTTTTTTTTACTAAGTATTGAATACCTGATTAATGTATTTAAGTACGATTGGCTTGTCAATGAGTTTTAACGAGTTTTTAGCAAAAAGAAACATCCTTTCCATTTCAGGAAAAAGCTTTCACTTCACAAGTAAGTTGAGAAAAAGTCAATAAGTAACTTCTGAATATGATCATTACCTGCACTGAAAGCTGGTCTGCCTCAAGCACTCATCCAAGCACTCACTGAGCGACCTCCCCGTGATCTCCGAGTGGAACTCCCCAGTTATCCTGCTGTTCCTGTACCGCTGGAAGGCGGTGTCGGGCCGTCTCCCGGGGGAGAAGAGATGTGACGTCACGCTGTTGTCCGGATACTCCGTTCCACGAGCTGTCACCCGATGAGAGACTGATCATAATTGTGAGAAAAACTTATTTCAATACATTAGTCATGTTAAAAACTGATCATCTAATCACACATTTAGTATCGGGTTATTTTATAGGTCGGTTGTTTTCGTATACTAACGATTGTCTAGACAGACGAGGTCATAGAAATGGTGGGTTGGCGATGCGCTGACCGTCACGTCGTCTTTTTGAGATACAGAGTCTTCTTCGGATAGCACGCATTGCCGCGTCACAGCATCATGTTCGATCGAGCGACAAAAATACCTGAGAGACAAAAACATTTGCAGATACTGAGAACAAAACACTCATACATCCAACAGCGCTTATGTGCCTACTCAGTAACGTTCTAAATATTTGTTTAGCATGCAAGATAACAAGGCATTGACTTACTTTTCCGCCCGAACGCACATCGCTTGACATTCGTCAAGAGTCATATTGGAGAAAACGTCAGCTTCGAAAGGTCCTCCAAGTCGCTTGTTTTCCTCTTTGATAAAAACTGCCAGGCCGTCACATCGACGCTCAGCTACAAAAAAGGAAACCTAATTTAAAACCTGTTAGAATTAAAAACCCTAGCAAGTATTACAGCAGTGCTTACCATTGAGGCACGTATTTTCCAAGTAATCAGCATTATGATCGTCCTCAAGCATTTCAGGGTGCGTTCTCCTCGTAAATCTACTCAGAGAGCAAGTTCTCAACGCAGAATCGTATGTCGCTGAGCGGCATACAAAGCTGAACTCTCCCAAGCATTTGTCCTCACACTCAGTTCGATTCGCGACCATAATCTCCTTCAGATCTGAAGGGGGTAGTTTCAGACGCTTTCGGGCATGACGTTCGAAAACATACCGACGGGACGGACACTCTCGTTCCGGACGATTCGCTAAAACAAACCATTGTTATCATACTGTTACCTGTATTCGACAGTTATGTTTATAAACACAGATGCTTACAAGTCAAACAGATTTCGTTGAAGTGCACGCTGTTTGGGACAATCATGAGCGTTCCGATGCCTTCAGGAGTGGCCTGTTCTCTTGTCAAATAGCAGGTAGATTCCTCGTATTCTGGTTCAGGGCTGAACGCAGCAATCCTAGCTCCTGGCTGGAAGTCTATGGAGTTGCATGTCCTGACAAGGCTGTTGCCGGAGCGGTCACGCAGGCATAGATCCTGGCATTTCTCCAAAACGCGGAATGGTGGCGCCGTCTCTCGTACCTTGAATGATGATAAGACGTGATAACCACGTGTTGTTAGATTTAAATACGCATTGTACCTGTACGACAATAACAACAGACTTTGTTTAGCGATACCTTGAGGAAGCAAACATTTGTACAGGTACCTGCGTCGATAATTGAATTGTTTTGTCCTAGTTTAGCGATAAATATCAATTTTATCTACAAAGATAAAAGTGTGGGAAAAACAAGTAAGTATTTCAGTAAACCTGAATTCTCTAGAAACTTACCTATAGAATCGAATGCTCTCCATTATGTAAATCAATATCAAGTAAGCACTTACAACATCATCGTCAAATCCATGCAATTGTTGGTTTGGTAATCGCTCATACATCACCCGGCCCATCCCTTGGTTGCAAGTCGTCTGAGCTGCAAGTAAAAAGTGCTTTAAGCCCTAACAAAATGATTTCCGATTCCAGCTTATTTGGTCCTTCGAGCTGGATTTGTTGATGCTCTCTGATATTGTGATAAATAATATAGTCACTTAATTCAAAATCTGGGAGCTCGGGAGGGAAAAATAATTTTATTATTATTTTCTGTACACATTAGTAAACTTTAGATCGTTTGAAGAAGAAATACACAAAAATATGCAAAAAGTCACCCAACCCATCCAATTACTGACAGCGCCTAGTGTTGCTTAACTTCGATGATCGATTACGAACGTTGAATTTTTTTTCTTGTGTAGTACCTCCTTTTTGTTTTATTTGTATTATTTATTGTTATAGCGGCAATAGAAATACATACTCTGTGAAAATTTCAATTTCAACAATTATTACGGTTCATGAAATACAGCCCACTGACAGCCGGACAGACGGACGGACAGACAGCGGAGGCTTAGTAATAGGGTTCCATTGGCACTCTTTGGGTACAGAAACCTACAAAAAGGAGTGGACTGTATAATGTTGTATTGTATGAGTTACCATTGGCCATAGTGAGCATAGTGAGGGCAGTGAAGGCGTGCATGACGCTCGCCCCCCGCGGCTTCATCTTCCGACTGGTGTCTCGCCGACGGTCACCGACCACTCATGTGGCCTAGTCGCTGCTCTACCTGGCGACAAAATGTTTCATATAAAAGTATTTTATAACATGCTTGAGAAACGATGTTAATAAATAAAACCGGTCAAGTGCAGGTATATTTCGCATACGAAGGATTCCGTACCATCGCACCTAAAAAAATGTTTCATGTATGGGGGCCATATTTTTTTTATTTTCTTTCAATTTTATTATTTGTTGTTATAGCAGAAATGCACATTTTGTGAACATTTGAACCTTCACCTATTACGGTTAATGATACAGCCCTCTGACGGACGGATTCAGGGGCTTTGTAATAGGGCCCCGTGAGCAACCTTCGGGTACGGAACCCTAAAAATAATCGATTAGGCCTCACATTGTTTTATTTATCTGGTCCACCATACCTACAAAACTTAAGGCGTATGCCTTCAAAGTTTTCTGTTCCTGAAAACTTGAACTTATCAACTTCCTAAACGTTTCTAAATCATAGTCCTTCATAGCAATAGCTGATGATCGATCAGATCCGGTGCACCTGAATGTGATGAGACAATCGAGAGCAAGGTTGCATATTACTACGCAACATGGAGTTTATGACGACCTTCGGATGGAAATTATAGGTGCCATTACTGAACATGTTCAGCTACATAGTTTATCTAATTGCACTAGGTACTTATGTAAGAGTACGCGAGTACCTATGCACTAACGTTCAACAATCAATACTCGTGATAATGATTCGGCGTAGACCAAACTTAAATTCAGCCCCAAGGTAGATTTTTCCGCAGGCTTTTCCGAGATGAAAATACTTGGAAAGATATGTACTAGACTTATTTATTAATTGGTCCAGGTCTATTTTTTTATTTGACTAAGATCTAAGAAGAGTAATTTTGTTTTTTTATTTCCTTCAGGATAAAGTTCTGAAGACTCAATTATAACATGTAATCAATGCATGGAACTTGTAATATTTCAACATCTGGCCATTTTACATCTCGAGTTCTACTCAATTTTTTGGCGCCCAACATAAACGATTGCAAACATTTCTAGAGCACCTATCATGTCATTTGACCTGCGATTAATTTCACTATTCACGGTGACATTTCGGTTCGCAATCGCTGCAACTATCGGAGCATAAAGCTATGTATTCTAAATACAATGAGCACAATACTAAGTGGCGCAGTACGGTAACAGTACTGTTGGGCTATTTATCGATTTTTATTGAAATGGATCCACATGACATCGACACCGTTAGTTTGCGCAGACGCGTGAAATTATTGCAATTGTTGGTCATAAAAATATTTCAGGTATAAGTAGCTACTCGATGACATTACTCGTTGTTAGGTTTGTCGGTTTTCTAGGGTTAAAGTAAAGCTAAAAAAATCAGTAACATTTTCTATTTCTTAGAGTTACGCACGCCACACGATAAACTAACATGAATTTTGCTATCAATGTAAACATTGTTTGAAGCGTACTTAAAAGCTTTTTATACCTACCAGGTATAAAAACAAGCACTAAGGATTACGTAAATACGTATATTGAGCAATTTTTCCTTATAGACCAGGGTTTCCCAATCTGTCTTTTGTTGGGCCTCTATGGTTTATAAATAATATTTTCATGCCCCCCTTTCATTATTTAATTACAAAAAAGAACTTACATTATTGTAACCACTTTTTTAAAATTATACATAAGTAATAAACTTCAATCAAATTTAAAAGTTTTTTATCGGAATCATTTCTTATAATTAGAGTTCTAATGAGATAATTGAGCTTGCATGTTCTGTACCAGTTAGTTGATCCTAGGTACAGTTTTTGCCTGAGCTATCATTAGGTCGCTATCGACAGCAAGATGATTCACTGCTTAGTTTTAATTAAGGCCAGAGCTGAAAAACCTGTCTCACATAAGTAAGTTGAAGAAAAAGTAGGTAACAAGAATTCGTAAAGCAAGAAAGGCAACTTTCGAATTAACAAGGAATCGTTTGAACCAAAATTTCTCCGATTTCAAGAGATGGAAATAATTTATTATCATTATTAAATTATTCTTGAACTTCTGGTAATTGTAAGACACAACACAAATGTGTTTCTAGACATGTGCCAGATTGGTGACTCTGAATTAATGTCTCGATAGTATTGGCGGAATTCTTCTTCCAGCACTTGCAAATGAGTTTCTATGTCAGCCTGCAAATCTTCGTCCAGTTTGTTACTTTTGATTACTTCAAATAGCCGAGAAAAAGATATTACATTTTCAGAAGACACCTTTTGATTCCAAAATCAAAGAATGTCATAATTTGCTTTTGTTTAATTTACGAGTTAATTTTTTTTTCTTTCGAAAATGCAAACGTATTCCGACTTGATATCTCTCTACGCCCCCCTGGTTAGGAACTCGTGTTATAGACGTTTGTGTGGTAGGTAAATAATGGCTAGACACTTGTTATTATAATTATTCCTATTGTAATCGTTAATTGCAGTCCTAATTAATTTCATTATCAGTTTCCGTTGGGTATTGTTTTGAAAATGTTGCAGTGCACCCTACTTAGGTTTGTTAAAAATATGAATAGTATTATAGTGTTGTCGATAGGCTCAATAATTATATTTGTTTAGGACCCATTTTTATAATAATTAAGTAAGACCGAAATATGATCAGCATATCACATTAATAAATAAGTAATTGCGCACATAAGCTGAGTCAACTACCTACGCCACGGATCTACATGACAAAGCTGCCTATGAAAATTTTGGCGTTTCCAAAAAAGTGCCTATGAAAAGCGGAAGCGCACATCCGGCCTTTTGTAACCGTCCGATGTCCTCGCCAGACCATTCCATAATGACGTATCACACTTTTGATACAGTTATCTATGCCGTGAAATCACTGTTTGCAGATTTGGGAGATCAGAATTTGTGAGTGCGAGGTTATTTCGCATGCCTGTTTGTTTCTACTTTGTGTGATATTTGAGAACAGCTTATTGTTAGCTGAATAAATATCCAGGTGACAATAACACGTGAGCAAGGCTACAAGGAAACCAAGAGCTAGTATCAAAAATATCTATGCTACCCTTATGCTACCTATCAAGCTATGTACCAAAAACTAGTGCCAAAATTATCCACCGATTACTACCCTTTCTGAGCACCTACTCGGTGTTATTACCGGGATGAGTGATGTCTATCCAGGACAATACGAATCAATAAAGATCTTAAATGAAGATTCATTGGTTCATAATGTCAACGATTCCAGGGAGGACTGGGAATATCCCAGCGATGCGATGTATTATCGTACTCATTACTAAAAAACTAAAGGATGAAATTCTTGAGTAGGAGAAAATTCAAGGCATGACTTATAAATAAAGCATAGATCTACAATCCAACAACTATCAGAATATCAGTAGCTAGGCAAGTACCTACTAAGAAATAAAGGAACCCAACCGACCTAGTGAAAGTCCTTTGTGCCTTCAGCAATGCGGATGAAACAGCCATTTTGTAACAGGACTTTTTACAATACCCAATCACCCGTAACAAGATGGTGTGCAAATGAAACATTCACATTTATAGTTTTCATTGTAGGGCATGGGATGGGCAAGGTAGGGCCCGTGGGAAAGCCTCTTGCAACGCTGCACCCCATTTGATGGGAATTCGGCAATTGTATAAATCGTCTTGCATAAGTTCAATTATGATGACAATGGTAAATGATGAAAGGTTGTAGAGATTGGGTGCGGGGTTTTCCAATGCACTCTTCCCTTGGTTTGAGAATCGGGACCAGCGATAGATACTACGACATTTAAGAGAAATGGGAAATGCTTTTTTGTTATGTTATGTTTGATCCCCCATGGAAGCAGAGTTTTGGCCGAAGGGTGTTGTGTGCAGACGCTTCCGTGGGTGCCTGAGAGACACCACCACAGTGGTGACACAGACACTGCGTGTAAATTAAGTAGTTTTAAGTTTTTGTCTACCTATTTTCTGTTTCTATGGACCGTAGGTTAAGTAATTAAGTTTTGTAACTTTCCTAATGTTGCCTGAAATAAAGTTATTTTTATCTATTTATTTTTATTAACATTTGTTTTGCTACACTGATGATCATTTGGGTCTTATTGATGGAATCCAAAATTAGAATCAAAATATTGAAATCAAATAACCCGCCAAATCAAATCCTTGTTAATTACAAGAAAACTACACAATGAATCAAAAAACTGGTTTCAACAACTTAAGAAATAGTTATGATATACCTATGGTATATAATATTTTTATAGTAAATATGGTAGGGTTTTATTTTATTTAGGCACTCACTACACGTTACAAGCAAATAAAAGAATATACATTATAATCAAAACGCAGTTTTCATCTTGTTTGTAACCTTTTGTAACGTAACACTTATGAGCGCATAGCTAAACAATGTAAACAGCGAGCGAACAAAAAATAGGCTATTTTTTATCCGGGTATCACGCGAGCGAAGCCACGGGCGGCAGCTAGTATAAAATAAAGTAAGTACAATTCAATAAAGTAGTGAATAAAAAAAATACGATTCAAACCTGTAATCTACAACCTTGTCAATAGATTATATTGTTCAAGACGTTATCTACTATTCTATACTAGTGTTCCCGAGATCTAGATCAAAACATATTTAAAACATGGATTTTTCAAGATTATTTTTATCGTATATTTTCATCTTATCTTAATTTCTCCTTGAGGAGCCCAAGAAAACAGTACCTAAATGTAAAAATTCAGCTCGACAGGATTTAATCACATGCTCTCCAACATGATGGAACATATTATATGGGCGATTGGCTGATCACCTGTCACCGTGGTTCATCCTAATCAATCTTGGGCCTTTGAATCAGGAGTGGCTGCAAGTTTTCTTATGGCTCTGCCCACCCCACTGAGGATACTGGCGTGGTAATTTATGTATGATTGAACCACGATCTTTAAGGTTTATAATAGGTATTGGTGATGTGCTCAAAAACATCAATTTTGAAGGAGTGATTAATGATTTTGCCCATCTCAAATCTAGAAGGGTTCCTCTTCAATAGATTCTTAAGTAGGTACTAACCTGTGAATGCTAAAAGAGTTACTTTTGTGAATTCTATTACTTACATTATCTATTCATTTAATGTGACTGCCAATAAAAATATATGTAGAAGCTTGCTTATCCACTTTCTTTGTTTATTCAACAAAATAGTGTTCTGTAAGTCATAGGGACCCATTATCCTAATATGCCCAGGGCCTCCAATAGGTTAAAGACGGCTTTGTATACATTGAGAAATATTAGGAAAACATTATCAGCTTGTCATAAACTCAAAGCAATTAAAGTTTCCCGTGAAGTACGAATATCTAATAAGAGACTGATGTCATATATAATTGATCACATCGCATGCACGTGCAATGCACAGCGAGTGCATCAGCGTTGCATAATGTCACACAACGCTGCGCCAGCCGGCGCCGACATCATTCTAGTGCTATTCCAAACAAAAACAACGGTGTTCTAGCTCCCTTAGTGTAGCGACACATCAAGACGCGGTCGCAGCCTGAAATTTTCGAGGGGGTCACTAATAATAGAATAATTATGTCGAGTAAATCTGATTTTATTGCACAATACAAAATTTTATTGCACGCATTATAAAACAAATGGAAGCCTTCTAATTTATTGGCATCGCGGCTAAGAGCAGAAAATTGCTTTTTTATATTTTGTAAATTTTTAGAAGATTTTTCAAATTGACGTGTATGATTTGGGGGGGTCATGTCCCCTGTGACGCCCGCCCCCCCCCCCCCCTCCCCATCGGACCGCGCCTGGACACATCTGCAAAAAGTAAAGCGCTGAAAGTTCGGCTGAATACTTTCGCAATGTTTTTACGTAACCCATGAACCCCATGAACAAATAACTTGAAAGGAGTCGAACTTTTGGCGCTTTACTTTCAGCAGATGTGTCGCGACAATTAAGGCTAACTTTCAAGGACTATAATCAGAAATCAATCGTACAATCAGATGATTGTTTGCTTTATATGATTCTCGGGTGTTCCGGTAAAATGCTACCTACCTAAAAGTGGCAGGTATATTTTTTAAGAGTCTTCCACCTTTCAAGTCAAAACTCCCTTAATTTTATTAAGATGACGTTCATATAAATTATGATTTTGTAACAAACGACCCAGATATATACTTAAGAACGTAGAGCGTTTATGCTATTACAAAGGAATGTCATTTGAAAACCACGTCATATAAAAAATCCTCAGTAGATAAATAAAAAATAACAGTCAATTTATTAGGTGGTTAGTCATTTTATATCAGTATATTTTAACAGTCAAAACATGGGCGTTGAAAAAGTATTTACTAGACAATAGTACAAAGCTACGCTTTCCCTCCAACTTGCTACGAGTCTACGAAGGCGGACGGGCTATGAAGGCGGAACGCGACTTACCAAGTGAGCTTCCCGAAGGCGGTTCCGCGTAGCACCACCGTGGCACTTCAGTCTCTCACAGTTTAACAAAGCACCCACACACCAGTCAAAGGATCACAGCACCGACGCACTGGACATCCAAAACCGAATTGTGACCATTTCTACTCCATAATTCAGTTAAATCACATTTAGGGGGGGACGACAATAGGAGAGCATTGATGTGAGCGAATCACACCATCGACACGCATCGCTAATTTTCCATAGTGTTTACCGCCGGTGACCGAACGAATGTGTACAGCAAGCAGCAACATACATCAACCCATTTTGAACCGTGTCTCCATGTTATACGGTAGCAGTCATAAGAGAAGCTTGCGTGGCTGACCGTACGCAGTAGTCCATTTTACACTAAAGTCAGTGCGATTGACCTGACATCATTAAAAATTTTATTGCAGCCTCGTCTAATTGTCTACAGATACCTAACTACGTTTCACTACCATCAATCAAGTCAAATATAATTTGAAGTTGAAGACTGAGGACCACCGACTTTAATTCGCTGAATTTTACGACATCATAATAGTTACCGAACTATGTGGCATAAGTAGGAATAAAATTATATTGATCATAATCTGAGGTAAGAATCACTATTAAAACTTCATGCCAACGAAAATTAGGAGACCACAAACTTTTCAGGAACTGAATACAATTGAACCAGCTCTACGTCACCGCAGGCGCAGGATTCCAAAATGGCGGCAGATTTTCCCGCCTTCCGCCATGACACCAAAACGCTCGCAGACAGATAAAAATCGTTAATGAATTAATTGTAAAATATTTGTTTCACGTGCCCTTGGACCTGGTCATCACTCATCATCGCTGATCCAAAATGGAGATTAGAGGTCGAAGGACGGTTCAGAGGATTTGCAAAATGAGTGTATGATGTTGAATAATAGAACGGATTTGCAGTCGTGTGAGCGTATCTTGTCCATCTTGAAAGGGGCGTTTACTTATCTGGAAGTGGACAAGGACAATGACATTTTGTATAGGTAGGTACATAGTTAAGTTCCTAATTAGATAAAACTTACTGCCTGCATGTTGTCACATAGTTATTTTATGCTGTATCTACACTACATTTAATGTAGGCCGAAAGAAGCATGCTTGGATTAAAACTAAGAGATCGAGAGAGATGTACCTAGAGATATTTAGAAAACAACAAAAATTATAGACGCAACAAAAATGATTTGCCGCTTAAAATGGCGCTGGGTTGTACACGTGGCAAGAACGACAGACAATAGATGGAGTGAGAGGATGCTGTAGGTACTGGTACCCGCGAGGCGGACGACATCGTAGCCGTCGCCGGGGCCACGTGGACTCGCCTCGCCCAGGACCGACAAAGTTGGGGCAAGATGGAGGAGACCTACGTCCGAAAATGGACATACCAAATGTAATTAACTAATGTACTCAAATCAACGACTTATTACTTATCATATAACTATTAACTGTATTTTATAAAAAGAGAAATTAATTATATTATCCATTATAATGTAATTTGCATGCACTACTTGCTATAAATTATGAGAGTTAATTAAGTACTTTTGGTAAATAAATGGCTTTATTATTATTATTATCTAGAGGAACTTCTAAAATAACAGGGAAGTAAGAAGTACTCGTAGGTACTGAGGCTAACCCAAAACCACAAAGTTAAAAATAATGCACAGGAGTACCTACACGAATTCTCACAAAACTAACGATGTTTGAGAACTATTATTTTCATCATTCACAGCCTGTTTTGGCCCACTGTTGGGCTAGATCTCCCTTTGCTTGTGCCATCCAACCTGTGCCAGCTTAATCTATTTACAACCCAAGATCTTGACTATATTAGCCCACAAAATACCTAGTATATTTTCGTACTCTATGATCACGAATAGTGCACCAGCGGGTAAAATAACATGAAGCAAGCTAACCTTAAGTGCTTTATAAATAAACTAAGGTATGTATTTACATTAAAAATAAGTCATAACCACCCTTTAGACGTGTGTGATAAACAGTAACAGATAGGTACCGAGATATAAATAGAGCACTTTACAGCAGGAGCTTGACGATTGACGCCAGTAGCTACAGATAAACTCGATGAGACGCACTCGTAAAAAATAATTATCTTGTTACACTAGTTCCTCATGTTCATACATGTTATTTATTATCTTAGTACAAGCTTCTACTCGCGAACAAAAACAGAGAATCGTTCAAATAGTAGCAATCTTCATACAAACAACATTACGTCTCTTTCATTATGTAAGAACGATAAGTAGGTACACAAATAAATATTAAAAGCAATCTGCTAAACATGGGTATAAAACCTGTTCTATATGATACGAGGCCACATACGATCACGAAGCCTGGTAAAGGCTAGGCTACAACACTTGATGATTCTATTAAAGCAATAAGTACATCAATAGCTTCAGTTAGGTTTACCAAATATTAACAGGTAAATAAATAAATAATAAATATAGGTGGACATTTTAAACAGCGCTATTTAGATCCAAACTAAGCTCGTTCTATGGGAACTAGATTGCTGATAGAATACCTACTTCACGATTTTTTTGAATATAAGATAGCCTATATTCCTAGAACATTTTAAGAGTGTGCAATAGCGGATTTAGCTCACAAAAATCGATGTAGAACTCTGTTAACAAAATGTGTTGATTAAAAAATAAAATTATATTTTATAATTTTCTTAGTAAAAAGAAAACATAATAAGAGAAAAAAAAACTATTTATAAAATCTTGATAAACCCATGTTTCGCTTATGTTTTGATCTACTTAGATCTCGGGAACTTTACCATATTTTCATAATATGATTTTTACTTTGATAGCTGGTTAATAACTATTTATTTAGTTGTTGAGTTCGTTTTGAGGGTTCCGTACCCAAAGGGTGCAAACGGGATCCTATTACTAAGCCTTCGCTGTCCGTCTGTCAATTTTCACAGATATGTAATTCTATTGCCGCTGTAACAACAAATAATAAAAATAAAATAAAAGAGGGTCCCATACAAAAAAATACTTTAACGTTCGTAATCAATCATCGGTAGCTAAGCAACACTAGGAGCAGTCACTAATTGGATGGGTCGAGTGACTTTATGCACATTTTTTGCGTGTATTTATTTTTCAAACGATCTAAAATTTACTGATTTGTACAGAAATAATAATAGAAAAAAAATTAAGGGGTCCTCAGAGAAGAGACTTGTTTCATTTTGCAAATAGGGAACGTGATGCCACCTGTGGCATACAAGAAACATTTATGTATGATGGTACTGATAGTACAAAAACATTACATTAAATTTTGCCAACTTCTGCTGTCCCGATTTTTTTCCGATACAATGAAATGACCCTTACAAGCAACTGAGTCGATTAGCATCACATCACCTATTTTTATGCCCTACTCGCGCTTAGTCAAAAAATATAGGTACTATGCCAAAATTGTTTTCACAAAAAAAGAGCAAATGGTTCCTAGGACACTTTTCCCGCATCTCTTCTGGTTTGGATTTCCCCATGCTGTCCCAGTTAAAATAACACTGCATACCTATTGATAAATTTTGTATGTAGTAGAAATAAAGATAGGTACTTATATTGATTCTATGTATCATAACAGGGATGACTGGAGAGAAGGAAAGCCTTTGCCCTCCAGTGGGATACTACAGGCTCCTAATAATAATATTGTAGATATAATAATCAAACTAACGATTTTTTACCTTCTATACGTTCGGTATTGGCTACTGCCAACGTGAAGCATGAAGATTGCAAAAGCAATCACGGAATAAATACAGTGGAACCAATAGCTCAACGTATTAAATGCATGAAAAATGTTGTTAATGTTAGTAGAACTAATTACTCACAAGAAAATAATACTTTTTGCGTACAAAAGAAATTACTATTCAATTCACCTTGAACTTCATTGCTTATCACGCCGTCTTCGCGTGAATGTGGACTTTAAAACTGATTATACATTCCCCTAGGCAGGTCGAGTGACTAACTCATGGTAGAGTAAGTACCTACAATGAATAGCTTAATGGTGTTTACAATGTGTTATCGAGGTTACACAATCGGGTAAGGAAACACCAGTAAGTACCTACGTAATTTGCGCTCTAGAAACCATAAAATTAATCACTTTGATAATCCCTAGCCTAACTCCTATTTTTAATTTCAGGCGAACATGATGACTGAAATTTAATCTAGAGATGTTATCTCTCTGATCTATTACATTGTAAATAATTCAAAGTGTTGCCAATTCAAAACATTTTTGCGCTCTTTTATTTGTTTGCATAACAAAAGTAGTGTCAGTTATCTATCATGAAATTATCTCAGAATTTTCTAGAACTTAAAAGGTTTCACTTCAAGATCTGTTTATTGCATTGTCGGTGTTGCGAAAATCTATTACCAAACCTAAAGTATCAATGTTCTCGAATAGTTACGAAACGTTTTCGAACGGAAAAGAAAGCGCGCCGGTCGGCCCTTGGATTTCCATTTATCAATTTATTCTAATTGAATGACCTTAGAAGTTCAGGCAAAAAGTATTTTATTTCTCTTATCATTCTTATCAATATTTAAGTACTAGCCTTCATTTTTTTACTCTGCCTAGCTACTATAGTCTTATTTTTGAATCTTTCTTATCGGTATAGATTTCGGTAAGTATGTTAGTGCTTATCGAAAACCCTAGGTCACCTATATTTCTTACAAAAAGTCGATAACAATGCCTGTCTGATAGAAAGTGGTCACAATCAATAAATAAACTTATCAGTTTTGATTTTGTGTCGCCCATACTCTTATCTTTATTGCATAATTATGAAGCGTGGTAACCTCGTGATAATAACTTCAGAATGTTATTCGCAGCATGAATGTAATGTAATATATTTCTATCTTTGAATATACATTAGGTATTTATGTTATTCTAGTCTAGCTGGATAACACGGGTATAAGAACAATAATTATGTGCCCACCCATTGTATTATTTAGTAACATTAAATATGTCTACATTGTTACTTGTCTCATTGCTTGACTCATTTTCATTTCACACAACATTAGAATGACAATATAGTTTTTAATCAACTTCAATCGAGTTTGTTTTAGGTATTTCATTCATATAAATTGTATAAAACAGAATAAAGTCAAAATAATGATAAGATTCATTGATTCTTTTTTGATTGACTTCTCATATGGGAAGGTATTTATTGCATGAAGTGTCTCTGAATCAGGAGTGGCTGCAAGTTTTCTTATGATTACTTGTGGCTCTGCCCACCCCATTAGGAATATTGGCGTTTTAATATGTATGTATGTAGTACATAAAGCCAAAATGCACATCTGAATCGAATAATTGAAAAGCAGAAATTCAGAATCAAATGCCAGATCTTAGCAGAGTTTTCATTAAGTATTCGAATTCTGCAATTTGCTGCCCCAAATTCCCCCGGTAAGCAATTGTTCAATTCGCTAATAAACCCGAACGACCGTTGATTGATGCAACTTATTTCTTCGAAGCATTCGCAGACTATCAATTTGTTGCATTTACCTCACTTCAATGAGCTGTCCTTATACAGACTTCATAAAAACTGGTCCGACCATGTTATTATTGACAGACTTTAGCCATGGACTTTCCTTGGTAAAGGATGATTGCTCGCAGTGCATCAAGATGTTTAGTACTGTAGTTTTATTGTAGGGACTGCAAGATTTGTTTTGGTGAAGATCCTTGGAGTTATACAAAAATCAGATCTGAAATGTCTGATGCCTTTTATAATTCAATCTTAATTATTGATTGTTATAATTATGATTTCATTTTTACTATAAAAGGAATATCCATGTGATATTATACTTTTTCAGTATGTATCTAAGTATTATTATAAAGAGGAGTATCATATTTGCCCGTTACGATTCACTGTTTCTCAATTTGCTAGTTATCTACTATAGCAACAACAACACCTAACCAACCCATTTTCAATAAGATACCATAACTACTAGGTATACCAAATGGTCTATCTTCTAGAGCTTTTATAACAGCTACTGTTTTATCTGTGGCAGCCTTCAGATTCGCATTACGTGATCGAAAGCTGGGTCACGCCACAGAAGGGGTAATAGTAATCAATGTGCATTTTGGGTGGAGACCCAACTATTACTTATTCTGTGGTGCTTAGTGATGTCACGGGATCGTACCGAGACTGAGGCTTATTTACACAGAACGTAATTTTTAAAAACTTTTGCATTTTAATCAATGTTAATATAATTATTATTTCTCTATTATGAAAATAGTCACAGAAAATCTGTCTGAAAGTTAAATTATATGGGCTAAAACAAATAATATCTTGTAAACCAAAAAACTCAGGAGAGCCAACTGTCAAACAAACAATTAAATAATGTAAGTTCCTAATTGAAGTAATTACTTTTCGTGTCAGACTAATTTACTCCATACCTAACTCAGAAACGGGCGTCCCAGAAAATCCCGTAGGTACCTAACCTACTGTCAAGATGAACTAGGTCTAAGTACTCGTATGCCACTATAACCGCAAAAATAGTACTACAGGAAGGATTGAGTCACACGAATAATTTGCACCTGTTCAAACCTTATGAAGAGTGTAGAATAAATGTAATAATAACAATAACCAACTTTACTAAATGTAACATTTTATTGTGTTTTGGACTAGCTTTTCCTTTGTCTTTTTTATAAAATTGTAACATAAATATACAGGGAAATAATATTTTTTTCTCCTTTTAAAAATATACTTTCCAAGACTGATTTATTGTACATTATACCGAACTAACCCAATAGATAGCAAGAAGCGGTACCTACATAGTAACACATCACTAGCCCGCAGGCCGGGTACGCCATGGCCTACGTGACGAGATCCGCGTGTCGTATCACCCGGGAGGGGAGGCCGGCCGGTTTGTTTTGCTGCGTGCGCATCTCTAGTGATGTATTTTTATTTATCGATGAAAAATACTATCGATAGATGCATTAGATTCATATATTGCTAACAAAAATCTTTTAGCAAAGTACATAGCACGGAGACTTATGATTATGACTGTATAAAAGACAACCTTAAATTTGTATTTTTTGGGGTGATTGTAAAAATATTGGACAATTTGATAGTGCATCAGGTAGATACTACAAAACTACAAATAATTTATCAGATATCAGAAATTACATCTCCATATAATTTTTGACCTGGGTGTGGTTTAAATAAATACTTGCACAAACAAGCAATTAATTTTTTTAAGCAAATCAAAAACGCAATCGAATCTTGAATCACTTTTTTCAACTAGGTACATTTGAAAACAACAAACATAAGTAGGTCATGCATTGATAAATATTAAATACCACACGATTGAAAAACATGGTTGTTAAAGCTTATCTTCGTTTGTACGGAAGAGTTCAACGAACACGATAACGCCGTCGATATCGATAAAACAAATGTAAACATTAGAGACAGCATTACTCGTGCTCGGTAAGAAGGCGAAGCAAAACACAACAAAGAATCAGTCGGTCATATCCATTCGTTGCGAACAGACGACGAGCACTTGTTATAATAAACGATATCAGTTTATTGAATTAAATAAATTGTTTTGAGAAATTTAAAAGTTGAATGTTGTAAAAGGAACATTGAATATCAAGATTACGAAGATGTATTCGTCCAAGAAGGGTTTGGAGAGGGTCTTACAGATCTACAGGAATGAGCTTCGCCGGCAAATTAGCAAAACGACCAGCGTCACGAATTCCGATGCCATGGCACCGAGACTGGACCAGCCTTCTTCTAAAATGCCACAGAATGAAGAAGTAGGACTGCCGAAGAAACTGCTCAAGTTGCAAAAATATCACAGGTCAGTGAACTCGATTGAACTCTCGTTTGCGTAATAGGAGACATAGAAGCCATGCATTTTCTGAACAAGTAGGTACTTATTGGCTGAACAATAGCTACACTCAATGAATATGTGAGCACAACCAGTGTGACCGAATAGTAGCAGTTGTTATTTGCTCATATAATAATCTTAATAAAGAGAATGTGGAATTTATCATTATTATAAATTGTAGTTCTATGAGTAGGTATTTACCTGCTTAAATATCTAACGACAAAACTAGTTGGGCAAGACGTTCTTATAATCAAATTGGTTGGCCAGGCAACAAGCGATAAAATAATGTCTAATGAGCCTGCTGTTACGGACACAGTACAAGAAAATATTTGAATGAAAGTGGGCTAGGAATTATTTACCTTTGTTTCGTTCGCCTTTCAACTAGCACGAAAATCTTATACAAAAAATGATCCCTATCAATAAAAAGTACCTACCTGGACTATGAAATCCTTCTTAATAATAATTGTTCCAATAAGTTGACTTATTTGTGTACGTTGAAGGGTCAGTTGTGTATTTTTAGTCTTAGTGATTTTGGAATCTTGGAAAATAAACTAAGCTTCATATTTTTGTCGTAAGAAGTAATCATAAATACTTATTATTTTTGTAAGCTTTTATGCATTTGTCGTCAGTTTTCCGCAGAACAAGGTATTGATTGTTTTGTGGTTTGTCTGCATAGATACCTGTCAACCCTCACGCCACAGGAGCTGCCGATGGCTACCCGTGGACTGGCCGTGTCCAAAGACCAGTCCAGGGAGTTCATGGCCTGCTTCCCGGACATCGTGAGGGAGCTTACAGAAACCGGCAAACACATCGATGTGCCCGAAGCCAGCAAATGGTTGGCAAAGGTACGTTGTGTGCTAGTCGAACTTGGTATCATTAGGATATTTATATTGAGCATCCTAGGATTTTAAGACAAAAACAAAAATACTCCCAAGAATTGCCAAGGATCATTGAACTGGCATCTAGTAACAGAGCTGTAAAGAACCACCGCCCGGGGGTATTTTTTGTGATACAATTACATCCATTTAGAGCGTTGCTGTGCAATCAGTGTTTTTAAAACAGCTGTAGTTTTTGTAGACTATTTGTTGAGTATTTATGTTACAAAGACTCCGGAATATAAAGTTTCAACTTTCAAAAGGTAGCTTTAAAAACTCTTTACCTACGTTTTGTTCTTTTAATATACCTAGTTGAAATGGTACGCCAATTATTAACAAAACCTATTCACAATAAAATATGTAGCGTATAAAATTGCGAACGCAATTATTATTCAATATTACGACGCAGATTTATTATTACTTTTGCATATTTATTTACTGCAAATGTTATCAAATGTTACTACGCAGTCAAAATATTAAGAAGGTGAGTCCACTTTCCTGTTTCTGTGACTCGTTGGCTGACACTTCACTGGTAGCTACTTTATTTAGGATAACAGAACATACAATCATGGGCAATGATACGGGCAGGATGTTATTGGTTATAGTGAGCTATTTTGAGATCATGTTGACATTCCTATCTGAATTCTCATTCTAAATATGGGACAGGTTATGAGTAGAACTATTTCAGCTAACTCCAAAATTACCTTAAGTAATTGAGGCTGTATGTTTGTAACGTGTATATTCTGCGTAAATATAAACAGCACTTCGTTTAGAAATCTACTCGTAATAGCGCAACATCTATTTGCGGATTGGACTTCGTACCAGCTATTTAAATGAAATAGTTAGACCTTACTTAGCTCTCTAGTTACAGCTATGCCTTTTTCACTTTGCTTCATTTAGCCTTGTGAATTTGAAGATACTTAGATATTTAAATATCGCTAGATAAAACTGCTTGATAAAGAGTATTTACCTAGGCAGTCGGAAAACGAAACATATAGTTGTTATTATGCATTTTTTACGTGTATAAAATGTTTATTATGCCAACTAAATCAAACACAAGCTTCTAAAATTATTGAACTACGGCAATATAGTCAGTGATAACATGTGCTTAAGTATATGGCACTAATGTGCGCGTCCATTTTAGCGTTGCTTTTTATGGACACCGGTTTGTATACCGGTTATTCACAGCATGGTGTTGTATATTGTTAGTTCTTCTGTGCCTTTAATGAATAATACAGACAGGCACCCACAAAGTCTGTTTTTACACGACTACGCGAAGCTAATAAATAGGAGGGTAATGTGTTTAAGCATCTATGTTTTAATCACTAAATAGAGTCAAACATATGTTTTATCCAAAATATACACATACTCTATCAGCTTTTGGATGGTTTTACATTTTTTTTTACAACATAAGTATGAGTAGATCGATCTAAAGCTAAATGATTTTCAGAGCCTTTTTTCCGCTAAATAAGACTAGTTTGTGAAAATCACAACCGGTAGAAGCAAATATAAAAAAAATGTTTGAATAGACTGGACCTAAACTAAGGAAACTAACTTCTGTCACGGACACGATCCAAGCACAAGTAAAACTGAGCAGGCACTTGTTTCAAGGCCGTGTCATGTTAAAGAATTCGATGAATTCATGCTAGTTTTAAAACTGTTAAACAGTCTCAATTAATGTATCATACAATATTATTGTTCCAGTTGTTGCAATACAATGTGCCGAACGGAAAAAAGAACCGTGGGCTGGCGACAGTGCTCGCATACAAGATGGTAGAGAAGAATGAGAACCTCACGCCGGAGAATGTGCACTCAGCGAACATAATGGGATGGTGTGTTGAAATGGTGAGCTTAAAACCTATCTCGGGAGTATAGGAGAGATAGTCCTGGAGATCACGTGACTGTTGAAATACGTTCCTGTCTACAACCGGCTGAGAGAAACTGGTTGTAACAAAGATCATAATCACCATACTGCTGGTTTTAGTTCATGCTCCAATGCCTATTTCCCGGCTTAACAGTTCTGAGTTATAATTCACTGTAACTCAGTCAGTAAGTCAGGACTTACAGGAACTGATCTGACTCTGTAGCTATTGGTGTTAGGTAGATCGATCCCTTGTTGAAAATGTCTGCGATAATAAATAGTTTTTTTTGTAAAACAATGCTCGCGATTATATCAGCATTCACATATGGCAAATATTAGATAACCTTCAGTGCTATTTGGCACTGTATGATAAAAATTCAACATATCGCAAAAGTGTAAAAAATTCCATAGATATAGACAGTGGTCCGATGTTATGAACTTTTTGAATGTCAATGCTAATTTGATTAGATTCTTGACTATTTTACACAAAATTTAGTTTTATAATTTCAAACAATCAATATTAGATTCTATTGATTAAGCCGGAAATAAGATATTGGTATGATTAAACTGGGATATCCACCACCATCCATTTCTTTTGTGCTGAACCCAGACGCCCATAAATTGTCGCGACAAACAGTACTTCTAAGTAAGATGCCTAAATACTGATCTATCTTGCCAGTCACAATAAAATAATTTTAATGGCTTCCAGTTCCACACCCATCAGCTACTCCTGAGCGACATTATGGAAGGCCGCGAGTTGCGTCGCGGGGTTCCTTGCTGGTACAAGCGCCCCGACGTTGGCCTTGACGGCGTATACGACGCTACTCTCATCCAGTCAGCCATGTACACCACGCTTAGGAAGCACTTCAGCACCAAGCCTTACTACAAGAATGTGCTTGAGACATTCAATGTGGTAAGTTTCTCTTGTCAATTCTTTTTTTGTTCAAATTTTATTCGAATGGTAGGTACTGTTACCATTCACATCATTACTTTGTTTCTATCCTTTTGAAAGCTTATGCTTAGCTTATGAATTTAACTGTGTTTTACCGTTTATCCTTACTTTCTTTCTATCCTTCATCTTTTGAAAAATCTTTTCTAAGCACTCTCATTCTTAATTGTCATAAACATTAAGATTTATGACCTAATTTAGTACGTAGGTGCTTAGTTTAGTACTGTATAGATATCCCTTTGAATGAGGTCAGTTAGTATAACGGTATTTATTACAACTGTAATATAAAACGTAATGTATGCAGACGCACTAATAAATTGCATTCTCTTTTCTTGGAAAAACTCATAACGGTACTTGCTAATGGCAGCAAGAAGCTGAATTTTATAAATGAAATACAAAGGTAATCTGACATACATACCTAATTTATACGGTTATAAAATCATTGAAATAAGCTAGTATCAGGAAAATAGAACATTATAATAGCTATTGTGTTGTGCAAATAAACACTTTTATGTTTTTATTTTCTATATTGCACATACCACAATGCATTGTACCTACAATACCTACATGTTTGTTTTGTTTTATTGACACAATGTTCTGGTAATGTTTCAAAGCAAATAAAATAATGGTAGGTAGGTAAAACCGCAATTGTTTGAGGCATGATCACGCAATTTCAAAGTGATCTATCTATAAATGATGTTTTGATAGACATCTTAATGGTATTGTATATACCTAATTTAAAACAAATAGCAAATTCTTGTAGTTAGAGTGTAAATTGATGTTTTTATAGATACAAACATAAACCTTGGACCGTTTTTGGTGTCATCTTTATTAAAATTTACGTCACGTTGTCTTAAAGTTCTTTTGTTTTCGAAGATAATGTAGCCATAGGTATTGCGATGCGCATGCACAATGGGAGTGTTTATTATCAATTCGATTGCCTTCCAAGCATAATTTATATGCTGAGGACCATGCATTTAAACCATTCCAACGGAAACACAAACCGAATTGTGTATACTTAGATCCTTGAAGTGACTTTGTTTGTTTAGTTAGAATCTGCCTGCAGACATAATGTTTACATACATAAATGGTGATATCATAAGCTCTATCTATACAGGTACTTCCTATGATATTCTATAACATTTCATTGGGTACTAAGTAAACCAGTAGTACGTGTCTATATACCAACAAGCTTATTCCAAATCTTGATAAATATGTTTTAGATGAACTCCAGATTTAAGAGATTACTAAATCAACCACTTTCTTTATCATATCAGCATGTGGCAAAAATAAAAAATAATATTATTAATCTACTCAAATGCATTATTATTTTATGAGCCAGCGCACGCGGATCGTCGCGTGATATCGCGAATACGTGATATATATTTATCTACAAAAAAACAACATAAAAATAATACATGGACAAAAACCGTACCTATTTATAAAGTCATTATATTCAATCAAAATCAAACCTGGGCATGCCGAATAAATAAACAGAACAGGTTAGGTTAAGAAATATATCAGTGTCCAGTTTTTGGAGGATCATACATAAATATTATCACGCCCGTATCCCTAACGGGGTGGGCAGAACCATCTTGCAACCACTTCTGATCCAAGACTGGGAGGATCAAATCGCGAATATATCAAGGCATTTATAAGAGGAAACACTTAAAAAACAGAAGGTTAATTATTGAGATAAGATAAAGGATAAGCTTAACATCTTCACGAGAACGGCAGAATTATTACCATACTCTAAATAATCAGCTTGAATTAGATTAATTCGAAATCTAAGCTAATGTGTAACACAACTAATCACCTAATTCTTCCTCAGATGCTGCTAAAATGCTCGATGGGGAACTACGTCGAGAGGCTAATGCTAAAGACAGACAAGCCCGACCTATCCCAGTTCACGATGGAAAAGTACGAGGCGATCACGAAGTACAAGACTTCCTACTACACCTTCCAGCTGCCAGTGAGCGTAGCGCTACTGATGGCAGGGATCAACGACCCTGAGACCCATAGACAAGCGAAGACTATTCTACTGGAGATGGGAGAATTCTTCCAAATTCAAGTGAGTATAAAAACTCTCTGACAGCAATGCCTCGCCGATGATAAAATTAAAGTAGACAAGATGGGGAATCCTATCCTAGACTTCTTAGAGAATGGTGGGAGGCCTCGAAGGACAGAGATGGTTGGCGGAGTTTGGGGGAGACCTTTGCCCAGCAGTGGGACGATATAGGTTAATAAAAAAAAGAGATGGGAATGGCAAGGACAATGTTGGACGGCACAGAGGCCTATTCCCAGCAGAGAGTAAAGTGAGGTTTAGCTTATCTGATATCTCGAAAACGACATGAACACACTTAATTCAATCGGCATGTTTCGTGAAGATATTCCATATCTACCAGAAAATCTAATCAATACGGAATGGCAGAAAACTAAGGCTACGCTGAAATCCTTGATAGTAATAATCTTTATTGTCACTAAGGCATAATTATATCTTTATAGCGTGCCATATGTTATACAGGTATTCGTTTAAAATGGTTTCCAATGCCCTTTATCAGCAAATTCCAAAGTCCATTGCCAATATGAAGTGTCCGAAGGCCTATGAAAGACACTGATTATTTTGCCATCTATTTTATTTTATTTTATTATCTTAGGAAAACTTACAGCTAGCTTACAAAATTATAAAAATTTAAAATAGGTATTATGTAGAGGAAGGCCAATTAAAAGTTTTCACAAATAAAGGCCCTTCAACAATCATGGCCCTTTTCAGGGATTTTATTAACCTCGCTTAACTTACACAGTTCACTGACTCTCAGTTCCTAACGGATAAGGTATAGGTAAATAAATATTTGTAAACATTTCACACATTACCATCTAGTCTCACACTATGCTTGTACAACTTGTACTATGGGTACAAAGAGGGCTTGATAAAAATAAATAAATAAATATTTGTGGACATGTCACACAGCGCTATCTAGCCCCAAACTAAGCAAAGCTTGTACTATGGGCAACAGATGGCTGATAGAATACTTATATACTTGTTTTACAAATACATATTTATAATACATATTATGCACACCCAGACCCGGAAGAAATATTTGCAGAACATATAAACATTTCTCCCGTAGCGGGAATCGAACCCGCGCCTCTTGCATCTCAGCCGAGCGTGAGCCCGCCACGCCAGCGAGGTCGTCAAAATATATACAAGTACATTACCATAGTAACGGTTCTTATTTACCTAAAACTTTTTGACTGATAACTAAAAGAGTGTAAAATAAATAATTCGGTGCGTAGGTATCATAACAGTCTATGGTGATTTGGCTCATCCGTTAGTTATTTATTTTGGAACAAAATATACATAGGTTCTTAAAATAACATAATAGTTAAATATAGGAACTGGGCAAATATAAGCAAGCAATATCATAGCATCTATGAATTCCTGTTACTGATTCTTTCGAAGCAAAGAGGCTCCTTATCTCCTTAGTAAGCTTTCGTTAGTGTGGAACTGACAAGAACGTTTCTTTCAGGATGATTTCCTCGACTGCTTCGGCGACCCAGCGGTCACCGGCAAGAACGGAACAGACATCCAAGACGGAAAGTGCACGTGGCTCGCTGTTGTCGCCTTGCAAAGAGCCAACCCTGCCCAAAAGCAGCTCATGGAAGAAAACTACGGAAGAAACGACCCGGAATCAGTCGCAAAGATCAAAGACCTTTACGAGGAGCTCCAACTACCACACACATATTCAGTTTTCGAAGAAGCTACTTACGATCTGATCAGGACACAGATACAACAGGTCACAAGGGGATTGCCACACGATTTGTTTTTCAAAATCTTGGACAACATTTTCAGGCGAAGCATTTAATATACTAGGATAGACTATTATTATATAGAAAGATCTCAGTAAGTTGTTGCAGGTATCTATGCGAAAAGACCACCCTGATTACCGAAAGACACGGCCTTATTGTGTAAGCTTGTCGCTTGTGTCCCTCTCGTTAGCCTCAGGCATCGTCTCTTTTAAACCTAAAAGGCGGCCTGACGCCAAGGATATCGGATGAAAAGGACAGGTTTACAAAATACCATTGCCATTGCAAAGTACCATTGCCATCATCATCATACCACCATTGTAGGTAGTGATCATATTGGTGATTTTCTAAAATCAAGCATGAATGATAACTCAAATATAAATTTTCTGTGATTTTCCGCCAAAAACTGACAAAGAATTTATGCTTGAGTGATTCACGCTTGAGCGTTAAAATATATTTCAAGTTTGCATGTGCAGCTACAATAATTATGTTTGTATGTAATAAATAACTATGTATGTTGTGGGTGTTTTAAAACATAATCAATTTTTACTTAAACTTAAATATAATAGATTATTGCACATGATTGCATTTAGGAAACATTCGAATATTTAGCTACTATAGATTGTTAGTAAATTAGGATACTAACTATATATTTAGAAATATAGGCTAAGGGTCCGTACACACTGCATAGCAACTTCAGTAGAGGCATTGTGTAGAGAGCCTTATATTCTATTTTAGCTGGGTTCTTCCTTATTATTTCTTGGTTATGAAGGCCATAAGTATTTTGCAACTAATTCTAATGCACTAGGTATCTGCAGTTCGTAACCAAATCATGGCCTTAAAATAGGTGTAAATATTACTAGCTTTTACCAATAGATATGTAAATTAATCTACGGTTTTATTACATTTAAAAGAAGTTGATGAAATAAATAAAAAATATATAAAATAAAATTGTATATTATTTCTCAATTCTACTTACAAAAAGATTCTATAAATATAGAATTTTACATACTCTTAGATACATTCATAGAAAACCAATCAAGTGGTTGAAAAAATAAAACCGGTCAAGTGAGAGTCGAATTCGCACACGAAAAGTTCCGTACCATCGTACATGTACATTACATACGTGTTTATTGTATACTACAAAACATGGGCAAAAAAGGTTTCGACCCATCCAATTACTGGCAGCGTCTAGTGTTGATTAACTTCGATAATCCATTACAAACGTAAAATTAGTTATTTTCTTGTGTGGGGGCCCCTTTTTATTATTTGTTATTATAACGGCAATAAAAATCCATACTCTGTGAAAATTTCAACTGTACCTATTACGGTTTATGAGATACAACCTGCTGACAGACGGGACGGACGGACGGGCAGAGGAGGCTTAATAATAGGGTTCCGTTTGCACCCTTCAGATACGGAACCCTCAATACGGTAAAAAAATCTACTCTACCAATAAATCGTAAATAAGTACCTTACTTCTTCCTCTGATAAGTAATCCCCAACAATTTATAGAACAGTCTCCTCAACTCATCTGTTGGCAAACTTCGAATTCTTTCCAAAATATCATCATAATACCTCCCCTCCACTTCATTATACAACTCTGGTAACTTCAAATCACAATAAAGCTGCTTACAGCGCTCGATGTGAGCCGGTTCCTTGCTCCCATAGCAAGCATTGAAGACTATTCTTTGTGATGGATTGCACCGCTTTAAAGCGTTGACGGCTAGCCATGAGCATTTGCCTTCTTGAATGTCGGTGCCAAACTTGCCTGTAAATGCTTCATCTCCGAAGCAATCAATGTAGTCATCCTGAAAAGGATATTCATAACCAATATCCATAATATTAAGATAAATAAGATCACAAGGATTTGTTTTGGGCCTTTTATGTTTTAAATGTTCAGGGATGTCTTTGGGTCTCCATATTCATTGTTAAGTATTTTTAAGCTTTGTGTAGATCACTATTCAGATATTTATATTATTTTTATTAAGCAAAAGTTTATCCAGAACATTTCAGGGAGTAGGACAGGGGTTTATATTTGTACCAGCTCTATTTCTAGTTTTCAATAAAACAAACAAAACAAACCTAAATAAAACAAACCTGAATTTGGAACAGCAACCCAATCTCCAAAGCCACTTCTTGCATTAGTTTCTTAGTATCATTATCCACGTAATAATCAGCTAGAAGCAACCCCAATGTTACTGGTAGATTGTAGGTGTAGTAAGCTGTTTTGTACTTGATTATTGTAAGATGTCGTTCTGGTGTGAAGAGACTGTAGTCTTTTGTTTTCTGTTCTGCGGTTTTGTAGTCTAGGAACTGACCGAATGTTGAAAACAGCATTGTCTGAAATAGAGATATTTCGTTCCTTAAGTTAAATCGCAGATTTTTCTTGTGAATAATAGCAAATTACGTATCTTTTAAGTTATTTACATAGACACAAATGTTTAGAAGATTCTGGGCTTCGCTTTCTTGCCTCATCAATTATTGATGAGGCAAACAAGCGAAATAATTCTTCTTCAACAACAGAAATGCTAATTTAATGACCCCAACCTTCTTTGTCTGGATTCTATCAACAATCTGTGGTTTTACCTATCCTAAAATTGATCTTAGTGATAATATTATTAGAAATATGTTATCTCATACCGTAACAGTAATGGCAGAGCCCCTATTAACAGGATTCCATTATACTGAGCCTTACCTCATTGATTGCATCTAATATCTCATTATAATTTATTCCTGCTATTATTCATTCTTATTATGTACATATATAAAACATGCAATTATATTATTTATAGAGTTCCACCACAAAAAAGCTGTGTTTTAGCCTTACCTCATTGATAGCATCCAGCATGTCTTTATAATTCTTTCCACCTCCTAAATTCTTCTTAAGTATATAGAACATGCAGTTATATAACATAACGGAGTCATTGGCAGCGCAGGCAGCGCCTACCTCGGGGAGTAGGTGCCAGCACAGCTTGCCTCTCCGAGTCTCGGAACCATCCATTACGTCGTCTACTATGCACACGAAGGATTGGAACTGGAAGAAAAAGCTTTAAATAATAGAATGAATAGAAAAAAAAAATAACTACATATCTATCTATTTAGGTACACAAAATTACATACAAAGAAACAAAATATACGGCAAATTTGACGGCCTCGGTGGCATGGCGGGCGACAGAGACGCAAGAGGCGCGGGTTCGATTCCCGCTGCGGAAGAAATGTATGCATGTTCTGCAAATATTTCTTGCGGGTCTGGGTGTTGTGGTACCATGGTACTCGTAGTTTCTGATACCCACGACACAAGGAAAATGTAATGTTTGGTAACTTGAGGGTAGTACTATTCGCTACACTCGCTTTTGTATCTCATGCACCCACAATAAACAGTTCTCGATAGTCCGTTTTTCATTGAACATTACATGTGGCGCAGCTCGGTTATTTTACGTAATTTGCTCTCATTTCGCGTTCCAAGATGCCTATTGGTAAAATAGAAACATTCGAGATCGGTACCCATAATTGGGATGCGTATTGTAGGCGAGTTAAACAGTTTGTGGTGCTAAATAACATCGATGCAAGTTTGAACATTACAGAATCCTAGTGTGGGGTCAGGACTATGTATGTGACTGTTGGGTGTTATTTATTATAAAATTATTACGCCTTCTGTCTGAGGGATCTATCAGACGTCTTTTGATGAAGAATAATCGTCAAGAAACATGGACACCGTAGGAAACATGGTAACACGTAGACCGTCCAACAGCGGGGTTAGTGGACTACTGCACGCTCACGCAGAACGTGAACGCAGAACGCATGTTGTCTGTCTGATAGATCTCTTATATGAAAGTTTTAATCTTACCATTTCACAGCACCATCCAAGAGTTCGCGCCAGGTTCATTGACTCGTCCGTCAATTGCTCAGATTTTTCCAGCATTTGATAAGCCATCACTACCGTGAGTCCCCTGGCGCCTTTGCCTCCAGTCATGTTGTGTGTAAGCAACTAGAAACAAATTCAACTTTACTAAGTACCTACCTACTACAAACCTACAAAAGTTTGTTGGTGTGTGTGAGTTTGTGAAGGGTTGAGATTGTGATTTAGGGGTGTGTGCTTTTTCTCTTGTCTCTGTTAAAGTAAAGCTTAACAGATTTATTTATAATCATACCTTTTTGATCCATTCTCCCAGTCCATGTATTTCAGCAACCTTTGGATTTGTCAAAGCAGATTCTACAACACCAGGAAGAGCATTTTGAAATGACTTCCTTTCTTCGCTTCTGATTTCATGCTGGGTGGAGATTGAACAGTTTTGATGAATATATCCTCCTGAATGCCTGAAAAATGTTCTTATCACAGTTATTTATAAAACACAAATATTAGACCCCCTATAATAGTGGGAAAAGGACATGTGCATGCTCAACCAAAGTTTTTGATAGAATAACCCCCGAATACTCAAACGCGACACGGATTTGAGCACGTCTCAACTCACGGTTTTTTGAAAGTTTCTGATGAAAATCTGTCAAAAAAAATTGAGTATTCGGGGGTAAATATCTCTAAACTTAAACATAGATTGATTCAACAATCAAATTTAGAGATATGTTCTTGAAACAACTTTAGATTATTTAAAAGTAAAATTTACCTAGCCCTTAAGTTTCAAAAATGTCCAATATCAACAATAATGTGAGTAGGTACCTACTTCTATTTTTAAAATAGGCCCCTAGGCCTATTTATACGGTTCAGTACCCACTGGACCTTCATAATTGGACCCTACCTTCACTATACTACCTACAGTACTGTTGTACCTACTGCAATATAAACCATATAATATTACCTTATACTTCTAGAATAGACTAGCATCTTGCCAAGGAATATACTCTTACTCAAATTCATTTGTATTTTATCCCACAACTAACAGTGTCTATCTAAAAGCTAACAAAGAAGTTGGGAACTGGTTGGATCACCTTTTATATTGACAGTCTACTTTATATTCCTTACAATTTTATCTCAGCATCTTGATTTTTCACCTGTCTAAGGTGCTATTGTGTTAAGCTATCTACAGTAGTGTTGAGTAGGACACGGTTTCAAAATGAGTTTGTATGAGGCCCTCATTCTATTTCGTGAGGTGGGACAATGTCATGCTTCAAATGTCATGTCACATACTGTAAAATGTCATGTTGCGAGCTCGTGCGAGGTAGTGAGGTATTATTGTTAGCAACTTCCCCACCAGGAGGCAAACAAGGCGACCGCCTATAAATAGCGGGCCGAATCGAGGCTTGCGGTCACTTCGCTCGTGGTGCTCGACAGTGCAACATCTCATGGACAGTAGAGTTTTATTGTTTTTGTGTAATTTCGGTGTGAAGGACGCGTGAGTCATATTGTGTTTTGGTTATGTCATTTTCATGTGTAATCTAGATCATTTTCAATGTGTGTGGTCCAATCTGATTGTAGTAGTTTTGTTTAATTTTGATTAAATTGATTGTTAATGTTTAGATAAGCCTGTGGTTTATTTTTTTTAATGAATCAGATCCTTTTTACCTAAAATCAGAAGTGAGGGATAATAAAATCCATAAAGCTCACGAATTTCGAGTAAACAGATTGGAACTACCCACACATTGAAAAGATAGCCAGATTCTGTGCAGTTTGTTGTTTTATTCTCTCAGTTGCATTCTCTTTGTTATTCTTGTTTACGTAACCTTGGTAAATTCTCAGCATGCCTAGAAATAAAGACCGTGGTAGAACGAAACATCGTACACAAGGTGACTCACGTGTCCGAACACGACGCCGTTCTCGGTATCGGTTTCGTAGTAGAACTCTGTCATCCATGCGATAACTTTCGCGCTGTAAGTTACGGTCTCTGTCACCTAGTGTCTTTTATGGTCGAGCACCACGTCGGAGCAGAACAATGACGCGCAGTAGGTTCCGTGTCCGATCACGAAGCGTCTCCCGCTGTCAATCTACCCAAAGACGTTCTTTTGTCAGGGTGCGTCACCGTTTGCGGACTTTGTCGCGCAAAAGGGGTAGTTCGCGCCGTAGTCTATTTAGATCCCGATCTGGAAGTTCATTAGTAGGTCGAATGCCACGACGCAATTATGGGGGTAGGGTTCGTTCTCTGTACTAATCTCGATCACGCTCATCAAGCGTCGATCGCCGTTGCTATCGCTGGTCTCGTTCTCGTAAGTCATATGATGGTCAAATATCTTGGCAGGGTTTGTGAGTCAGGGTCAGGTAAAGCCGAGCCCACGAAAGGTCGAAACTTTGATGTATACCTCTCCACTTAACAGAGTTAAACAGGTACCGAAGGGACGACGCCTGTTATTCGCGCGTTTTGACGTCGCTGCTCGGAACACAAGGCCGAATCGTGAGGGTCTACGTGAGATCACGCGGAGCAGAGCTCGACGGCTGTGAAGGATAACCAGGCCATATAAGATGAGTATTCAAATAGAGAAAGACTCTCACCTCGTCAATTTGTTTACGTAATAAAGTGTTCTCAGTCCACAGAGAAGCTGGACTCTGCGGTCGTTACGAGCTGAAGCTGTTGAGCGGAGGCTACGGGAGAACGACTCTGGCTGCCGTGCAGTACATGGTACCGTGGCGAGGCGAGTGGTGCTCGGAGACGTGTGCCGCGTTCTTCGATAGCGAGTACCACAATACGACTGCTTGAGTAAAAGGGCCCTATTTTCATTATTTTGAGACGTCTCTGAGGTGAAGTCTGTAAGATTGAGTTTGAAATTTATGAATGTTGTGCGATGTATGAATTAAGTGAAAGAGATATTATGAACGGAGGATGAAAAATTAGGTGGCGGTTTTAAAGATACTGAGCGCCTATTTAAATATGTGTTGTTCTTTCACAGATGAGGGATCAAGTGTTCTGCGATCCATGCCTCTGTTAGTTGCAGACCCTGAAGCCGGACCCTCGACAGCAGCTGGCGCTGGTCTCTGTAGATCGACACCGTACGACCGGGCCGAGGACGACCCTTCGTCAGGAGAGGCCGTGTTAGCAACTTTGATGTAGGTATACCTCTCCACTTAACAGAGTTAAACAGGTACCGAAGGGACGACGCCTGTTATTCGCGCGTTTTGACGTCGCTGCTCGGAACACAAGGCCGAATCGTGAGGGTCTACGTGAGATCACGCGGAGCAGAGCTCGACGGCTGTGAAGGATAACCAAGCCATATAAGATGAGTATTCAAATAGAGAAAGACTCTCACCTCGTCAATTTGTTTACGTAATAAAGTGTTCTCAGTCCACAGAGAAGCTGGACTCTGCGGTCGTTACGAGCTGAAGCTGTTGAGCGGAGGCTACGGGAGAACGACTCTGGCTGCCGTGCAGTACATGGTACCGTGGCGAGGCGAGTGGTGCTCGGAGACGTGTGCCGCGTTCTTCGATAGCGAGTACCACAATACGACTGCTTGAGTAAAAGGGCCCTATTTTCATTATTTTGAGACGTCTCTGAGGTGAAGTCTGTAAGATTGAGTTTGAAATTTATGAATGTTGTGCGATGTATGAATTAAGTGAAAGAGATATTATGAACGGAGGATGAAAAATTAGGTGGCGGTTTTAAAGATACTGAGCGCCTATTTAAATATGTGTTGTTCTTTCACAGATGAGGGATCAAGTGTTCTGCGATCCATGCCTCTGTTAGTTGCAGACCCTGAAGCCGGACCCTCGACAGCAGCTGGCGCTGGTCTCTGTAGATCGACACCGTACGACCGGGCCGAGGACGACCCTTCGTCAGGAGAGGCCGTGTTAGCAACTTTGATGTAGGTATACCTCTCCACTTAACAGAGTTAAACAGGTACCGAAGGGACGACGCCTGTTATTCGCGCGTTTTGACGTCGCTGCTCGGAACACAAGGCCGAATCGTGAGGGTCTACGTGAGATCACGCGGAGCAGAGCTCGACGGCTGTGAAGGATAACCAGGCCATATAAGATGAGTATTCAAATAGAGAAAGACTCTCACCTCGTCAATTTGTTTACGTAATAAAGTGTTCTCAGTCCACAGAGAAGCTGGACTCTGCGGTCGTTACGAGCTGAAGCTGTTGAGCGGAGGCTACGGGAGAACGACTCTGGCTGCCGTGCAGTACATGGTACCGTGGCGAGGCGAGTGGTGCTCGGAGACGTGTGCCGCGTTCTTCGATAGCGAGTACCACAATACGACTGCTTGAGTAAAAGGGCCCTATTTTCATTATTTTGAGACGTCTCTGAGGTGAAGTCTGTAAGATTGAGTTTGAAATTTATGAATGTTGTGCGATGTATGAATTAAGTGAAAGAGATATTATGAACGGAGGATGAAAAATTAGGTGGCGGTTTTAAAGATACTGAGCGCCTATTTAAATATGTGTTGTTCTTTCACAGATGAGGGATCAAGTGTTCTGCGATCCATGCCTCTGTTAGTTGCAGACCCTGAAGCCGGACCCTCGACAGCAGCTGGCGCTGGTCTCTGTAGATCGACACCGTACGACCGGGCCGAGGACGACCCTTCGTCAGGAGAGGCCGTGTTAGCAACTTTGATGTAGGTATACCTCTCCACTTAACAGAGTTAAACAGGTACCGAAGGGACGACGCCTGTTATTCGCGCGTTTTGACGTCGCTGCTCGAAACACAAGGCCGAATCGTGAGGGTCTACGTGAGATCACGCGGAGCAGAGCTCGACGGCTGTGAAGGATAACCAGGCCATATAAGATGAGTATTCAAATAGAGAAAGACTCTCACCTCGTCAATTTGTTTACGTAATAAAGTGTTCTCAGTCCACAGAGAAGCTGGACTCTGCGGTCGTTACGAGCTAAAGCTGTTGAGCGGAGGCTACGGGAGAACGACTCTGGCTGCCGTGCAGTACATGGTACCGTGGCGAGGCGAGTGGTGCTCGGAGACGTGTGCCGCGTTCTTCGATAGCGAGTACCACAATACGACTGCTTGAGTAAAAGGGCCCTATTTTCATTATTTTGAGACGTCTCTGAGGTGAAGTCTGTAAGATTGAGTTTGAAATTTATGAATGTTGTGCGATGTATGAATTAAGTGAAAGAGATATTATGAACGGAGGATGAAAAATTAGGTGGCGGTTTTAAAGATACTGAGCGCCTATTTAAATATGTGTTGTTCTTTCACAGATGAGGGATCAAGTGTTCTGCGATCCATGCCTCTGTTAGTTGCAGACCCTGAAGCCGGACCCTCGACAGCAGCTGGCGCTGGTCTCTGTAGATCGACACCGTACGACCGGGCCGAGGACGACCCTTCGTCAGGAGAGGCCGTGTTAGCAACTTTGATGTAGGTATACCTCTCCACTTAACAGAGTTAAACAGGTACCGAAGGGACGACGCCTGTTATTCGCGCGTTTTGACGTCGCTGCTCGGAACACAAGGCCGAATCGTGAGGGTCTACGTGAGATCACGCGGAGCAGAGCTCGACGGCTGTGAAGGATAACCAAGCCATATAAGATGAGTATTCAAATAGAGAAAGACTCTCACCTCGTCAATTTGTTTACGTAATAAAGTGTTCTCAGTCCACAGAGAAGCTGGACTCTGCGGTCGTTACGAGCTGAAGCTGTTGAGCGGAGGCTACGGGAGAACGACTCTGGCTGCCGTGCAGTACATGGTACCGTGGCGAGGCGAGTGGTGCTCGGAGACGTGTGCCGCGTTCTTCGATAGCGAGTACCACAATACGACTGCTTGAGTAAAAGGGCCCTATTTTCATTATTTTGAGACGTCTCTGAGGTGAAGTCTGTAAGATTGAGTTTGAAATTTATGAATGTTGTGCGATGTATGAATTAAGTGAAAGAGATATTATGAACGGAGGATGAAAAATTAGGTGGCGGTTTTAAAGATACTGAGCGCCTATTTAAATATGTGTTGTTCTTTCACAGATGAGGGATCAAGTGTTCTGCGATCCATGCCTCTGTTAGTTGCAGACCCTGAAGCCGGACCCTCGACAGCAGCTGGCGCTGGTCTCTGTAGATCGACACCGTACGACCGGGCCGAGGACGACCCTTCGTCAGGAGAGGCCGTGTTAGCAACTTTGATGAAGGTATACCTCTCCACTTAACAGAGTTAAACAGGTACCGAAGGGACGACGCCTGTTATTCGCGCGTTTTGACGTCGCTGCTCGGAACACAAGGCCGAATCGTGAGGGTCTACGTGAGATCACGCGGAGCAGAGCTCGACGGCTGTGAAGGATAACCAGGCCATATAAGATGAGTATTCAAATAGAGAAAGACTCTCACCTCGTCAATTTGTTTACGTAATAAAGTGTTCTCAGTCCACAGAGAAGCTGGACTCTGCGGTCGTTACGAGCTGAAGCTGTTGAGCGGAGGCTACGGGAGAACGACTCTGGCTGCCGTGCAGTACATGGTACCGTGGCGAGGCGAGTGGTGCTCGGAGACGTGTGCCGCGTTCTTCGATAGCGAGTACCACAATACGACTGCTTGAGTAAAAGGGCCCTATTTTCATTATTTTGAGACGTCTCTGAGGTGAAGTCTGTAAGATTGAGTTTGAAATTTATGAATGTTGTGCGATGTATGAATTAAGTGAAAGAGATATTATGAACGGAGGATGAAAAATTAGGTGGCGGTTTTAAAGATACTGAGCGCCTATTTAAATATGTGTTGTTCTTTCACAGATGAGGGATCAAGTGTTCTGCGATCCATGCCTCTGTTAGTTGCAGACCCTGAAGCCGGACCCTCGACAGCAGCTGGCGCTGGTCTCTGTAGATCGACACCGTACGACCGGGCCGAGGACGACCCTTCGTCAGGAGAGGCCGTGTTAGCAACTTTGATGTAGGTATACCTCTCCACTTAACAGAGTTAAACAGGTACCGAAGGGACGACGCCTGTTATTCGCGCGTTTTGACGTCGCTGCTCGGAACACAAGGCCGAATCGTGAGGGTCTACGTGAGATCACGCGGAGCAGAGCTCGACGGCTGTGAAGGATAACCAGGCCATATAAGATGAGTATTCAAATAGAGAAAGACTCTCACCTCGTCAATTTGTTTACGTAATAAAGTGTTCTCAGTCCACAGAGAAGCTGGACTCTGCGGTCGTTACGAGCTGAAGCTGTTGAGCGGAGGCTACGGGAGAACGACTCTGGCTGCCGTGCAGTACATGGTACCGTGGCGAGGCGAGTGGTGCTCGGAGACGTGTGCCGCGTTCTTCGATAGAGAGTACCACAATACGACTGCTTGAGTAAAAGGGCCCTATTTTCATTATTTTGAGACGTCTCTGAGGTGAAGTCTGTAAGATTGAGTTTGAAATTTATGAATGTTGTGCGATGTATGAATTAAGTGAAAGAGATATTATGAACGGAGGATGAAAAATTAGGTGGCGGTTTTAAAGATACTGAGCGCCTATTTAAATATGTGTTGTTCTTTCACAGATGAGGGATCAAGTGTTCTGCGATCCATGCCTCTGTTAGTTGCAGACCCTGAAGCCGGACCCTCGACAGCAGCTGGCGCTGGTCTCTGTAGATCGACACCGTACGACCGGGCCGAGGACGACCCTTCGTCAGGAGAGGCCGTGTTAGCAACTTTGATGTAGGTATACCTCTCCACTTAACAGAGTTAAACAGGTACCGAAGGGACGACGCCTGTTATTCGCGCGTTTTGACGTCGCTGCTCGGAACACAAGGCCGAATCGTGAGGGTCTACGTGAGATCACGCGGAGCAGAGCTCGACGGCTGTGAAGGATAACCAAGCCATATAAGATGAGTATTCAAATAGAGAAAGACTCTCACCTCGTCAATTTGTTTACGTAATAAAGTGTTCTCAGTCCACAGAGAAGCTGGACTCTGCGGTCGTTACGAGCTGAAGCTGTTGAGCGGAGGCTACGGGAGAACGACTCTGGCTGCCGTGCAGTACATGGTACCGTGGCGAGGCGAGTGGTGCTCGGAGACGTGTGCCGCGTTCTTCGATAGCGAGTACCACAATACGACTGCTTGAGTAAAAGGGCCCTATTTTCATTATTTTGAGACGTCTCTGAGGTGAAGTCTGTAAGATTGAGTTTGAAATTTATGAATGTTGTGCGATGTATGAATTAAGTGAAAGAGATATTATGAACGGAGGATGAAAAATTAGGTGGCGGTTTTAAAGATACTGAGCGCCTATTTAAATATGTGTTGTTCTTTCACAGATGAGGGATCAAGTGTTCTGCGATCCATGCCTCTGTTAGTTGCAGACCCTGAAGCCGGACCCTCGACAGCAGCTGGCGCTGGTCTCTGTAGATCGACACCGTACGACCGGGCCGAGGACGACCCTTCGTCAGGAGAGGCCGTGTTAGCAACTTTGATGTAGGTATACCTCTCCACTTAACAGAGTTAAACAGGTACCGAAGGGACGACGCCTGTTATTCGCGCGTTTTGACGTCGCTGCTCGGAACACAAGGCCGAATCGTGAGGGTCTACGTGAGATCACGCGGAGCAGAGCTCGACGGCTGTGAAGGATAACCAAGCCATATAAGATGAGTATTCAAATAGAGAAAGACTCTCACCTCGTCAATTTGTTTACGTAATAAAGTGTTCTCAGTCCACAGAGAAGCTGGACTCTGCGGTCGTTACGAGCTGAAGCTGTTGAGCGGAGGCTACGGGAGAACGACTCTGGCTGCCGTGCAGTACATGGTACCGTGGCGAGGCGAGTGGTGCTCGGAGACGTGTGCCGCGTTCTTCGATAGCGAGTACCACAATACGACTGCTTGAGTAAAAGGGCCCTATTTTCATTATTTTGAGACGTCTCTGAGGTGAAGTCTGTAAGATTGAGTTTGAAATTTATGAATGTTGTGCGATGTATGAATTAAGTGAAAGAGATATTATGAACGGAGGATGAAAAATTAGGTGGCGGTTTTAAAGATACTGAGCGCCTATTTAAATATGTGTTGTTCTTTCACAGATGAGGGATCAAGTGTTCTGCGATCCATGCCTCTGTTAGTTGCAGACCCTGAAGCCGGACCCTCGACAGCAGCTGGCGCTGGTCTCTGTAGATCGACACCGTACGACCGGGCCGAGGACGACCCTTCGTCAGGAGAGGCCGTGTTAGCAACTTTGATGTAGGTATACCTCTCCACTTAACAGAGTTAAACAGGTACCGAAGGGACGACGCCTGTTATTCGCGCGTTTTGACGTCGCTGCTCGGAACACAAGGCCGAATCGTGAGGGTCTGCGTGAGATCACGCGGAGCAGAGCTCGACGGCTGTGAAGGATAACCAGGCCATATAAGATGAGTATTCAAATAGAGAAAGACTCTCACCTCGTCAATTTGTTTACGTAATAAAGTGTTCTCAGTCCACAGAGAAGCTGGACTCTGCGGTCGTTACGAGCTGAAGCTGTTGAGCGGAGGCTACGGGAGAACGACTCTGGCTGCCGTGCAGTACATGGTACCGTGGCGAGGCGAGTGGTGCTCGGAGACGTGTGCCGCGTTCTTCGATAGCGAGTACCACAATACGACTGCTTGAGTAAAAGGGCCCTATTTTCATTATTTTGAGACGTCTCTGAGGTGAAGTCTGTAAGATTGAGTTTGAAATTTATGAATGTTGTGCGATGTATGAATTAAGTGAAAGAGATATTATGAACGGAGGATGAAAAATTAGGTGGCGGTTTTAAAGATACTGAGCGCCTATTTAAATATGTGTTGTTCTTTCACAGATGAGGGATCAAGTGTTCTGCGATCCATGCCTCTGTTAGTTGCAGACCCTGAAGCCGGACCCTCGACAGCAGCTGGCGCTGGTCTCTGTAGATCGACACCGTACGACCGGGCCGAGGACGACCCTTCGTCAGGAGAGGCCGTGTTAGCAACTTTGATGTAGGTATACCTCTCCACTTAACAGAGTTAAACAGGTACCGAAGGGACGACGCCTGTTATTCGCGCGTTTTGACGTCGCTGCTCGGAACACAAGGCCGAATCGTGAGGGTCTGCGTGAGATCACGCGGAGCAGAGCTCGACGGCTGTGAAGGATAACCAGGCCATATAAGATGAGTATTCAAATAGAGAAAGACTCTCACCTCGTCAATTTGTTTACGTAATAAAGTGTTCTCAGTCCACAGAGAAGCTGGACTCTGCGGTCGTTACGAGCTGAAGCTGTTGAGCGGAGGCTACGGGAGAACGACTCTGGCTGCCGTGCAGTACATGGTACCGTGGCGAGGCGAGTGGTGCTCGGAGACGTGTGCCGCGTTCTTCGATAGCGAGTACCACAATACGACTGCTTGAGTAAAAGGGCCCTATTTTCATTATTTTGAGACGTCTCTGAGGTGAAGTCTGTAAGATTGAGTTTGAAATTTATGAATGTTGTGCGATGTATGAATTAAGTGAAAGAGATATTATGAACGGAGGATGAAAAATTAGGTGGCGGTTTTAAAGATACTGAGCGCCTATTTAAATATGTGTTGTTCTTTCACAGATGAGGGATCAAGTGTTCTGCGATCCATGCCTCTGTTAGTTGCAGACCCTGAAGCCGGACCCTCGACAGCAGCTGGCGCTGGTCTCTGTAGATCGACACCGTACGACCGGGCCGAGGACGACCCTTCGTCAGGAGAGGCCGTGTTAGCAACTTTGATGTAGGTATACCTCTCCACTTAACAGAGTTAAACAGGTACCGAAGGGACGACGCCTGTTATTCGCGCGTTTTGACGTCGCTGCTCGGAACACAAGGCCGAATCGTGAGGGTCTGCGTGAGATCACGCGGAGCAGAGCTCGACGGCTGTGAAGGATAACCAGGCCATATAAGATGAGTATTCAAATAGAGAAAGACTCTCACCTCGTCAATTTGTTTACGTAATAAAGTGTTCTCAGTCCACAGAGAAGCTGGACTCTGCGGTCGTTACGAGCTGAAGCTGTTGAGCGGAGGCTACGGGAGAACGACTCTGGCTGCCGTGCAGTACATGGTACCGTGGCGAGGCGAGTGGTGCTCGGAGACGTGTGCCGCGTTCTTCGATAGCGAGTACCACAATACGACTGCTTGAGTAAAAGGGCCCTATTTTCATTATTTTGAGACGTCTCTGAGGTGAAGTCTGTAAGATTGAGTTTGAAATTTATGAATGTTGTGCGATGTATGAATTAAGTGAAAGAGATATTATGAACGGAGGATGAAAAATTAGGTGGCGGTTTTAAAGATACTGAGCGCCTATTTAAATATGTGTTGTTCTTTCACAGATGAGGGATCAAGTGTTCTGCGATCCATGCCTCTGTTAGTTGCAGACCCTGAAGCCGGACCCTCGACAGCAGCTGGCGCTGGTCTCTGTAGATCGACACCGTACGACCGGGCCGAGGACGACCCTTCGTCAGGAGAGGCCGTGTTAGCAACTTTGATGTAGGTATACCTCTCCACTTAACAGAGTTAAACAGGTACCGAAGGGACGACGCCTGTTATTCGCGCGTTTTGACGTCGCTGCTCGGAACACAAGGCCGAATCGTGAGGGTCTACGTGAGATCACGCGGAGCAGAGCTCGACGGCTGTGAAGGATAACCAGGCCATATAAGATGAGTATTCAAATAGAGAAAGACTCTCACCTCGTCAATTTGTTTACGTAATAAAGTGTTCTCAGTCCACAGAGAAGCTGGACTCTGCGGTCGTTACGAGCTGAAGCTGTTGAGCGGAGGCTACGGGAGAACGACTCTGGCTGCCGTGCAGTACATGGTACCGTGGCGAGGCGAGTGGTGCTCGGAGACGTGTGCCGCGTTCTTCGATAGCGAGTACCACAATACGACTGCTTGAGTAAAAGGGCCCTATTTTCATTATTTTGAGACGTCTCTGAGGTGAAGTCTGTAAGATTGAGTTTGAAATTTATGAATGTTGTGCGATGTATGAATTAAGTGAAAGAGATATTATGAACGGAGGATGAAAAATTAGGTGGCGGTTTTAAAGATACTGAGCGCCTATTTAAATATGTGTTGTTCTTTCACAGATGAGGGATCAAGTGTTCTGCGATCCATGCCTCTGTTAGTTGCAGACCCTGAAGCCGGACCCTCGACAGCAGCTGGCGCTGGTCTCTGTAGATCGACACCGTACGACCGGGCCGAGGACGACCCTTCGTCAGGAGAGGCCGTGTTAGCAACTTTGATGTAGGTATACCTCTCCACTTAACAGAGTTAAACAGGTACCGAAGGGACGACGCCTGTTATTCGCGCGTTTTGACGTCGCTGCTCGGAACACAAGGCCGAATCGTGAGGGTCTACGTGAGATCACGCGGAGCAGAGCTCGACGGCTGTGAAGGATAACCAGGCCATATAAGATGAGTATTCAAATAGAGAAAGACTCTCACCTCGTCAATTTGTTTACGTAATAAAGTGTTCTCAGTCCACAGAGAAGCTGGACTCTGCGGTCGTTACGAGCTGAAGCTGTTGAGCGGAGGCTACGGGAGAACGACTCTGGCTGCCGTGCAGTACATGGTACCGTGGCGAGGCGAGTGGTGCTCGGAGACGTGTGCCGCGTTCTTCGATAGCGAGTACCACACCTCTTATAAGACCAAAACGTCATTTATGGCTTTGCCGGTTGTTATCCTTTCCCATAGTTAGATTAACCAACCAACCCCTTAGTGTTTTTCGTAGTAGGTAGGTATAGTCCCCCCTAGGATAGTAGATATGAAAAAGTCCCCCCTCTTGTAAGTGGATAACAGACGACATTGCTATATATGTCAGGTCGAATAAGGTGGTTGGCTGGTGTTGGATAGTTACCAAGGGTGGTGACTGGGCGATTACTAAAGGTGGTAATGCGCACAGGTTAATGCACAGAGAGTGTGTTAACCTGAGGGAGATGCTTGGTGCGTCTGGCGTCAGAAGTGCCGAAGACAGAAGCCGGCGCGGCTGCTGCTGAAGACGGTGCAGTAGGCGACGTCCAGAGATACGACTGCTTGAGTAAAAGGGCCCTATTTTCATTATTTTGAGACGTCTCTGAGGTGAAGTCTGTAAGATTGAGTTTGAAATTTATGAATGTTGTGCGATGTATGAATTAAGTGAAAGAGATATTATGAACGGAGGATGAAAAATTAGGTGGCGGTTCTAAAGATACTGAGCGCCTATTTAAATATGTGTTGTTCTTTCACAGATGAGGGATCAAGTGTTCTGCGATCCATGCCTCTGTTAGTTGCAGACCCTGAAGCCGGACCCTCGACAGCAGCTGGCGCTGGTCTCTGTAGATCGACACCGTACGACCGGGCCGAGGACGACCCTTCGTCAGGAGAGGCCGTGTTAGCAACTTCCCCACCAGGAGGCAAACAACAAGGCGACCGCCTATAAATAGCGGGCCGAATCGAGGCTTGCGGTCACTTCGCTCGTGGTGCTCGACAGTGCAACATCTCATGGACAGTAGAGTTTTATTGTTTTTGTGTAATTTCGGTGTGAAGGACGCGTGAGTCATATTGTGTTTTGGTTATGTCATTTTCATGTGTAATCTAGATCATTTTCAATGTGTGTGGTCCAATCTGATTGTAGTAGTTTTGTTTAATTTTGATTAAATTGATTGTTAATGTTTAGATAAGCCTGTGGTTTATTTTTTTTAATGAATCAGATCCTTTTTACCTAAAATTATTATTTCGCTCGTTCAATCTACTCATTTGTCATGTCATGTCACAAGAGAAGAGGTATGAGGTGTCTTGATGAGTGTCATGTTTTCATTTTGTCACTAAAAGTGAGGCGTTTTACTTGATGAGTAAGTATAATTCTTTTTACTATTATTGTTTGTACCTATGATAGATTAGGTTAGATGACAAGCAATGTAGGTAGGTATGTCTTGGTCGGGTAACCTCCTCGTGGTGTACCCTGGTAACATCGTGCAGTCGCACGGTGGCTAATAACCCGACACGGAGGGTCTCTCCGCGTGTCCCTCTGAATAGCAGAGGGCACAGTGAGATGAGACGGGAGGTGTCCCTTATGCTCCTCGCCGCATGTGGGATGTGGTCGGGAGTTTTAAGGGAAAAATGGGAAGATGGGGTACGGATGTGGGCTTCTCCGCGCATCGCTCTGATTTTCAGAGGGTGCAGCGGATGAAGCGGGACGTGCTCGGCGCGCATTCATAGTGCCGTCGGGCCGGCACTGGGGAGGGTCTCCTTTGCCAGCGTCCGGAGTTTGTAATCCTCGCCGCATGTGGGATGCGGTCGGGATTTGTAGGGAGGGCAGTATTTGCCGTTCAGGCGGGCTGGGTGATACGGCCTGTATTATCCAGTTCCGTCGGAGAGAGTACGCCAACTCTCCATCCGGCTCCGCACTGCCAGCTTCAGCGACCTCCGTTTTGGCGTTAAGGAGGTATGTTGTGGCTGTGCGGATCCGATGAGGGCTTGCCTTAATTGGCCGGCCTGAGTAGGGAAAAACTCGACACAAAACCCGTGAGAAAACACGTTAAAACCTGCGGATACCAGGGGACCTCCGCAGTATGTACCCTTCCCCGGCTGCAGAGGGCTCCGGCCGGGGTGACAGTATACTTCCCTCATAATCGTGGGATCAGCTATGGACAAAACAAACATTAAAGATGATGAGGGTGGTGCTCTTGCGTGTGCTAACACCGAGAGAGCATGTGTGGTCGCTTCGGTTGCCTTGCGCGGCCGCAGCACATCAGGTAGGGGCAAGCGAAAGAGAGAGCCTTTCGCAAGACCGGCGACGCCGAATGCGGCGACGAGCGCGGGAGAGGAGTCAGACGGTTCCGTAATGTCTTACTCCTCCTACGCTTCTACGGCATCGGGAGCTTCCCGAGCGGCCCAGAAGCGTAGTAGAAGGTCAAACGATGGTGCCTCCGACCCTCAAGGGTCGATGCGCGCCTCGTTTCTGAAGGGCAAAGGGGACGAAGACGACGTCTTCAACCCTGGAGTTTCCCCAACGACCACCCGGTCAAAGGGGAAACTTCCCAAGCCAGACGAATTGGGGGCGGAAATGCGGGCGCTCTCTACGGAGGAGCTGGGCGCCCGCATGACGGTCGAGCTGGAGACCGTCGAGAAGATCGCCGACAAGTCGAAGAACCTGCGCGGTGACTTCGTGAAGGGTCTGCGGACGTCGGCCCGGAGAGCGATGGCGGTCGCGGTGGAGCTCGCTCAGCGAACCGCCGTGGACGCCAACGTCACGCGTCTCGAGCGGGAGAACGCGGAGCTGCGGGCTCAGATGGCCGCTCTCACCGCAAAGGTGGAGCAGCTGACGGAGGCTGTCCGTCAGCCGGCCAGTCCCAAGCCGGCGGCAACATCGCCTGCCGCTGGTGGGACAGACTGGGAGGGCCAGTTCATGGAGCGCATTAGCGCTCTCATGGACAGGAAGTTGGCTGCAGTAATGCGGCCACCCTCCCAGGGACCTGCAGCTCCCTCCGGGCCAGGGCCCTCTCCGGGGCCTTCAGGACAGGGCAAGGCGCGGGCAAATCGCCCACCGCCAGCCACTCCCCAGCCACCCGCGCAGTCGCGGTCTGCTGAGGCTCGGGCGCAGACGGCGCCCGAGTCCAGCTGGGCGACAGTGGTGGGGAGGAAGGCCAAGAAGCCTAAGCAGAAGGCCCCAGCGACGGCAAAGCCTGCCCCCAAGCCCGCCCCCATGGCTGGCAAAGGCGCCGGCACTAAGCCTGGCCCCAAGGCAGGCCCAAAGGCCAGCCCAAAGGCTAAGGCCAAGGCGGGCGCTAAGGCGAAGCCTGCGCGACTGCCCACATCTGCGGCGATAACGGTGACGATTCCGGAGGGTTCGGACGTCACCCTCGCCGCGGTAATGGCGGCCGCGAAGGCCCGCATAAGGTTGGCCGACTTCGGAGTGGACCAGGTCCGCTCGAAGAAGGCCATCACTGGAGGACTCATTTTGGAGGTGTCTGGGCCTGACTGCACCTCCAAAGCTGACAGGCTGGCCGAACGCATGAGCGTGGCCCTCGTCGATTTGGGTGCGCGTGTTGCGCGCCCGATGAAAACGGGGGAGTTGCGGCTGAAGGACCTCGACGACAGCGTCTCACCTCAAGAGGTGCAGACCGCGGTCGCCGAGGCCGCAGGCTGCTCGGTCAACGACGTGCGGGTGGGTGACATTCGTCGCTCATCCTCTGCCCTGGGCACGGTGTGGGTCCGTTGTCCACTAGCTTCCGTGCGGAAGCTAGCAGCGGCAGGGCACGTCGTCGTCGGCTGGGTCTCGGCCCGGGTCGATTATTTGACCTCGAGGCCACTCCAGTGCTTCCGGTGCTTGGAGTACGGGCACGTACGCAGCACGTGCCAGAGCGCGGTGGACCGTAGCAGCCTGTGCTACGCGTGCGGGGAGCCCGATCATCGGGCGAGCCAGTGCACGCGTCCGCGCAGGTGTCCGCTGTGCTCGGGCAAGGGCTGTAAGGCCGACCATAGGATGGGTAGCAAGCAATGCTGCCCTCCTAAGGCAAAGGGGAGACCAGCTCCTCCCCCCTCGGCCCCAGCACCGGAAGGCAGGGCGGCCCCAACAAAGGGGGCCGCTCAGTCGGGCCAACCGGCCCCACCCCAGGAGGCCATGGAGGCCTCGTAATGGATCACACCTTACGAGTCCTTCAGTGCAATCTGAACCACTGCCGAGGCGCGCAGGATCTTTTCCTGCAAACCCTCGCGCAGTGGTCGATTGCACTTGCCGTGGTGGCGGAGCCCTACCGTGTCCCGGACCATCCTCGCTGGTTCGGGGACGAATTGGGCGTCGTCGCCATTTTCTGGGGTGGTGGCCAAGGTGACCCCCCCTGTGCCCTTCTGGAGAAGGGACAGGGATTCGTAGCTACGACGTGGGGTCACCTAGCCGTTGTGGGCTGCTATATCTCTCCCAACTGTACCCTCGTCGAGTACGAGGCGTATCTGGACGCGGTGGGAAACTGCATACGCAGGTGCCTTCCGCGTCCCGTGCTTGTCCTGGGCGACTTCAACGCTCACTCTCGTGAGTGGGGGAGTCGCCAGGACAACCGAAGGGGAGAGACCATGGTGGAATGGGCGGCGGGTATGGACCTCCGGTTGTTAAATCGGGGGTCTGTAAGCACATGTGTGCGGTGGCAGGGGGAGTCGATCGTGGACCTTTCATGGTCGACCCCCTCGGCCACTCACCTCGTGTCGGGATGGAGAGTTGCGGAGGAGGTGGTCACGTTATCCGACCACCGCCACATCGTTTTCGATGTGGCCCTCCGCCCCCCCGGCAGTGCGTCCCGCCGCAATAGCAGCCCGCCGCGACGATGGGCCCTCAAGCGGCTCGACAGGGATCTGCTCGAAGCCGCCGCCATCGTCGCGGCCTGGCCGGAAGACCACGCCGAAGGGATCCTGCCCGATCCTGTAAGGGAGGCGGCCTGGTTCCGGGCAACGATGACGTCGATCTGCGACGTATCGATGCCCCGGAGCAGGCCTACCAAGCGCAGGGCGGTGTACTGGTGGTCGGAGGAGATAGCGCGGTTGCGTGAGGTCTGCCTGCGCTCCCGACGCCAGTACACCAGAGCCCGGAGAAGAAGGCGAGCCCTTGCCGAAGAGGTGGATAGAGTTTACGAGGTATACCGAGACGCTACCAAGGCGCTCCAAGGCGCGATCGCCGAGGCCAAGTCTCGGTCCTGGAGCGAACTCCTCGAGGGACTGAACAGGGACCCATGGGGGCGCCCGTACAAGATGGTACTGGGCAAGCTCCGGCCATGGGTCCCTCCGTTGACGGAAACCCTGGACCCTGAGTTCGTGGGAGGAGTGGTGGATACGCTCTTCCCTAGGGTCCAGGACAGTCCCTTTACCCCCGTGTCTTCGTCGGACCCGACCATCTGGGCCGACGAAATGGGGGTAACTGCCGAGGAGTTGGACCGAGCTGTGAAGCGTCTCAGGGCTCGAAGTCAAAGTCAAAGTCAAAGTCAAAAATTTTTATTCCATAAAATCACTGGGATCACTTGGACACGTCTTAAATCTACGTTGCATTTACACCTGTTCGTAACGCGACCAGGCGTGGAAGATACAGGCAAGAAACCACGCTTGGCTATTTTTTTGGAAAATGATCCCTTTACAATCATGTTATAAAAGGAGTTGGAGCATTCAGTCCCAAGCATTTTTATCTTCTATATAATCGGATATTTTATAGTAAGCTTTTTTATACAACTTTTGTTTTATTAGTGTTTTGAATTTATTAACTGACAAATTTGTCATCTCGCTTGGGACTTTGTTATAGAAGCGTACACATTGCCCTTTAAATGATTTATTAACTTTACCTAGCCTAATCGTGGGTACAGCAAGTTTATCCTTATTTCTAGTATTAACACTATGATTATCACTATTTTTCTTAAACTTACTAACATTTTTATGTACGTACATCAAGTTTTCGTAAATATATTGACAAGGAACAGTCATAATGTTTATTTCTTTAAATTTATTACGTAATGACTCCCTAGGACCCAGGTTATAAACTGCTCGAACAGCCCTCTTCTGCAGCACAAATACGGTGTTTATATCTGCAGCACTCCCCCACAACAAAATGCCATATGCCATGATGCTATGGAAGTAGCTGAAGTAAACTAGTCTAGCTGTATCTACGTCTGTAAGTAGACGTATTTTTTTGACTGCATATGCCGCAGAACTAAGTCTCTTCGACAATTTATCTATATGTGGGTCCCATTGAATCTTTTTATCTAAGGTTATGCCCAAAAAAGTAGTAGTGTCCACGAGATCTATATGTTCATTTTTTATTTTTATATGAGAATTTACTTGTGTAACATTTGGTAGTATAAATCTTATACATTTGGTTTTCTTTTCATTTAGCAATAGGTTATTTACATCGAACCATTCTACGACTTTGGAGATTGCATTGTTTACTTCGCCAAAATTAACCTGGCGTCGTTTCATTTTAAATAAAAATGAGGTGTCATCTGCAAACAATACAATTTCATGATCATCCCTAACAAGTTTAGGTAAATCATTAATATAAACTAAAAATAGAAATGGTCCTAATATTGATCCCTGTGGTACACCCATTGTTACTATTGACCCTGGAGAACGTTTTCCATTAACGTCGACTCTTTGTATTCTGTTACTTAAATAGGAACTGAGAAGGTCAAGAGCAAAACCCCTAACCCCATAGTGTCGGAGTTTCCTGATTAATGTTTCATGATGGACACAATCGAATGCTTTTGACAGATCACAAAAAATCCCTAAAGCATCACGAGACTCTTCCCATGCATGGAAAATATGCGATATTAACTCGACACCAGCCTCTGTTGTTGAACGGCCCTTCATAAATCCGAATTGTTTGTTGTCGAGACTCGTAACACAGCACCCGGGCCTGACGGGATTCCAGGTCGGGCCTGGGTGCTGGCTCTATCCGCCGGCTTGGGGGACAAGCTGAGGTGGCTGTTTGACGGCTGCCTCCGCTCCGGTGTGTTCCCCAAGGAATGGAAGGAGGCAAGGTTGGTCCTCTTGAAGAAGGACGGCAGGGCCGCGGATTCTCCCTCTGCGTACCGTCCCATTTGCCTGCTGGACGAAGCCGGCAAGTTATTCGAGAGAATAATTGCCGGCCGTCTATGCACACATCTGTCGCAGGAAGGCCCCGACTTGTCGGATTACCAGTTCGGTTTCCGGCAAGCGCGTTCGACAGTGGACGCGATTCTTCGCGTCCGTACGCTGTCGGACCGGGTAGTGTCCCGGGGCGGGAGGGTGTTGGCGGTGTCCTTGGACATCGTCAACGCCTTTAACTCCCTGCCCTGGAGGGCGATCAGGGCGGCACTCGTGGTTCACGGAGTGCCCCTCTACCTGCAGCGCATAGTCGGTGCCTACTTGCGGGACAGGTGTGTGCAGTACGTGGGCAGTGACGGTACATTGCACCAGAGGGAGGTGTACTGCGGAGTTCCACAGGGGTCCGTGCTCGGCCCCCTCTTGTGGAACTTCGCGTACGACGCGGTCCTGCGCGTCGATCTCCCCGCCAGCGTACGAGTCGTCTGCTATGCGGACGACACTCTCGTACTAGCCGGTGGGGAGTCCTTCGAAGGGACCAAGGAGCTCGCCGAGCTTGGGGTGGCATGTGTCGTGGAGAAGATCCACGAGCTGGGTCTGCGGATAGCGCCTCACAAGACCGAGGCGCTGTGGTTCCACAAATTCCCGAGGGGAAGGGAACCACCCAGCTTGTCGGTTCGCGTAGGTGACGTGGACGTCCAGGTGGGGCGGTACATGAGGTACCTAGGCCTCACCTTGGACGGACGCTGGGACTTCGGGGAGCACTTCAGCCGCTCCGTCCCCCGGATTCAGAGGGCAGTGGGTGCTCTGCACAGACTGCTGCCAAATCTCGGGGGACCCAGGGAGGGCGTGCGCCGCCTCTATGCGGGGGTCGTGCGATCGATGGCTCTCTACGGAGCACCCGTCTGGTCTGGGAGACTGGCGGGTGTTAGGCGCTGTAGGTTATTGTTCAATAGCCTACAGCGTCCTATAGCCATCAGGATCGCACGAGGATACCGCACAGTATCCTTTGAGGCGGCAACAATCCTGGCGCGGTTTCCGCCCCTGGACGTCTTGGCGGTGATGGACGCGCGTGTGTACGTCCGTCTCCGACAGGATGATGGGAGCGGAACTGCGCCTGCTGAAGTGCGGGCGCAAGAGCGCCGACGTGCGCTCGGGATGTGGCGCGAGCGGCTCGAGGAGCCGCGGTGCTCGCGCCAACGTGTCGTCGGCGCCATTGCGCCTTTCTTCGAAGCCTGGCTGGGGAGGGAACACGGGTACGTCACCTATCGACTTACTCAGGTACTCACCGGGCACGGTTGCTTCGGTGAGTATCTGAATAGGATCGGACGCGAACCGACACCACAATGCCACCATTGTGGGTGGGACTTGGATTCCGCGCAGCACACGCTGGAGCAGTGCTCAGCGTGGTGCCAGGAGCGCGGAATCCTGGTCAACAGGATCGGGCAGGATCTCTCTCTGCCGAGCGTAGTCGAGGCTATGCTGGCAGATGAGGCGGCGTGGCAGGCCGTAGCCTCTTTCTGTGAGACCGTGATGGTCCAGAAAGAGGCAGCTGAGCGAGATCGGGAGAGGGCCGATCCCGCTCGGAGGAGGCGGCGGCGGGGCGCTAACGGCCGCCCCGCACCGCCTGCCCCGTGAGGGGGCGAGTGGTATCCCCTGCCAAACAGGGGACCTTTTGGGTCCGCGGTAGCGGAGTGAGGGCTCCGTCTACCGGCTACGGATCCCGGGAGGGCGGCGATTCTTGTGGCAAGTTTCGTCGTAGCACGCGAGGGTGCCGGGCGTGGCTGTGGGTGCCATTACCGGGACAGTGCTCTAGAGCACGATGCGAGAGGGGCACCGGTGCGTTCCGTATGGAGATCCCGGAGCCCCTTGACATGCATCGAGGCTGGCCACCAGGTGGTTTTTTAGTGGGTCGTCGGATTTCGACAACCCCACACTGTCCAGCTGCGACCCTTATCGCAGCTGGTTCGTCTGGGAGCAGATTTTTCCACCTGCCAAAAAAAAAAAAAAAAAAAAAAAAAGGTATGTCTTGGTCAGTTTTTTTTTTTACTTTATTTATCATAATAAAAGTTTACAAAAATGTAGCAACTAAAATAGCACCACGGAAACCACTAAGGTTTGTAAAGTAGATGCTATATGAGTCTTAGATTTACTCAACTGTTAGGTACTAACTAGGTAGGTAATTAAATTATACTAATGGTAATAATGTAGGTAGCTGTAAAGTGACTATGTAAAATATTGGAGCAAGGTAAGTACATTTAATTTAATGAACATTGATATTTTTCTAAATTATTTAAGAAGTATGACTTTAGTTTTAATTTAATATTATTGTGTGTTATACTATCGCGTAAGTCAGTGGGTAAGTCATTAATTAACCGAGGAATCATATGCCTGCCTGTGCGCTCGCCGTACCCATTGTTCGCGCGCGGTGCGCATAACCTGTTTTGAGCAACTGCACGAGTGTATACAGGGTGCTTTATTTCTTTTTGAAGTGATTCGTTAAAAAATTGTTCTTTCAGTAAACTATATTTAACCAACGTATGAACTGGTAAGATTTTGCAATGCCTAAATAGGCCAAGGTCATTGCCATAAAACTGCTGTTTGATTTTATTTGAAACAATGTTTTTTAATATTTTTAATTGGAGCTTGTATATTAGATTAAGATATGTGTTAAATGTACGACCATAACTACTGATTCCATATTGGATATAGGATTCGGCCAGAGAGTTATATAACATTAGCTTGACTTTGAATGGGATACGATCTTTTAGTAAAGAAATATTTGCTAAAAATTGTCTTAATTATGGTTGTAGACAATTATGGTTATGGACACATATATTTATGATAGAGAAACATTTAATAAAAGGGGATTTAATGAGAAGTAGTTTGGTTTTATTCGGATTTATTACGAGGCCAGCATCGTGGCACCATCTTGATACGGCGTTGAGGTCTTGTTGCAAGAGAGCACTAGCCTTTATTGGGTCTTTGTCCGCTATAAGGAGGCACGTGTCATCGGCGAACTGATAACAGGTGCAATAGTTAATGCAGTTACTCATTTCGTTGACATAAGTCAGGAAATGAAGAGGTCCTAAAACAGATCCTTGTGCTGTGCCCTGAGTTGATGTAATTGGTTCACTGTAAATGTTGTCTATTTTAACAGTAGATGATCGGTTAGTTAAATAGTTTTCTCACCACTTAGTTAAGTAGGTTAGGTAGATATAATTTTAATGTTTTACATTAGATACCTACTTATCCTACCTATTAGTTTAGGAGTATAGTACCTATTATATTATCTGTGGTTCAGGTATGTAGTGTTTAGTAAGTACCTAAATTGTGTTATATGAACGATAACTGATTGATATTGAGGTAATCAAGTAGTAAAATGGGTACCTAGGTAGGTAGGGAGGTACCTACCTAGATAATTTTGATGTTTTGTATGTAGTGATGGGTAGGTAGGTATTAGTAGATTATTTGGGTACCTACCTGGGCAAGGGGTAAGTAGGTACCTACCTCGATACCAATTGCAATGTTTTTTACCTACTTATTAGTTCAGTAGGTACTTACCTAAGTATCTAGTAGGATTAGGTTAGGATGAGTAGGTAGGTAGATAAATTAGGTAGTAGGTACTATCGACAAAAATTGTAAAAACTATGTACTTAGTTAGTAATTCGAAAACTATCAAGTGCACGAAAGGAGCATTTTTGAGGCGCACTTATACTATAAGTCCTTTCATCACACTGGTTTAAAAGAACTATTGACACGATAAGAAAAAGAAGAACAAACATATTATATTACTTACCTACATAAATGTACTTACTTAATGTACTCGTACCTACCTACAATGTGAAATCTATCTACTTCATATTTACAGATATAAACAAAAGTTTTGACACTTTTTCACCACTGAGACGGTTACAAAACTAATTTTGTTGTAGGTTTCTATCAATCAACTTCAAGCAATTCATTCAATTTTTAGCTACGTCAATTACCTACTTACGTCATACGCCACTGTGATGTCATTTCAACGTACGATCTGTCATTCGATCACGCAATACATCAGCTCACTCACTCCTCACTCGCTCGAATGAAACATTTGTATTTCCCTCGTTCGTCCCGCTCGCGCTCGCACGTTACGTCGTTTGGTGAGTGTGACACGAATTGTGAGGTGGTACAACGATTGAAAATGAGGTCCATGACATTTCTGAGCGAATGTATGGGACAAACGAGGTGCCTCACGTATGTCCTACTCAACACTAATCTATAGTCTACATCTACAGAGATCAAAGTTGAAATTGTGTAAGGGACAAAAGAATACTAGAAATGAAACTCCTAGGGCAGATATTTCAACGATGTGTCTACCAACTGACAAGTAAATAATGCTTTGAGATAAATAATGCAAAGTGAGTTGAAAGAATGAGTTTCGCATCTACACATTATTATTTCCCAGTCAGTATTGGCGGTAATGGTAGTTAAACTTACAATATTTATTATCTAAGGAAAAAGATAATTACTTTCAAATTAGGTAAGAGTATTTTTATAGTGCCTTTCATTTTTTTTTCATTTACTTATCTTTATATACCTATTCATATATAATAAGTTTACTAAATATTTAATTAATAATAGCACCATGAAAACCACTAAGATTTGAAAAGTAGATGCTATGTAAAGTGAGTCTTAATTTTACAAAACAGGTAAGTTAGGTACAAATTAGTAGGTAATTAATTACTTATTATTATCAATGATAAAGTATTATATTATAAATGCGATAGTTTGTGAGTTTGGATGTTTGTGCCTCAATCACGCGTAAACGGCTGAACGGATTTGAATGAAACTTGGAATATACATAGTACATGTGCTGGATTAACTATCTATTTTTTGTTCGGGTACCACGCGAGCGAAGCCGCGGGCGACAGCTAGTCAATGATAAAGTGAAGTTAACTGTCTAATACAGTGAGTTTATAAAATACCGGAGCAAGGTAAATCCACTTAATTTAATAAACATTGTTATTTTTCAAAATTATTTAAGAAGTATGAATTTAGTTTTAATTTAATAGTATTACAAGGTATACTATCACGTAAGTCATCAATAATTAACCGAGGAATCATATGCCTGCCTGTCCGCTCACCGTAAACATTGTTCGCACTCTGTGCACATAACATGTTATGAGCAACTGCATGTATTACAGGGTATGTAATTTATTTTTGAAATAATTTGTAAAAAAATTGTTCTTTCAGTAAATGGAGATCCGTGATCTCTGCCTGCCCCTATAGGAAAAAGGCGTGATTTTATGTACCTAAGTATGTATGTTACAAACCTACATCTCGCTTGCGCACTATGCACTTGCGTGGCGTCGTAGCTTACTTAGATGTACTCATCTGAACTGACATGCATGCAACTGATGTGCACCGTCACAATTTGGATGGGTGACCGCAAGTTGCACTCTGAGCGCTTCCGTGCTTCAGAGGGCACGTTAACCCAGGTTTTACTTAAACCTCTAGATTGATCCGATATAAAATTGCTTATTTTTGGTATTTATCAAACCAGCCCTTACGTACCTTAAGGTCGAATATCACGCTGAATCTATTTGTAAACCTTATTTTTTAAAACAAGTTGACGCTTCCACCATCAGAGACGTCCACCTGGAGAAGGAAAGGATCCCATGTGTGGTCAATCTGTCGTCGTTTGACTAATCAAAACAAAGCATTATCTCATCATCACTGTCATCCAATAATGATAGATTGTTAAAATGGACTTCAGCTTCAGCTCGTAATTGCCCTCCAGGAAAGTTTTGGAGTGATACGACATTTTCGTCACCTGACCTGGGGCCCTATTCACGATGACCAAAGAAAACGAGCCACGTAACGAGCCAAATGTCATCGTGTCTCTAAACACAAACGAGACACGCCATGGTGTGAAATCAAAAACTGTATTCTGTATGCCATAAGACTAGTTGTCTACGACCGTGTTTTGGTTTTACGTGATTCGTTCAAAATCAAGCATCCGGTCTTTCGGAAAACAATCGGTTTTAGATTCGATTTTATTATTTTGTTTACAATTTTCATCTCAAGTAAATAAATATTGAATTATAAAATTGCTAAACTCTTTCTACTAATACTTTCGTTATATTTTAAAGTTTAGAGAACAAAAAAAATATATACGTAAAATGGTTAGCTACATCAAACCAACCACAACTTGTTTCCGAACGAATTATCAATCAAAATATTGACTGACATATTGCATTGTTTGTTTTGAAAAAAACTTGGATATACATATTTTAACAGAGTGATAAAAATGGACGTTATTCTTCGAAGACAACGTATATGCTGGATAGGCTGGATATGCTGGCGCCAGCAACGCCCACACATAAATAGGAGACTGTCAAGGGATTCTGCTGAGCTGGACCCTAAATTTTTTGTGCTATTTTATAAGGTGGCCAAAGAGTGGTTTTGGTATTGTGCGGCGTTCTTGGAGGCAGGCTAGTTAATTCTGGGCCTCAGAGATGTTCTAGCATTACAACAGAAGTCAAAGTAAGTATTGTGTTAGCTAAACTTAATTTATTGAACAATAATAAAATGGTACCTAGGTTAGGTATTAGGTTAGACTGAAACCTACTATATTTACTGTATTTTTCCAGATACTTACAACCCTCAATTTCCTGATCACCAGTAGCTATCAAAAGCCAGTGGGAAACTTTTGGTTAGCACCTGTAAGCCTCTGCATAGAGTAAGCGGTGAATGCCTTGAATGATGCCAACCTACATCAAATTTCCTACCTCCGAACAAGAGAGGAATTAAATCAAACAAAGGTAATATTTTAAACAACTATTTATTTTAGTAGGTATTACATAATAGTATTTGTGAGAGCATCAGCGAACTAAAATAAATTAATTTTATTAGATTCTTTGAAAAAACTTTCACTTTCATTATATTAGTAGAATATAATCTTTATTTCCAAAAACATGAAAGTATGTACCTACCTATAAAAACAATAACAATGATTTCTGCCTCGTTTCAGATTTGCAACAGAGGCTTAAAGGCACACCTACTCATGTGCTACATTAGGAGGGGCAGCTCATGACAGTTATATTATGTTAAATAAATCAGAAATCATGTGATGTGTGTGTGTGTGTGTTAGTGTTAACATATGGGTACATGGGGTTGTGTAGGTATAATAAGTAATAATAAATGCATTAAAACCATAAAACACAAAAATACTCACAGCAAACATACTATGCATATCTCAAGTTTCACTCAATCCATGCAGCCATTTAGAAGTAAATTATGAGGCACAAGCATCGTCACATCTTCACAAACTTTTGCATTCACAATAAAAGAGCTATGTTAAGTAAAAATACTCACAGCACACATACTATGCATATCTCAAGTTTCACTCAATCCATGCAGCCATTTAGAAGTAAATTATGAGGCACAAGCATCGTCACATCTTCACAAACTTTTGCATTCACAATAAAAGAGCTATGTTAAGTTATGTTGTTTTAAGTTACATGTGCATATTAAGAAGTTTATTGTACATGTGTAAGCATGACTGTGTGTGTGTTTTAGATAATAAAATAAAAACACCCAACAGTCACATAGTCCTGACCCCACACTAGGATTCCCTGTGTCGTGAGTATCAGAAACTACGAGTACCATGGTACCACAACACCCAAACCTGGAAGAAATATTTACAGATCATGCAAACATTTCCTCCGCAGCGGGAATCGAACCCGCGCCTCTTGCGTCTCTGCCAATTGCCCGCCACGCTACCGAGGCCGATTAAGAAGCTTAGTGTATATGTGTAAGCATGACTGTGTGCGTGTGTTTTAGATTGTTATATTTAAATTGTTATATTTCAGAGCTGCCCACGCACTATGCCAACACGTGGATCAGAAGCAATTGCTGTACGCAATACAGTCTCAGTACATGTCTGGTCCACTACGCCAGGGCTTCTACGACATCCTCATTGCGATGCATCTCGAGTCGCACGCCACTACCATGTGAGTACACCAGCTTCGCTTGAACAGCATCTGGAAAAGAACAGGATTATGAAATACTAGGTGGCAGCACAGGTAAAGTACGCGCTATCGTTGCGTTTTCAGCTTTACGCCGGTAATTTCAAGCAAACTAAAGCTTTCCAATATTATAGTATACATACATACATATTATAACGCCATATCCCTAATGAGGTGGGCAGAGCCACAAGTAAACATAATAAAACTTGCAACCACTTCTGATCCAAACTTCCAAGATGGATATGGCGAACCATGGTGACAGGTGATCAGCCCATCGGCCATATAGGTGGTCCATCATTTTGGAGAAGATCCCTTTGTCGCCTTTTACGACATGCTCGGGGAGAGAAGCATATAGTAACCCCCGGATACTCAAATGCATCAAGAGTTTAGCACGTCTCAATCTCAAGTGACGAGTTTTTGACTTCTGTCATTCCGTTCCGTTCCGTTTTGTAATTTAGAGTACTTATCTGTATTCAAATTTAATTATTGAGATCGTAACTTTATTAAAGTGATTGTGTGAACTTTAGTTTCGTTCGTTATTTTATTGCCTGCATGCATGCAGACAATCTCCCTTAAGCGCAAGCTCATTGACGTATGCATTCTCCCTATCCTCACGTACGGCGCGCAGACTTGGTCTTTGACGGCTCAGCAGAGGTCCACACTCGGGGTTTGCCAGCGAGCGATGGAGTAAGTTTGCTTGCTTTCGTGTTCCCAGACATTCGGAAGAATATAAATATGTCCCAGGTGGCCGATTTGTAGGGCTCAGTGGGCACGTGTTCTCGTCGGGTTCCGACATAATGGGTAACCTCGAGAAAAAAATCACACTCGGTATAATCGTACGAAGTTATTAGCGTCCAGTACAAATACCAAGTAACTCTTGAATAAACAAGTAGGCAGAACAGATACGTCCCGCTCGGCACGAGCTCTAAAAATAGACTGCCCGCCAGCTCCAACGGCCGCATCCAAGCATGACTCGGCTGTGACGTCACGCTTGCGTTCTGTAGGTAGTGAGTCAGTGTTGCAGTGTGATTGTAGATGGCGCTATAATTAATCTCCGACAAATATGTATCGCCATCTAGCCCCAACTAAGGTTAACTTAATTTTGTTCTGACACATGTAATTTTAACTGTGAATTCCTAAGAATAGGTATTGAATGTTGTTATTTCGTTAGAAAATCTTCCAGTCCCAATTTATCTTCACCTCGCAAAACATCTTGTTTCAGAGAGAGTATAACGGAGATCAGCAACTTGTACTCCCCCTACTTACCGCTGGAGGTGGTCCGTGAGTTCGTGATGCAGGCGTTGGCGGACGCAGTTACAACCAACCAGGTGCACAACCGCGACCCCGTGGGCGGCACCAATGAGAACCTCTTCTTGTGAGTACACTCTTCCTGTCAGTACACTCTTTCTGTGAGTACACACTTCCTGACAGTACCTACACTCTTCCTGCGAATACCTTCATCCTGTGAGTACACTCTTCCTGCGAGTATACTTTCCTGACAGTACATTCTTCCTGTTAGTACTCTTCCTGACAATATACTCTTCCTGTGAGTACACTCTTCCTGTAAGTACTTTACCCCTATCATCAGGCCAACTCTCATTTTAATAAATAAATATTCATAGGCAACCCAACCCGTTAATCCGATAAGAGTTTATTATTCTTCAGACGTTAAGCTGTAATTAAGTCAAACACATTAAAACAACCTTTTTAAATGCGTTTCAGACCTCTGATCAAACTGGTAGACCGTTTCCTTCTAGTCTGTATGATGCGAGATGAAGACGTTGAGAAGCTCCTCATCATGATCAAATTCAGTTAAGCTGTAATTAAGTCAAACACATTAAAACAACCTTTTTAAATGCGTTTCAGACCTCTGATCAAACTGGTAGACCGTTTCCTTCTAGTCTGTATGATGCGAGATGAAGACGTTGAGAAGCTCCTCATCATGATCAAATTCATAAAATTTTTACTGCCTTACCCACAAGTTTCCATTATCTGAAATTCTTTATTGTACACGCACGAAACGAAACAAATACACACAAAACATTAAAAAGTACATGTACAAAGGCGAGCTTAACTCTTTAAGAGTTTTCTGCCAGCAAACCTTTGAGGCAAGGGAGAGGCTTTAACATAAGTGGAAGTTATGTGTACAGAGACAGGAAAAAGAAAAACATAAAGATAAGCTTACAAATATAATAAACTAATAAGATATACTACACACAATATAAATATATACAAATAATATATATCTACAAAAATATATACAATATATACATACATATAAATAAATATTATTAAAAAATTAAACATTATTATTTTAAATATTATTACACCATCATCATCATCATCATTTTCCTGCCCTTATCCCACTAGGTTACCGGCACAACATGTTTTCCTCTTCCATCTTCTCCTATCATTCGTCATCTCAGTACTCACTCCTTTCATACGCATGTCCTCTTTCACACAATCCATCCATCTTTTCTTAGGCTTTCCTCTGTCCGTGTATCCATCCACATTCATATTCAGCACTTTCCTTGTAACACGACTTTCTTCCCTCCGCATAACATGCCCACGCTAACCTATCACTCTATTTTCTTATTATTACACCGATTACCTGAAAGTTTTTAATGATAATATAGATTGTCTTTGTAAATAAATTTTTGAAGTTTCTATAAATGTTTCTAATTATGTCCTATAGAAGGAAAAGACGAGCACAGGAACAACATCTGAACGACATACAACTGAGGCATAGAGTGGAAGCCGTCATAGCTTTTGCTCACGACTTCGTAGGCGATCTGCAGAGCGATCAGTTGAGGTAACATCGGCATAACCCTGCTTTAAAAAAAAAATTCTATAAATCTCACTTATATTATAAATGCGAAAGTTTGTGAGTTTGGATGTTTGTGCCTCAATCACGCCTAAACGGCTGAACGGATTTTTCATCTGGGTACTACGCGAGCAAAGACGCGAGAGGCAGCTAGTATAAATATTTGAGGACATTATCATACAGCACCATCTAGCCCCCAACTAAGCAAAGGGAGCCAGATGGCTGATAGAATACTCCCGCAGCGGGAATCTAACCCAATCAATCAATGCTTGTGGCCACCAGAAACAATAATACCAGCTTGAACTGATTAAATATTATGTACGCATATTTTTCTTGCTTTCAGACGTTACCAAGAAATCAAGCAGTCAGATTTGCCGAGCGCCGTGGCTGCCAAGAAGACCAGGGAATTCCGCTGTCCGCCCAGAGAACAGATGAGTTTTAAGGTAAGTGTCTCGTCTTGTTTCAAAGTCGAAGTCTATAGTAGGTAAATAAGCACACAATCTACATCGTCGAAACTAAAATCTTACTTCTTACTTATATTATAAATGCGAAAGTTTGTGAGTTTGGATGTTTACATTAAGTAAAAAAATTTGGCTCGCTTCGCTCGCATTGGTTTGAAGCTCGCTTCGCTCGCTAACTTTTAGAGACCTCTAGAGATAGTTTAAAGCTACATTAAGTCAAAAATTTCGTTAAAAATAGCATAGGCAGCAAAGATCGCATAGGCAGCAAAGATCGCATAGGCAGCACAGATCGCATAGGCAGCAAAGATCGCATAGGCAGCAAAGATCGCATAGGCAGCAAAGATCGCATAGGCAGCAAAGATCGCATAGGCAGCAAAGATCGCATAGGCAGCAAAGATCGCATAGGCAGCAAAGATAGCATAGGCAGCAAAGATCGCATAGGCAGCAAAGATCGCATAGGCAGCAAAGATCGCATAGGCAGCAAAGATCGCATAGGCAGCAAAGATAGCAATATCGAATTAACACATTAAAATATAATGTAACTAACCTAGGTAATGTACATTACCGTCGTACTGATACCTTGTGTTTAGAGTACGTACCTACCCACAGAACACTAATGTATTAATACGATATAGGTACTTACTCAAACACAAGTTATCAGCACGATGTCGAAATACGCAAAGCCTTTTAGCCTTTTAGCTAAGCGCTTTTATACAAATCCTTCGTAAACAACAAGATGGCGGCGATGCCGTACCGGTAGTCGTTCAGTGACTTACATTAAAATCATAAATTGACTTTTATATTAATTTAACTAACATCTAAAATCAGGATATTAATTTACGGAACTTTACACTAAAAAAAAAAAAATAGTTCCTATAATGATTATGTAGATAAAATTAAATATTCGTAGATATTTGTATTCCTGTTTTTTTTTAAGACTAATTTTATTTTGAGTAGTTTCTATAAATTATTACCAGAATACGGTTAAAAATTTGTTTAAAAGATTGTGATTTTCTATGCTGTTTTTTAGTAGATATTATATAGTTTATTTATAAAAGACTGATTATAATACTTTGTTTCATAAAAACATCGTGGTCTTATTTTTCCTATTCCGTCTGATAGGAACCCGCAATTAAAATGGACGCTTTTATTATAAATTCAAAGGTTAATTGAGTAATAGGTAGGACCTACCTGGTAGGTGTTACTAGTTTAGAAAAGAGTAAATGGAGTAAAAGGAGTAAACTTGACTATAAACTTGTCCTAAGCCTCGAGCTCAACTACGTGTCTTACCCCCGAATACTCAAACGCGACTCAGAGTTGAGCACGTCTCAACTCACGGTTTTTTGACAGTTTCTGATGATAATCTGTCAAAAAATCGTCATTTGAGACGTGCTCAATTTTGAGATGCGTTTGAGTATTCGGAGGTTAGGCCTTTTACGAAATCTACTAGGTAATTGTGATGTTTTTACAGGCTTCAAGCACATGGACCAGGAAGAAGAATCTTGGAAGGAGAATTGTCCTTGTGGCGAGGAGCTCATCGTCAGGATGAACGAGATCCACGAGAGCCTCATGGTGCATGTGTCTCTCAACGCTCTGCAAGAGCCACTGTCTGAGGTAACTATTACTAATCATAACGTAAATAACATTTGGAATTTCTTGAAAAACATTTATCTATGGAGCGAAAGACTTTAGAGAGAACTAGAAAGAGTTGAAGGTGTGAAAGGTTAATTATAGTTAAAAGAGAACTAGAATAAGTGAAAGTATAATTAAAAAAAACTGTCAAGTGCGAGTTGGATCCGCACACGAAAGGTTCAGTACTAGTGCAAAAAAAAAACTAAAATCTACAGTAATTTTTATAATAAAAGTGTTTTATAATAATTTGACGGCCTCGGTGGCGTGGCGGGCGATTGCTCGGCAGAGGCGCAAGAGGCACGGGTTCGATTTCCGCTGCGGAAGAAATTGCATGTTCTGTAAATATTTCTTCCGGGTCTGGGTGTTGTGGTACCATGGTACTCGTAGTTTCTGATACCCACGACACAGGGAATCCTAATGTGGGGTCAGGACTATGTATGTGACTGTTGGGTGCTATTTATTTATTTATTGTACAGGCCATAGAAGAACCGGCAAAGAAGACTCCAGAAGAGAAGTTCCGTAAAGTCCTGATCGGCACTATTGTCAGTTGGGCCGAGGAGTCGCAGATCGATACGCCCAAACTCGTCAGAGAAATGTTCAGGTAATTTTACTCACATCTCTGTTCCAGGTACCAAACAAAAAATGTATCTTCGTTGCCATTTATGTTTTACACTATTTATATGTTAATTCATGTAACATGATGAAACTGGCAGATATATTACAGACTCCTAATGATAATAATAATATATTTCTTCCTTCCAGTCTCCTAGTCCGTCAGTACGACGCTGTTGGCGAACTGATCCGTGCTCTCGAGAAGACTTATGTGATAAACGCGAAGACGAAGCTGGATGTAGCGGAGATGTGGGTGGGGCTGAGCCAGATCCGCGCGCTGCTGCGTGTGCAGATGAGCCAGGAGGAGGAGGAGCTCATGAGGAAGAGACTCTGGTGAGCCATCATTCCTATTTAGATCAAGAATATACGTAAGACTAAGTTGGAGGTGCGAAGTTGTAGGTGGGATTGTGCCAGATCCGCGCGCTGCTGCCTGTGCAGATGAGCCAGGAGGAGGAGGAGCTCATGAGGAAGAGACTCTAGTGATCCATCATACTAATTAAGATTTAAAAAAGACTGACTTGTCCTTAGAATAGAAGCAAACAAACAATTCCAAACCTATGATTAATAAGACTGAGATTTGTTTTTTTTTTTTTCTTTTTATAGATATAGTTATAGTTTGTTTACTTTATTATATTTGAAACTCATCAGATATTATATCTTATTTCAGGAAACTCGTGAACAACCACACCTTCTTCCAGCTGATTTAATCAGGTATGACTTGTTTACTATAAAACACAACTACTTACCTACATGCTCAGACCAAATAAAAAGAGTAGACGCCGCGCCGCGAACAACAAAAGTAAAGCCACACAAAACCGTGCTCATGCAAGTAAACATACACGCTCACGCACACACCTACACTAAAACCATGCTCATCGCTCTTAGTACGTCACGAGTCTTAAAAATAGAATTATGCCTTCCTGTGTAGTGAAAACTTGTAAAAACAGCAGCAAATCACATAAAAAGTCTCACGGAATCACTTTTCACTTACTGTAAGTACTTCAAATAGCATCGTTTCTTAATTATTATACTATGAATTTAGGCTACTTGGAACACACAACCTTAAAACCTTCGACACACACATAGATAAAATGGCGGCTTCACTTTTGTTGTTCGCGGCGCGGGGTCTTTTCTTTTTATTTGGTCTGAGCCTACATGGTTCAATTTGGGAAAATTGTGTCTTAAAGAATGTTGATTTTTTTAAATATAGAACTCTCTAAATTCACATACAAACATGACCCACAATACAGAGGGACACTAGGATTATGTGTCTTGGGTATCAGAAACTGCGAGTACAGTACAGTCAACGGATCTTGACACTCGTGAAGTTAGCAGTATGACATGCGCAGTGAAGTTTTTTCATATTGTCTACTGCTCGAAACGGCTAACTTCACGAATGCCTAGATCCGTTGACCGTACTGTACCACAAATTGCCTGCTTTTTCTTGATAGGCACTTGATATGAATAAGTAAGTAAATAGATACCTATTATGTATGGTATGTATGTTCGTATGAGCTAGTGGCCAACTCTAGTGACGGAGTTTTAAAGCCGCCTAAAGGCCTCCGTCATGGCTTAACGACTTAAAAGCCGGGACCCATAATTTAACGTGCCCTCCGAAGCACGGAGGCACTCAGCTCGCAATGCCACTTACGGTCAATAAACTTAATTTATTGAACAATAATAAAATGGTACCTAGGTTAGGTAGGTATTAGGTTAGACTGAAACCTACTATATTTACTGTATTTTTCCAGATACTTACAACCCTCAATTTCCTGATCACCAGTAGCTATCAAAAGCCAGTGGGAAACTTTTGGTTAGCACCTGTAAGCCTCTGCATAGAGTAAGCGGTGAATGCCTTTAATGATGCCAACCTACATCAAATTTCCTACCTCCGAACAAGAGAGGAATTAAATCAAACAAGGGTAATATTTTAATCAACTATTTATTTTAGTAGGTATTACACAATAGTATTTGTGAGAGCATCAGCGAACTAAAATAAATTAACTTTATTAGATTCTTTGAAAAAACGTTCACTTTCATTATATTAGTAGAATATAATCTTTATTTCCAAAAACATGAAAGTATGTACCTACCTATAAAAACAATAACAATGATTTCTGCCTCGTTTCAGATTTGCAACAGAGGCTTAAAGGCATACCTACTCATGTGCTACATTAGGAGGGGCAGCTCATGACAATTATATTATGTTAAATAAATGCATTAAAATCATAAAACACAAAAATGCTCACTTTTCTTTAACTTATTAAGTACTATCTGCCGCCTACGGCTTCGCTCGCCTATTGCCAGGATAAAAAGTAGCCTAATGTTATTCCAGCACACATACTATGCATATCCCAAGTTTCACTCAATCCGTGCAGCCATTTAGAATTAAATTATGAGTCACAAGCATCGTCACATCTTCACAAACTTTTGCATTCACAATAAAAGAGCTATTAGTTAGGTTAGGTTAGTACCTACTACAACTACTACTAGCCCCTAGTTCTTTCGAACCCTGCGTGGTGAAAAGATTCAAAATGCGCCTCAAAAGCTCCTTTTGTGCACTAGGGCTCCGGGAGTAATAATTATTCTGTACACTAGGGTTAGGTTATTTCACTTATTTACCACATCATTTATTAGGGATATTATTCAATGGTACCTAGATTATATTATTTATTGTACAAATAATCTATTCTGCTATTAAATAGTTTAAAGAAGACTAATTTATTTACATAATTAGTAAAAACACAACCTAGTTTTAGCAAAACACGCAATATTGAAGTATGTAATTTTGACAATTCAAAACGAGCCTCGTCTCGCGCCTACTCTCGTTTATGAAATCTGACATTGTCATGCAGAATACGATAACACGGTAATTCCACACGTTTTCCCGCGTCTCGTTTTGTTTGGTCATCGTGAATAGGGCCCCTGAGTCTTCCTTCATCAGTGAGCTCTACATGCATAGCAATGGGCCATTGTGTCAACACGCCCGCCATTCAACGGCAACGCCACGAATCCTTTGAAGTGTGTCGAAAAAATAGAAAACTCGCCATTGTTCGTCACGATCCGCTGGCTACTGGCAAAACTGGCATGGCAAGGCAATTTTGCATTGTATTTCCCGCCATTTCCCTAGTACACAATGGCGAATGGTCAGTAATCTCAGAACATTTAAAACCTATAATGGTCTGTTATGGGCTATTGTGTACTAGGCCCTTGAGAAAATAAATTCAAATCTACAATCAGATGTCATTTATAGCGCAAAGTTTTTGTCAAGAAAAAACAACAGTGTCAAGTATTTACGTTACTCTGCTGTGACGGTGACTTACTTGCTCAGTGCCAGTGCAGTGAACAACGTTTCGTCTCGAGTACTTTTAGTTTGTATTTAATTTCTCTATGGTGTTTGTTTCAAAGGTTTTACTTTTACTTTAAAATATAATTTATTCTATTGGAATTTACGAAAAAAATATGTAATATTGTTAAAAATATGTAAACCAATAACGACCTACTTACTCTAATTTCTAGCTCAAGAATTCGGCAAGAGAAAGTTACTAAAGGGCAAGCTAATAAACATGAATAGCAATAAATCAATTATCTGGCTTGCCAAAAAGGCCAGACAAATTTATGGATCCCAAAACCACTTCACAAAGTATGTAAACTGCTAAGAACAATCACAGAATATATCGAAATTCAATATCAACTACCTACCAAATTCATTTACTAAATAAATTCATATATTTGGCTTCAGAATCGTACAGCATGACTCTGGGAATTATATGTCAACAAATGTCTCAATATCTCAAATTGCAAAGGAAAAAGAGACATTTCAGGATGTCCTACCTAATATAATTGGCTCGCTTATATCGAGTCCAAAGTTTTCTCAAGTTCCTGAAGTTGGCAGCTGGGTGAAAAAGGTAATCTTCATACTTAAAAACTATACCAGTACTGGGATGCAACATTGACTGTATTTAGTGGTTTTATACAAACTTCAGCTTCTTGCTGCATCCTCTTCCAGGACTTTGATTTCAGGTATTCCTTACTTAGTGCACCCCTACACCTTAAGAAGAAAATACCCTCCAAGTTTCATACATCTAGGATGTATTAATTGTCAGTCAGTGATGTAAGAGTTTTATATACACATACATACATAAATACTATCATGCCCGCATTCCTCGCGGGATGGGCAGAGCCACAAGCAAACATAAGAAAACTCGCAGCCACTTCTGATTTAGTCCCGATTTAGTCTGATTTAGTTTAGATGGATAGTGCGAACTATGGTGACAGGTGATCAGCCCATCGCCCATATAAGTGGTCCATCATATTGGAGAGGATACTATCCCTTAGTCAACTTTTACGACATGCTCGGGGAGAGAAGCAGCTGGACCCATTCTATGCTTTTTCTTTACTTCCAGTCCAGCAGAGAAGTACAGAGTATTTTATATACACATACTTTTTATATATTTAGATAAAGCTACATTGATATTACGTAGTTATAGGTAAAAAAAAATTAATCTAGAAGCTCCATTATATTGCAGGTTTTGGACTATAATCTTATTGGAGGGAAGAAATCACGAGGATTGGCGACAGTTTTTGCATATGAAACCATAGAAAAGCCAGAAAACATCACTGATGAATCTCTAAGGCTGGCTCGGACCATGGGATGGTGTGTAGAAATGGTAAGATGAATGCATAAATTATTGATTATCAAAATAATTCATAACTACTTGGACAAGTTGGTAACACAGGAGTCCTGTGCCTGTATTTGAACTTTATTATCATCATTCATGACAACCTTGATGGTGTGGTAGGCAAGTGCTAGGCTGAGACGCAAAATGCTGGGGTTTGATTCCCGCTATGGGAGAAATGTTTGCATGTTCTGCAAATATTTCTTCCGGGTCTGGGTGTTGTAGTATTATAATTATGTATTTACAAAAAAAAACTTATTTTATCAGCCATCTGGTGGCCATTGTACAAGCTTTGCTTAGTTTGGGACTAGATGGGGCTGTGTGAATGTATTTTAAACTTACTTCTGCGCATAAGCCTCTTCTCTCGAGTGCCAATCTGCACAGATGTTCATCATTTTCAATCTTATAGAATAAAGCCACTGTCAGTTCTGTGAAGATAAGTTGGCATTTCCTATGAAAAATGCAACATAAGTGACAAAATATTTTTACTGTCTTTTAGAAAGTAACTTTTTAATAGAAATCCATAATATTAACCACATTATTGATTAAACATAACTTTACAATTTCTTAATGCATTATTAATTATGTGAGACAGAAAATTTATTGATCATTACAATTTTTATAATAGTAAATACTAATGTGTTTATTTTTTAGCTTTAAAATTTAAATAATGCAGTAATAATCCTTACTTAACACTATAAATGTGAAAGTAACTGTGTCTATTACCTTTTTATGCCTAAACAGCTGAACAGATTTTAATAAAATTTAGCATAGAGATTGATTAGGACATAGGCTACCTTTTGTTTCAAAAATGCAATGCAAATAAAGTTGCAGGAAACAGTTAGTATCATTATAATTTAACTAGTCTAAATGATATATTATAAAATCTAAATAGGTAAATAATTATATCTTTGAAACATCTCTAGCTATGTAAACCACTTCTCAACAAAGATGGTTTGTTTATTTATCTTAAACTCAGTTTATCTGCCTTATTTATATTCAGTAGGTATGGTATGGACGTCTATGCATACTAAAGGCCCTACCTTTAAAGTCATGTTAATATTATGTGAATAACAACTATGTTCAAATCAAGCTTTTGTAAATAATCGCTTTGTCTGTACATAGTCCAGATTTGACAACCTCGGTGGCGTGACGGGCAAGTGCTCGCCTGAGCGTATCGTAACTTAGAATAGTTATAGGTACCTAGCACAATTGGTCAATCACAAAATACAACTATACTGTCAAGATTTGCTAGAAAATCTGTCCTACCCTCTCATACTTACCTAAGTATGAGTGGATCGAGTACGACTCTTGACGACGCCTCTTGCATCTCAGTCGAGCACTCGCCCGCCAAGCCACCAAGGTTGTCATAAATTTACACTTACAGTTGCAAGCATACTTCCTAGTCGTAGACGATATGATGGACGGATCTAGTACTCGCCGCGGCATGCCTTGCTGGTACCGACTGCCCAACGTCGGCCTCGGAGCCATCAACGACTCTATCCTCATCCACTGCTCCATCTACGAAACACTGCTGGCGAATTTCAGCAAGACTCCGCTGTATGTTGATATTGTGGAGCTGTTTAATGAGGTTAGACTTATTCTTACTAGTCGTTACTTCTTCGCTGGACTGGGAGTAAAGAAAAAACATAGAATGCGTCCAGCTGCTTCTCTCCCCGAGCATGTCGTAAAAGTCGACTAAGATATAGTATCCTCTCCATAAGATAAAGTAGACATAAAATCGTTAAAATTACTTTTCTTTCCAGGCGATACTATTCACAAGCATGGGCCAACATCTAGACTACACCATGGCCCACAGAAACAAGAGCGACTACAGTCTATTCACGATAGAACGGTACTACTCTATCGTGAAGCACAAGACTTCGTACTACACGTTCAAACTGCCAATATCTCTGGGCTATTTATTAGCGAATAACGCTGATAAACACACGCATAAAAAGGTTGAAGAGGTGTGCTTGGAGCTGGGGAAGCTATTTCAAATACAGGTGAGTTTTTACTTAGCTACCAACTTATGACTGCTTCGGTGAAGTGGCGGGCGAGTACTCGGCCGAGACTTCGCGCGGTTCCAATTCCCGCTGCATCAGAAATATTTGCATGTTCTGCAATAAATATACCTTTTCTATGTTTCTTCACACATATTTTCTTATATTATCTTTCTATATTTGTAACCCTCACCCAGGCGCGGTCGCAGCCTGTAATTTTGGAGGGGGTCACTAATAATAGAATATGTCGGGTAAATCAGATTTTATTGCACACATTATAAAACAAATGGAAGCCTTCTATTTTTATTGGCATTGCGGCTAGGAGCAGAAAATTGCTTTTTTATGTTTAAATTTTTAGAAGATTTTTCAAGTTGACGTCTACTATTTATATAGGGGGTCATATCCCCTGTGTCCCCCCCCCCCTCCCCTTCGGACTGCGCCTGTCCACACCTCTCAGTAATGGCTGGAAAATGTTCAGCCGTGCATTTGCCCGCCACCTCACCGAGGTCGCCTGTATATGCATGCTTTTGATTTATATTATGTCGAAATAAGAGAAAGTACGCCATAGGTCACCAACACAAGGCCAATGACTCGTCAGGATGTTTACCTTCATTGTTTGAGCGGATTCTTGTAAATCTGTTGATCTTTCTGGGTGGAACCGGAAAGTGTAGTATTTTAAGAATGGCATTGACTTAAAAAATATATTAATTTTCTTTATGTAGCTTAGCAAGTTATATCATCTAATAAAAGAATTAAGAATTTCGTTCAAATCCATTCAACCATTACGGAGATAAGTGGGAACAAACATGGATACTCTCACTCACCTGTGGGTGAGTGAGAGTATAATAATGCGAAAGATTGTGTGTGCACAATCTTTCGCATTATCCGTACTAATTATAAATGCGAAAGTTACTCTGTCTGTATGTTACCTTTTCACGCCTAAACTGAAGACAGATTATAATGAAATTTGGCAAGCAGATAGATTGCATCCCTGAGAAGGACCTAGGCTACTTTTTTTTTTCAAAAATACTTATTGAGGGGATTAAAGTTATAAATGGAGAACTGAGATATGAAATGTTAAGCATCACGGGGTGCTGTCAGTACTTGGATGGGTGACCGCATATTTACACCACCACACTGAGATTCCCTATAATCGTGGGTATCAGTTATATGTTCTCCCATCTATAATTTATGTTTATTGTTTACAGGACGATTACCTTGACTGTTACGGCGACGAATCAATAACAGGAAAGATCGGTACAGACATCCAGGAAGGCAAATGTTCGTGGCTAGCTGTCAACGCCTTAAAACTCTGCAATGAATCCCAAAGAACAATCTTCATTGAAAACTACGCGGACAAAGACACAGCTAAAGTGGAAATTATCAAACATTTGTATGAAGAGCTGAGGCTGCCAGAGTTGTATAATAATGAGGAGAGGATAATATACGAAGGTATTTTGGAGAAAGTGGGTACGCTGCCGGCAAGTAATGCGAGTCTATTTTTGAAGTTGTTGGATATGATGTATAAAAGAAAACAGTAGGACTACAAAGTAAATTATATAGATCCTACTATATTATAAAAGCAAAAGTTTGTATGTTTGGATGTTTGGATCTTCGGCCTACTACAATCCATAACCGGATCGTCCTGATACGAAAAGTAAAATGTCAAGTCTTTCAAGCCCGTCATATAACGATCAGGTTATGGAAGGAAGTAGTTGGGGAAACGCTTTATTTTAGAAATATGCCAAAATGGTCTTGGTATAAAAATTTGGTTAAACTTGGTAGGTAAGTACCTATAACAACATCGGAATTCGGATAGGCTATTTTCTGGGTACCACGCAAGCAAAGCTGGGCGGAAACTAGTTACATAAATTAAATATCTTTAGTTGTTTCGTGCAGGGTTTATGTGAAAGGTCACAGCGAATTGATCAGCATTGGTAGGTAACGTTAGTTTACCAATAATAAAGTAAGCAAGTTCGTATGAGCTAGTGGCCAACTCTTGTGACGGAGTTTTTAGGCCGCCTAAAGGCCAATGACCTTTTAGTAGGTACGTATTTTTATTTTATTGCTCAAATTGTAGTTCCTTATTTCATTAATTTAAAAACATCATTGTTATGTTGGTCCACTAAGTCATACATAACCATACCAACAGCTAGAAAAAAATAACAAAACACGACAATTTGTTATACCAAGCATAATTTTATAACAACATTGCGGTTCCGCAAAGCGGGACCAAATCACTTCAAGGTTATTTGGTTGGAAGGTTAAACTACGACATAATTGTCTGATGTACTGTGGGTCAAGAAAGTGGCTTACCAGTTTTGACAAAACATCCTGTTTAACCAAAATAGCGCTAAGACAATATATTAGTAACTGTTAGAATATTATTGCAAGGAAAAATTACCTAACCTTGTTGTTTTATGACGTGCAAATGAACTTCAACCTTGGGTGGTAGACCACATTTTTGGCCAACTGTACCTAGGACATATTTATGGCATACTTAAATAGGATTGCTGAATTGAATCTCTATATAGGCCAATCAATATCGAATCAAACATCGCAAACGCGCATGGTATCTAGGATTTTTTGATATTATTGTTAGGTCCCTTATGAGTGGTTCATACCTAAATTTGCAACACTGAAAACCCTGTGCTGCTCGAGATATTGCGAAAACTTTGGTCATTTTTACAGTTTTCTTTTTTTTGTGTCGATATTGACAGGCCTAATACTTATTTTCCTTATATGGTTGCTTCTTTCTAGTTATTGATAGTGATTTATCTTGTTACGGAGAAAAATATCAAGTTATTATTAACGCACCTTCGTTGAATGTATTCGTTCGAAATAATTAATCTTCCTAGTTAACTACTTTTAAGGGTTTTTCAAAGGGCATTTAGTTTCATATTAACTAACGATTACCACGATAAAATCTACCTTATAATATTATTAAAATTTTATATAAGCAATAGGCGTGATTATATTTAGGTATTTAGTTTTACTTACCGACCATGTAAAAAAATTGTACTCTGCAAATTCAAATCATACCTACAGTTGTGATGTTTGTTTTCATTTAGCAATGAAATATAGTTAATGGCAACTCATTAAATGTTTTAGTTTAGATTTGTAAAGTTCACCAATGCATATGACTTGATATCTTATGCATTGGAAAAATTCTGGTTGATGCCATTCTACAAGGCGTTCATTCCTTATGTTTTTGTTCACCTAGTCATCATTACCTAAAAAGGTAGACTTTGGAAGCAAGCTTCACTTTCCCTAGTAATAGCGTTACTCTTTAGAGTCAGTGGCGTCGTGTTAGTGACGCCGCGACAGTGCTACTACGCAAATGTATAGAACATCATTCGCCGCGTCATTGGCACCGCGCACGAATGATATTACATAAATTTGCGTAATCGCTCTCACGCGCGCGGCGCACTGACCCTTGCTTTCAAACTCCTCCTTAAGTTAATTCGCTGTTCTAATCCCCGAATACTCAAACGCATCTCAGAGTTGAGCACGTCTCAAGTGACGAGTTTTTGACAGAAAATCTTCATCAAAAACTGTCAAAAAACCGTGACTTGAGACGAGCTCAACTCTGAGTAGCGTTTGAGTATTCGGGGGTGCTATTTTTACAGCTTTATATTTTTAGTCTTGAGTTACAAACATCTGCTTTCTAAGTTCGAATATCTCTATTTAAATGTATAATTAATATAGCTCTATTTATTATTAGTTTAGTTAACAGAGTTTATATGAAAAAAATGTTAAAAAAAAGACTGTTGAATCATTTGTACGAATGATTGTAAACTTGTGGCAAAATTGTATAACTGTAATAAAGGTTAAGTAACAGTAAAATTGGTTTAATTTTAGTCTTGTAGAGCTTGCTTTGTTTTTGATGACAAAAATAAAACATGGTTGGTTTTATTTATAGGTGGCGGCTGCGTCACGCAAGATAAACAGCAGGAAAAAGTTTGAACGTGGATATATTTTTTGCGCGCAGAAGTGTTGCAAAAGGGTATGTTATTTATTCTTTTTCATAAAATAATTATAACACCTGAATAAAACAATAAGTAAGTTCGTAAGAGCTAGTGGCCAACTCTTGTTACGGAGTTTTTAGGCCGCCTAAAAGCCTCCAACGTGGCTTAACGACTTAAAAGCCGGGACCGACAATTTAACGTGCTCTCCGAAGCTTGGAAGCGCTCCGCTCGTAATGCCACAAGATCACCCATCAAAATTGTGACCGCGCACAACGCTGACTTGACTTTAATAAAACAACAAGAAAATCTTTCGTGTGCCAAAGTATCAACGGTTAAGTTTTCCCGCGGGTTCATCTTGTATGGTGCAACCAATGTATAGGTTCTTAGAGTTATTTTAGTCTAAAATAAACTTAAAGACCTATATATAATACTCTAAAATTTCGTAAATAAAATACGTTGTGTTCATCATCCATCATATATTCCAAAAATATAATGTTATCCATAACATACACGGACCAAGATACGTCCTCACTAAAGTAGATAAGGTACATAAAAGTATAACACTACTTTCCATTTTGAGAAACTTTACTGACCTATGTCGTCTTTTGGAGTCTCCTTTTTTATGTTGTACAGGAAAGAGTTGTGGATTGACAAAAAATATGCAATGTTTAATGAGTTGAATTTAGTAGTTCCCAGGTAAGCTCATTCACATGTCGTGTTATCAAGATAAATGGCGACGAGGTTTTGGTTTGAAAGTAACGAGCGTAATTTTAAAACAACTTATTGTTTATGTTGAAAGTGTGAAAGCTTATAGTAGGTATTTAATGTAGGTACATTACTACCTTATTCATATTCCTATTATAATTTTGCACTAATATGATTTTAAAATAAGATTTTATAAGATAACAGGTATCTACACTACAGGTACCTGTATTGAAATTATGACAAAGTTTTACATTTTTTTCCAAATTTTTGCACAATAGTCCGCCTATTACTCGCACTTCTTACCCGGCTAAGCACGCAAAATAAAGAGTTATATCAATCATGGATCAAGAAAGGTACTAACAAATGTATAGGTAAATCCTGGGCACTGACATCTACTAAACTAGTACGCTTGACAGGCAATTTTCTTGTGACGATTTGAAAAACCGCCCTGTATGTATAATGAACTAAATTTAACATTAAATGCAAATGGCCAATTGTTTGAAGCGTGACTAATTTGTAAAGTTTTGCATCTTTATCATACGTTCGAGAACTTTCACTACTTCTTTCGATGCAAAAAATATACCAAAATCACATCGTCTAGTTATATCGTCGTGTAACAGTCTGACTTCCATCGTTACAGGAAAGGAAAAGACGATTTGTCACTTAACGATTTTCCCTTTCCAGTGACGGCATTGCTCCAGTCTAGCGTACTAGTATCAAGGTCAGTGCTGTGGGCACATTATCAACAGTACTAACATAAGTAACAATGCAGTAATATCGTCTTCCTACAGCAATACGGATAGCAAATTAACCATTTGCATTGAAACATTGTGCTAATATAATTTTGACTAGCAAGCACCAATTGACTATTATACATCATACATAATAAAACTTACAAAAAATATTTACATTACTGGTACTGGCTAATAAAATTTAGCCAATTACATGCAATTACATGAGAGTTTTTATTACATAGGGATGCGTTATACTATTAATTTACATAATTTTCAACTTCGTACTTTACCTCCACTATTTAATTACCTAAAAAAACTAATAATATAAATCTGAAAAATGTTACAATATCAGTGGTTCAAACACACCGTAACGGCTGAACGGATTCGGGTAAAACTCGGAATTAACCTAGTTAGTGACCCTGCAATAACACTAAGCAACCTACTTTTAATTCTAGTATCATGCGAACGAAGCCGCAGACGAAAGCTAATTAATAAATGGAAATTAAATTACAGCTAACAAATTATATTATGAGAAGTTGATTAGTTTGAGAGTTTGGGATTAACGTAGGTATGTAACAATTATAAAGTATTTTAATTTTCAGATATGCATGTGGACATTGCAGGTACGTTAGGTATCAATTACGGCGTATAGTATTTTTTTTATTATACCCTTCTATTTTTATGTATTTATGTGAACTTAAATAACAGGAAATACATACTTTAATGAACACTGGAAAGTAGTACTACAAAAGTAAAAAACTTTTAGGATTTTGCTATAAAAAACAGGTCCAGAGTCGAATACACACACGAAGGGTTCCGTATCATCGTACATTAAAAAAAAAATCTTGTATATGGCCTCCTTTTATTTTATTTATGTTTATTATTTGTTGATTATAGCGCCAACAGAAATACACACTTGTAAAAATTTCAACTCTACCTACTAAGGTTCATGAGATTACAGCCCAGGGTCCCATTGGCACCCTTCATGTACGGAACCCTTAAAAGCGAATATTCTTCGTAAGACGGTCAAAGTTACATAAATACATTAATACTAAATCGTTAGTTTGTACAAAATTAATTGAAATAGAAAATCAAAATCAGAAAAAAAAATATTAAATTCGGTGGTACTAATATACATAATCTACATGCACCTATATTAAATTTAGTTATATTAATATAATCCATACTCGCAAATCATATTAAAAGTTACCCAATAACAATAACCAATGCGCATTTTTGAGTTGCATTAAAAAGAACTATGTATTATATGCCTACATAATATATTAAAATATCGCCTAACTGACAAAATAATGTCTACATCTTTTTAATGTCTTTTTCCCCCTCAGTCATTTCCTGCATCTTTTCAAATGTTTTTTTTTTTTATAGAGAATCTTCTAGAACCTAATCCTAATTTGTGAATGTCGATCTAAGAAATATAACAATTGAACAAATGATGTGTTTCTTAAAAAGTTTGTCTATTACAAAACAGTAAGTGTGTTAAATATAATTGCAAATAATTTGTATTGCTGCTTTTGTGATGCTAGTAAATTTACTTTACTACAAAATAATCTATTGCAGCAAGTCTCTTGTGCAAAGGAGCCTCTGTGAGGCAAACTTTCATATTTTGGCTGTTTCAGTAATCACTATACTTTATCGCCTTCTGGTCATTGACCTGGGAACTGAAACTCTTATTATATTACCTGAAGCCTAAGTCAAGTCACTTTGCGCTTACAGCGTGTTACGCCTATCGAAGTCGGTAAACGCTACTGTAAAAATGTATGGCATTGACATAATGCAATCATGCACTAGTGGTGGTCTTATGTCCTGCTCGGGTAATGCCGTGGGTCTGGGCAATTATTTGCCAAAACATCTTTGATCTACTACGGTTGTAACAGCGACACGAAAGGTGATAAAGAAATGTGATCGCTAACTCATGAGGTGATACTACGATTATGCCATACATTTCTACAGTGACATCTAGCCATTTTACGCGAGGTTTAGATAAGCAAGAGACTTGGGAGGATTCAATTCCGCAAGCATGTTTCATTGTGTAAACATGCAGCCAGCTTTATTCTGCAAAATGTCTAACTTGCGACACTTCCTGCATGTCCTATGTAAAAACAAATGTTCCACACGATGTAAATAGAACAGCAAGTATTCAAGAATCTGAAAGTACTTGCTAGTATAAACTTCGCCTACTGACTTGGCTACATGGTCATTGAACTGAAAGGGCCGCTACATGGTCATAGAGTGAACTGAAAGGGCCCGGTATTCTCAAGCGGGATCGTTCTGTGGACTGTCCGGACACCAGCTTTCGAGTAAAGGCAGCTCTGTGGCCGTCATCAGTCGTCGGTGAGCCTCTGAGCCCGTTAGAACAGCTATAGTGATGCCGGCTTGGTAAGCGGCTGGTATTCGAACGTAGTGGTTCCGAGGGTTCGAATCCTGTCGCCACGTCAGACGCGATTCGCGTAGCACATTTGCTACTTGACCTAGAAGAAATTGAGGCTTAATATTTTTGGAAAGAAAGAAAGAAAGACATTTCTCCCGCAGCGGGAATCGAGCCCGCGCCTCTTGCGTCTCAGCCGAGCACTCGCCGGCCACGCCACCGAAGTCGTCAAAAATGCACTAAATAATCCATAGCACTGGGTAATTACCAAAAAGTAGGTATAGATGGAAATGGACCACCAATGGAAATTTTAGATCAATCCTAAGGCCTTACTCTTTATATAATCATGTCACAAACCCCCGAATACTCAAACGCATCTCAGAGTTGAGCACGTCTCAACTCACGGATTTTTGACAGTTTCTGATGAAAATCTGTCAAAAAATCGTCATTTGAGGCATGCTCAACTTTGAGATGCGTTTGAATATTCGGGGGATAGTATCCGGATAATCATGCAATTCCAGATTACCAGTTCTTCTGGTAATCTGGCTTCTTCTCCAGTCCTCTCGAAACTTGTGTATCACAGACAGAAAAAGACATTTACATAGATTTTGAAAAGTAACAGCAACTCACAAAAATCCTTACCAAAAACATTGAAGGTATGAAACCTCGCGTCCGGCACATACATGAGCGGCGTCAGATCAGTATCTTCCGTAAACCTCGACACCACATCCTTAGCTTTCACCAGCAACACAGACGGCGAGACCAGCCTCGTCCAGAGGACATTCTCCCTGACGCATTCCACTGGGTTGCAGAGATAGATGCCTTGTGGTGACACGCCGAAGACCATTTGGTGGTGCCAGGCGTCTGGGACAATGGTTTCGAAGCCGTTCTGTAGGTTCAGCGTGAGGATTGGTACGGCTCCTAGAAAACAAATATTTCTCTAAGATTCAGCAGCTTATCCCACAATTTTTTCCAAAATACACTTGCTAGGGAATGTAGTAAGAAAATAATAACTTTTATGCAAAAGAAAAATATAATGATGACTACGTGTAATAAAACAGACTGAAATCTTACCTCACCCCCAATTTCGTGAGACAAGTTTTCTAACATATTTTTGCTATAGCCTCTAGTAAGAAAACTCAAGGAATTCAAATTATTGTTTTTTTTTGCAGTACAAATAAATAAAATAAATCAATAAATACATATTTGTTGACATTTCACACAGCGCCATCTAGCCACAAACCAGGCAAAGCTTGTACTATGGAAACCAGATGGCTGATAGAATACACTTATATACTTTTTTTTTGTAAACACATACCTTATACTTATAAACATGATACTACAAAGACTCACTGATCACCTGTCACCATGGTTCACCATATCCATCTTGGGACTTTGAATCAGGAGTGGCTGCAAGTTTTCTTATGACTACTTGAGGCTCTGCCCACTCCATTAGGAGTACGGGCGTGATAATATAAATACAAAGACTCACTTTTTAGAAAAAGAAAGTTTACCTAAAGATATCCAGTCAGCGAGGAAGTGTGACAGTGATACGGCACGTTCCGGGTAGGTGGGGAAGAACCGCGCCGTAGCAAGACCGCCTGAAGCTATCTGGATACCGTTGATCAAATCTGCCGCGGTGCATCCCGCCACCGCGCGCGATAATATGTAACTGGAAAAGAGGGAAAATCAAACTATTACCGCCATCACTCACAACGGCACGGCATCGCTATTTCGCTAAACTAACATCCTAGAATTAAAATATTAACCAATTTGAAATATACAAGTAAAACCCTTTCATATGACACCCTAATCGATACAATTGTAAAAAATAAAAATATTTTTGTTTTGGGGGGATATCTTTATAACCTCTTCACCAATTATGCTTATACGCTTCCCAGCAAATCTTTATAGCACAATCTATTGACCTACTAAGTTTCATACAGATTGGATTAACGGTTCGAAAGTTATGCTTCAAACATATCTACAAACATACAACACCAAATCGCCCAAGTTGCCACTGAGATCATCGCTCGCTCGATCAATTATTAATGCGAAAGTTTGTGAGGATGTGACGATGTGAGTATGTTTGTGCCTCAATCACGCCTAAACGGCTGAACAGATTTGAATGAAATTCGGAATATACATAGTACATGTGCTGGATTAACATTATATGCTATTTTTTATCCGGGTACCACGCGAGCGGCAGCTAGTAATGTATAAATCTGAGTTATAACTAAAATCCGCGCCGATATACCAAATTAGAATACTTTTTATAATTTCAGCTATTTGGACATTCTAGGGCATACTTTCGTATTCCCTACGTTTTTAAATGAAATCGTTGAAAGACAGTTTTTTTTTTAATATGGTTATAGCTTTCAAACAATAACTGACTTTGTGTTATTTTTGATACATCATTACCAGACTTAAAGACTTTGTGGAACATGAATATTATGACATCATGGAACGGACCTTGGTATCGAAGCATTGTTGGCCCGTTGTCGAGTGCCGACTGATGTGTTTATCCTTTCTATATCGACAGGCACACCCAACGCATTCTGAAATTAATAACATTATTTTATTTCAATATTCCTCGGAATAAAAATCTAAACACGACGTAGTGCCCCAAAAGTATTGCTCTATTAAATTTTTACATCTCACTTTTAACTATATTCCGTAAAAATGTAGGCGAGACTTCAATGCGATCCACGGCCACGCAACGCACGGAAGCGTGACCTACTCGGATGAGTCGCCCACGCAGCTCAACGCCACGAGCGTTATGCTGTGGCTACATTATCGCGATATTTGGCGACCTCGGTGGCGTGGCGGGCGGGCGAGTGCTCAGCTAAGACACAAGAGATGCGGGTTCGATTCCCGCTGCGGGAGAAATGTTTGTACGTTCTGCAAATATTTATTCCGGGTCTGGGTGTTATGGTATTATAAGTATGTATTTACAAAAAAAAGTAAGCAAGTATTCTATCAGCCATCTGGTACCCATAGTACAAGCTTTGCTTAGTTTGAGGCTAGATGGCGCTGTGTGAAAAGTCTACAAATATTTTTTATTTTATTTATACTGCAAAGCTCCGCGTTTGTCTACCCTGCGACAACCCAGCATTATAGGCAATAGGGCAATGGCGGCTTACGGTGAGCATAGCGTTGCCGGCCGGTCTTATCCGTATGCCGCAGTGGAGTGGACAAACGCAATAGAAAAAAGACAAACGCAGTTAACGTGCATAGCCTCTGCTATAGTGGAGTTGCAGTTCCAAGAACTTACAAAAACATTGACGACAGCGGTTGCGCCACAGGCTGAGGAGCCAATCTGCGTGACTTGCCGCTCACAAGCCGCCTCCTCCGACCAGATCATAC